>OU342449.1:8453221-9085721 GCA_910589575.2 Carcina quercana | reverse complement strand
TGACGATTCATGACGAGAATTTCAAAGTTCGGTCTCTTTGGTCTGTGAAAATCACATGAAAACGTCATGAAAATCTCCGCCGTGCGCAGCTGTTTGACAGGCTGTGGTTTGACAAGTCTCAAACGAGACCGAGGTTGAGATTCAGGTCTGAAGTAGTGTTTATTAATTAGTGAGCTATCTCTATCAGCTGCTCAAGCAGCTGTTCTACCTTGAGCAGCGTTTATTAATACGAGCCTATATGTTCCTCGCTCGATCCCTTTTGTCACTGTATCTCCGCGCCCTTGTACCCTTCATCGCCGTCGATCGTCGGTCTATAATCGCGGCTACTTGTGGTTCAGTCCAGCCACTGTGCGCGGCCACAATCTTAGTCACTAATAGCTTACCGTCAGCCACCAGTCGTCGCCTCTGCTACCACTTTTGACTAAAGAATCGAGTGTTCCCTTCGCTCGGTCTACGCCTATGCTTGCAACATTAATGAAAAATCCTCGTTCACAGCTTGTAGCGGCCATTAAAGGCCACGAAGGCACTTGTACTTTGTACCAAATAGAAAAATAACACCTTGTTCTCCTACAGATTTCGGTACTTACGTCGTCTATTGGTAACCTAAATCTGTGAATATTACAAAATAATAACACACATATAAATAGCCTAAGTGGGTGCTGCGGCCCGCGGCGAGTAAGCAAATATAGACAACATACTCTACATCTCTATTACAGTAAATAGTGAATTAAGATGATCCACCTCCATCAAAGCTTCATACTACATTTCTGTTGCCATAATCTTTTACAATATAAAATCTGGATTTGTGTAGTAACTATCTAAAAATAGGACATCAGATTGCGATGTCGCGAAATGAGTATCATTAACATACAACTGCACAGTGAATCACAATTTTCATTTTATACACCTTTTTCTTATTGTTCAAAGCGCCATCTATGAACCATTAGCTGCGTAACGACTATTGTAGCTAACTATAAAGTTGGAAATTAATTAGATTTATTTCGCGACACTATATTTTCATCTCCTATTTTTAGATAATTACTTATCAAAGCCAGCTATTCTGTTTTAAATGATTATGGCAACAGAAAATTAGTATGGAAGCATTAGGAGAGGGACAATGTTAATACAGAAGTTGAATCAATAATAATTTTTCTCGTAGCGCTCTAACAAATGTTCACGACCCTGTTAGGAGTATAGGATGAAACTCACCGATTTACTGCGTGTGACGAGGTAAGCAACTACATTGTTCATATCAGTGTATCAGAAAGGGACAACACGACATTCATCAAAGCGCATAACTTTGATGCTAAAAACACAGACACAAACTCTAGTGTCAGAGTTGTTGATCCGCCATAGTCCTCTGACATGTCTCATGTAGCTACTACCTGTCGTAGATAGTAACCGGTGACAACGGATTAAGAAGGTATACTGTTGTCAAAGCGCCCATACAAACGTAGTCCAGTCATATTTTGAGTATTAAGCTTTGAAAATCTATGAAATTTTCAAGACACAATCTAGAAACAAATATCTGTGTCGGTGGTGAGTCAGATTTTCGTTTAAATATATACTTCCAGAGTTACAGGGCGTCAAAGTATTGTATTTTTCGGTAATAAAAAGCCCCAACTTTGGACCTGATTTACAAGAGTATGAATCAATTTAGAACAATTTGGAAAAACCACCGACGTCTGAAATTTCATTAGTATACTGTATTAAAAAAATGGTTACATAATATACTGTATCCTTCAAATGATCCCTGGACTACGAAACATCCAAATAAAGGGTGGATAACATCGCGTAATGTATGCTGTCTCACCGTACGCGCTCGGGTAGGATAGAGCTCGGAGAGGGACAGCTACAAAACAATGCAACCTTGAAACCGACCACGTGGTCTTACCAACATAGCCTCTTAACGGCACGGGATCATCTAACATTTGAGGCAATCCGATTATTCAGCCTACATGTCCCCACTGGGAATAGAACCCGAAACCTTCCGCGTGTGTTGCGCGTCTGAATTTAACGCTCAGACAACTGCGCCCGCGCCACGGAGGCGGTTAATGTGAAAATTACAAATGACAGATGACAATTTGTCAAGTAGAAAATGGGTATTACCAAAATCGCTGTCACTCACACCACACCCCCTACTTAACTCCGTAAACAACACGCTCATTACAGCACAATGTGGCAAAAACGGCGTCAAAGGTAAACCGCTACATTTCCACAGCGACCCGCCGTAATTGAGGCCGCACCCTTACACTAAACGCAGTCTGTGGACAGCCCAACACAATCTAGCAAAGAGCCCTAGGGGCAGATCATAGGGTTGATAACTAGCAATAAGGCAGATGGAGGTATGGGCTGTGATTAGGCGGGTGTCGAAGTCAAGAAATGTTGAATCTTTTAGATATGTATTTGAATGGTCCGACCCCTGGTTATATTTATATATTATATTTATTTGGAAGAAAAAAATCTAAATTCAATGTCACTTAATTTCTTTTTAGGATTCCGTACCTCAAAACGAAAAAAAGGAAGGTGTCAGTCAAGAAAGACCCTTTTTCTGAAGAACGCGTGGAAGTTGAAATTTATATCGAATACGCAAGTTTGCTGTCCCTTGAAGCTGTAAAAAAATTGGGTGTCTGTAAAGTCGGTTTACGAACGATAAATTTTACGTGATAACGTCACAAAAAAAGATGCGTCACATGCCGAACGCTAAAGCCGATCGTGCCTCTCTATCGCTTGTTCCACGCTCTCACTTGCACGCTCCACTCAGGCGGAACGTGACACTTTTTCGTGCGTGCAGCCGGCGTTCATCGATTTATAAGACGTAACGTCAAAAATGAAGCTTTAAGATATAGCAACGGAACAGCGCTAGTGTATTGTATATCTTCATGCTAGGGTTTGGAACTTGGCCAGTTTTTTATTATTAATGTTTTTATTTGCACAGAGCATTTAGTTTGTTATCACAGTGACATTCGCTGGAATATGTACAATGCTAAATAAATAGGTTTATATATGTACATACAATAACCTAATAACTTAGGAACAATTCACTAGTTAATAATTACTCATCATATATGAATAGCATTACAAAATCATGTCCACTTAATTTTTCGATCGATATCCACTTCCACTCCAGTTCCACTGATCGACTGTGAGTAAGTTTTGCCTACGTTTTTGTTATGAATTATGAAAGGGCTAAAATTAAGGGTTATAGGCAGATTATCGGGCAAGTGTTAGCGGTAATAGCGACCCCTTTTGTTTAGTTAAAGTTGAACTCATTATTAATATTCAAAAGATTAGGGAATGTTCGATTTTATCATCAATAAGTTTGATTCAATCAACTTTTAAATAAGCTGCATAAGTTTGTGTAGTTTTCGATGTGAAACATATAAAGTGGCGGGATTAAATCGGCAGCTGTCGTGGCGCACAGTGGTGCACTTTGTATGGTAGGGCGGAATAATTAAATATTAAAGTTGTTTGTAACCAAATCCGAATTCGTAGACGAACTAGGGTCGCCGATATAGCTCGACGAGTCAGTGAGCTGAAATGGCAATGGGCAGGCCACATCGCGCGCACTGATAACCGGTGAGGAGTGAGAGTTCTCGAGTGGCGACCACGTGCCGGGAAAATGTTTATCAGACCGTCCCTCTACTAGATGGACCGACGACCTGGTTAGAGTCGCAGGGAGTCGCTGGATGCAGGTGGCTCGGGACCGGTCGATGTGGCGTACCATGAGGGAGGCCTATGTCCAGCAGTGGACGTTTCCCGGCTGATGATGATGATATTTGTTACAAAATTATAAATTTTATCGTTTTTAAATAAAATTCATACGAGTATAAATACTTTCTAAAAATAGTAAAGGTACCTTTATTTACAAAAATTCTACAAATTTGTGGGTATGAGAAATTTATAATCAATTTATAAGCAAGGGTAAAAATCCACCACACCAAAGTTTACCTTACCTCAAAAGGAAAAAAGGCACCCGTACAGGATCACTTGGTTTTCCACCTGCCAGTCTGTCAGTTTGTTAAGACTCTTTATCTCAGAAACGCGTGCAAAAATGGAATGGAAACCTGCATGTCTTAAACAGGCATGTGAAGTCCGCCAATCCGCACTGGGCCCGCGTGGTGGACTATGCTCCATACACTCTCTACAGAAGAGCAGGCCTGAGCCCCTCCAGTGGGGACGTATATAGGCTGTTGATGATGAAATTTATAATAAATTTACAAAACATACGTTTGGGTTTAGTCGCTGTTTGCGACGCCCACGCAGCTGACATATAATGAAAGTTGTGTGAGAAAATATTCCTGCTGCAAGATATTTTACCACGACCACTCACCAATTCCCTGGAACCAATAAATATACTTCTAGTAGGACCCAACAATTAAATAAATTTCTGGAATATCGCCGATATCCTGCTTACATCTAAAGAGAGAAAATATCGTTTTATTTCTCTGGGAAATATTTATCTTCCCTAACGACACGTCGTAGGCAACGCGGAGACAAAAATATGGAAAAGTCACTACTATCGTTTCTCGAAGTCATTTAATTCTAGTTCTGTTACGCGTGAAAACTAGAAACTTTCGGAAATGAGACGTTCTGCGAACTGCGTAGAACCGACCTGGACTTTGTAATAATTTAAAAATACCTCTACCAATAAAAAGTGTTTTAGTTACCAATTTAAAAATTACTTATTATGTCCGAACATTTTCTGTGCAAAATTTTATTTTAATTTTTAAAAAAATTTTAAGAATAAAATGTGTTTAACCAATTTGTTTAAATATATATTGCCCGTGGCCTTTATCTCGCCTGATGGTGTGAGTGACCTCCTCAAAGGGACACACAGGGATATCATACTGGACATATCCTCGTGTGCACAAAGGGTTCCATACCATTATCAATAAAAACAGCAAAAAATCATGTCTGTTGTATAGGAGCCACCGTAAATATTTATTTTATTAAAGGTCGAAAGAGTCTTTACACTCTGTATACGTATTTAAACTAGTGAAATTAGCCTTTTTTTACAATCATTGTGATGTTGTTTTTTTCCTTATCCTTTTTAAAGTCCGTTATTTTGTAAATAATTTAGTTCATTGTAGTTTGTTAAAGTTTCCTTTTGTGTACATTCAAATGTAAATAAATTAAATATGGCCTAGATTTTTGCCAAAACTCGTTCGAGAACTACGAGTAGTGGCAGGAAGGAAATCAATCGGGAGCACAAAAGGAGCACAGCGGTACAAAATTGGAGACACTCTTTGTGGCAAACACAAACGGGGATTTTACCCATCTCGCTTCTATAGGAGGGTGATTCTTATCATCTGCCTCTTATCCGGTTTTCTTGATGTAATACGGTTTTATTGAGATGCCTACTGTCCATTAAATTTGATTGTAGAGGTATTTTTGAGGCGTTTTTGATGCGAGTTTGTGTTTGATGTACCTATAACTTTACAAAACAATTCTTTTGAAGTTACTAATTGAGTTTATCGCATACAAAGACATTTAATATTAATAAACCGGACAAAGCAAACAAACATATTGATCCTAAACTTATTACCAATTGGTAATAAACTTATTACCAATTGGTAATAAGTTACTCAATCTAGTGTCACTGTACGTCACGCGGCCGTACAAGACATTTGACATACCATTGACTTTTGAGATCAAAATGTTTATATGAAACGTTTCCCAATGACCGCTCTATAACCTATTACTATATTTAAATCTCTCTGATCGCATAATATTTAGACCACTCCTCTCAATATCATTTGCTTCAACATTTTGTTTCACTTGCCCTTGATCTCAAATGACGGTAAGAGACAATAAGGCCGGGTGGGAAGGGAGCTTACACAGAAGTCCCAGGCGGACATAGAAAACGCCAACGAAACAAAGAATTGCTAGGTATCCTCGCTGGGAATCGAATCCAAGACTTCCAGGCTGTGAGTAAAACTGTCTCTAAGCTAATATTTGTAATAATGTTTCCAATATAAAACAAATAAGTACAGGTTTACCTCTCCAAGTCTCTAGCCGCCATTTTCCTTGTTTATTTCGGAGCCAATCGCCAACTTATATCGATTTTGTTATATTTACTTAAGAACAGGGGTCAACCCATCCCGTGGGTGTCATTCAAGCCCACTAACGGAACATTCTAGATCTATAAATACTTTTGCGTTTTGTGGGTGGGATTGGCTTAGGAATATGACTACCCCATAATATCATTCCGATCATCCCGCGGTTGTCATAAAAGGCGACTAAGGGAAAAACATTCAAGAGATAGACAGCAGCATCTGTCTATATAAAAAAACATCTTACTGCGATCACCACTCCGCCTGAAAAGCGTTGTGATTATGGCCAAACCCCTCATGAAGTCTGTCATCTAAGCGGGATTCTCATGTCCAATAGTGGACTTACGCAGGGTACGTACCTTACGTACGTCAAACGACGCATAACTTCAGTCAGGCATCACCTCCTGTACCGCTCCCATACCTCAGTAACAGACTCAGTTATGCGTTAGACCTGTAGTATTCATTTGCTTCATTCATTGCCACGGAATTCGTCATTCAATGACAACAGAATAATCAGCGTCAATCACATGACAATAAATATCAAATCGAATAAAATACGCAACATTGAATGCTTGAAATAAACGTGAATTCTTCCTCCGGCAATATGACAGCTGATATGAGCGTTCAATATACGCGAGTGTACCTTCCTTTGTCCTTCAAACTGCGAGCGACAGCGGGCCCCCAATCTAGAATCACTCGTTATTTAGTCAATTCTTCATACTTTCACCGTATTAGAAACTCTGGTACCTGGACTAAGGTCGCGGAAATCGAAAATACGCCAGCAGAAATATACACAGACAAATGTAGATCAATTTTCAACTGACTTAAAAAAAGGAGGAGGTTCTTAATTCAACTGTATGTATGTATATTACGCGATAACTCCTCCTATATAGAGAATACTTCAGAGGTGGTCCCATATGAATTTTATCGAAATTTACTTTTAATATAAATACACTTTTTGAGAAATTCGATAAAAATCCAATATACCCTGATAATTCTACCTCTACGGGTGAAAATTTTAGGGGATTAATACTGTAGACTTTTATGGCAGCTGAAGTTGGTTTCTAGTTCTTTTTCTAGTTTTTTTGGAACGCGTTAATTATAACAGGACAACACACCATTTTTATTTAAGCGTGTATGATATAGTTAAATAATGGTTACCATCTATAGGTAAATATTTCATTAACTTGACTGTTATTTAATTAGGCTATAGGTAAGGGTACAAATTGGTAAGACAATGACGGTGTTGCCACACGTTCACACCTAAAAATATACCAAAAAAATTCCAGACCACTGGTAAAAGACTGGCAATATTTTTAAAAAATTAAACAGAAATCGCCCTACCACCAACCACACAGAATACCAGTAGATACCGCACTGGGAATCAAACCTGGGACCACGGAATTGAAGGCCAATCGTGGAGCCATGAGGCCACGGAGGCATTTAAAATTTAAGGAGGTAGGAGGCTTATTGACGTCGCTTTGATAATTTCCATTAATCGCCTTATACGAAACGCGTGTGGTGGTCTCAAAGTCTGGCTGAAGTTCACTTATTCTGGTTCGAAATAAAGCCTCACAGGCTGATTAATAAACCTTATACCGTTGCTACTCCTCTAGCCCTAAAGTGGAGGAAATAAAAGCAACGCCCTGACTCATCCCTCACACCACAAGGTAACCCGGCCAGGAAGGATTGTCACTGTACACACGTAGGCCACAAACTAGCCGGGGATAATGTAATTTGTCGGGTTATACTCCCAAAAGGGTCGTTAGTGGCCTGCGTGAGATACACAGAGAGCGTGAACGGATTATTTTTTTACACACACACAATAATATTTTTGGTAGCGTCATATGTAGACTACTATTGTGTTTAACCGCCGAATTACGCAAGTTTTTTGGTCAATTTTTAAATCATCATCATCATAAACAGATTCATCGTCGGATTAGGCAGCGTTTTCAACGAAACCATCAAATTTTTAATACTTATCTCTTACAAAATACATAACTTAAATGTTCGTCGATTGTGTTACGTCAATCTTAAAAATCCATGCTCTAAGTTGTTTTATTTTTCTTCAAAATAATTTAATGGCATGTAAAAAGTTTGTTAGGAAATGTGATGACAATTTGTCAAGAAATCTAGTGACAATTTGTCAAGAAATCTAGTGACAGTTTATCAGGAAATCTAGTGATAATTGTGAGCAAATCTAGACACTGTTTACTAAATATTTCCAGGTGCGCTTAAATACAACATGGTAAGGAGGCTAGGGGGGAGGTGCAATTAGCTAGAATATTACATTTCACTGAGCACTCAATCACTTCGTTAATTCCCTGAACAATGCTACGGGGACGATTTGATAATACCGTGAATTTAAGGTGGAATAAAATCATTTTTCAAATTTAATTTTTGGTTTCTTAATTTAGGACTCCATGTTAAGCTTATTTTCAAATTCAAATAAACTGTATTGCGCGCACACACACACACACATACACACAAAAATAGCACGGCTGCTGAATAGAACGAAGTACAGTACGCCTTAAACAAAGTAACTTTAACTGCGTCTGTATATTTTGCAAATTTACTATGTCTTTCTTGATCGTTAAAACTGAAACATCAAATAAGTAAACATCTGACAAGTGATGTTGCGCGCTAACTCTCTTTCACTCTACCTTTAGTATTTATCATATTTTACAGCCCGCAACCTGTATTTGCGGTCAGATTTAATTAGGCACCCTTATATTTGCACACAGAAAAAATTAGCTTCAATTTGATATCTAAATGATAAATGTACGTTATAAACTCGCGTCAAAATCATACCTGTTTAAACCTGGCTGCGAGAAGGTGCGGCTAACTGCGCAATGGCAGCCTTCATTTTTCAGTCTTTACATATATTGCCGTGAAGTGGATGACATTTTATATAAAAAACAAATGAACGAAATGTTATCCCAATAATCCACTAACAATAATTTATTTAAGAATACTAGCAGCCACATTTCGATAGGCACCCTAGTAGATATATCAAATCAAATCGTTTTATTTGCATTCATGTACATAGAGTCATTAGACTTCGAATAGTATTCGGATCTATATACATGAACCCTGTCAGGGCACAGTAAAATGTATAAGTCAAATTTTATACAATAATAATTCAATGTCAATTTTATACAATTCTAATTCAATGTCAAATTTTATACTACAATCCAAAACAAGGATAGTCAAACTTTATACATGTTTATCATCCATAAATTCCTTAATTGTATAATATAATGTTCTAATTATTTTTTCTCCTAATCGTAAATATACGTAAAAATTTGGTTTTAACGATGTACACTCATCGAGAGGGCAGTAATCTTGCAGCGGGATCTTACGAGTATACTGTAATATTTCAGAACTCGATCCAAACACCAATTCTGAAAAATGGATCCCCAAACCCCCCAAAGGCGATTCGAAGGGAAATCAATTTTATTTTGGCCATAATCTCTACCGTTGACGGCGCTCCCCTGGGCCGGATAACCGGGGCCACCGGGTAAATTACATTACACCCGGTCATACCCGGTTATTGGTTATGTAGGGAGCGGATGAAATTTCCTTCGGTGGAAAGATTCCATTAGCAGTCTATATGCCTGCCTGTCATTTAACCCAGCACCTCTAGTAAATAACAAGCGGTTGAGAGCGCGTCCGGGAGCGCCGTTAGTCACCAGAAATACGCTATTTCAAGCTTATCTCATAAAATAATCTGTATAAAATATTTAAAATATATCTGACTATATTCAGTGACTCTCAATCTGATTACCTGGTTATATTACTTATAACTATAATAATAATATAACTATTCTATTTTGTAGGATAAATTGGCGACAGTGGCCTGCAAACGTTCACTAATAGATGGACAGATGCTGAGTTGTACACAAAAGTCGTAATCACGAGCAGCCTGTGGGCTTCATACACGCAGAGGGCCTACAACGCCCTTCGTGTTCAATACAACAATGGTTTAGGGCTCTGCTGCCAGCGGACTCGATTCTGTACACTATGCGCAAGAGTGCGTCCTCCAGCGCGCGCAGGACCCGGGGTGGGGGGCAGCAGTCTGCTCGCTGTCGTCGCACGCACCGACGGACCGATGCTGCGACACTGGCTGTCATCACATGCACCAGTGGCACAGTAGCATATCCGGCTATAATTTTATTAAATTACTAACATACACCTAAGATTGTTAACATTATGGATTGCATAAAAATCTGATTTAAATAAATAATAATTATAAAAATGTGCACGCTTGACAGCTTGCTATAAGTTTTCTACGAGCGTAGCGACAGAACTCCTTAGTCTATGCGTAAATTGATGGAAAACGCAAACCCGTTCTATTTTCAAATATTCCTGCTATTTCTAAGTTTTCAGTGATTCCTTTTTGAAGTTGTTTTATGACTCTTTTTTCAGGGTAAGATCTGGACTCCACAAAACAGTAATTAATTAGACATTTCTAGAACCAAGTCATTAATTTCAAGAGCAAGCCGCCATCTTTTCTCCCGGCGGACTTCGATAAAATAATTTCTCAGCACGAAATAACTAGAGACAAATAAATTCGTAGCCCCCGGCTTCACGTTGCATTAAAAATAACATTTCGTTTACCCTTGGTCGACAAAACATTTAGACATTCCAATGTCCTAAATCTTATTTTTTACGGCATGACTTACAAAAATCTATAGGCTCTTAGCATGACTCAGTCCAGGGTCGTATTTAGTGAATTAACCCCTAAAGTCTAAAACATCTCACACTGTTACTTGTATGTAATACAGCGAAACATATCTTGACTACATCACAAAATAAATAGGCACTAGAATGGCAATCATCGTTATTTTCATCACAGACTTTTGTGACAATTACAGGATTTGGTTTTAGCTTTAAAAAAGTGCGTGCGTGCGTTTGAAAACTGCTTCCATCAACAATAACTGAAAACTGTTAAAATTTCAAGTGGTTATCTATTACGGTAAAAACAGACAGACGAACAGAAAGCCCCCCACCCCCACCCCCTCCCGATGCCCCACCTCTCCACGCAAGAAAGTGACCAGCGAATAAACTCACACATGCGTGCGAATAAACTCACACATGCGTGCGCACAAACATCACCCGTTCAATGTATGCAAGTAGGAACCTATATCACGACATTTGTTTGAAGTGTCCGACCTGGATTTATTGTTTGTATATATGTTGTAACATAGAACCCTAGAAACGAAATAGTGCCACTGTACTGTTGATGCATCCTTAAGGAATGGAAGGGTTTTATGGCATCAGTTGGTCCCCATTAACCCTTCCGACGGGCCTGCCTTTCACCCCTAATACCCCTAGAGGACTGCCGTATACAAAACCAGTATCAGTTATTCCCAAGGTGTTTCCCCGTCTGCTTCATACCAAGTGTATTGCCAAACAAATATATTTACCTTCTAACAGTACTGAGGAGCGGTTCCCAAACTTATAATAAAACAAAATATTTTTGTAAAGCTTTCGTGGTTAGTAATAAAATAATATTATTGACACCTTCATCATAGAACGAAGATATTTTGATTCGCTCGGGTGACATAGCATCGTCGCACACGACTTAAGTCACGATCGACTACAAGTCGCATGAAAACAAGTGTGACCTTATTTTTGTCATTCACCTCAGGTGTTGCTAATAAAATATAAGGACATAAAACCCGTATTATCACAACGAAAAAGTTACTTAAAATTTTAACAATTACATTTTATAATTAGTTGTTACTTGACCCTATTGTTACTAAATAGTAAAACTATAAATCGAAATCAACTATATTTTTATCATTTAGCTTGAATGGATCAAACCGGTAATTCACGCAAGGAAAACGGAACGAAAAGTTCATAGAACAGTTCCTACTGTCAATGTCAATAAGTGGTAATGTCAGTGTTTGACGATGACGTTTAGTCTATCGCTCGCCTCCGCAGAGTGGTCATGACCATTCGTTGCAGAAGAGCGATTCAAAAATATCAAATTTCGTAAGTCAAACTATGCCACTTGCACCCAGCGCCTTTCGTAGCACACCAACAGAGGTTTTATCCTTGTTTTTGGAGGGGAGGGGAGTTGGTTAACAAAACACATTGAGAACCTGAGTCCTAAAGAAAGCACTTTATGCCCCGCTTCCATGAAATATAACGACAGTACAGTTCGACAAAAAAAGCCGCTTTTGTCTGGAATTTTTTGTATTTATTTACCTCGTTCTGTTGCAGACGCTCTCATTGCCTTGTTCTACTGTCTTTCTTTGTTGTCATCATGTTACAATAAACTTTCCTTCTCGCTCATTTTGTACATGAGATACGCCATATTATCTCATTTTCTGTACTTTAGCGTTCTGTGAAAACACGCTTCAATACTACAGAGGGATCAGAACTAACCATCAGATAATATGAATATGTCAGCCAAAAGGTTACCTAACAATATCTCTTTGTAGAAAACTTTCCAAAGCGACATTGTGCCTCGCACGATATCGAAGCCAGCGTGCATCCACATACTAAGATGCAAATAGATGAGGCGAAGTATACCTGTTGTGCGTGCTCAGCAAAGGTTAAAAATACTAATTAGCCGGTACTAAATAGAGCTAATGTCTTGGTTTTTAAACGGTCACGGTACTTGCATCGTCTGCAATTAGGAACAGGAATGTGTCACGTCATAGTATAAAAAATGTGGCACTATTAGTTTTCATGCAGATTTTGGTACGCATTATTTTTAGCCACAACTAAATAGCGCTTGTGAAGTCAATAAGTAAGAAATGTGGCACTTTTGTTTTTATACAGATTTGTGGGAGTATAATCTAAAGTTAAGAAAACTTGTGTGTGCAACGAAGTGTTTCGGTATAAAAATGTGGCATGCTTTTTGTTCATACCGATCTCAGTATACGAGTACGTATAATATAATGAAAGTTAAAAATACTCGTGCCAATAGTGATGTGAAATATTAGTAGATTAGTATAAATAATGTTGCACATTTGATTTCCACACAAAATTGACCTGCATCATCTACGAGTAGCTAAAGTGAAGAACGCTTGTGTACCGATAGTGATGTGATGTGTATAGTTATTTGTAGTCGGTATAAAAAATGTGTCACACTTGGTTTTCATACGAATCGTACTACTTGCATCATCTACTTAGATGTAAGTCTGTGGCTGCATCCAAGAAAATCCTCCGCCAACTTAGCAACTCTTCAAAAAGGCACACTTCAGAATTTTCATATTACTTTACCAGCAATAAAGCCTCAGTCTGGATATAAGGCAATCTCAAAAGAGATTTTATTACAGGGATGAGAATGAACGCGCCTTTTATTAGTGCGGCGTACGGACGCACCTTTTGTTTTCTTTTTATAGTTGTTGTATAACGATAAGATAAGGTAAATTATGTAATAACATCTCTTGTTATTTTATATATATTTTTTCTCATATTTGGTTTGGACTTGGCCTTCATCTCGACTAATTTCTAAAGTTAAAAACTCCGAAATTGCGTAGAGTAAACGAAGCAGCGGTAGCTCAGTTGGGTAGAGTGTCAGTCCTTGAACAATCGAGGTCTGGGTTCGATCCTGGTTCTTACCAATGAGTTCCAATTTGTTATTTAAAATTTATGTATTTAAAAATCATTACCATTGGCTTTGGTGAAGGAAACCATCGTGAGGAAACCTGCACACTAGTGAGAAGAAATTCAAAGCTGTGTGTAAAATCTACCAATCCGCACTGGTCCCGCGTGGTGGACCATGTGCCATACGCTCTCTGTAGGAGAGTAGGCCCGAGTTCCTGCAGTGGAGACAGTATATAGGCTGTTGATGATGATACGATGTCACGTCGAAGAAGTATTAAGTCTAACTAAGGCACTTCTGAAACAAACTGACGAGTTAACCCGAAGCGACACAGCGAACAACAGTTCCGGTTAGCTTGATAAATTAGTTAACGAAATAACTAAACTAACCCAAGTCTCAACAAGTTCCAGCGAAGATTACGTCTCGAAGACAGCCGCGGTAACTGGTGAACTGGATTCACATTAATTTTGTATTCTGTACAATCTACATCTGACAAGGCACGCAATTGTCTGGCTACGAAATCCAAATTGATTCATTTTAAACCAATTTCAAATAAAACTAATCAAATGCGAGTCAGATTCGCGCATGGAGGCTTCCGTACAGAATATTAGGAATAATTAACAAACTGAAAATCATAAATGTAAGTAAGGTAATGTGGACCGACCAGTGCTTTAACGAATGCGCCTGACTAAATCACACGCGCGTGTGATTTACTGCGATAATTTTAATGTGATATAATCACATCAACACCCTATATACGTCCCCAATGCAGGGGCTCAGGCCTACTCTCCTACAGAGAGTGTATGGGACATAGTCCACCACGCGGGACCAGTGCGGATTGGTAGACACACACCTTTGAATTTCTTCTCAAGAGTTTGCAGGTGTCCTCACGATGTTTTCATTCAATGATTATTATCATTCGTACAAAAATTCCAAATAACAAATTGGAATTTTTACGAGCCAGGATCGAACCCAGACCTCGATTGTTCAGGGACTGACGCTCTATCCAACAGCGGGGTCTTTGCAATCGGGTCGAAAACCTAAAACCAGGCTATCCTTCACTGTTATCATAGGCACACCTAATTGGCTATAGTACAGTCTGGATATCTTCAATTAATTCGTTGGAAAGCTGCCATATACAGTGATACACAAAGATAGTAGAGCACCCATTTAGGATGTTGATAAACCCAAGTTAACATTGAACAATATCAGCTAGAACAACCTCAGTCACAAGCAAAACAACGCGAAATTGACGAATCAATTCCACCATAACTTTAAACACATTTGTTTACTTGCAGACATCGATTTACATATACAATAGATACGTTACTAAGTAGTAATCTTCTGAAACGGAATAGGTAGGTGCCTAGGACCTATTATAATATCCGTATCTGCAGATGTTATACGAGCAATTTGTGCAGTATTTGATGGCTGTTGGTGGGATAGTAAGTCATGTGTTAGGCTTCAAACTCCGACACTTAAAAAATACAACTTTGAATTTTAATACGAACAAAATTATTTTTGTGTTTGAATACCTTTGTTTTGCGATCTCTGTTACTTGCATGTTATCCACACTAATATTACAAATACGAAAGTAAGACAATGGACGTTCCCTGACCCACAATAAATTCTGATTTAGGCATTACTTCACCACTAATCATAACACGTAAGAGCGAAAGGGTAAGAAACAATGCGCCATGTCGACTCACATCTGGCTCGAAAATCTCAGAATAACGTAATTATTTTATATGTTCTCAGTTTTTTTATCCCAATCTTACTAGTAGTTCCCATAACAAAGATTTAAAAAAGTACATTATTAGATACATATGTTTCTTTTCTATGCCAAATAAAGTTCAATTCAAATTAATAGCATGTTCGTATGTTTTTAAATCAATGGTCGTAAACAAATCTGACAACTTGGCAAGTTGTTTTCAACGAGTGGTGGGGAGCGAGACGACTCACCCCCTTACCCCCGTTACCTCCCCTAAGGGGTTTATGTTTACCCGTCAGGGTATCGGGGGTAACAAACCCATGGATTTGTTTTGTTTTATAGACATTTATCTTGGTGCAAGGATTCCACGGAGCCAGTCTGAAATAAGTATCAAGTAAGCCATATCCTATTCAACCCATAATGCTTTGTAAAATATAATCATGCGAGATTTCGCTTCCATTATTAACCGCCTTCGTGGCCTAATAGCTACATACTGGGACTCACATTCTGAAGGTCCTGGGTTCGATTCTCGGGTTTCCAGCGGTGCTCGATTTAGTTGGACAATTTTCGGGTTACGTAGTCAAACAAGGAACCTTTATAGTTTCGCTCTGTCTGTTCGTCCGCAGCTTGGCTCAGAGACCATTACTACTAGAGAGCTGTGTAAGTTAGTACGGTAAACACAACTTTTCGATTCAGGTATCCGTTTACGAAATATTAAGCTACGAGTATAAAGTGATATTTTCTTCGCTAAAAATTCCCAATGTCTGCCTATTACGGTTCAAAAGACAAATGACGGACGGACAAACAAACACGGGATACTTAGTAACAAGGTTCCGTTGGAAACCTTTCAGTACGGACCCCTAATAAACACAAAAATAACTCCTGTTTGTCTTCTATCCAGTTGAACATAAAGACAGCCAGACAAACAAACTTTAATATCTGTATTAAATCGATATTAAAATTATTTCAACTGTTCTGATCGTCGATATTGCGTAGATATCGCTATTAGGTGTTACTATTTGTTACTCGAAAGCAACTCGAACATTTTAAAAAGTCGTTTTCAAGATATGATTTCTTCCACCTTCAACAATATCCATAAGTGGACAGTGTACATGGCTAATTAGAAGAAGCATAGTTTTTTTTAAACTGAGTCATACTTAAATCTACATATTTAATTTGGACATTGTAACATATTTCCTTTATGTATGAAGCCAGTTTAAATAATTTGTATAATAACTACATGATTATGGATGTGTTTACATGTGAAAAGGCAAGATAATGCGGAACTACCTATATGTTTATGCGTAATACCAACTGCAATTTTTACCTAAATTTAAACACAATAAAGAATTGAATTGAATTTGAAAATTTCCGTTCACCCTTCCTATCAGCTCTGGTCCACGACTTCATTTGTACTGCAATAAAAAGAATCTTCTATTCAGTTTAGCCGCTTATGTATAAAAGAAACATGCAAACTCTACAGCTACAATATGAGTCGCATTAATTAGTGAAACTGTTACTGGTAAAATCTATCAATAAAATACGATTTCAAGTTCCAAGTAAGTATATACATGTAAAATGCCAATTTGACAGTTCTACTTTAAAAAATTGTATGCTCTGTTACGGATCTCAAAAGTGATAATAGTGTGTACGGTCGGAAGTTTTTGTTTCAAGCGATAGAATTGCGAGAAACAATGGTACCACAGGCGAAGTTAGTCAAGGGTCAAAGGAGACGCCCTATTGCCGTTTCAAGGAAATTCGCTTACGATTATTAATATGTAACACAAGCCTGGCCGCCATCTTGATTCACAAATAACAAACCGTTGATGCTGTTCTGAATTTGAATAATATTCTTGATGTTCTATGTTTAAATTGGTTTAAAAATCGTACATGACCGCATCAGTGGTTCAGTGGCTACAAAGTTTGACTAGGAATCCTGAGGTCTCGGGTTCGATTCCCAGTGGGTGTAGCAGGGCATTTTTATTGCACACTTTCGATCTAAAGGACTCATCGTCACTTACCATCAGATGAGATGTTAAAACCTATTGTACACCTCCACCTCCTCTGAACCACTTCAAGGGAAACACATGAAGAAAGCTTGTATTGTTTAGGTATAAAAATGTTACTTTGAACAAGAATTACACCATATTTTTCAGTGATTATAACAAGAGCTCCCCTGAAAGGTCATTCTAAAGTTAATTCGCCATAAGCCAACGAAACGACCCCAAAAACCTATTCAAAAATTCATTATACCTACTGAAACCCCCGGTGTACAAAGCAAAATCAAGTAATCCAACCAAAACATTCCCAAGGACGATTTTTTTTTTGTAAAAAGAAGGGTTTTTACGAAGCTTAGCCGTTGAGGGCAAAAATATGAAATTGTATCGCTCTACCCTACTGGATTAACTTGCGAATATTTGGTTTCTGACAAAGAGTAGAAATCGGGTAGAACAGTCAACCTGCACGCGAGAGGCTAATGGGTTAGAACTTGGCCTTCATTTCATCTGGGAAGTGACGATCACGCTCTTGGACTGGATGCGCTGGCTGTGTTGCCTCTCATACCGGAACACAACAGTGCTATTAGCACTGCCGTTTGGCGGCTGACTTATGTAATATCGTGGTAGGTAGCCAGGCGAACATAGACAAGATTCTACGACTGAGAATCGAACACGGAACCTCAGAACTGTTAATCCAACCGTGTTATGGAGGCTTTTAAAGATTATCAAAGAGAATTGCCGAAAGAACTTAAATGTGCGGTCAGTAAAATGTACTTTATGTCAAAGTAAATAACATCTTAACGGGTTTTTTTAAAGTCAGAACTATTGGTGCGCGTTCAAACTCGCACTTGGATGGATTATTTAAACTGCAACCAATATGCTAGATGACACCAAATCAGATTGGGGCTAAATTATATTTTAAACCATAAAGGCCATTATAAAACTACTATAAAATTTAAAATATCTAATATTATTGAATTTTTTTCTGGACTTTTACACTTATAAAGCCCGCAAAAATTCCAAAAAA
Source organism: Carcina quercana (assembly GCA_910589575.2). NCBI lineage: Eukaryota > Metazoa > Arthropoda > Insecta > Lepidoptera > Depressariidae > Carcina > Carcina quercana. Next base: position 9,067,366 of record OU342449.1, on the reverse strand, counting down.
CCAACTTGCTCGTATAAAAAATTTTATTTTTCGTTTTGCTTTGTAATTACATTGTGAATATTTTTTAGTAAGGAGTGGTCACATAAAAACGTTATTTTACGAAATAACTCAAATATTGTTAAAAGTTTCATACATTATCTACATCAATGTGCAGACGTGACGTCACTCCTAGGTACCGGTTTGTATGGAGCGTTTTTGCACCACGTGACTAGAATCACTTTTCGACGAGTTATATTAGGAAAATTATAAATCTTTGACAAGGCCAAATATCTCTTCACACGGTCTCTCGAATGAGGGAATAAATTTTTTTTGTCATCATTCCTATTGCAACAAGCTAATCAGCACCAGCTTTAAATAGTCAAAAACCTTAAAAACTAACCTTTACAACGTAGGAAACCAAATAACAATCGGTCAACAGTTTCTACAGAAAATTAACGAAAAAGGAATTAGTTGTAAACTCGTCCCTGAACGATGTGTTGGTCACCTGTCGTTTAGTTAGGTATTGTTTATAATCATCATCAACAGCCTATATATGTCGCCGCTGCAGGGGCTCAGGCCTACTCTCCTACAGAGACTGTATGGATCATAATCCACCATACGTGACCAGTACGGATTTGAATTGAATGAAACAAACCTTTGAATTTCTTCTCAGGAGTGTGCAGGTTTTTTGTTGACGATGTTTACCTTCACCAAAGCCAATGGTAATGATTTTTATCAGTCGTACATAAATTCCAAATAACAAATTGTAACTCATCGGCACGAGACAGGATCGAACCCAGACCTCGATTGTTCAAGGACTGACGCTCTACACAACTGAGCTCCCATGGCTGCTATATAGATATTGTTACACACAAAAGCTACTGACTCCCTACTCTTTGACAGTTTACTGTGGCCTGTTCAACTGTACAATACCTAATTTCCATAAAAACTAACCGTTTCCAGTAATTGTAACGACCTGGGCTTTTAACTGAGTCGCCGCCAAAATGGCTCCGCGCGGGCCAAAAATTGTGTCGGAACGCGCCGCGGAATGGCCGCCGCCTCTAATAACTGCAGTCTTTAATTAAATTAATACTATGAATATAGAGTGGCGCCAATTTATCTGAAGGGTGAACGGAGGACTACACTTCACATAAATTTGGATTTCAAATACAAACAGGTACTAAACTCAACTTTTGACGTGTTTGCTCGGGATAATTTTGGTTCACTTCAAAGCCATGGTAGCTCAGTCGGATAGAGCGTCGGTCCTTGAACAATCGAGGTTTGGATTCGATCCTGACTCTTACCAATGAGTTCCGATTTGTTATTTGGAATTTATGTACGAATGAAAAAAAATCATTATCATTGGCTTTGCGGTGAAGGGAAACATCGAGAACCTGGACGCCCCTGAGAAGAAATTCAAAGGTTTGTGAAGTCTACCAAACCGCACCTGTCCCGCATGGTGTACTATGTCCCATACACTCTATGTAGGAGAGTAGGTCTGAGCCCCTGCAGTGGAGACGTATATAGGCTGTTGATAATGATACCACGGTTTTACCACCACAAACACACCAAAAGTATCAGCTGTAGCTTAAAGAACTTTTGTTCATATACTTCATATTTCGCTCCTCTTCCGAGACCTAAATAGTATGCTGTTAATGACCATACTTACCATGAGAAGAGATTCTTCGCAATACGCTCCCAATCATAAATTGTACCCCCAAATACGTGAAACATCGAGACTAACTCAGAAATAGACCGGGTGAATCACATACGCTATTGATTCACGCTACCCTGAAATTAGCTTACTCCGGTAACATTCTACAGAAATACAGACCTTTTACTGTGTTAGATAGGCTCACATTTGACCAGATTTTCAACAAACTTCAATAAAGGAGTTGGTTCTAAATTCTACTATCCGTTTTTTCCTGTTTTTTAAATGTATGTTTCACGATAAATCTTCCAATTATGAAGCGATTTTAATAATTCTTTTTTTGTTTGGGAGGACATACTTCAGAAATTGTCCCATCTAAATTTTATCGAAATTGACTGAGCGTTTTTTTATAAAATCAACCAAAACCAAATATGGTAATTCTACCTCTAAAAGTGAACGTTTTAGGGGATGAATCCTGTAGACTTTTCGGGCAGTTGAAGTCGGTTTCTAGTTCTTTTTGAACGCATTAATTATAATTGATTATGTGGTGGATGATAGATAGAACATGAATTCGGGTAAATAACGGGTATTACCCGGTTCTTGACTAGTCTAAAAGAACCGTTTCAACGCCCGGTAGTTTTGGTTCCAGATTTTCTTTAATTGTATGTTTTTTATTATGTTTTTTTGTTAATTCTTATTTTCAAGCATTTAATAGTACGATCCAACATATTTAATTTTTTTAAATGATTTTGGACGTGGTTTGAACATTAAAGTATGGAAAAATAAGCTAGCTCATTCAATTATCATTAAATCTCCTAAACGATAAACCATGCAAACGTATAATTTGAGCAAGTAGGTTTTTACTAGCTTTACGGACGCCAATAAGGGCATTGCTGACATTGCAAGAACCCGGGTTAGTCAGCGCACAAGGGTTAATTTACACATCAAAAAGTATTTCTTATAGGCGCTTATAGGCTTTTTTTATTATTATTGAAGATAGACCAACACTTGACCTCAATCTCACCTGATGTTAAGTGACGATGAGGTCTAAGATGTTACGTGTTGGTCTAGAAGGTGCCTATTTACTCTTCTTTTGAAGATTCACAAGTTGTAGTTTTCGGGGAACACGGGAACCGGTAGTGCATTCCATATTTCTTAAATTGTAATCGTAAAGTGAATTTTAATGTGATATAATTTAATACTTTTGAATTAATTTATTTTTATTACTTGTTGTTATAGCTAGCGGCAACAGTAATAATAATAATAATATACATCCGTCCATACATAAAAATAAAATAAAATACAAAGATAAATACAAAGTAATACGAGTATACATTCTGTAAAAATGTCAACTGTCTACCTATTACGGATCGTGAGATACATGCTGGTGATAGACGGACGGACTGCGGAGCCTTAGTAATAGGGCCCCGTTGGGTACGGAACCCTAAAAACGCATTAAAGTTCGTACGCACGGCTACAGGTCAATCTGTACACTTCCAGTATACGCTGACCGGTATCGTGTCTTCTGTGTATACTAGAAATGTATAGCTTGATGTGTAGCCACGTGTACCAAGATCCGTTCGAAAGCTGATGCCACTAACTTCTTACTTAAAAGGTACCTTCTTGGTACGAACTTCGATAAGTTGAATTAACTAAACTTCTAAATATTAATCTACGTAGTACTCGTACTTATTGTAACGCGAAGTGCCCCAATTCCATTCCACCAATAGTGATAAAATTGAAGTGTTATTCAGGAGAAGCTGCAATAAAATGAAAGTACCCTAAAATTCATCTTAGGCAGCCGCCTGACCTGATTCCTCAGAACGTAGCTGGGATTAAGATAAATTGGTCGACCGATCGCTACTAAACCTACCTATAAATACACTATCATAGTTGTTTTCTATCTCAGCCATTCTGTTTACATCACTTATTCATCTTACTTATTGTCAGGGTATAAACGACATGTTCTTTGCTGTTTCGTAACGTAGTTGTAACAATTGTCTGTATTTATTATTATTTAATAATAATATATTATTTATTCAAGTATTTAATTATAATCTATCAATATCTGTGACATCTGCACACAAAATATTGTGTCTTATTTCCTCTACACAAAGGAGATCGCTGTAAGCGATAAGACCGCCTTTTGTATAATTTTTTAAGTTTTATGTTCTATTTTAAGTTTTTTATTAGTGTACAATAAAGCTATATTGAATTGAATAGATGTTTTCTCATCGGCCGTTCTTCGACGATTTGATCCGCCCATTGACACTATATCTTACTGCCTTGAAGCTATGTCGATGATATTACTTCTACTACGGATTTACTCATTTCTGATCATTATTTTAATGCACCTATGGATAATAAGCGAGCTAATGAGATAGGACAAATGAAATATTCTCATTTTAATATGTATTTATCGTAATGTTGTAAATGTTTGAATTAGTTTTATATTTATGTGTGTGTTTGTATGTGTAATTTGTCTGTGGCAAATAAATGGTTTAAATATGTAATACCCTACCGCCAACCGAACCAAGACCACGGGCCGAACACTTAAAACAAATGCTGTGATATCGGTTCCTATTGTTATAAATATAATGTAATTGTTATAAAAAATAAAATGAATAAAACTATCAATATAGATAAGTTTTCTTACCACGAATGTAAAGAAAAGTTGTATGAGCATCTGTTGTCTTTAAGTTATACTCAAACACAACAGATTCTCCACATAATGAAATAACACTAAGGACACACACACACACACACAGGCGCGCGCGCACACACACACACCACATTTAAATAAGATTTCACTCATAATCATAATCATTTTTTCTTTCATCAAATCATTCATTTCAGGTTTTTTGTTTATATATACTCGTATTAGATTTGTCTGCAGGAATATTTATAAAAATTATTTGTGCAACAGGAAGGTAGACCTCTGTGACACAGGCTGTGCTGCAACAGAGGCCGTTGAATATTTAGTAATGTATAAATTAGTTTTGTTCGATCTAAGTTGAAAGTAAAATAAAAAAAGTCCGAGCGTGCTATATTACTGGTCCCTGAACCAGTCAATTTCTTGCGTGTAGGGGTGAGGTATCGCGGATCGGTGGGAGGCGGTGAACGTCCCTTCTGTACATATTACTATATCAATTCTGCGTCAAAACCTCGTGATTTTTCGTCCAAGCGTGTAGTGATCAGGCCATGGCGGTGTTTTTTCTTTAATCACGTAAGGAAATTCCAACCATATCTCGCTTTATAGACCACTGAGTGAATCTACGGTCAGAGCTTCATTTATTCGTTCATCGTGTAGTCTATATCGTTCTGGTAGTCGCGTGCAGCTCGGCGGTACGTCTGCAACTCATTGTGTAACAATTTTAATTGAAAACTCAACGATAACGAAAACGTAAACGTATTTACGAGGGAATTGTTACAAAGGAATTGTTCACAAATATTTTGTTGGTAACTGCTCTACGATTCAATCGAGAACTTCGGAAGGGTTCTGGACGTCGATCGCTTATGCGCAGACTCACAATTTGTTAAATTACCTCTTGTGTAGACATAGACCTTTATTCAAAAATACACATACAAAAAACACTTAAAAATTAATTAATCTAAATTCAGACTAAAAATAAAAATATACTATTTTCTGACAAAATATTGAAGATATACATAAAATTTGGTTGTGTTGTTGGCATTAGAATAAGATCACGGACCGAATAGACAAAGCCAAGCGCAAGTTAGACTCTTACATGAAGAGTACCACTGTGTAAAATTTTGACACAGGATCAAGAAAAAATGCCGAACAAACACGTTTCTTGCATGGGAATCCCCTTTAAGTGTCCATTTATTATGGTGCAAAAGATGTGACATACGGATGAACGAACAGATGTCCGTATGAATAGCGAGCCTTAGGAATAGCTCTTTTGGATTGGGCACTTTTTGTATGTGGAACCTTGAAAAAGTTGGAATGGTTCTTGATTTGTTTTAATTTTTCTCCCACTCCTTAGCTTGAAGAACGGCTAACTGATGGGGTGTAAGAGTTCTGGAGTGGCGACTATGTACCGGGCCGTCCCCCTATTAGATGGATGAAGACCTGGCCAGTTTATGTGGCGTACCAGAGTGGAGGTCTACGTTCAGCTGTGGACATTTCCCGGCTCATGATGGCATAGGCTACGAGTAGACAAATACGCCATGGTCAGTTGTGCCATAAAACATGCAAATGTAACAGAATCACTTCCGCATTTATAATATACTAGCTTTTGTCCGCGACGTCGCCGTATACTTCAAAAAGTATCCCACGGTAACTTTTTGCTATATCGGGATGAAAATAGCCTTTTCCGGCCCTTCAACTATCCCTATACAAGAAATCAAGTTAATCTGTCTCTAAATTACGACATGAAGGAAGGACATACAAAGAAACCTACTGTCACATTTATAATATTAAAATGGATTTGTATTGTGCGTCGCGGTTTAAGAGTTGGATGGTTAAAGCTGGAAAGAAGCGGCTGTCATTTGATTTGGTTAAGCCGCGCTTGTTTTTGGCGTTTCAATTAGTTTTAGGAGCGTTTGTGCCAAAGCTTTCTTATTTACATTTTGATAATTATGTACTAAACCTGTCGCCAGACGTCCCTGCGTCCCTGCGTCGTTATCCAACTAAGAATGTTTACATTTCCTAAAAATTGAGGCTTTTGACAATTCGTGGTTGAAACTGTCTATTTACTCAATTTTTTTGTATTTCAATCATTGACAGACAAATTTAAAGACAAATCGATGCGGAAAAAACACGTGAAGTTCATTTTTAGGGTTCCGTAGTCAAACAAGGCACCCTTATAGTTACACTCTGCCCGTATGTCCGTCCGTGGCTTAACTTCGAGACCCTTACTACTAGAAAGCTGTAATTTGATACGGGTATACATATTATTCACGTTGACAAAGTGGTAGAATAAAATATTGAGAAATATTTTTATATTACTCCCACAGACGTAACTTGGGGGTGAAATATTTTTTTCGCGTCCACCCCAAAGACCCTACGTCTGTCAAAAATATTGAAGTTCTAGGAACACCGCTTTTTGTGTTTACATGGGATATTTTCTGGTCTATTCGGCTACACATCAAGCTATACATTTCCAGTATACGCTGACCTCGCATTGAATGTACTCCCACACGATGCTGGTTCAGCTTACACTGGAAATGTATAGCTTGACCTGTAGCCGTGCGTACAAGATAATTCAGGGAAGACCCTTCCAGCTTGTCGGTGCACATCTGATTATATTCTAACGTCGTAATAAGGACGGGTTTATCAAATTCCTGCTACCGGTAGTGATGGGACGCGTTTCCGTCAGAAATATCGATACATTTGTGTTTGGTTTCGTTAGACGATTTTATGCTTGTTCATTTTCAAATTTTACTCGCATAAGTGACACGTATCATTACTAGTTTTAAATGTTATTAATAACTTTTCAATATGTAATACAGAACTGTAATTATTTACTAGGTTTTACCAACGACTTTGTTCATTTGCACTTTTCGCTCATGTATCATCGCTCCCATACCTCAGGATCAGACTCAGCTATGCGTTATACATGTACAAAAGTACACCTGTACAAGCTTGGGGTGCAAGTTTATGTATCACTTAGTAGGTATCGCATTTAACTTCGCATGCTCATCGTCATCCCTGGGTCCGACTGTTCACCATCGCTGCGGTCTGTGCAGCACACGATGAGTTCGGTTCCCGTTGACAAGCGCAATACAACACAAATTATTATTATTATTTTTTGTTCTCTTTTCTTTATTCCATGTTTTACTGTATTTGTATTATTTGTTGTGTCTTTTTTTGTATTTATTTCTTATGGAATCTTGAATATCTTTCTGTATTGTGTTATTAAAAAAATTGACTATGTCTAGGTATACGTATTTACATCGAAGCACGATATTGGTGGACATTTAAGTCAAAAATTTTATATTATTATTTTTGTGGCAATAAAAAAATATGATTTTGATTTGATTTTAAACTGGAAAATTTTAGTTGGAACTAAATGCAAAAGTATATACACACTTTTAGTTTGTAACAGATTGACATGAGTATTTGCAAAGATATAGTTTATTGGATACTTTATCTCGTTAAATCCTTCCCGTGTGATAAATTATTTTCACACAGCAAATGAAGTGACGATCAAAAGCTAATTAAAAATAAAAACCACATAATTTTTAATGTGTTTTAGTCAATATATAAGTTTATCGATATCGACCCCTGGCCATCACTAACCGCAGACTTAATAAAGGCCCTTTTCCATAACGCTATATTTAAATTATTTCGCAGTTAAATGTTCCGTGAATATAGCGCTTTGCCCGGCTTAGCTCGTTGTACTAAAATTATATTTTATTAATATTTAACGACACTTTCAGTTTGAGTAGACGGTAATTATTCATTAGGGCATTAAATATAATGCGTGTGTTGATTCGTGGATTAGTGTTTGCTCATGATTTTTTCATAGATCAAGAATAATAATTTATGCTAACTAATCACTACCACATTCCCTTTAACTTTTATTATTATTCAAGTTTCAAATATTGTTATTTACAATTTTAATCCTTACTCTGATTTCTGCACGACCGTATCTATGTATTTATATTCATAATTTATATGCATATTATTGATGTGAAACATCTATAGGCGCACGTGAGACCGATTTCTGGCGTGGCGACGCGTCGCCACGCGCAATCGGCTGTGCGTTTCTCTCTCACTCGATCCGGCGTTAAGCCATCTCTTTCGCTCCACTGAGCTCGGATACCTATAATGTATAATCTGTTTATTACAGTACTCATAACCTGTGTTTTTCTGGTAAATAAATCATTTTTCTGTTCTGATAATAAAATGTCTGACCGTGATAATTTAGAGAGTGGAAGTGATCGAAACATCTATAGGCGCACGTGAGACCGATTTCTGGCGTGGCGACGCGTCGCCACGCGCAATCGACTGTGCGTTTCTCTCTCACTCGATCCGGCGTTAAGCCATCTCTTTCGCTCCACTGAGCTCGGATACCTATAATGTATACTCTGTTTATTACAGTACTCATAACCTGTGTTTTTCTGGTAAATAAATCATTTTTCTGTTCTGATAATAAAATGTCTGACCGTGATAATTTAGAGAGTGGAAGTGATCAGCCTCCTGCAAAGAAAGCAAAATCACACTATGACACATTATCAAGTCATCAGTAAGTTAATTATATTTTTATAATTAAAGTATGCATTTATCTGTGCATTTAGCACGCGTATATTTGGTGTGTATTGAGCGCCAGTAAATGTAAAATCTACTCTCTAGGTAGATTAAAATTCACATAAATTTCATTGCATATCATGTTTTTAAATTAATTATTAATTTTAATTTCATTCTTATTGAAATTAATGCATTAAAACAATTGCTTAGAGAATAAATTTATTAAGACTGACAGAACTTTATTTTAAAATCAGCTGATGGCGTGCAGCGCACGAATCTTTTTCTTATTTGTTATTAATTTAAACTTTAAAAAATTAATTAATTTTTCTAATCATAATGGAGTTTATAGTGAAACATTCATTATTTATATTTATAATTTACGATCTTTAGTAGTATATTGAAATAACTAGCTAAGATTCTTGAGTTCACTAATATATTGAAGCCATTTAAAAATTTTTTCTGCATATTTTAATAACTTAATATTTAACTTAATATTTTAAAAACTTAATATTATTTTTATAAATGTTTTAGAACCCAACAATCATCACAGGGGTCACAAGATATTATTATTGAAACTGGACATCACCAAGGTCAATTAAACACAAGACATACTATTAATGTGATGTAAGATTTTATTAATCTAATAGTACCTGAATCTACCAATTTTTATTTTATTTTATTGACATTTTTAGTTCCTACCACAATCTGTTCTTTTCTGCATACTACTTTTACGAAATAACGTCGATGTTTCACATCTACCAGGCGTCCCGTGACGGCTCCATTTTATATTGGTTTACTTACGTTTAATGTTTGTTTTGTTAAGGTTTGTAATACTTTTCTTTTGACCTTTTTTTATGTATAAATCATATCGAGAATGTTTATGGCGGCAAATTGATTTATTTTATTTAAGTTTCAAGTAATCTGTACTCCGTTCTCATTCGAGGGGCCATGTGAAAAGATAAATAACTAAGTCAGAGATTTTACAATACGACTAATACTTTCTCTAGTGTTACGTTAAAAACTAATTTTACGGGGCAAAAATGATTCATACAAATCGGTCGCAAGCTGTGACGAAGTGGTTTGCATTGTAGCGTTACAGTATAATGATTGTAACAATATTCGAGGTTTAAAAATAGAAGTAAAAAATGATTTACTGCCCAAAACTACACCACTGATTAACGCAATAACAACATACAGAACAACAACAGTTTATAATTATTTATTTACTTTTTGTTTATACTAATTATTGATCAGCCAGCGCTTAAAATAGGACTGTAAGTCTGTAGCATAAGCACTGGCTAGCACGTTGATACAATCGACAGACATTCATTTAAAGAAAAAGAAAAGAATTGTTGATGGGTTGGTATTGTGTGAGGTGTGTGTGTGTGTGAGAGAGAGAGAGAGAGAGACTGCTGTGTGAGCAGGCACATCCAACTGCCTTATCGTCACTTTCCATGACGGAGAAGTTCCAAACCAAAGGCCCAGTTTTCGATATCGTGTCTCGAAAATTACACCGACTTTTATTGCTCCATCATAAGCCAAATAAACTATCACTGCTGACATACGCCAACATCAATGACCACGGCTGGTACCTTGAAAAGCTACCAATCGAAATCCGTTTAAAATTCGAATTTCGGATCATGCAAATTGGACAAAAATCAAACGAAACGAAACAAGGTTTGTTTTATGTGCCCATGCCCCAGCCACTTGACCTAGACCAGGTCATCGGTCTAGATCTAGTAGGGATATCGTCCCAGTACACGTCCCCCGCGTTGCCACTCGAGAATTCTGACTTCACATCGGTCTGATCGCTTAATATTCATTGTAAGATCCGACTACATCTGTGCGCCAAAGCGCGCCAGAGGTAAACACCTAAAACTATGTGACATTCAGTACAGTATACCTCAAGGGGACGAAGTATCTAAAACACAACACGTGAACTAGCGTATGGAGTTATCCAATGACCCTAGAGAGTTATAAAACGCTCAACTATTTCAACAAAACTGTTTATTTTCCTTCAAGCGCTGAGCTTCTAGCTAGTTTTCTGTCATGTCAGCAAAGATAAGCAAAAGTTTTTACTGCTACTATTACTGTTATTTTTGAGGACCCTATTAATAAGCTTCCGCTGTCCGTCCGTCGGTCAGCGGGCTGTATCTCATGACGTAGTAGGTAGACAGTTGTAATTTTTAAAGAATATTAATTGTATTGTTTTTGGGTGGCTTACAGCTATCAATACAGAGCATAGAAAGAAAAAAAATACGATAAATAGCCATTTATAAGCCTCAACATATGGCTTTAGTAACAGTTACATATTCACAATAATATGTATATACTTACTAATAAATAATAAAAATAAATGAAAAATTTCTACATTAAAATTGCCACTTCGCAATTGCAAACTGTTAGCTTTATCTAATACCTTGAAATATATTTATATACACCGGCGATCGCGAAAACGGCTCCAACAAATTTGCTAAAATTTTGTATGTGGAAGTTTTTTGGGGCAGAAAATCGATCTAGATAAGTCTTATGTCTGGGAAAACTCATGTTTTTGAGTTTTCATGTGGTTTTCTGCCCTACGCAAAATATTGTCACTAATTTCATACGCTCGATTGACCATCACTGATGTCGGATAACAAAGTTCTTACTTTTTTGTACGTGTTCAAGTTTCTAGTGTTTTTTTTAAATTGTACATTCGACGAAAATCTCCGAGCAAAGCTCGGTCGCCCAGGTACTATTGTTCTAAATGTGTAAATTTACGATTGCACGTCAGAGCATTGTTTGGTGCATACTCGTATTACCTGACCTGTAATTTATTATTTTCAGTATGTTAATTATTCATATTCTGTAAGAAACCCTCGGTGCGCGAGTCCGACTCGCCAACCGGTTTTTTTTGTATGTTGGGTTCACACTTGGCCTTCATTTCACCTGATGGTAAGTGATGATCAGTCAGTTGGATGGTAAGCGTGCGCACCCAGAAGTCTCAAGCCAATGAGGAGCTGGCTCCGTCACCTTTCATACTGGAACACAACAGTGCTATTAACACTGATTTTTGGCAGCAGACTTGGGTAACAGAGTGGTAGTTCGAGACAACAGTGTGCCATCCTAGACATCGGCAGAGATTGAGATCAAACGATAATTAATGCGTTCAAAAAGAACTAAGAAACCGACTACAACTGCCTTAAGAGGGTATGCTGGTGTCAAAGCGCCCATACAAACGTAGTACCGTCATATTTTGAGTATTAAGCTATGAAAATCTATGAAATTTTCAAGACACAATCTAGAAACAAATATCTGTGTCGGTGATGAGTCAGATTTTCGTTTAAATATATACTTGCAGAGTTACAGGGCGTCAAAGTATTGTATTTTTCGGTAATAAAAAGCCCCAACTTTGAACCTGTTTTACAAGAGTATTAATCAATTAAGAACAATTTGGAAAAACCACCGACATCTGAAATTTTATTAATATACTGTATTGAAAAAATGGCTACATAATATACTGTATCCTTCAAATGATCACTGGACTACGAAACATCCAAATAACGGGTGGATAACTTCACGTAGTGTATGCTGTCTCACCGTACGCGCTCGCGTAGGATAGGGCTCGGATAGGGACAGCTACAAAACAATGTAACCTTGAACGCGGCCACGTGGTCTTACCAACATAGCCTCTTAAAACAACTGCATTCATCCCCTAAAATGTTCACCCTCAGAAGAATTAGAATCAAAAAGCGCTAAATCAATTTCGATAAAATTTATATGACCAAAGTATGATCTACCAAACAACCAAAATCACCAAAATTGATTAATAAGTATCGAAATGATCGCGTAACGTACTCTTACATTAAAAAAACGTATTGACGTGACTTTGACTCTTTGAATTCGGTTGAAAATCTTCCACAAAAGCTAGCTATGCATTAAAGAGACATCTATAAACAAGTTTAAGTTGAGAGCTTGCGATGAAGCGCAAAATAGTTGTCATGGAAATGAAAAAAAAATGAAATGAAAAAAATTAAAATATTTTATTTCATAAACTAAAGTAACAAAAAAATTTAATGCTGGAACTACCTGTGGTAGAAAGCCCCACTCCTCCGCTTTAAACCGTTTTTTTTTAATTTATGAAAATTAATAACTTATGTATTAAAAAACATATCGAAAGTCTTCGAAAGTCTTCTCTATGTTTTTTAATAGAAGAAGACTTTCGATACCTGCATCCTACCCTGCATTACATATGGCTGCGAAACCTGGGCTTTGACGAAATACCATAGGGACAAACTAGCAAGATGTCAAAGAAGCATGGAAAGAAGCATGCTAGGTTTCAAGCTAATAGACAAAGTCAAAAGTGCAAACATCAGGCAGAAAACAAAATTAACAGACATCCTGTCACGCATTGACCAACTTAAACGGTGGTGGACTGGACTGGCTCCGCTGCAAAAAGGAAAAATGGAGTAAAGAAGTGACAGTTTGGTATCCCAGGGATAGCGTTAGGAAGCGAGGTCGAAAAGCCAAAAGATGGGAAGACGATCTAAAACTAACCTTGGGACCCCTTTGGTTGAGAGTAGCGGCTGATAGAAAACAGTGGAAATAGTTGGAGGAGGCCTTTGCCGTAAGGCATACCGAACTAAGAGACATTTTGTGAATTTAAAAAGGTGCACTTAAAATTTACTTTAATTTTTTTGGATTTGTTCAAATTTATTTTATTTTGTGTTCAACTAATTGTGAATTTCGAAAATAAAAGGCTTTATTATTATTAAAAAACATATATACTATTTAAATCTAATTAATTAATAAATATTTCATTATGATACAGCAAATTTAATATTATAAACCAAACAGAAGACTAAAAAAAACATAATTAAAAAATAATAAATTGATAATTCCAATATTTGCGGATGATTTACAGAGACGTTTTTTTAAGCATAAGGTACAAAATAGTGTTTATTCTGTTACGTAGTCTAATCTTTTTTTTTTTTTCATTTTTCAATATGTGTGAGTTTTACTACGAGTCAGTACTCGAGAATACTTACTGTATCTTAAGAAAGTGTCATAAGGGTTTGAAGGAATTTTATAGCTCCTAAGTATATTCAGACTTCATTGCTATTCCGTACAAGGAACATACTTCCGCTGATCATAAATTTATCTGGATTCCCCGCGCGGCCGTCTTTATCTCCATCAACTTACCGAAGGTTAATTTCACGCTTCCACTTAAAATTCATCCCCAGCGCTATCTGCTAACTTGACACTGCTTTTATAACTTACGCCCTTGGAAACTTGCTACGAAAAAATTAAAAATATCGTTATTTTATTGAATACATAATTTTATCATGGCTACTTAACATTCCATTCAAGAATAAAAATTACATAGTGCAACCACCAAGACGTTATTATAATCTCACAATAAGACAAGTAAATGCGTTCAAAAAGAACTGGAAACCGACGTCAATTGCCCTAAAAGTCTACTTTTACTTAGGCAAATTTAAGATTTTTATCGTTTTCTCATAGATGCCGTTGTCAGAACTGGACCAAATTGAAATGGGACCACACGGAAAGCACCACCTTTCAAATAAAAGAAGAATCGTCCAAATCGATTCACCCAGTCAAAAGTTCTGAGGTAACAAACATTTAAAAAAAAAACATACCCGTCGAATTGAAGTCGGTTAAAAAGAGCATCAACTCGATGGGATAGATAAGTAGATCAGGTAATATGTTTGTCCGCCTTTTCATGAGTATCCAGTTTGGGCGGGCGGCATCGCGTGTCGAGGGCAATTGAAAACCAGGACGACCATTTACGGCGTATTTACGTAGCGTTTTGAGGAAGTACATTGTAGAGGTGAACGATTAAAGTGGCTTAACTATATCCATACTGTTGGATAGAGTTGAGCTTCAATACACGGAATAGATATAAACCCGGCCAAGTGCGAGTCTGACTCGCGGACAGAGGGTTCCGTACAGGATATGGATAATAAACATACTGAAAATTATAAATAATATGCACCGAGCTCTAAGGAATGCGCCCAAATACCAAACATTTTTGCTCCTCGTGATGAAATGTCGCCTCAAGCAAAACAAACTTTACTTTGCAGTTTAATTCCATACCCAACTTATGGCTTCCAACTGCAAAGTTAAGTTTGTTATCATAAGACCCGTTTTCAGCGGGAGAGCCCAGTTTTAAACTTCAACTGTCTACCTATTACAGATCGTGAGATACAGCCCGATAACAACCAGTAACAACTACAAAAAGTCCGGCTTGGTGTTTAGAATTATTTTATAATTGCGGAGAAATTTATAAAATAGCAAATGATGGCTGTCGCTCTATGGCCGCTTAATGTAGGCTTAGTAAATAAAATTGTGTGACTATCAGAAGCACACTGAATGAACTGTGGCAACATTCGCGTCCGATATACTGTCGAAGTAGTCCGTGAAATTATTACGTCGACTATAAAAGAATAATCAGTCATCAAAATTTAAATTTAAATGTTCAGTCGTAAGGAACTGTAGTGTTATTTCTCGCTATATAATTTCCCCCGCGCCTCAGCTCCTCGTGTACACTGAGAAATTAAGTCGAAAATCTATAACTTGACCCACTGTTAGGGCTGGCAAATTGTTAACGGAAGATATGCAAGTGTATATTATGTTCAATAGCGAGATATTAGAGATAGTAAAGAGAAATATAAATATAACATTGCATTAAATATAAGAAACTAGTTCACAGACAAGTAATGTTGTACTTTAAATTGATTAAAACTAATTGAAAAATACTATTACCCAGTAAAATAACTTAAGTCCGATAAAATAATAATAAACAAGCTGAGTGGTGAATAAATAAAAATAAATATGTTATTAATAATAGGGTACTTAGATAATGTTAGATTATTTTAAAGTATATGCAATAATAATGGGAAAATAGTGGATGTTTAAAAACTTTTTTACGATTTATTTTGCTGAATTTATTTTGTTTTATATTTGAAATATCTTTATTGTAACTGATGGGCAATACATAGTCAAAACTTTAACAAATCGTGCTATGTGGTCTGCCATCTGGCATACAATATTTATTTACATAATATTTTTAAAGTATATTATTCGCAACAACTTTTACAGTACCATTTCATACTCGAATACTGTCATACGATTTTTCTCTATAATTCATAAAGTAATATCCTAAATGATAAATAATGACAATTATTAATAATGTCACGTTTATTAGGCAATTGGGGGTAGAGTCATTAAATATTTTTAAGATGTATGTTGTATGATTATTCAATTAAATAATCGTACAGTTTTGTTTAAATAATAACGCGTTCAAAAAGAACTAAAACCGACTTCAATTGCTTTAAAAATTTGGTTTTTGTGGATATCAAACAAAAAAGAAATATTAAAATCGGTTCACTATTGGCAGAGTTATCGCGTAACACACATACAAAAAAACATACGCGTTGAATTGAGAACCTCCTTCTTTTTGAAGTTGGTTGAAAATAAACAAGTCCTTATGTTCCCTAGTATTTGTTCTAGTATCACTTGTTCACAATCAGCGTCATAGGCCTTCTCCCAGAGTGTGTCACTCAATTCGGTCCTCTGCTCTCGGTATCTACTACCCTACGTAAGTTGTCTTTCCACCTAGCCGTGGGACTACGTTTGCCTAGATGTGGTCTTCACTCGAAGACTCATCTGCTCCAGCGACTGTCAGTCCTACGGCAAATATGACCATCCCACTCCCTCTTCAGCTTGCTAATACGGTGAGCTATGTCGGTCACTTTGGTTCTCTGACGGATCACTTCGTTTCGAATGCCATTGACCTCTCGAATTTCATTCATGATATAATTACTAATCTGCAATATCGTATAATCAATCTCGTCCCATGTCGTCCATGTTTTAAAACGCGGGGATTACCAAAAACCGGGGAATCCCTCACACAAAAATTATGTATGTCAACCACTGTCAACCCTATCCACAACCTCAACACAGTTCAGTTTACGCAGTTCAGCAGAATTGCTGTAAATTGCTCCCTTTTGTCACCGGACACGCGAATCAACTATTAATTTCTATTTCATTTGATACGAGTGCCTTTTATCTGTTTTAGGGAATTGTTTCTACAACTGTTTCGTATTAGTTTGTTAATTTAGATATCTCGTTTTCTATAGATGAAACAGAACATTAAAACAATGGTGTTTTTAAGATTCCATATCTCGAATGGAAAAATGTAGCGCCTGTAGATGGTCACTCTGCTTTTCGTAAGTAAGGACCAGGTATTTCCCAGAAACGGGTATGTTTATACCCGTTTCTGGGAAATACCAAGTTGAAATTGGTACCAAAAAGTGCCTTCAAGTTTGTTTGTTTATTCAAAAATCCCCTTTTTAACTTAATTTAAATTAACCCTCTTTTATATTTGCCAACTTACTCATCAAAACTATATTTCCCCTTGACCGGTTCGTTTCCCAGTGGGGGTACTCGGTTTGGTTGGTGGTACGGCATTTTCTATGACCGCCGGCCTAGCTACCACCACGTTACCTAAATCTGCCGCCAAAAAACAGTGCTAATAGCACTGTTGTGTTCCAGTATGAAAGGTAGCAGAGCCAGCGCCTCATAGATAGAGGCATCTGGGTGCGCACCCTTACCATCCAACGGCCTTATCGTCACTTACCATCAGGTGAGATGATGGTAACATGGTGTTAGCCAGCGGACATATAGTAAGCCCTACCACCAACCAAACCAGTCCACTGGGAATCGAACCCGGGTCCTCCAGGTCGTTTTGCTTCATTCATACTTCAGCGTTTACTCTGATGCCACTTCCATCGCAATGTTGTTTTACGTAACTAAAAAAAATTGGTGTTGTAAATATAAGCCTAATAAATAGCTCTGAATATACGAAGAGTATTAATTAATTAGGCAGTAATACCTCAGCTGAATACCTGTAAATTGGTGCCTTTTGTCAAACAGCACGCAAACCGGCCATAATCTCGTGTTGCGTTGAACACAAGTGCCTTTATCTGAGTCGGTGAAACTGTGGTCGGGACACGTCGTTAATTTGTCAAAATTCATAAATTCAATAAACTGTTTTTATACGTATACCAACTTTATATATATATAGTGTAAAAACTGCGCCAGTAATGCAGTTGAAGATTCCTCGTTCTAGAATTTGACTCCATCATCATATACCCTCAGTGAAATGTATTAGACTTGTCTATACAAAAAAAAAGAGCACAAACTCGAGGTCCTCAGTAGTATCCTTAAAAGAGTTCCACTTTCTACTTCCTGGCTTCATAATTAGACCCTTATCACTATTGATGGGCTTAACTCGTCAAACCACACCAAATGAGCCCAAACTCGAGAGGAACTCTTCAATATGTACTAGACCTATCGCTGAGCTCTTCTATCCACCTCCTGACTCCTGGGATAGATCTGCATCAGCTGTGATCCGACAAACATACAGTCACAAAGTTTCAACTCAATTTTACGTTACGGATATGTAGTTTGGTATACATGGCTGGCATTTATTTCAGAGATTCCAGTAATACTCGTAGTAACCGCCTCCGTGGCCTAATGGCTAAATATGCGATTCACAATCCAGAGGACCCAGGTTCGATTCCCAGAGGGGTGATTTATCGGTACTCGGTTTGGTTGGTGGTATGGCATGTCCACCTGGCTAGCTACCACCGTGTTAAGCAAGTCTGCCGGTAAACAGCAGTTATTAATAGCACTGGTTGTGTTCCGGTATGAAAGGCGAGACTTCTGGGTGCGCACGCTTACAAACGACCTTATAGTCACTTACGATCAGGTGAGATAAAGGCCGAGTGGAAACCCATCATAATTTTTTTTAAAACGAAATCCTTTAGGTGTACAACAAAATCACGAAAGTAGTCGAATATCCTAATTCTTACTAAAAACTTCTAAATATGCCTTTTCTTCTTCTTTCCTTCCTCTTCCCTTCTTCTCCTTTGATTTTTGATTGATTGTTTATTCATTATATGTTTTTATTCATTCATTATATATTATTCATATTTATTTATTAATATATATTTAGCACCACCTACTTACCCCTTCTTAATCACAGGATTCTTCTGCCCCAAGGTTGCCTGGAAGAGATCACTTTTAGCGAAAAGGCCGCCTTCATTGTACCTTTTATGTTCTTTTCTTTTCTGTTCTGTTTCGTGTGTGTGTGAAATAAAGACTATTTGAATTGAATTGACTAAAATCTGCCATATTTTAGTGACACGTGATTCTTGGTACGTAGATAGTTACAAAACATGGTCACAAACGTGGACGAAGGGGTTATGTCACTATAAACGAATTAAATATGAAAAAAGTGGACGCAAGCACCATACGATATGACAGGTGCATTTGGTAACCTTAATGCATATTGTGGTGTTCCAGGTATCCCTATTTCTCTGCGACAAATGTAATCCAAAGTCATATAGACAATACTGGAAACTAAAAACAAGACCTAGGAATGAACTATTCAAGGTTTCATTATCATAACAGCGAAACTCTGAAATATACATAATTCACTGAACAAATTTCATTTCCAACTAAAAGTTTCCATTACGCAAATTGAGACTTTAAAAGAAATACTTCCAAGACCAGAAAATATTATTAGAGATTAAAATACACTCCCAAAGTATAATGAACGCAAAACAGATAATCTATCTAAACCTTAATACTTCAGATAACATTTAAACGTAAAAAATGTAATAAAGTAAAAATCTTGATAGATAAGCCAAACTTTCGATACTACACAGAAACTGACAGATAACTTTTGCCAATTTATTCTTGGACTTACTACAAGAGCTCCTCAATATAATCTGTATCAAGACAAGTTGAATTTGGCCGCAAAAATATGTTTGTGAAACGTGAATTTTATTATTCATAATACAATCTACATTTTAAAGACGTTTTTAAGTTGAAAATAAAGCATGTATAATTAAATGTAGTTAGATAAGTATTGAATTTATACGTCACTTTATTAAAATTTAAGGAATGTTGAATTAATCGGCCGAAAAACATTTTGTCTATGACTAATTCATTAGGTGCCTTTGGATGTTGGTAGCATTGATCAGGAAGCACCTAACAAAGATGTTTCACGTCACTAGAAGTCTCAATCCCATCAAAAACATAAATGTAAAACGAGAGCCAAGTTCAATATTATGATACCTATATGCCCTGACAAAGGGACAATATGAAAGACATCAACGCGCGTATCTTAGAAATTAAAAATTAGAACAGTTTGTTTAATTTAATTGTATATACTGTTATGATTCTATTCTAATAAATGCTTCAGAAAAAACTAAAGCTATACCTTTTAGATCTACCAAAAAAGTGTGTCATCGAACACCTTATCTAAAAATATAAAAAAATGATTTTCTTTGTAGATGCATACAGACTTCCCTTCTACTTCTTAATTTTTTTAAATATCTTCTTGTTTAGTCTATTTGTTTTTTTGTGTACAATCACTTTAAATATTTTAAGTTCTGTGTTCGTAGTATATGTGTTGTTGTATTTAGTAGCTGATGCGTTAATTTAATTAAATAGCTAGATTAGTTTAGTATTAGTCAAGGCCTACCTGAAAACCAGCGCTGCAATCACTCTGTGGTTGCAGCATCAGCTGAGATAGGCCTTTTGCTTTAGTATATATTTAGTTTATAAATCTCTGTTCTTTCTTCTAACAAAGCAATAAATTTAATTTTCTTTTAAAATTCTGAAAAATCTTTCTTTCATTCTATTTATCTTTCGTGTAAATAAAACGCATTATTTGCCTTCGAAAAAAGCGTCGGTGGCGTAGTGGATAAGGCGCGGACTCTCAATCTGAGGGTACCGGGTTCGAATCCAGCCGTGTACCTATGAGTTGTTTTTCAATTCAAGTACATTATCCGATTGCTTAACGGTGAAGGAAAACATCGTGAGGAAACCTGCATGTCTTGAACAGGCATGTGAAGTCCGCCGATCCGCACTGGTCCCGCGTGGTGGACTATGTCTTATACACTCTCTGTAGGAGAGTAGGTCTGAGCCCCTCCAGTGGGGACATATATAGGCTGTTGATGATTTGCCTTCGAGTTTACAATTCCTTCGAGTATATGCTCAAAAGTGCATACGCTTAGCGAAAGCTGCAGCCATGTACTAGTTCAAAGTAATAATATTCAACTCATTTGTCTAAATATTAAATTTATGTATTACAAAACTGCGGGACGCCAAAGAATAAATTACAGAAAATACACACTTTATGTCACTTACGAAACTGTGCATTAAAATAATGAAAGGTTCACGCAAAACAGAAACTTAGATAAACCATTAGTTTTACTGCTTAATTTAAATATATACGCTTTATTTAATTTGGTTTTATTGCTCGTAATAATTTTATGGGTGACCATAAATGCCGTTTTGAATAGTTGGTCGACACAATGCAAATACAAGGTGTGAATCGGATACGCCGGCTGTAAATTATGTTGTGCTTACTAAAACGAGGAATCTATGTTGGTATCGTACCAATTACCATTACCATAATATGTTCTAGGTTCATAATTATGTCACTTTTGTTTAAATAATGGCTTTAACTTGGCTTTAACCAGTGGTTATCTAGCAAATGACGAGTAAAATTAGGTGAACAAATTTTGAGGTTATAAACTATGCCGAAGCCATAATGTGTACACATTTTATCGCTTGTTTTTGATTCTTGACGAGAATTTCAAAGGTCAGTCTTGGTTTCGACATTATTCTAAAGAACCCATATGCCGAATGTACTCGACATGGTAAACTCTTCCGATCGCGTCGAAACCCTCGCAATTTTGCGTTATTGATACTATAACACCGTCCGTGACACTTTTTGCACTATATCACACCATTACAACACAAAAAACTAACATAACAGTATTATTAACCAATTAACAAAATTGCAATGAACCACCATTTTTCAAGTTCGCGCCAAGAATCCATATCACATTTTCTGAACTTCACACATTGGTGCATCGAAATAAATACATTGTGATCATAGTGTATGTTACATAGGGTGATATCAAATTGAACGCCGCTGTTTGTACTGTTAATTGATTACGGTATATTCAGTTTAAGGTATAAATTCATATAAAAAAACGGTCAAGTGCAAGTCAGTGCAAAATATGAATAAATAACATACTAAAAATCATATTTCGCAAGAATAAGAAGTGCCTGGCGAAAAACAAGCAATTGTTGGTAATTTATACATTGAAATACAAATATTGACAGACGCTTGAACAGCTTGTAAAAGTAAAATATTAACGCTATCCCTCTCCTAATGCTTACAAAATTTCTGTTGCCATATTCTTTTAAAATAGAATAGCTGGCTTTGATAAATAATTACCTAAAATTAGGAGATGAAATTATAGTGTCGCGACATAAATATCATTAATTTACAACTTTAAAGTTAGCTGCAATAGTAGTTACGCAGCTAATGGTTCATAGATGGCGTTTTGAACAATAATCGAAAAACAGTGTTAAAAATGAAAATCGAGATTCACTGTGAAGTTGTATGATAATGATACTCATTTCGCGACATCACAATCTGATTTAAACACCTGAGGCGAATGATTCAAAAATACGGTCAAACCTGTTCTCATGCGACTTGTAGTCGAACGTGACTTAAGTCGTGTGCGACGAAGCTATGTCACACGAGCGAATCAAAAATAGAGACCCCCAAAAAATGCGACGAGACGAGACGTCGCTCGATGTGGGGCGCGCTGCTCCCCGCGCCCCCCGCCGGAACTGTTCGAAAACCCGAACAGTAACAAAATATGATTTATTTATTTAATCGTACATTAACAAGTGTTAAGATCGCAAGATATATGATTTGACCGATTATAAAATATCGTAACAAATACATCACATGCATTCACAAATTGTTATATGTACCTATATATTACATATAAGTAGCGTTAACTAAAACGCAGTTACTGTAAAGGAATTGTATACGATATAACCCATAACGAAATCAGCAATCAGACTACAGCGTCCAAGCTAACATTTGCTGACAAAATTTGAATCTAGAACCATATTCGGACCGCAAGACTCCGAAACACGTAATGAAGACGCTCCTAAAACGTGGGAGCCACAAAATCACATATTCAGCAAACATTTGCTCGCCGGAGCCTGTATTTGTGTAGTGGGTATAATAGAATCCGCGCGGAGCCAACAATGAGCGTTTCCATAACCTTGGTGGTTGATTAAGTTTTAACGCTCGCCGTATACCCAGGGAACCAGGGGGCAAAGGGGTTAGTTTATGAAAGTTTGACCGGAATGCAGGTGTTAGTTTTAACAAGAGACGGTGTAGTCTTTTTCTGAATGATGGGTCTGCACACCTTCATCGCAGCTGGTAAGTGATGAAAGTCCGTTGAATGGTAAGTGTACACAGAAGTTTCTACCTAATAAGGCGCTGCTTATGCTACCTTCCATACTCATTGAACTGAACGCTTCGCAGTGCTACAAGTATTGATTTCGTAGCTGGATGCTTCTCTCCCGCAGGTTATTCGCACAATTAGCTTCTCACTAAACTTTTAGCATACTCGTAATCTTTTCAAATACGATAGCTGACTTCGTACAGTAATTATCGGAAAAACGCGTTCAAAAAGAACTAAAAACCGACTTCAACTGCCATAAAAGTCTACTTTTAATAGACACTTAACATTCCCTATCTCAAAAACTACTGAACTGATTTTGATGAAACTTGCAGTCTTCCCTAATTTGAACAATAGCTAGTTTAACAAAAAACAGGACTATTTAAATCGAACTTGTAGTTCCGGAGATATGTGAGGACAAACATACAAATGTACATACATACATACACTGTTGAAATTTGGAACACTTGTTTAGAAGCTGATATAGACTAACATATACGAAAACTGGGCAGTTCTGGAAAAATTACATACAGGTCGAATTGATAACCTCCTTTTTTAAGTCGGTAAAAAAAGAACATATACGCATAGACATTTCATAGTGAGTTACATCTTTCACTTTTACACACTATTTCAATAAGCCGTGGTAGCTCAGTAGGATCTGGGTTCGATTCTGGCTCGTACCAATGATACCAATTTGTTATTTGGAATTTATGCACGCATGATAAAAATCACTACCTATGGCTTTTCGGTGACGAAAAACATCGTGTTGAAACCTGCACACTCCTGAGAAGAAATTCTAAGGTGTGTTTCATTCAATTCAAATCCGTACTGGTCACGTATGGTGGATTATGATCCATACAGTCTCTGTAGGAGAGTAGGCCTGAGACCCTGCAGTGGGGACATATATAGGCTGTTGATGATGATGATTGATGATGACAAAATACTTTTGATTATCGTAAAACTCGAATCCAAGCGGGCGCCCTTTGAACAGTAGCCAATTGTTCGGGTGAATCTCTAATGGTCGCAGGACTAACAGCACCAATTTTTTGTTTACAGATTATATATCAACGCTTGGCTACGATCTCACCTGATGGTAAGCGACGATGTGGCCTACGATGGTGCGCGTTGGTCTAGAAGGTCTGTTCACCCTCGACTTGAAGACACCCAAGTTATAGTTTTCAGGGAATACAGACGCCGGCAGCGCGTTCCACTCCCTGGCAGTACGCATGATAAAATTAGAAGCAAAGCGCTTAGCAATTCCAATCGAGAGAGAAAAACTGTAATGTAAGTTGTCTGACCTGACCTGACGTTCCCAACAAGGTGAACTGCAAAAGGTTTTAATTCCACCTTGTTCCCTTCAACAAAACATGATTGTTTTAATTACATCGCAGTGTTCGTGCTAAATTAGCATGTTTCTAACACCAAAGCCCGCAATGGAGCGTGTTCACGCTACGAAAATTTATTTTTCGCCGTTTGCTTCTCGAAAATGTATTCTCGTAGCAAATTTGCAGTCTCTTGGTAAACACAAGGTACATAAGACTTAGTACTTGGTAATTATGGTAAATATACTCATGAAAAGTTGTAGTTAAAAGTTAAGTCTATTAATTAAAAGACTGGGACTTTAACTACACTTCAATTCAGTTTTTTGTTTCACTTCCTACTAATCATAACACGTAAGAGTGAAAGGGTAAGAACGAGGGGCACCATGTACCGGAAAACGTATACCGGGCCTTCGCCCTACTAAATGGCCGACTACCTAGTAAGGTCGCGAGGAGTCGCTGGATGCAAATATCTCGGGACCGGTCAATGTGACATACCATGGTGGAAGCCTATGTCCAGCAGTGGACGTTTTCTCAGCTGACGATGATGAGATCTTGTCTATAGCGTAGCGTAGTTCTATAATCCTAGGTTACATGTAAAAATCGGGTTTGTTCGAACACTTATAACTCGAGAACGACTGCACCGATTTTCATGGTTTTTGATTTGTTGTATTTGTCTCTGTCCCAAATAGCAGAATAACTATTAAAACATGGGACATTTTCACAAAAAGTTCACTTTTTCATATATTCACGACCTAACATAAAGTTTGAAATGACTTGATTTTTTTGTAGAGGGACAGTTGAACCGATCGAACGATCGGACCCGCGGATTACATTCTAAATTTCTAAAGTCCACGCGGGCGAAGCTGCGGGCAGAAGCTAGTACTTTATATTCTCGATCGATCTCTCGTTGAAGTGACTTTAATTTTGTCTTATTCCCGTATACATTCGCAGACAATCTTGCGTCCCGCTCTATCCGACTCAGAATTATCCTCCTCGTACTTTTATTTTCACATAAAAGATTCTTGCATACAACAAGATTGTACGTACGCCAGTGGTACGAAGCGAGGCGCTGGAAACATAACTTTTATCAGATTTACTAGGTTTGCTAAAACAGAAACGATGTTCCCGATTTTATGGACAGACTATAAAAATTCTCGGTGCACTGGACTGCACGAAAAATTCATATCGCAAAGTTTGTAGTGCGCGCAACCGTAAGTTTTTATATTGAGCTATTAAATATAAATAGGCGATAAATAAAACAAAACTAAGTTTTCTAAAAGTAAAAATTTTAAAATAATGTATTCACCCATTAGATTACCCACGATTTCGTTGAGAGACTTGATATATTGTAATAAAACGGGATAGCAGAAATTGAGTGGAAGAAATTTTTATATAAAACGGCATTCATCTTTATTTTGATTGAGGTGCACAAAAGGGGCGCTACCAATTTTTTTTGTTTTTCCCTTAACGCCCCCCTTTTGTAAACCCTAACAGCCACGCGTAGCGTATAGTTGCCCGTCACCCCCGTCACAATAAGTTCAAGGTTTAAGACTAACAATGTCTAGAAACGGGCCCACACAGGAAGATGTAAAGAGATTTTAAATGAAATTTGTATGATAAAACTTTCATTATGACATCTCCAAGTATATTATATGCATTTATTGACTATTACTCGTTAATCTGTAAAGCAAACTTAGTCGTGATAGTTTTTCTTTTAACTTCAGTACATAATATATTACTGTGATTATTTTTTTCGATTTTTAAAAGCAACACCAGAAGGAGCAACACTCGACTCTGACAAAAATTATCAATTTAAAGCTTAATGTTTCGCAAACAGATCCCTTTAACGCAAAGCAGTACTCGTACTCTTCTTGGCCCCCAGTATTTTAGAGAAACCTATTTAATGATACCGCACGCAATGTAGTAGACGCGAAAAAATATCCCATTCCCAAGATGTATATTACAGCTTTCTAGTAGTAAGGGTCTCTGAGCGAAACTACAAGGGTTTCTTGTTTGACTACGGAACCCTAAAAATGGTGAGATAAGATAGGTGGATTTTAATATCCAACCTACCCACTGTATCTTAATGTAAATAATAATTGCAATAATACCCACTGTATCTTGTATTTCACAATACAAGTGAATTGTATTCTTTTTTGTGAAATAAATGTCTTAAACCGTAAACCGTAAAAATGAATGAATATACGATAATTCTGAATGATGACAAAATGACAATATTTAAAAATTACAGCTTTCTAGTAGTACGGGTCTCTGAGCTAAGACGCGGACGGACAGAGCGAAACTATAAGGGTTCCTTGTTTGACTACGGAATCCTAAAAATGAATGAATATACGATAACTCTAGAGGTGTTTTGATCTTTCTTTCAACGCTAAGTGGAAGCTGCATGAAAACAAATATTCGACATATCCCGACGTAGTTTTATCTAAATTGTAATAAACCAACATATTTGCGCCCTGTATTGTGTACTGTGATAATTAACACCTAGGAACGTCTGCGTTGGGCGGGGGCGGGCGGGAGTTTGATCAACCGGTGTCTGACACGCAAAGTTTGCAAAGGAGAAACTGCCCTGGCGCCTGCAAGTACTTTATTTATTTTTCAATTTACTGTATCCTCAAAAAAAGATAGATAAAAAATGTATTGACCTCAAATACAGACAATGTTCGTAAAACCAACAACAAAATTAAAAGTACAGTAGAAATACAACTAAAAGAATTAACAATTGTGAACGAAAGTTGCCAACGGTCGCTGACTCAGTATTTGACTATGGGTAGAGTTTCCATAGTCAATTATCTTCCATCGTAACCATAAACACACACAAAATTTAAATAACACTTGACCTCAATCTTTTTCGTCAGGGCTCTATTATTTTTATGCAATTTTTATGAGTCTAAAATAGATCGGCCCAATATTTTCGGATTAAACGGGATAATTAATACTAACTGTTTTGTAATGGATTTGCTTGCTTTATTTTTTAGTGTAATCGAAGGCGAGAAAATGAGGAAAGTAAAATAGAATAGATAAAACTATAAAATGTATATTTCGATTATTTCGACGACAAATGTTTTATTGTTATCGTTAGTAATAGAGAGTCAAAATAACTAGATTTCTTGTACAGAGGCAGTTGAAGTGCCGGAAACGGACATAGGCTGTTTTTTATCCCGATCGAGCTACTACCGTGGGATACATTCTGAAGTCCATTTAGACGAAGTGTGACTGGCTTTAATCGCCTCCGTGGCCCAATGGCTGCACGCTTAGAATCCAGAGGACCCGGGTTCGATTCCCAGTGGAGGTACGTTCCTATCGGCACCCGGTTTGGTTGGTGGTAGTATATTTCAATTGAGTGGAAGCGTTTCTACACAGAAGCCTCTAGTTACCTACTAGACCACGGAGGTTATTAAAAAAAACATTTAAAAAGAAGAAGTAAAAACGAAACATGAAATTCATTTTTGTTTATGCAAAAATCTTATGAGGTCGATTGGAGCTAGTGTTTAGATTGTTATGTATGTACGAGGTTTCTCTAATTACGTGATAGGTGCCAGCTGAAAACCAGCGCTGTGGCCTCCTGCCGCAGCAACATGCTGAGCTGGTTATTTATAACCTATTTAAAACTTATAAATTTTGTTTAATATGTTTCTAATTTAAATTTTAAGTTGTTTTTCTTTATTATTATTTTTGGAGAGTGTGTGTATTAGTTTTAGACAATTAGGATTAACTAAAATTTGTAATTTTTAAATTTTTGCTAACATTGCAAGACTTGATACTAAACTGAAGTCATTCTGACCATGGGAAAGGCCACTTACATCTGAAAGAATTTTAACTGGTATGGAACCAAATGTTAGCTTGGAATAAAATATTGATTTCATTTGAATAAGTAATAAAATGATAACATTCCAGTAAGAATCGGAAATTCCTTATGAATTAAAAATTACATTCGTGAAATGGTAACAAGAAATATTAAACACAGGGTGCTACAAAAATTTCTATTTATGCAACCTTACATGAAAGCTTTGGAGTTTGCACTTGGCCTTCATAGCACCTGATGGTAGGTAATTATAAGGCTTTTAAAAGTGAAGCGTTTGGTAAGTGGTTTCATCTCATACACATCATACTCGGGTTTGTGTAGTGGTAGGGCATTTTCTATATCAGCCTGGTTCTCTACCATTTGCTACCTAAGAATATTGAGGCTTCTGGTGGCAGGTCTATACAACGGCCTTATCGTCACTTACCATCGGGTGAGATGAAGGCCAAAGGCAAGCCTGTTATACATAAAAAGGAATCAAACAATGTGCTTAAATATTATACTTTATTTGTTTAGTTTTAATTATAATTAATAACAAGTTTTGTGCCCGCTACTTCGACCCCCAAAACTTCAAAAATAATCCTACGAGAACCTATCAGGATAAAAATAGACTATGTCGGTTTCCATAGGCTATGTGCATAGCAAATTTCATTAAGATCAGTTGAAGAGTTTAGTCGCGAATAGGCAACAAAAAGATAGTGGGACAAACAGAAGACTTTCAAATGTATAGTCATATATATAAATGATATGTATTGACATTGATGAAAGACATAAAAAAACATAGTTTTAAAATAAAATAACAGAAAATATCTTCACCACCCTGTAAAGTCGTTTATATGTTATTTATCACACAATTGAAATAAATATGTCAATTTTCCGCGTCATTTCAGCTGGAATTCTTTTTTTATTAAAAATTAATTGGATTATCCTTCATAAAGACAAATTTATGAGGCCTATTTCAATAAATTCTATTGACCGCGTTAAAAGCCATATGTAAATGTTACGGCTACATTTATTTTTTAATTCAAATCACATTTAATACTTCATATAGTTTATTTATGATGAAAATGTGATAAATATTTAGACATAATTTTTAACAAATTTTTAACTTTGAAACTGGCCTAAAGTAGAATCACCAATTTTTTTTGGACATTATAAAAGGTTCCTACGTTCCTACAGTGGACTGCTCCTATGTAACCGTGATCACCAAACCGTTACCGATCTTGGTGATCATAAAAAATCTCGTGGGTACTCATGTCCAGCCAGATATCAAAGTTGATGATGATGAGAATTTTTGGGCCAATTAAAATGTTGATGATTTTCATTAATTATTGATTTATTTATTCGTTTTTTATGTCATAGCGAAACTGTGTAAGTTTGTACATGTTTACATTTAATATATTCTTGTATGTTGGCTTTATAAACTAATAATATGGTTTTGTAACTCAAGATAAATTTTTGAAAAATATTATTTTCCATAGATGATTTAGGTATTTTTTTAAAAAATAGTTCGTAATGTGTAAAATGAAGACTTTAAATAATTTAACCGCTGTATTTTTTCTAACTATATGTTTAAAACTATGACTATGGCCCACACACTCTCTGTAGGAGAGTAGGCCTGAGCCCCTGCAGTGGGGACGTATGTATATAGGCTGTTGATGATGATGATATGTTTAAAATATAATTAAAAAGTATCCAAAGAAAGTTTCAAAACTCATAAGCCGTCACTTACCCCTTTCTGCTGTAGCGCTCTGTCAAACTGCTCCCAACACACAACACCTCACTAAACCACTGATAAAATTTGACAGTCCTGTCAAAATCACTCAGAACACCGAATAATTTCCATCCCCACAAAACACACTAACAAATCCGTCAAATTTTTTCTAACACACCAATTCGTTTATAACAAGTTTATTTTCAATTTGCGATCACACACTTTTATAATTCGAAAATCGAACTGCACTGCCGAAGAGTCGTAAGTCTTAATCCAAAAAACGGGGACACGTTTTGTCGTAAATCCTGTCCGCAACGCGACGCGTGCGACCTGCTACGACTAGAGCGACCGCCCGAATGCCTTTTGCGCATGGACCCATACCTCTACAACGAAATGACGTACGTCGCATTGCGTTGTTATACTTGAAATTGGGCTTTAGTGCTTCACCCCCGTTTTGCTTGTCGCCGATAAGAGAAAAATTGAGTTTTTCCCTGTCGGGTCCATGTAAATTGGACGCCTTATATCTTTGTTAATTTGTTTCTCCAATGTTTTGACGTTTTGCGGAAATGATTCATTTAATACTTCACGAGTTTTAATGGACGATGTATATTTTCTGTATATACAAATATAAAACAACAATTTGTTTCTTACGTCATTTATAACTCAAGAACCGATTGCTGTCTGTCGCCGCCCCGAAAAGCAGATCAATTCGCTAAAATATATACATTTTCTCATACATTCACCACCTAAAAGAAAGTAAGAATGGCTTTTATTTTTTTGCAGAAGGATAGTTGAAAGGACGGGAAAGGACATAGGGTACTTTTTATGCCGATCAAACAAGTAGGTCTCAGCTGCAGGCGGACGTTAGTTTAAGATAAATTAATTTTAAGATAAAATGTTAGATTATCCCATGTTTTATAGCAATTCTGCTATTCGGGCGGAAAGAAATTCAAAGCAATGATCATAATTTGTCCCGGCTTCCTGGAGTTTTAAATGCTGTAACTAACCCGACTTTGTTTTTGTATACAGATTATATGCTTACAATTTGAGAAAGCGGGAATGGTGAATGGAAAACATGCGATTGAAAGCACGGGGAAATTCGTGTGTCCTGCCTGTCCAGGGGATGCACTGGTTCGTTTATATTCCACTCACTTCACACCACGTACCAAAGTGTATACTTAGTAATATGTTTAGAGTTAAATGTATTTAATATTGATTGATTTCACACGATTTGTGGGTGCGTCGCGGCGATCGCATCTCAAACTGACAGCTCGTTCCAACAACGCGGATATTTAAAATGGTTGGTGGGTTATGCGGGTAGGAAGTTACCGTTAGTGTAGACACTATTTAAATAATGTATTAGGTGATATTTCATTGTTTTGTTTTTATTGGATAGTAATCTTAAATTGTGAAATTTTTTGTTTGAGAAATAAACGAAATGAAATTATAATGAATCCGTTCATAGATATCACATCCGTCCAAGCAATGTGTGAGTGTGAGCAAGCAAGGTTTAAGTCCAGCAGTGGGCTTTGTAGCAGTTGGTTATGACATATAATTGTTGAATACGAAAGCTTTTTTGACTTTTATCGACAAGACGTACAGATCTTGTTTTCAGGTTTGAATAATAAAAAATCTAATCAAACCGCCTTCAAGGCCTAAAGGCTACACGCTCGTAGTAACAATGCAGAGATCCCGGGTTCGATTTCCAGTGGGCTACCCATCCGTAGGTACTTGGTTTGGTCGGAGTTAGGGCGTTTTCTATATCCGCCTACCTACCACCATGTTACTTAAGTCTGCCGACAAACAGCAGTGTTAATAGCACTGCTGTGTTCTGGTATGAAAGTAACAGTTCCAGCACCTCATTAGGTTGAGGCTTCTGGGTGCGCACGCTTACCATCCAACGGCCTTATCGTCACTTACCATCAGGTGAGGTTAATGTCAAGTGCCAACAATATACATAATGTTTCAATCAGAAAATTTATGATTAAAATTCATTTAGATAGAGCCAAGAATATTTAGTTCGTAATAGTGGCGACCACGCACCGGGAAGAATGTACAGGGCCGTCTCCCTATTAAATGGACTGACGCGACGATGCAGTCGCTGGATGCAAGTAGCTCGGGACCGTTCAATGTGGCATACCATGGAGGAGATCTATGTCCAGCAGTGGACGTTTCCTAGCTGATGATGATAATATTCTTGTTTCCCGTACTTCCTTCAGCTTATATTATCAGATAGGCCTTTCATTTTAAAAGAAATAAATATATGGCTTTGACCAGGCACACAAAGTACTACATCAATAGCCAATTATATGTCCCCACTGCAGGGGCTCAGTCCTACTCTCCTACAGAGAGTGTATGGGACATAGTACACCAGGTACCACCGCAGGACCAGTGCGGATTGGTAGACTTCACACACACCTTTGAATTTCTTCTCAGGAGTGTGCAGGTTTCCTCACGATGTTTTCCTTCACCGAAAAGCCAATGGCAATGATTTTTATCATTCGTAACTACATAAATTACAAATCAAGTCATTGGTACGAGCCATCTGCGTGAGCTGGATCGAACCCAGACCTCGACTGTTCAAGGACTGGCGCTCTACCCAACTGAGCTACACTCATCATCATCAACAGCCTATATACGTCCCCACTGTAGGGGCTCTTACAGAGAGTGTATGGGCCGTAGTCCACCACGCGGGACCAGTGCGGATCGGCGGACTTCATATGCCTGTTCAAGACATACAGGTTTCCTCACGATGTTTTCCTTCACCGTTAAGCAATCGGATAATGTACTTGAAAAACAACTCATAGGTACACGGCTGGATTCGAACCCGGAACCCTCAGATTGAGAGTCCGCGCCTTATTCACTGCGCCACCGACGCTTGCTACGCTACACTATATACCTCTAAATACACAGGGTATATAATATAGAGTTGATTTTTGCTTGTGAGCTATGTGATACTACATTCTGCCGCAGGTTTGGTACTTGAGAGAGAGCGGTGCATGTTCTTGCATTTCAGTAACATAATTATGACATAACCGAGGTAACAATGTTAGCGGGGACACACCTGTCTTTGCTGCTTCATCTACCTAGAATAACCTAGACCAGAAAAAATCCGGGTTGATTGTGTTACACTTACTGGTTGCTTGGCTTTCTTGATTTGCACAATTTCAGGCGTACTGAGTCAAATATATGTGTCTCGGATATATGTAGATCCTACTAATATTATAAGTGTGAAAGTTTGGATGTTTAGATGTTTGGATGTTTAGATGTTTGGATGTTTGTGACGCTTTCACGGAAAAACTACTGAATGGATTTGAATGAAACTTTACAATAATATAGCTTATACATCAGAATAACATATAGGCTATAATTTATAAAGACATATATTGTGTAAATTGTACAAAATCACACTTATAATATTAGTGGGATTACATGGGCAATTTTGGCATAACAAAAACGCGTTGCCTAGCAACCGATCATAGAATATGTAATTCGTATATACAAACTTTCGCGTTTATAATATTAGTGTGAAGACTCTTTGAATGTACTACGTCAGATATTGAAATTTCTTTTGTTTCTTTCAATTATTAGACTACGTAACAGAATAAACACTATTTTGTACCTTATGCTGTATAATAATTTGTCATATACGTCACCTGTGCCTATCGAACAAGTAGAATACATCCTGAAGTACACGCGGACAAAGTAGCGGGCGGAAGCTAGTTGTATATAATTCGAGCCTCTTTCTGCACATTCTCCGGGGATTCTGGCAGATCGGGCGTGCTTGACGGTGCGGGTAGACAGGTGTATCACGATCCGTACATTTTTTATGGCATTCTAGCCTTCCGGACTTAGTATTCTTTTGGTGATTTTCTCAGAAAGCACTAAATCAATTTCGATAAAATTTATATGGAACCACTTCTTAAATATGATCTACCAAATAAAAAAAGAATCATTAAAATCGATTCATAATTGGCGGCGTTATCGCGCAACATAGAAACACACAAAGAAAAAACATTCAGTAGAATTTCATTCAGGAGGTTCTCAAACCTCCTCCTTTTTTAAAGTCGGTTGAAAACTATTCCCAAAGGTCTTTAAACGTAAGTTGAACTTTCTTTCAAATAGAAATGCACGTTATCTCGCATAAGTTTCAACATTATTTATTCACTGGCACTATCTCAAAGCAAACCGAGATAGAAATGTTCAAATATTTACTTATACTGTTTTGCTAATCCGCCGCCTACTCCACTTCAAGAATGTTTGTGTCTTACCCTAGGCGTAAAATAAAAGGTGTAACCAGAATTTTTATGAAATCGTGGATAAAAGCTAAGAGCTTAAACGTAATCTTATGTTGAATAAGCTTGTGATTCTTTACATTGTAATAAGTTTGAAGCCAAATGTCTGTCTGTGCTTTTCTCTGGAACGAATGGAGCGATTTTGATGCAGGTTTTATACGTTAAAGCAAGTTTCCTTGCGATCGTTCTTAGCCAAGTTCTTAGCCATATTTGGTCGAAATAAATTCAGCAGATTGAAGAGTATCAGGTGATGGTTGATATTTTTTGCATAAAATTGATTTTTTTTCGTATGAGTGTTGCTTAGGTTTTTTAATTTAATTTACTTTATATGTTTGCACTTGGCCTTTATCTAACCTGAGGTGTCGTGAAGTGACGATAAGACGTAGCTCTGCTGCAGGAGTCGGTTCCTTAGGTATGGTAGCGGCACCTTTTGGTGTTTACGGAACGTCAAAAGGCGCGTTTAAGCATAATTGCGTCGTTCGACATTCCGAAAACCGCTACGAGTATAACAACAAATACTAAAAAGCAGAATAAAATAAATAGTAAAGGAGGCTCCCATACAACAAACTTTTTTTACCGTTTTTGGAACGAAGTTCCTTATCGCGCGTTGTGAAAGGGGGCTAGACGGAAAAAATTCTTACGAAAAGTTATCACCGACACTTTTTGCTATAGTAAGTTAGCGTCATCTGTTAGTATTATCTAAATGGACGATACCAACAGTACAGCTATGTGACGACAGATGGCTCTGATTAGTTGCCGCTACTCAATGACAGATGTCACTAAAACAAAACGTATCAAGTACATAAAAATCTAATGAAAAAACCTACAAAACCATATTTAAAATATAATGTTAAAAATCCGTTCAAACCTTATTGAAAATTTGTAAAATTTTATTACAATTCCTTCACTAATTAATCGAAAGGAACTTCGTTCCATCCGGGTGTCCCTTGACACCTTTCAAGTTTTTATCATTGAACCCATCGTGCGCGAGTCCGACTCACGCTTGATCGTTTTTTTAAATTACGACCAAGCAGGAATGTATTGCGTCAAAATCTACTTGACTTGATTAATAATAAACAGTTTATTGAACGGTAACTAATCGAAAACTTAAACGGATACTAAGTTGAAAAATAAATACCATCTACCGACATATACTTCATAAAGTTTCATTGAGTT
This sequence comes from Carcina quercana, assembly GCA_910589575.2. NCBI lineage: Eukaryota > Metazoa > Arthropoda > Insecta > Lepidoptera > Depressariidae > Carcina > Carcina quercana. Next base: position 9,031,836 of record OU342449.1, on the reverse strand, counting down.
TCCAAAAACGTATTTATCAACCTAGTAATATTAAAACGAGAAATAAAGGTTCACCTTTCACATGTACAGGATTGAACATGCTTTTTATGTTTATAGGTAGGTATGTAACGAAACGTGAAACTCGGCCGTCTGTCAGTCTGTCAGTCACCGGGGCTCGAGCGTGCACCGCGGGACAGAATTACTGGACTAATTGGGGACTCGTGTCCGACCAACTGTGAACGTTGGTGACAACTGCTATCTCCGGAGCTTTAGAGCTGAGGCATCTGTGATTTATGGTGAGAAAACCGCGCTAAACATAATGTATATGAAAGGTTAGACTCCACTTTCTTCGTTTGACAAACAAATAATTATAATAACAGTTTATTTCAGATACATGTCCATTATTGTCCATGTAAATTGAAAAAATGCAAAAGGAACCGTAGTATGACCTCTTGGTTGTCTGTGTGTATGTCAAGGCCCTTTTCTCAGGAACGCGTGGAGGTATCAAGTTGAAATTGCTATTAAATAATCACATTTGCAATTAATTTTGAGCTGTTAAAAAATCACCCGTAATGCAGCTTATTTTGTCTATTTCCCTTGCAAGATCTAGAAGTCGCAACCTATAGGGTACTTCCCATTGACCTACAATCTTGCAATTTAGCAAGAAGCAAGGTCATATACAGATACATATGTAATAAAAAAATAAAAACCGTTGCGATCTGCGACCGATCACGAATGTTCTGACCGCCAGTGTACTTAATAAGGGAAAATGGCGGCTATGTTTTTGACCGCTGACAGGGACGTAAACCGAAACACACGGTTTGGTTATTTTGTTAGCATAATTATATCATTATATAGAGATAGCAAGAGAGCACACTTCCTATCTATCTATCTATCTATTCCTAGCTATCCTTTTACGTTATCCCTCTCCTAATGCTACTAAATTTCTGTTGCCATAATCATTCAAAATAGAATAGCTGGATTTGTGTAGTAATTACTAAAGATTGGAGATGAAATTATGGTATCGCGAAATAAATATCATTAATTTAAAACTTTATAATTATCTACAATAGCAGTTACGCAGCTCATTGATGGCGCTTTAAACAATAAATAATCGAAAAAAGTGATAAAATAAAAATTGTGATTCACTGTGAAGTTGTATGTTAATGATACTCATTTCGCGACATTACAATCTGACGTCCTATTTTTAGATAGTTACTGCACAAATCCAGCTATTATATTTGAAAGATTATGACAATTGAAATTAAGTATGAAACTTTGATGGAGGTGGATCGCTTTAAGAACATGCTTTTTAGCCCCCGACACAAAAAGAGGGGTTTTATAAGTTTGACCGATTTTACGTGAAAGCAAGTTTTCTTGCTAGGTTTTGTAAAGTTTGGTAAAAATCGATTCCGCAGTTTGAAGAGTATCATCCTGATGTTAGGGATTTTCGGCATAAAATGGAATATTTCTTTTAAACTTATTGTAAGTGTAGGTCAATGCGAAGTACCCTACAGGATTAGATTCCTTGCCCTCGCAGGGGAAATCGTCAAAATATGCGACATAAACTGCCTTATCTTTTTATTGCTATGCCTCACAGATTCAAGGTATTGCTGACTTGAGTATTTAGTAATAATTTCAATTTGATATCTTCTCGCGTTCCTGGGGAAAATGGTCTTGATAGATAGACAGAGGGACAACAAAGTGATTCAAAAAGGGTTCCTTTTTCACCCTAAAAAGATGGGAAAGTTGTGCTAATTTTCCGTCGCTACGCAATTGTTACGTCAGCAGCATCACGTATATGAAATCTACAGGAATACCTGCAACAAAGAGATATTTTTTGCATTCGTGAAATTATTATGCGAATAACTCCCGAACCATGTGTCGAGGTTCAAGATCTCACTGAATTTACGCCAATGAGAGCTTTAGGTGATAAACTCATTCAGTTTCTTTATATTTGACTCACGGGAAACGTCCACTGATGAACATAGGCCTCCTTCATTGTATGCCACATTGACCGGTCCCGGGCCACCTGCATCCAGCGACTCGATCTATCTAGTAGGGGGACAGCCCGGTAGACGTTTCCCGGTACGTGGTCGCCACTCGAGATTTCTTACTCCCCATCGGTTATTCGTTCTTCGAGCGATGTGGTCTGCCTATTTCCACTTCAGCTCACTGACTCGTCCAGCTATGTTTATATATATTTGATGATACGTGATTTTAAACGTCTATTACAACCACGGGAGATTATTCTTAATGCGAAAGGGTGTTGTGTTTTAGTAGACTAGTCATTCTTTAACGCCTCAACAAAAATAGATCGGATTTAATCGCCTCCGTGTCCCAATGGCGACAATGGCGGTTTGGGTTAAAGAACCGGAGGTCCCGGGTTCGATTCCCAGTGTGGGTACCTATCGGTAGTTGATTTGGTTGGCCAGCTACCACGTCAGCGACCATGTTGCCTAAGTCTGCCGCCAAACAGCAGTCTTAATAGCACTGTTGTGTTCCGGTATGAAAGGCAGCAGAGCCTGCGCTTCCTTAGGTTGAGGCTTCTGGGTGCGCACGCTTAGTATCCTTATCTTCACTTACCATCAGGTGGGATAAGGCCATATGCAAACCCATCATACATATAAAAAATATGAGAAAGTGTCGGTTGTTTTCTTTATCATTCAAACAGCAACGGATCAAAGTGTTTTTGCATAGAAGTCGTTTATGTTGTTTATAACATCATATTCTAGTAACTGTGGTAGGGGCAACCATACCACGTTATTTTAATACGAATGGGCCAACCGGACCGAAGAAAATTCGAAACAAATTTTTCTGAAAAGCTTGTTTTTATAAAATGTTTGCATTGTATTCTTAAACGAGTTGCTTACTTTTTAGTGTTTCTACGGTATGACTGTTTTACTGCTCACCGAGTTTTATTTTGTATTTCTTCTTTTGTCTAATACAAATGAAATGAAAACTGAAACCTTACCTGAACAGTACTTAAACGGTCTATTGTTTTAATTCATAAATTTCATTGTAGAAATCTATTAGCTTACCAAAGATATGGCCGCCGGCAGAATCGTGCAAAGGGGTGCATGTGAGCACTCCTGTCAGCAAATAAAATTGACAAGAAAGAAGATGATAAGAAGGAGACGATAAGATTTGCAGATTCTGTAAAGAGGAAGAGGAGACACCCATCCACATCCTCTGTCACTGCGATGCACTCCATCACAGTAGACAAAAGTTCATTGGAGGCCATATCGTCACACCAGACGATATTAAGGTCTCCACCCCTGGAGATATCATCCGATATATGATCGGAGTGGGCCTCGGGGAAGGACTTTAACCACATAGGGCTCACAATAGATCTATCAAGGTTGCAGTGAGTGGTTGGGCCCGGTGAACCACCCTTCTTTTCTCAAATACCAAAGCACACAGGTAGATCTTCCAGAATATCAATAATAATCAATATATTTAATAACTTTTGCTATATGTCACCATTCACAGTCAGGTACACTAAGGTACTCACACAAGGTGATTCATACATTATCAATTAATTCATTCTTAATTCAAAAAATCATGAATACTGTAAAACGCCTGCTTCAGGAGCCATTTTTAAGTTGATTTTTAAATATTGCGGAGCTCGGAGCGTGTACAACGTCTCGTGGAAGTCGGTTATACACCGCTGGACCCAGCATATGGATAGACTTAGCGCTTTTCGTCAGTCTGTGAGGAACAGCGCGAAGCCTACCCGCATGGCGGGTGTTGTGGGAATGGCAGTCACCGACTCGCATGTACCTCTATCTATATATCTTTAGCTAGCTAGCTCTCTAGAATACTTTTTCCCAAAATACGTTCTTCCACAACCGCCTTCTGACAAGATGATATTTGACGGATCAAGATGATATATGATACAGACCTACTAAAATTACTCTCAACAAAAATAACTGAACAACTCTAGCCGAATGTCCCACGCACACCCCACGCCTTGCGATCTTGAATAATTCCACTAAAAGAACACTGACATCAACGCAGCGTGGAAAAGAGGGAATCTATTTTTCCCGCCGAAAAACGAATAAAACAAAATGTCGGACTCCTCATCGCATCCGTGATAGAATAGGCAATTCGTATTCAACAATAATAGTTCTTGAACAGGGCGCGGATCACGTAAAACTTGACTTGGGAGTTGCTATCATCAACTTACGTTCGTCAATCGTTTTAAACCGGGTACGAAACACGGAGTTATAGTTTTGCTCTGTCAGTCTGTCCGTTCGCGACTTAGTTCAGAGACTATTACTAGTTTTATCAGAGTCGAGCACACCCTCTATCTGCTAAAGTATAGCTTTTAAAAATTACAGTAGTAGTACACACGAATAAGTTGGCTTTACAGGTTAACGAGTCGACCAAATTATAAAATATACATATAGATGTCATAATTATAGTTTCGTACAAATTCAATTCAAAATTACTTTACATCGTCCTGTGTGGGGTCAGCTATGGAACCCTACACTGCGAGTGGCCCAACCTGCACTCGGCTGTTTTTTAAGGATTAGCAAACATAAGATGCGAAGACGATATTTCTGTGTTTACATTTGAATCGTATTTAGACTGAGACCATAGTAGAAAACAGACGGTACTATATATCACTGGTATTTCTATATAAGGTCCTAAATTTAGTAATAGACAGTCCTGATATTCTGAATTGTATCCGGTTTACAGTTCCCACAGTGGCGGCTCGTGACGTCAATTACAACCAGCTTTGTGTTTTAGACATACTGCATTCGGCTCCAATTCCCCAGTATTGACTATGTGTAAAACTTATAATACCTCTGTAAGGGAGAAAAAAAGAATTTGGATGTTTTTGCAATTCTTTGTTTAAATTTCAAAACTCCGTTAGAAGTAGTTTTCGAACTGAATTTTCTAATGTAGATTTGTAAGTATTTTTGACTAAATTTAATTTTTCTTATGATCGTTACAACGCTGTGTTTACCTTTAAATTAGTTGCACATATGACACTATTGTTTTGTAAGTTTAGTTTTATTGTTATTGTGTGTAATTAGTTGGTAAGCCTTTATAAATAAATAGTAAAACACGTCGAACTGGCTACGATAGCAACTGGCGACATGCAATAGAACGCCATGTTGAAAAGGACAAGAACGGCCGAGGACGGAGTGGTCCGCGATCTGTCATATATTATTATGCAAAGCTTTGCGGAGCGACGAGGGACTGAACGAGTATTGTTTACTTAGCCATGGCCCGATGTGGCTCGTCTTGTACACTTGAGTACAAAAATATGTATCCACTTTTGTACCATTTCACATTCATCCACAATTGACATTTCCCTCAACACACTGCAAAGTAACAAGAAAGAGTGAATGTGATATGGTACAAATTTTTGTGCTAGAGTGTACTTGTGACTCTCGTAAGACAGTGGAACTAGGGAACTATGTGGAAACTCAACGAGCACAGTTTTTAGCACAGACAAAAAAACTTAATTACAAAGACACTTACAACATATAATTGTCCCCACTGCAGGAACTCACGCCTACTCTCACGCGGGAAAAGTAGCTCTATTTTTGATTCGCTCTACGCACCGCGAGCGCTCGATTTCTACTGATTTTCGTTCGACTTACGAAATTTGATATTTTTGAATCGCTCTTCTGCAACGAGTGGTCGGGACCACTCTTTGCGGAGGCAAGCGAATAGCGATAGACTAAACGTCATCGTCGAACACTGACATTACCACTTATTGACATTGACAGTAGGAACTGTTCTATGAACTTTGCGTTCCGTTTTCCTTGCATGAATTACCGGTTTTATTTTTCTGCGTAAAACGGATAAAATTAAACATTTTAAGTTACATCGGTAACACCTGAGGCGAATGATTAAAAAATACGGTCAAACCTATGTCTACCGTGTGCGACGAAGCTATGTCACACGAGCGAATCAAAAATAGAGCCCAGTGCGGATCGCTAGACTTCACACACACCTTTGAATTTCTTCTCAGGAGTGTGCAGGTTTCGTCACAATGTTTTCCTTCTCCGATAAGCCAATGGTAATAGTTTTTATCATTCATACATAAATTACAAATAACAAATTGGAACTCATTGGAGCGAACCCAGACCTTGTTCAAGGACTGACGCTCTACCCAACTGGGCTACCACGGCTGCTTCAAAGACAGTATAGTAATGAAAATCTTGATAGTATCTTGAAATAGTAGCGCTACAGCCAAGCTTTCGGTCTGTAGACTTCATTTCGGAGAGTGTGCAACAGCATTACACTACCTAATTCCACCGTCCCCTTCGTTCAATCGTTCAACCAGAAGAACGGCTAGCTTCCACCCTTACTTATTTGTCATTCCCTCCCGGTACAGTACCTTCTTAAGACGGGACGGTACTTGACGAGATGAACATCATTTTTGCTATTAAAATATTCTTTCAAAGATCAATATGTACTAAAGCTGTCGTCCACATCATCACACACCATCAAACACGATGAAGGTTTTGTCAACCCTTCCCTAAAATAAGTTATGAGCATTTTCATAAGAAAAATTTATTTGACCATTCCGATTCTACCAGTCCTATCTATCTCAAAGTTCTGGATTACTTCTGTTATTTGAAATTTTTACGAGTTTGACAAACGTAAAATAAAGTTTTGCTGTTTCATTTCAGTCCAAAACGATTCCGCACAGAACGCTTCAACTGGGGTAATGATAAATTCAAAAATTTTACGGAAAATAAAAAACTTTTGCTTTGAACCTATGAAACTAAAAATACACTAGCGAGAATTATGTGGTAAAGATTTAGCGCGCTGGATAAAGATCAACTTTTTGTAATTTTTAGGGTTCCGTACCTCAAAGGAAAAAAGAACCCTTATAGAATCACTTTGTTGTCAGTCTGTCTGTCTGTCAAACACTTTTGCTCGGGAACGCGTGGAGATATCAAGTAGAAATTAATATCGAACACTGAAATCTGCCGTCCCTGGGATCTGAAAAAAATCTAACTTATAGGTCAACGAAATAAAAACATATAGCTGTATTTTAGACCATTTTCATACAAAACGCAAGGGAACCAAAACCCTGAAATTTGGCGAGAAGCAAGGTCTTACAGCAGAACCATAGGAATAAATCTGAAAATTGAGATTTTTTAGATTATAACACAGTAAAAATACCTTTTTTATGTTTACAAACTTAACTTTGTAGTTGTAAGCCATATATTGGGTATGTAATTTAGCTGCAAAGTGAAGTTGGGTTTTCAATCATAATTACATTTTCGGTAGAGCATTGTTGGGTGCATATTACCGTACCTATTATTTATGATTTTCAGTATGTCATTAATTCATATTCTGTACGGAATCCTCGGTGCACGAGTCCGACTTGCACTTGAACGGTTTTACAAAAATAAACAGTTTTAAATTCAAAATTTTCCAAAAACACTAAGTGTACTCGCAGTTTGTGATATATATTATATAATAAATTATTGCGTGCCTACCTACACATTAACTTCCAAAACATAGTTAAAAATACGCGAATCTGATAATAGACAAGCAAACCATTTAAGAACCAAAAGTCTAGATTTAGCTAAAATTAAGTATCATCCATCCCTCTCTTCAGTTTATAATAAGAAAAAGATAGTACAATTTGTGATCTTATACAGCATTCTCATTGCATCGTTTCTGATGTCTACCAAAAGAAGCCTTTGCCACGTTCCGTCCTATATACAGGGTGTTCTACATCTTAATGCGATCGATACCGTGTCCTGTAACAGCGCTATAAAGTTTTATAACTGTTCGGTTTAATCGCTTATACAGGGTGATAACTGTTGCATTTATGACTGGTTTTAGTGGCAATATTGCTTATGATTATATATTTTTGTATATTATAAAGTATATTAGAATATTTACGGTGAAGGAAGACATCGTGAGGAAACCTGCACACTCCTCAGAAGAAATTCAAAGGTGTGTGAAGTCTACCAATCCGCACTGGTCCCGCGTGGTGGACTATGTCCCATACACTCTCTGTAGGAGAGTAGGCCTGAGGCCCGGCAGTGGGGACACCTGTTGATGATGATGATGATTAAAATATGATAAGGATACTTACTCGCGCGTTGTGAAAGGGGGCTAGACGGAAAAAATTCTTACGAAAAGTTGTCACGACACTTTTTGCTATAGTAAGTTAGCGTCATCTGTTAGTACGACGTACGTAGTAGTAAGACGATACCAACAGTACAGCTTTGTGACGACAGATGGCTCTGATTAGTTGCCGCTACTCAATGACAGATGTCGCTAAAAACAAAATGTATCACGTACATAAAAAATCTAATGAAAAAACCTACTAAACCTTATTGAAAATTCGCAAAATTTTATTACAATTCCTTCACTAATTAATCGAAAGGAACTTCGTTCCATCCGGGTGTCCCTTGATACCTCTCAAGTTTTTTTCTAACCACGAGGTCGATGTTATGTCGTTTTCCTTGCTTTAGGCTACCTATATGCCAATTTTCATCACGATTGTTTGTACACTTGAGGAGTTTTTTTATAAATTATTTCGTTCTCACATCTCTTTGTTTGTGTATCTTTTATTCTAATCTCCTTATTTAACGATCCGATATTGCATATGTATCCGCACACCACCTCTTCATCCTTCTACTCACTCTGGTTGACTGGAAGAGATCCCTATATAGGGATAAGTCCGCCAAATTTGCATATCGATTTAGACATAACATATATTTATTAGCTATGTTCATGTTTTTAATTATTTAAGTTAAGATGTAAATAAAGAATGCTAAATGAGAGAGTTCAAGTTCACATTTGGACCATTTACAGTCTACATTATCAACTTCATAGATCTTTAAATAGCACGAGCCTACCGGGAAGATTAGCATGACATAATTAATGCGTTCAAAAAGAACTAGAAACCGACTTCAACTGCCCTAAAAGTCTGCTGCATTCATCCCCTAAAATGTTCTCCCTTAGAGGTAGAATTATCTGGGTATATATTTAGTTTTTGTTGATTATCTCAAAAAGCGTTGAATCAATTTCGATAAAATTTATATGGGACCACCTATGAAGTCTGTTCTACCAAACAACACAAGAAACATAAAAATCTATTCATAATTGGCGTAGTTATCACGTAAAAAGACATCAAGTCGAATTGATAACCTCCTCCTTTTTTCAAGTCGGTTGAAAACGGGCTTATCGCTAGGGGATTTGCCATAACCAACCATAACACTTATCAGGCATTGGTGATCGCAATAAGATGTATATACAAAGTTAGACGCTCTTTTTCGTCCACTATAACTATTCCTTCTACAACAAGTGTGATACAGCGTGACTATTGTAAAGCTCGGACCACACTGCCGCCGGGGTAGATACGCATCACCCTGTAGCTGAGAGGACACGGTGACCGTAAACTAGTCCGGTAATGAAATAGGATCGGTTACATTATATTTTTTATTCCGTCATTCGACCGACCATCTCATTTGGGTCGGTCTGAGTCACAAGGGAATTAAATACCATTTGGAAATAAGGTGATTAGGCCGAAAAAGTTAGATTAGATTAGATTATCATTTATTTGCCAGCACAATACACATAAAAACAAAATACACACACACACATAAGAAGAAGAACACACAATAGAAGTAACAGCATAGTTTATAGCAATGTATCATGCCAGCAAAAAGGCCCTAGCTCAGCATAGTGTTGTGGACTACGAGCCCACAACGCTGGTAATTCTGCTAGAGCCTAGAAGGTGTGAAAGGAAAAGAAAAAGAAATATATAATAGAAGGGAACAAAGGTTTAACATGAAGGAAGGAAATAAACATGAATATGGACATTTATAGGACAGTTTAGTATAAGTAGTATAAGTTTAGTAAGAAGTATAGGACAAAGTTTCATGCTAAATGTAATTTTAACCAACTTCAAAAAGGAGTAAGCTATCAATTCGACGGGTATGTTTTTTATGTTTGTTACCTCAGAACTTTTAACTGGGAGAACCGATTTGGATGATTCTTTTTTTATTTGAAAGCTGGTGCTACCCGTGTGGTCCCATTTCAATTTGGCCTAGTTCTGACAACAGCATACATTTAGTTTGTTTCAGTATAAAATACCATTTTTCCAGTCTAAATCTAGATCTGTTATGTCCAGAGTCAGATCATCTGTTGTCATTCAACTTACATATAATCGCAAAAGTTTCAAATGTCGTATGACAGAAGTTAAAATTGACTTGCTATATTTCTTTACATACATAGTTATTTCCATACCAGTGAACTAATATAAAGCGTGTAATAAAAAACCGTCCAAGTGCGAGACAGACTCGCGCACAAAGGGTTCTGTGCCATTCTCTATAAAAAAAAACGACAAAAAATCACGTATGTTGTCAGCGGCAACAGATATACATCATCTGTGAAAATTTCAACTGTCTAACTATCACGGTTCATGAGATACAGCCTGGTGACAGATGGACGGACAGCGCAGTCTTAGTAATAGGGTCCCGTCTTTACCCTTTGGGTACGGAACCCTAAAAAGCAACAAATCGTTCCCGCTACTCGTATCCCCTTGGACCACAGGCTAAACAACAGGAATAGAAACGCCGCTCTTCCTTCAGAATCTAACATGGACATAAATATTTACATTCTGATACGGTTTATAGTTCTATGTACGGTTTACTTACGTTTCGTACAATGTATGGAATTGTATGGAATTCGTATGTATAAATATGTGGGTTAATGTTAGATTCGAGTCTATTGTTAATTGTACTCTGAATGTTGAAGGCTTTTTATGGTTCCGTAAGTTGGATGAAAACATGGAAACTTTTGTTGCACTTGGAGTGTGTTCCATTGGGGAAAAAGTTGTCGCACATATTCGCTGTGTGCGCGATGACAGCGCGTCTGGCGACCATTATTATTATGGATTATTTTGGCGCTAAAACAAATAAAAAATTATAGTAATTCTTGCATACAGTATAGTAACAAGTTAACGCGTTGAAACAGTACTAGAAACCGACTTCAACTGCCCTAAAAGTCTATAGCATTTATCCCCTACAATGTTCATCCTTAGAGGTAGAATTATCGCATTTGTTTTTTGTTGATTTTCTCAAAAAGCCCTGAATTAATTTCGATGAAATTTATATGATACTACATACTTCTAAAATATGTTCTACTAAATAAAAAAAGAATCATCAAAATCTATTCATAATTAGCGGAGTTATAAATACACACATACAAAAACGACATACTGTCGAATCGTGAACCTCCTCCTTTTGTGAAGTCGGTTGAAAATAAAGCAAGCAAAGTCATTGCAAAACAGTTAGTCTTTAATTATCCCGTTTAATCCTATCTTCTAAAGATTGGGCCTATCTCTTTTAGTCTCATAAAAAAATTAAGCACTGACGAAATTATCATAATCCGATTTACCTCTTTTTCTTCGGATTATGTTTTGATTTTAATGAAATGAAACAAAATTTTATAGTGACTTAAAAGAGTTTTTAATGAAACTATTTCATGGATCGCCATGAAGACTTTTAATATATAATTGCTTAAAATTAATTAAATTTAAAATTTGTTATTTTCACGTTAATCACAATAAAATGATATTCTTTCAGACAAAGTCACAAATAATCCCCATGTCACATAATGATATGAGACTGCAGCCCGAGCCGCAGGCCAGGGCGTAATGAAGCCGAGTGTGGCATAATGTGGTCGTAATATCCAACAGTAATAATAAATTAATTCAGGAACAAGTAAATGCGTTCAAAAAGAACTAGAAACCGACTTCAATTGCCCTAAAAGTCTACTTTTACTCAGGCAAATTTAAGATTTATATAGTGTAGAACTGGACCAAATTGAAATGGGACCACACGGGAAGCGCCACCTTTCAAATAAATAAAAAATCATCCAAATCGGTTCACCCAATCAAAGGGGAATCGAATTGAGAACCTCCTCCTTTTTTGAAGTCGGTTAAAATATAGCAAATTAAAGCCGAAAATTGACTACAATTTTATTAGATAATGATGACATACCGATATGTTACATTAAATTTATTGTAGAAACATGCAAAAACATAACACGCCTTTTTGTAAGATCGGATAAACCCCCAAGTTTATGTTGTTTAAGCGAGTCAGACGCAGGAAAAGATCGGACCTCGTAAATACTTCAAAGGGCTTTGTTCTCGATCTCGAGACTAAGCTAAACATGCGACGTTGCCCGTGATTAACTACCGGGACTCTTAAAAATAACGTTCTTTCGGAACAGACAAATACGTGTTTTTATTGTAGAGGCACTTTCGTTGGTCCTGTATCTTAGCTTCATTATTTTTGACCGCAGTATCGTCTGGGTTTCAAAAATGATCCCACAGAACGTACTGATTCGATCAGGATAAAAAGAGGAATATCCTTCCCTGTGCTAAAATCCAGTCATTCAGATTCTCTACTTACGTCGTGAAAGAAGAACAATCAAACAAACTTTCGCATTTATAATCAAGTGACAAAAGTAACACTCTGGCGGTCCCAGGTTCGATTTCCAATGGGTGTATGCCGTAGGTCTCTAGGTACTTATTTTTTGAAATAAATGCAGATGAAGTCATGGGCAATAAACTAGTTTTTATTAAAGCACAGCAGTCCAGTTCAATGTTGAGAGGATTTTTGACGGCTCTTTAGTGGCGACCACGTAATCCGCAGACTGGATACACTTTTTACATACGAAATTAATTCCCACGGTACAGACAACAAGAAAATAAACAAAACTTTATTTTAAAAATTTATGTTACTTTAATATGATATTTTTATACTCTATAGTACACCCCCAAAAATTAACAAAGAAAATAAAAATAATTTTTTGAACATGAAGGTCTTATCGCTAAAAGCTATCTCTTTCAGGCAACCTTGAGACAGAAGAATCGTTTACTTAATATGTAGCAAATTGTGCTACATAAAGATGATAAAACAATGTAATATAATTCTAATAAATATATAAAAAGATATTATACATATAATGGACAAGCAATAGTCAATATAAAAGTAGATTTGAAAAGGAATCAGAGGGATTCAGAAAAGAAGAATGAAAAATCTACTGTAATTTTACCATTTGGTCAAAAGTTTAGGATCAAAATTGTATTAGCTTTGTCCGGTCACTACAATGTATTCAGGTAGGCTACTTGCATGATTTCTAAACGATGTATGTGCCTTGGAGGCGTACAAACTCACTTCATACTTTACTTGCTTTTGATTTGATTGCTAATTGACTGGAATATCCCTATTGAGGGATAATTCCGACAATATATATACAGAAATTAAAAATTATAACATTTTGTTGTATTAAATTGTATACCTATGAAATATTAATCCATTTTTTGTGTAACTTGAAGTTTTAGTAAACATTCCACGCCATCTTATTTTTAACCTAATTCAAGAAAAGGAGGTTCTCAATTAGGTAGGGTATGTTTTTTTTTATTAAAAAAATGTTTGTTACGTCGGAACTTTTGACTGGGTAAACCGATTTGGATGATTCTTTTTTTATTTGAAAGGTTTTCCGTGTGGTCCCATTTCAATTTGATCCAATTCTGACAACGGCATCCATGAGATAACAATATAAATCTTAAATTTGCATTAGTAAAAGTAGACTTTTAGGACAATTGAAGTCAGTTTCCAGTTCTTTTTGAACGCATTTACTTGTTTATTCTGCTCTTAATAATAATAAATCGCGTAAGATCAAAAGCGCATACGGTTATCGACTGCGCACGCGCCCTCTGCTAGTTATTGGGTTTCGTGTTAGTATTTAAATACTGTTTTCATGATAAATATATTTATGTGTAAGTTAATAAAGGGTTTACAACAACAACAGAAAATCCGCATTCATTATATTAAAGCTGAGTGTGTTGACATGTTTTCAACATGAAAAAATAAATCTATTATTATTATTATTATATTTCTGTTTTTGCGGACGCTACCACAAGTTGTTCGGGATTTAAGCGGATAGCTTTAATTGTTTGGAACCGAGTCCGGGATTAACCGGGAAAATAAAACCTCTCCCCTCGCTACACTTCGTCCGGCATTCGGATTCATTCGGCTTTTGATCCCTTCTCAAATAGAGTCTTGGAAATTTCGTTTTATTTTCGTAAAGTTTGTATTGAATGATGAATGGATGGTTTGAAATGGAGAACGAAATCACATATGGTCATAGGGTATAGACGCACCGTGGCTGCATTAAAAATATTAGGACCTCGGAATAATAACGCTTGATCTAATAATAATAATAATTGAATATGTATCTAATGATGACATTCGGTACCGAAACATGGTCCTTTACTGTGGGCCGAATGAACAAGCTCAAAGTAACTCAGCGAGCAATGGAACGAGCTATGCTCGGAATTTCTCTTCGTGATAACATTCTTAGACGAACTATGGTCACCGATACAGCTCGACGAGTCAGTGAGCTGAAATGAGAATAGGCAGGTCACATCACTCGAAGAACCGATCGGGAGTAAGAATTCTCGAGTGGCGACCACGTACCGAGAAATGTCTACCGGGCCGTCCCCTACTAGATGGATCGAGTCGCTGGATGCAGTTGGCCTGGGACCGGTCAAAGTGGCGTGCCATGAGGGAGGTAATGTCCAGCAGTGGACGTTTCCTGGCTGGTGATGTATCTAAGTGAAGTATATCAATGTTTCAGTTTTGATTGAGTCGTGGGTAAGTATTTTATACCTCTATAATCTTAATAAGTTATGCTAAGTCAGGAGACAATGTCATTCAATTCAAAATATTCAGTTATAGCTTTAATAAGAAGTCCGTTAACGGAATCTATTATTAGTTAGGGCGTTGTGAAATTGAAGGTAGTAAGCAACTGGCTTTCTTTTTTTAATGTATTGGCCTTCTTGGCCTTTAACTCACCTCGATCTATATGGAAAGCGTGCGCACCCAGAAGCCGGAGCCGGAAGCCTTTCATACCGGAACACAACAGTGCTATTCACACTGCTGTTTGGCGGCAGACTTAGGTTACATCGTATAGCTAGCAAGGCGGACATATAAAATACCCCTACCACTGTTCGGTCTGTCTCGAAACACCTTCGTTAAATATCTCGAAATACCACCTTTTGTATCGGCTTGAAATTATAACACTTTTGGACAGTAAAGCAGTTTTATTTATTTTTACGTCTTAATTTTCGTCTAGTTTTTAAGTCACGGCAATACGTCAGTCAGTGGTTCTTTTTTTACTTTTTCATAAATAATGACATTTGTTGGCGCGGAGTTTGCATACCACGGAGGTTTCGTCCGTGGAGGGTGGACGCCGCGACATCGCCACCTCCAGTATCAGCAGGCTGATACTCCAAGTGGAGAGCCGTCAACCTGCACAGCTTCGTCACAGGGCGCTTGTATAGTCCGTGTGCTGTCAGTACGTTGGCTACGAGGACCTGACCGTACAAGCAAGGTCAGTCAGTCGTTGAGCCTGACGCCAAGTCGGTCGTAGCAATTCACTGTCTGGGTGTAGATGGACAAGAAGTCGTATTTTTTAAAGTAAAAGTCGTTTATAGTCAGAGAGATTTAAGTATAGTAATAGGTTATAGAGCGGTCATTGGGAAACGTTTCATATAAACATTTTGATCTCAAAAGTCAATGGTATGTCAAATGTCTTGTACGGCCGCGTGACGTGATGTGACATTAGATTGAGTAACTTATTACCAATTGGTAATAGGTTTAGGATCAAAATGTTTGTTTGCTTTGTCCTGTCTATTAATATTAAATGTCTTTGTTTGTAGTCAATGGTAAGTCATAGTCGTTTTCATGGTCAATAGGTACGTAAGTCAGAGTATACAATCATGTAACTTTGAAATCGTTTGGATCCAGTGTCACGTCTTGGATGATGTCCGCAGGCCAGGTCTGTTCATAGGAAATCTGGTCCATATATCCACGTGGCATCGTCTGCTGCGTTCAGACCCGATGGTACCCACCTCCAGTCACATGCATCGGTTAGTTCTCTTATCTCTGACACGCGATTAGCAACAAAAGGCTTGAAACGGCCGCTTTCAGACCGATTCCAGCTTAGAGCTGTTCTTGAATCTGTCCAAAAATAGGTTTTATCGACGTCCAGATATTTTTTCAAAAACTGTACCAGTCGTGAGCCCATTACGGCAATGGTTCGTTTTTAAGTACGGAACGGAATTTCATTCAAAATTACTTTTTTTAAAACCTGTTCAACTACGGAACTCTACACTGCGCGTGGCCGGCACGCACTTGACTACATTTTATTAGTCAAAAAGGTGTGTAAAACTGTGAATAACCAACTATAAACAGGGTGTTCTAAATTGATTTTTTGTCGAAACCCGAGCTAACTACTATTATTATGAGCTACATGGGCTCGTTAAGTGTCTTACCAAGTCAGAGTAATTGGGGTCCAATTTTAAACACACCAAGCTCATCTGTGTCCATACACTTTACCTCAGCGTCTAAAAACAATACAAAAGAACTAGAAACCGACTTCAACATCCATAAAAGTCTACAGCATTCATAATTTCATACAAAATTTATATGGGTCCTATGGGAATATCTTAAATATTCTTTACCAAACAACAAAGAGCTCAATCAATTTCACTATATTTTTATGGGACCACCTCTGACGTATGCTCTACCAAACAAAAAAAGAATCATCAAAATCGATTCACAACTGGCGAAGTTATGTCGCAACATACATAAAAAAAACATACAGTCGAATTGAAAACCACCTCCTTTTTTGAAGTCAGTTGAAAAGCCTTTAATCAGTATGTGTTGCCAGTGATGACACGCGGTATCTTGAACCATATTCAATTACATCAAGCAATTCTCTCAATTACACTATAGCCCTTGTAGCTAAGGTACTTATTCATTCGTTCCAGCATCCATTTTAAAGAACTCCGCTGGAGGAAAGCGGTGAAAGGAGATCTGATACGTCTTAGAACACTTAGCGTTGCACTGTCTTATTGGGAGTGTGGTAGTGATGTCCACATCTACTGCATACAATGTCGATATCGAGAAAAAAAATCGAATTTTATTTTTAATGGGTTTGCACTTGGTCTTCATATCTTCGTCAACCTGATGGTAAGTGACGATATAGCCTTTTGATGGAAAGCGTAATCATAGTACCCAGTATCCACAGCCTAATGAGGTGCTTGCTCTTTCATATCAGAACACAGCAGTGGTATTAATACTGCCGTTTGGCGGCAGATTTAGGTAATAATTCAGTTTTATGAAAGTGTGTATAGTGTTCCTTGTGTATCATCATCATCAGATGGGAAACGTCCACTGCTGGACATAGGCCTCCTTCATGGTATGCCACACTGACCGGTCCCGAGCCACTTGCATCCAGCGACTCCACGCGACCTTAACCTTAATCCTTGTGCATAATTAAATTGAATATAAAATTTGTAAATTAATACATCAACAGCCTGTATATGTCCCCACTGTAGGGTCTCAAGCCAACTCGCTTGCATATTCCACCACGCGGGACCAGTGCAAATTCGAAGAGTTCACACACACCTTTGAATTTCTTCTCAGGAGTGCAGTTTTCCTCGCGATGTCTTCTTTCACCGAAAAACCAATGGTAATGATTTTTATCATTCGTACATAAATTCCAAATAACAAATTGTAACTCATTGGTACGAGCCAGGATCGAACCCAGACCTCGATTGTTCAAGGGCTGACGCTCTATACGTCCGAGTTATCGACAACTGCTACGTCCCATCACTAGTAGCACCTCATAAATAAGACAGGCGAGCGAGGCGGCATCACCTGGCAGGTGCCACCCCATCTCTAGTGCTCGATGCATGAATCATCTCCTTATGAATTTCTATACATTGTTAAAGATAAGCTGATTCTTGGCGCGAACTTGAAAAATGGTGGTTCATTGCAATTTTGTTAATTGGTTAATAATACTGTTATGTGTGTTTTTTGTGTTATAATGGTGTGATATAGTGCAAAAAGTGTCATGGACGGTGTTATAGTATCAATCAATTACGCAAAATTACGAGGGTTTCGACCGTTTCGACGCGATCGGAAGAGTTTACCATGTCGAGTACATTCGGCATATGGATTCTTTCGAATAATTTTGAAACCAAGGCTGGCCTTTGAAATTCTCGTCAAGAATCCAAAATAAGCGATAAAATGTACACATTATACATTTTATTGAGAAAGCTGAAGAAATGGCTTCGGCATAGTTTATAACCTCAAAATTTATTCACCTAATTTTACTCGTAAATAACCACTGGTTAAAGCCATTATTTAAAAAAAAGATAAGCTAAAGATTTTTTGTAGTGATTTACTTGCTCAGTGGATTTTTTCTCGTTTTGGTTGATGGTAGGTCATTTTCTATGTCCGCCTGAGTAGCTACCACCATTTTACCTAAGTCTGCCGCCAAACAGCACTGTAATGTTGCGTTCTGGTATGAAAGGTATCCAACGCCTCATTAGGTTGAGCAAACCATGCATAAAAACCGAATAGCTTAGTTTAATTTTCTTTACTTGACGTGTGCAGACCCTTTCTGGATTATTCTAAGCCTTGTCTATGGTATTATAGAAACACTACGATATTTTGAACGTATGTCTGTGATGCCGTGGATCTTGGAGGTACGATGTAGCTTGGCTGAAATAGTGGGGGGTGAGTTTGGCAGATATTTAAGGGGGGGATGGAACGTTCGATAGTCACGCGACTGACTGACGCCGAAGTACAGTTGCCCGCATTAATTTCAAACTCATTGTTTTTTATTACGCAAAGAGAGTGTTATAAATTTGACGCCAATGTCTGTGTGTCTGCATCGAAGCTATGTAACGGACAGACCTATTTTGATGCGGGGTTTTTTACGTGAAAGGAAATTTCTTGCGGTGATTCTTAGCTATATTTGGTTTTCGGTATAAAATGTAATACTTTTCGCATGATTATTGCGTAGTTTTTATTTTATTTTAATTTAACACTTGTTGCTTTTATGTTACTAGTTGAGACTCATCCGTAGATCCGGGTGGGCATAGCCTACTTGGCTACCACCAAGTAAGAAATCATTGTTTATTGTTATTTTTACTTATACGTCTTAGGGGTCATTCATTAATTACGTAAAGATTATGTACGTCTTGTAGCATTACACCAAAAGTCTGTTTAGTTCAGAAAGTCGCCCCTTAAAACTATAATAGGTTGCTACAACAACTGTCGGCTAGACGTTCCGCCTGTTCTCTGAGGAGCGGCGCTGTAAGCTAAAACACAAGTTTTATACTGTAGCTATACAGACGTTTTTGAATATCATGTGTCAAAGTGCTAGCCCAGTTAGTTGTAAGTTGGTTGTAAGTATATAATTATACATTGTTTCATCAATAAATGACACGTTCCGCGAATGTATGACGCCAAGGTCTTTTACTTATAATTTTAAATGGCCAATTTCAAATAACAGTGATTCGGTTACCATTTTTATATATTTTGGTTCAGTTTACCTGTACAAAAACACTTAACGCACGAATCAGGTAAGGCTTATCGTTGAAAAAAAATGGCGTCAATAAAATGACATTTGACGCTTTCACTTAGTGCAAAAAGAATGATTTTGTACAAATGTAAAAATGTAATTCTAGTACTTTTCTATACATGTTTATATTATTATTGTTTTTTTAAATAGTGTACAAGTGCAGGCCTAATTTGAAACATCTCTTTTGTTCTTATTCTAATATGTGTTGTTATTTACGTGTGTGACTGTACCTCTGGTTCTCGCTCGCACGGTGCTCCGCGTGGTGGTTTTTATTGCATTTTATTTTGTCGTGACTCCGCACCGTCGCGGACGTCACCCGGCCGCAGCAAGGAGACGCACAGACACTGTGCATGTTCAGATTGCGATTGCGATAGTAGGTCGCGAAAATTGCGATTTTAAATCGCGAGAAATTGCGAAAGTTTCAAAACTTGCATAATACCGTAGTTTAAATTAATATTTAAAATGTGGCCACTATCAATGTTTTCACAATTCAAAAGAATAACATTATTCGAAAAGTTATTGAAACCAAGTTAGAAAAGGTATGAGCTTGAACCAAATCTCCGGTTTTATTTATTAGCTTTTTAGTTATGATGATCGCTTTGTGTGAGAAAGTTGGACCGTTCAGTCAAATAAATGAACACTTTTGATTCTACAATATCCGCGACTTCATATGCATCAAATTCAAAATTATCCTATAAAATGCTTTAGCGGGTTACAAAGGAGCGAATGTGTTTCTCCATGTCATGACAACGTTCTGAATCCGTGAAAAGTAACAAACAGAGTGACAGACTTAAAATAGCTATATTATTTCGAATTCATAATATTAGTATGACATATATTAGTAAAAAAATATCGTAAGAAGAGACACTATTAATTTAATGACTTTGAGAAGAGATGTTTCTTTTCTAGTATAAAGTAAGATTATGCGTTCAATCTTCAATTATTTACTAACATTCCAAGTTAACGTAGTTCATGGCAGACCCTTCCAGACACGAAAGTTAACCATGTCGCGCATTGCGATTGCTTTTATTACGTCATACGAACGATTTACGAGCAGCCATCTTGGAAATAAAAAATTTAACAAGATGTCAACTTACATCAAGTACCGCGAAAACATCAAAACGACTGATAAACATTTTTTTACGAAGATTTTACGAATTTTACGCCAGCTTTACGAATTTTACGCGTGTTTCAAGAATTTTCCCGGTGTTTCGCCTCGATTCGTGTTTTCCGTGAAGTCATTTTAAGGCCAATAAAAATTTTATAAGCTTTTAAGGGCCCGTAAAATGCTGATAATAGTAAAAATTACGGTTAACGTTAAATCTCTCCGATGCGTCATGTAGAACGAAATTTTTCATCTTAAATTATGTGAAATTATCAGACAAAACAATTTCTATTCACTTGACACTTATCCTGCGGTTCTATTTTTAAGTCCACATCGGCTGCACGGCGGCAATTGACGAGTCATTAGGTAGCTAGCTTCCCTCGTAAATGTTTCTGTGTGGGGATTTGTCACAGACATCACACGGATTGCTGATCTCAAAATTCGTTCAGAACAACTGAGAGGGATTGACAAGTTCAATTTTACTCTTTTACTCTGTCAAAAAGTTTACTCAAAGTTTTGATAATTATAACTTTTTTAAACATGTGTCAGATAACAAACAATGTCACGTGAAAATAGCTGTATTTCTTTGCTGAAAAATGACAGTGACATCTATTCGTATAAATAATAAGTGCAATAGAACTAGCTCCATCTATTGGCATAATCTCTTTACCTCTTAAACAAGCAAGATGGCCCCATACCACCCATACACTGAATCACTGAGCAAGTAATCACTACGTTTTACATTGAATCTTTTCACCCAATTGAGTATCCAACTTGACCATAGACAACTGTCTGACTTATTTCTGAGGATGGTTGGTTGGCACTACTGTATGTCATTAAATTTCAATTCAAACGGTTTTCGATTGTGTAGTGTTTTGTGCCGTTGTCCGAATTTATGAAACTTTAGTGAAAACTGGAGTTTTTACCGCAAGAATTATGTCAATTTTCAACGAATATCTCCCTAAAATCATTGAGATATCGAGAAAGACCGCCAAAGCATTTGACGACGAACTCAAGGTAATAAACAACCACTTATCAAAGCGTGGGAATAACATCCTATTTACGGCTTTTCGGTATTTATAGCCTAAATATACATCTAAATCACTGCTTAGTTTAATAATATTCAATGAATTTTCAGGCAGCACTTGCAAGCCTTGACAAACTCGAGGCGGATTTTAAAAATGGTCGAGGAAAGACAAATAAAGATAAACCTCGCTTGACGACTCTTCAAAGCATCCATGAAGACGATGGTAATGTCCAATTTATTTGTAAAATTATCTCTGCCTGGTAATGTTAGTAAATATGCTAGGTACCTACTCTCTACACTCTAAATTGTTGCTTATGTTATGACTACAATTTCGTCGCTTAGATTTGTATAGTCCATTTCAAAAAGCAGGGTGTGACATCACTTGATATGGTCATTATGTATCAAAAGGGGTGCTGAAAGCAATAGATAACTGGAAATTCTTTTTTATCATGGTATTTTCAAGGGGTGAACTATTATGGATTGTTTCTTAAACGGTTTACCTGAACCTGATAAATTTGGCATGCATGTAACCTATGACATAGAGAGGGACATAGGCTTATTATATTTGACTTATTATTGTGGTCATGAATTGTCATGGGATGATTTCCACATTAGAGATGAAGGCCCATACTTATAGCTTGCATCATAAAAGAATTCTATTAAACATAGACAGAGATATACAACTTTATGACAAATTCTGTATATTGAGTTTGTCAATGTTTTATTACAAAATTGACATAACTTTCAGGTGAATCAACAAAAACCCCTGAAAATGAAAACAAAACTCAATCTCATGATAAAAAACCTCGCAATCAAGACAATAAACCTTCCAGCCAAGAAAAGAAAGCCCTAATTGATAATCAGAAAGCAGTTGAACATGAAGAGATCATGTATAAGAAATGTGACAACACAACAACAAAGAATGGCAAAAGACTTTCCAAGAAGCGAAGCAAAGAAGAAGTTGAGGGTATGTCCTCTCCTGAGGCTGATAAAAGACAAAAGAGAAGTGCTTCTGTTAAAGCCCAGAATAATATATCTAAACAGGTGAGAATGAATGATTGTATTATTTAGTAATGGTATGCTACAAAAGTGGTGCATATCAGCTTAAAGTGGCCAGCTTTTCAGTGTGAAATAGGCTTCATTTTGACAAGTTTGTGTTACCTAACACACTCTCTCTATTTATAATTGTTCAACCAGAAAAAGGCTCAAGGATTGATAGCCTCCTGCAGAGCATATTCACAAGGAATTAGGAACCGTAGCACAATATTTCTATGAATTGTCTGGCCTGTTCTACTTGTTGACTGCCACCAATGCACCGCACCTTAGGTAAGATGTAGGGGCAGATGCTATATCATTGCAATGCTTCCCTTCCCCCCCCCCCCCCCCCCCCCCACCTAGTTTGTCGCACCCTCGTTTCTTACCTGCACTATGCCTGTCATACCTAGGGTGCGGTACAGCGGTGGCGGCCAGACTATTACAGCTCTAATAACACAATATCCTCAACTTTAACTGAAGCCAATTGTACCATTATAGTTTTTTCTTACACAGGACCAAGAAGTGTTGCAAGCAATTAATGAAAACCCCCAGCCTGTAGTGGTTTTAACTCGAATGGTAAAATCTTTATATTGACAAGTTCATTATGACTATATAAAATTATAAATTGAAATATATGTTCTGACTAACATGGCAGCACATGTTTTAAATTACTAGCTCAACACCTGGAATAGATCATGTGGTTTTCTGTAATAATCAATAAATCATTATCGAAACTTTATATATATATTGTTTTTTATATATATTCTATTAATGAAAATATAAAAATATTTTTATCTTGTGTTAAAATGTGCAAAATGGCTATCAGTAGTATTCTACAAAACGTCTGCCTTTAAAATCTATGAAATGGAGTCCATATTTAACTTGTCAGCTATGTTCATGTATTAAAAAAAGCTTTTAAAAATAATATTTCAGTGTCTCAGTAGATAGATTGTAGGACTAATTTATAGATTGAATGGTTGCAGGTTTAATTCCTAATATGGTACTACTAATATTTAATGCATACTTGTTGTTGGTAAAGGAGTATTTATTTATGTTGTGATTGTGTGTATGATTTGATTTAAATAATATATACTTATTATTTCAATATGTACTGATTTCACATATGAGTGAGAGTCTATTGAGAGAAATATTGTTGAATATACTTTCAAAAATTATTCCGATGAATTAAGAATGTTTTTAATGTATGTTTTCTTTTTGGGTAGATCATACTTCAGAGGTGGTCTTTTATAAATTTTATCAATATTGATTAAGCGGTTTTTGCGATGATCAACACTAAGGGTGAACATTTTAGGGCAGTTGAAGTTGGTTCCTCTGTTATTTTTGGACTTGTTAAAAATAGAATTTGATTTATTTGAACATGTGAAGGTTTACATGAATTGAACATATTGTTTTCAGGTGAATCTGACCTTGAACCACAAGATGCGTCGCGAAGATTCCGATGTGAGGACGTCGAGACAACGCAAGAAGATAGAGAACAAAGAGAACTCTGAGCCAGTGCTACCCATGACAGTGCGAAGTAAGATATTATTTAATGTTTCTTTACATCTTATAGTATGGCAGGTTATTGCTCGACCCTCTCTAGGGGAGACAGACCTTTTGGCTAGAAAATGACAAATGAGGGGGACCCGTATTTTTTTATTACACAAAGATTTTTTTCGAAGATGGTGACGTAGCTAGATATTAAGATATTGAACTAAAATATAGAAAAACAATAATTATTAGAAATTTATAGGGGAAAGAATCTGTGGTAGCTCAGTTGTGTTAAGCGTCAGTCCTTGAACAATCGAGGTCTGGGCTCCTGGCTCGTACCAACGAGTTCCCATTTGTTATTTGGAATTTATGTACGAATGATAAAAATAATTACCATTGGCTTTTTGGTGAAAACTCATGAGAAGAAATTCAAAGGTGTGTGTGAAGTCTGCCAATCCGCACTGGTCCCGCGTGGTGTACTATGTCCCATACACTCTCTGTAGGAGAGTAGGCCTGAGCCCCTGCAGTGGGGACACATTTGATGATAGGGAAAAGGCTAGTAAATAATAAATATAGAAATATCATTGGTGTCTTCTTATAAAACATATAATTTAAATTGTTTTCAGTCAAACAAGAAAAGATATCAATTGTACCTGATCCAAGTAACAAACCCACGGCCACGCTTCCCGTCAACATTGCGATCAAAACGGAACTGAATAAGGACGATATTTCAATGCCCCCGCCCGCTGCACCAGTGCCTAGTAAGTAATTTATATTCATAGTTTATTATATCATTTAATTTTGTATTCAACAGTTTGTCGTTATATTTATATGAAACAAACAGATTATATAGAATAACGGATGGATTATGGCAACAGAAATTTAGTATGAAACTTTGATGGAGGTGGATCGCGGCCATATAGCGACAGTAGTGCTCTCATTCGCTTTTTTCTACATTTCTGTGAACTAGGGAGGAAAAAAATTAGTATGTATTTCATTCGAGAGTCCGTGTAAAAATATAAATAGCCTTGTTCAATATTGTTCGATATGACTTGTGTACGCCTCGTAATCACCTTATTAAAACAACTGTATTAGAGAAAACGAATATATTCAAGACACATTGTTGAACATTTGAAAACACTATAAGTGGCGAGCTAAAACGCTTTAATAGCGAGTGCTATCAGGCAGGTGGCGACATCTGTGCTTTCATGACAGAATCTCGCGAACACTTGTTTTCCTAATATAACCCATACAAATCGGTACCTAGGAATGACGTCACAGCTAGGCATTGAAGTAGATAATGTATGAAACTTTTAACAATATTTGAGTTATCTCGTAAAATAACGTTTTTATGTGACCACTCCCTTAGTAAAAAATCTTCATAATGAAATAACAAAGCAAAATGTAAAATAAAAAAGGTTTTTTTGTTAATTTTGGCGGGCTTTATAAGCTTTAATCTATCTTATTATACAATAATTTCAATAACCATGCCGAAATGTTTAAACGGATTCATGTTTAGATTCTGATATCGTACATTGTACCGTCTAAAGTGTCTACTGTAAGTACAGTTTTTAACCGACTTTAAAAAAGGAAGAGGTTCTCAATTTGACTGTATTTTTTAATTGTATGTATTAATTATTTATCGATTTTGATGATTGTTTTCTTGTTTAGTAGAGCATACTTCAGAGGTGGTCCAATAAAATTTTTATCGAAATTGATTCAGCGCTTTTTGATAAAATCATCATAAACCGAATACATTCCCAGATAATTCTACCTCTAAGGGTGAACATTTTAGGGGATGAATGCTGTAGACTTTTAGGGCAGTTGAAGTCGGTTTCTAGTTCTTTTTGAACGTGGTAATTATAACTTCTATTGATAGTAACTGAACACAATCGATATATTAGTTCATGATGAATCGATAAAATGTAAACCAGCAATAATTACAATAAGTCCGGCTTGGTTTTGAGAATTATTGTATAATTGCGGAGAAATGTAGAAAAGAGCGAATGATGGCGCCACTGTCGCTCTATCATCAGCCGGGATGATTCTAGGAATGTATCAAATCCAACAATATTTTACCACCTATTTCCATAATAAAGAGTATTCTATTCTATTGCCTCTTAAATTATTTCAATTGTTTTTAGGGCCCCGCAGAGCTGTCCGTAAGCAAAAGTCAGATGAGAGCAGTGAAGATGAGAGTTCTGGGAAGCGACGTACCACCAGGACTAGAAAGCACACTGACGCATCTGATGACATGCCGCCACCGCCACGTGAGATGAATTTTTTAAAACATTGTACCACCAAACCTACCAACAGCAACAAAGATATTACTTAAAGTCTAACGCATAACTGTGTCTGTTGTGGTATGGGAGCGGTACGGGAGGGCGTGTTTACGGAACGTCAAACGACGCATAACTTCAGTCGGGCGTGACGCGACGCGACACTTGTCACCCCTCCCGTACCGCTCCCATACCTCAGGAACAGACTCAGTTATGCGTTACGTCTGTAGCGATAGACCGGACTAAGCAAACAAAACTTCCGTTCCGTAGTGGTTCCGTCAAAAGGAAAAAGGACTCCTTATAAAATCGCTTTGTTGTCTGTCTGTCTGTCAAAACTTTCTCAGGAACGAAATAAAGGTGTTAAGTTGAAATTAATATCGAATTTTACTCAAATCTACGGTCTTTTGCATCTGTGAAAAAGCAAACTTATAGGTCAATGCAATAAAAAATATAGCTATTTAAGCTATATTTTAGATAATTTCTATACAAAATTCAATACAACCAAAACCTATAGGCTAATTCCCGTTGACCTAGAATCCTGAAATTTGGCAAGAAGCAAGCAAAGCCAGGATTTTTGACACAATAAAAATACCTTTTTTATGTTCACAAACTTAACTTTGTAGTTGAAAGCCATACATCGGGTATGTAATTTAGCTGCAAAGTAAAGTTGGTTTTTTAATCAGTATTACATTTTCGGTAGAGCATTGTTGGGTGCATATTACCGTGCCTATTATTTATGGTTTTCAGTATATCCAACTCGCAATTTACCGGTTTTTATTCATTTCAGTGCCGGTGGCGCGTTCAACACGCGCCCGGCAACCGGAGAGCGATTCGGCCCCTGAGGATATGGCTCCACCCGCTTCCAGACCCAAGAGGACACGAACTAAAAAGGTAATAAAAAAAATAAGGATTAATTCTTCAACAAATTTATTATTTTATTGTACACTAGCTTCCGCCCGCTACTTTGTCCGCGTGTACTTCAGGATGTATTCTACTTGTTCGATAGGCACAGGTGACGTATATGACAAATTATTGTACAGCATAAGGTACAAAATAGTGTTTATTCTGTTACGTAGTCTAATAATTTAAAGAAACAAAATAAATTTCAATATCTGACGTAGTACATTCAAATAGTCTTCATACCAATATTATAAAAGCGAAAGTTTGTATATACGAATTTACATATTCTATGGCCGGTTGCTAGGCAACGCGTTTTTGTTATGCCCAAATTGCCCATGTAATCCCACTAATATTATAAGTGTGATTTTGTACAATTTACACAATATGTCTTTATAAATTATAGCCTATATGTTATTGTGATGTATAAGCTATATTATTGTAAAGTTTCATTCAAATCCATTCAGTAGTTTTTCCGTGAAAGCGTCACAAACATCCAAACATCCAAACTTTCACACTTATAATATTAGTAGGATATTCATTTCTTTTGACATTTCAAATATTGTACGCCTTCGGGTAAGAATTGGAGAAACTCTGTAATAGTTAATTATACACCTAAGATCTCTGTACCACCCAGTTCTGCGATAAATTATTCTGATTCTAAAAGTGAGAAAATATTACATTCTCATTGTTAGGGTTCTCGTAAATCGGCAAAAATAAATATTTTATTTGCATCGAACATATGATGACAGTTTAAAAAAAATTCTTGGTCACATTCCAAATTCAGAATGCAAATATTTTGAATTGTTAAATATTTCAACAAAATGGTTTGAATTTATGTGACTATTTACAGAACTATGTATATTATTTTAAAACTACCACTATTTTATGATTAACTGAACAGAAACTTTTTTCTTCTTTAAGATTCTCGGCAGTTCTCTTATACACCTCGGAATGTTATCTACCACTTACATAACAATGTTTAATAGTTAACTCGTTCAAAAATAACTGAAAACCGACTTCAACTTCCTTTAAAATATTCACCCGTGAAAAAGAATCATCAAAATCGATTCACAACTGGCGAAGTTATCGCGTAACATACATACCAAAAAACATACAGTTGAATTGATAACCTTCTCCTTTTTTGAAGTCGGTTGAAAAGTAAATACAACATGTAACCTCCCCTCCCCGGCTATATGCTTGAATTAACAACCCGTAGGTACCGGGTTCGAATCCCAGAGTGGGGGTACCTATAGATACTTTTGGCTGGTGGTATATTTTCTATGTCCTAGCTAGCTACCATCATGTTACTTACGTCTGCCGCCAAACAGTATTGTTAATAGCACTGTTGTGTTCAATACCTCTGGATGTTCTCATCTCTGTGTTTCCCTCGATATTTCATCATCATCATGTATAGCCTGTGGTAGTCCACTGCTGGACATAGGTCTCTCCCAGAGTGCGACACTCGATTCGGTCCTCTGCTCTCCGCATCCATTCACGTCCGGCTACCCTACGTAAGTGGTCTTTCCACCTCGCCGGGGGACGTCCTACACTACGTTTGCCTAGGCGTGGTCTCCTCACTATTTATATTGTTGTAAACAAATGTTGTTTCTTCATTTTGTAGAATGCACCCGATGAGACCAAGAATGAAACAATTCAAGAAAGTTTACCTGGTAAGAACTTTGTCATTATAATCATCTGCGTAGTAATGTCCACCGCTGGGCATTTTTATTTTATAGAAGATAGATCAATACTTGACCTCAATCTCACCTGATGGTAAGTGACGATGAGGTCGATGTTACGTGTTGGTCTAGAAGGTGACTATTTACTCTTCATTTGAAGATTCCTTAGTTGTAATTTTCGGGGAACACGGAACCGGTAGTGTGTTCCATATTTTTGCTGTACGCACGATAAATGTGGAAGCGAAACGCTTGGTGCGAGCTGTAGGAATATCTACAGTGTACGGGTGAAGGTCTGCCGTTCTTCTGTTTGACCGGTATTTGAATGGCGAAGGTGGCATCAACGAAATATATCCTATTAAAATACCGAAAGGCAGGCAACCTGTTTTTGTTAGAGGCTTTGGAACGTCGCCTTGAGTAAAGTATCGTTGCGTATCAGTCTCATAGTTTGATGTTCCACCGCATAACCCCGGTATTTCCGTGGATGTAAAAGGCGACAAAAAAGCTTGGTAAAATGTAAACTTGTAAGCGTCACCGTAAAGTATGATTGGAAAATCATACTGCAATAGAATTACGCCTTGATATTCCATCGTCGAGCGCGCGATTGATATCCCACCGCTTTGCACGCACCGTTTCCCCTGAGTGGAATTCAACTCCGGCTTCTGTACTACACTAGTGCTACAATATATAAGCTAATTTCTAGAGAACCATCCATATATTCAACTAAAGAACGCCGGTGTTTCCGACGTTGGCGACCGCTTCCGTGGCCTAAAGACAAAATGTTGGACTTACAATCTGGAGGTCCGAAGTTCGATTTCCAGTCGGTTCTCTGATTGATGGTAGGGAATTTTCTGTGTCCGCCTGCCTGGCCAGGCTAGCACCATGGTATCTAAGTCTGCCGCCAAACAGCAGTGTTATGTTCAGGTATGAAAGTTGCCAGTTTCCGGGTGCGCTCGCTTGACATCCAACGATGAAGTAAAATCATTATTTCGCTTTCTACAGGGTCTCCAGTCGACAAACCCAGGCCGAAGCGAACTAAGCGAGGACAAAAAGCCGCGTAAGTCTCGAATGTTTCAAATTATTATACAGGTGATATTAAAGGGGCTCTATGATGTTCATCATCAACAGCCCCACTGCAGGGGCTCAGTCCTACTCTCCTACAGAGAGTGTATGGGACATAGCCCACGACGCGGGCCCAGTGCGCATTGGTAGACTTCACACACACCTTTGAATTTCTTCTCAGAAGTGTGCAGGTTTCCTCACGATGTTTACCATCACCGAATAGCAAATGGTAATGATTGTTATCATTCGTACATAAATTCCAAATAACAAATTGTAACTCATTGGTAAGAGCCAGGATCGAACCCAGACCTCGATTGTTCAAGGACTGACGCTCTACCCAACTGAGCTACCACGGCTTTTTATACTACAATGCAACCTGGCAATCAAGTTAATTTTTAGGGCTCCGTGGGTATAGGGTGCCCAATGGATTACTAAGCCTTCGCTGTCCGTCTGTCTGCCACAGGCTGAACTTTTGTATGGGATAGTTGATCATCTAAGAAAATGCGATAAGTAATTAACATTGGACCAATAAGGTATAAGAGAGAATATAAAAAGAAATAATCAATGTGTATTATGTATCAATGTGGCTTCTTCTTAACAACTTTTATTCTGTAAAGGAATTTTTCGAGCTAGGACAAAATAGATAGGATTTAATTTGGTTTACGAATATAATTTTATTATATATAACATTTGACTAATATTAATTGACATAGGTATATATATATCAATTAGGTACGTGTCTTGACATCATATAATTGTATAATTTAAATGCTCGATATTATTACTGTTAATTACTGTTTGCATGTCAAAACATTGGCTAAATGTGTGATCTAGAATAATTTACTTGAACATCTGAAATGTACCACATTTATTGCAAATAAAGGTTTATCTTATCTTATCCATTCCAGAGAAGACGCAGAGAAGCAACCAGAAGAATCAATAAGTTCAGAGAAACCAACGCAACCAGAAGAAACCACACAACCAGAAGACGAACTGTCTACACAGACGCTTAAAGGGTCTAAAACCAAAGCAAACAAGTTGACAAAGCAAAGTTCGAAAGAGAAAAAATTGAAGAAAGTCAATTCTAAAGAAACGGACAGTTCGGAGGAAAACAATTCTGAGAAGGATCGTATTTCTAATGAAGCTGATAAAGATATTAATCTAGAGGAGACCAGAATAATTGCGAAGATGAGTCTGAATAACGAGGTTGACAGGACGATAGTTTTGACGAATGGAGTCTTCGAACATGTCCCAGTGACTCCACAAAGCGTGGTAAGTCATTTATACTTTATGACCTCCTCCGTGGCCTAGTGTCTAGACAGTTGGACTCGGAATACCGAGGTCGCGGCTTCGATTCCCATCGAGCGGTATTGTTCTACGAGTATCTAAACTAGCTACTAACAGTTAAGATTTAACTCGATAAAAGTTTCATAAAAAATTTATCTTTTAAAATAGAATAGCTGGCTTTGTGTAGTAATTATATAAAAATAGGAAATCCGATTGTAATGTCGCGAAACGAGTATCAACTTCCTAGAGAATTACAATTTTCGTTTTTACACTATTTTTCTATTATTGTTCAAAGCGCCATCTATGAACCACTAGCTGCGTAACTACTATTATAGCTAACTGTAAAGTTGTAGGTTAATGATATTCATTTCGCGACACTATAATTCCATTTCATATTTTTTGGGTAATTATGTACAAAAATATTAAAAACGTACGAAACAGACAAGACAATAAAATACAATACCAAAATGGCGTCGATGACATGTCAGTACAAAAAAAATTTTGTACAATGGTTTTTTTTACAAACAAAAATGTAATTCTAGTATTTTTCTATGTATCTTGAGATTATTCATTGATTTTTTTAAATAGTATTTGGCGTCGAATGTAGTCAAAATCAAATGTTATTTATTTTACAGAATGACTGCAACATAACCCGAGTACTAGCGCGGGATAGAGAGTCTTCAATACTAGACAAGCCACACATTAACGATGCCACCGTCGTCATTGATAAAGGTATTGTAGACATCTATAGCACACTCGCACTGTCTCGTGTGTCTATGTGTTGGTTGGATAAACGTCAATGTCAAGGTAGCTATGTCGGACAGTGTGACGAGAGCCGTGGGTGGGTGTGGAAGTATATTACCGAATACGTGGGTATTGCCGAGCCAGTGAAGTGATAGACAACGTCGTAAAGTCGAAGCCATAATTTCACTGACTGCTTTGACAGTTATTGGACACAACTGCTGCCACAGTTCACACAGTGTGCTTCCGATCATCATCAACAGTCAAAGTTCAGTTATTATGGAAAACCACTTAACGTCATTCAGCAGTTTTACATAATGGCGTACATAGCTTACTCGTATCGTTCCAGATCCAAAGGCAACGAACGTGACAGATGACAACTCGCTGTTGACAGATGACAACAGCGATCTAGAGAAGACCCCCAACAAACCTGTCAACAATCAGCAACCAACGTGAGTGGCTGTCATAACGTATTATATTAGGGAAGGGGACAACCTCTCTCTGTCCCCCCTTTCTATTTTTCAAAACTTTTTTATAGTACCTGTAGTATATGCCAAGACAAACCCCCACCCCTCCTCTATTTTTGACAACTTTTTAACCCCTCCCTCCCCTTGGTGGTTTTCACGTAGTAATATAAAAATGTAGTATTCAATCAATTTTTGCAAACAGAAAGTTGCAGTGTTGCAAGTTGTTAGTGTCCGCCATCTTGGAAGGTAGAAATCAATCAAATGTAATCCAAGGGTTAAAGTCCAATATCGTAATGTGTTTATTGATTGCATTGCCTACAGATCAGCCGTGAAGGAGAAAGTCCAACAGTTTGAAGAGCTAGCTGCTAGAACTACAAGGACCAAAACGAGAGCTATGGCTAAAAAGGTAACAAATATTCTGTTATTACCCGGCTAAAGCTAAAACCTAAGGGTTCTGATTATTGCAGCCTTTGACCCGACCGCGTACCGTTACAGCACACATCACTTGACCATCTCAAACAGTACACATTACTCATGGCATGCCGTGCGCAGGTACACGTTCTGTACCGCTCACTCGCACCTAGCGCGGCGCGAGCGAGAGAGCGCGCTGCGCGGGCTCGGATCCTCCGACTATACCATAAAGACGGATAGAACGTGCATATGTTACTGAAATGCAACCGTATTACTAGGATGATAAGGCTTACATTCTTCGTATTTTAATTCCGAGCAAGTGATGTTTAGATAGCATGCCATAACAAATGTTACAATATTAGAATTTGCGCGTTCAAAAAGAACTAAGGAGCCTTTCAACTGCCCTAAAAGTCCTGCATTCGACTCCTAAGAATTATCTGGGTATATATTTTGTTTTAATAAGCGTCGGTGGCGCATTGGATAAGGCGCGGACTCTCAATCTGAGGGTTCCGGGTTCGAATCCAGCCGTGTACCTATGAGTTGTTTTTCAATTAAAGTACATTATCCGATTGCTTAAAGGTGAAGGAAAACATCGTGAGGAAACCTGCATGTCTTGAACAGGCATGTGAAGTCCGCCGATCCGCACTGGTCCCGCGTGGTGGACTATGGCCCATACACTCTCTGTAGGAGAGTAGGCCTGAGCCCTGTAGTCGGGACGTATATAGGCTGTTGATGATGATTTTTGGTTGATTGTCTCAGAAAGCGTAGAATCAATTTCGTTAAAATTTATATGGGACACAATGTGTAGTATTATCTACCAAACAATCAAAAACAAATCAAAATCGATTCATAATGTGCGGAGTTATCACACATAAAAAAACACAAAGTC
Organism: Carcina quercana; assembly: GCA_910589575.2. Lineage (NCBI taxonomy): Eukaryota > Metazoa > Arthropoda > Insecta > Lepidoptera > Depressariidae > Carcina > Carcina quercana. The sequence goes on along the minus strand of OU342449.1, from coordinate 8,998,035 downwards.
AAATTGAGAACCGCCTCCTTTTTGAAGTCGGTTTAAAAGAGCTGTCGCATGGCAGCGCAAGGCACGTATTTCAAGTGATGTTTAGTTTCATAGTGTAGTTTATTTCGTCTATAACAAAAAATGAATGTGACATTCCTATATCTAACATAAAATAATATAAGATAAGATTAATTATTAATGTCAATTTTTTTCAAAATATATATATCGAAACACACAAAAAAGATTAAAATATTGTCATATTTAAAAACAAACATTAGAGCCATTAAAAATCACTTTGTTTTGTCGGATACAAATTCATGTAAACTGTAGTAACACTTCTCCAACAATAGACGCCGGAGTCCCGATTTGAAGAGCGTGTCACTCTCCATACTTTTCATATCTACGGAGAGCTGGTTGAACAGACGCACAGCTTGGAACCGCGCGCAGTGGTGCGCCACATTTAATGTCGGGCAGTCTTTATGTTTCAGATTCTTATTGCGAGTCATATGTCTATTTAATTTGTCCTCGTTTGTATGTATGTTTATCCTTTACCTCGTATTATTATAGCAGGAGGAAGAGGACACGCAGACCCCTCCCGATAAGATAAAGCCTGCCTTCTCTGCGGAGACCCTGGCCGCTATGAACAATATGATATTCAACGGGAAAGCCGCTCAGGTACGCATACGATACCTATTTCAGTCATTCTTCTTGTTGACGACTCCATATGCGTTTACGTCATCAATCGTACCACAGAAACGCTTGTGTATGGTTGTGGATGTTTCACGAGTAGACCGCTGAACAAATCGAAATTTTCCCGACAATTTTTTTTTCTAGAAATTATGACACAGAAACTCTTTAAAATTATATATTTCATCAAGATAATTTTCGCTTCTAACTTTATCATGCATACAACCAGGGAATGAAACGCAGTACTGGCGTCTGTATCGCCACAAAGCTTTGTGTGTCCTTAAGTCTTGGGTGAACAGGCACCCTGTAGACCAACTAGTAAAATCGTGGACAACCCTTGGACAGTCAAGTGATGGTCGAACAGACGAACGGTAGACCTTCACCCGTATACTGTTAATATTCCTACAGCGTGACCAAGCGTTTCGCTTCCACATTTATCATGCGTACATATAAAATATGGAATGCACAACCGGTTTTCGAGTTCCCTGATGAATATAGCTTGGGGGTCTTCAAGCGAAGAATAAACAGTGACGTTCTAGACCAACGCGTAACATCGTCGACCTTATCGTCACTTAACTTTAAAAAATATATAACAGGCGTCAAGCTCAGCATCTAAGCCGCGCGTGCCGGCGCCTCCACTGAAGAGTACAGCATCTGCCTCCAAGTTGACAGCCATGAGCAGGCATCGGGAACTGGCTGACGTGGAAGACGCCAGGAAGAAGAAGGAAGCCATGCTAGAAGCAAAGAAGGAGTTGCACAAAAAGTAAGTTATGCGCGCACTGTTACAGCACATATTACTCGACCAATTCAAACATCACCCATGGCATTCCGCGCGCATTTCTTCGATCTGCACCGCTCACTCGCACCTAGCGCGGCGCGAGCGAGAGGGTGCGCTGCGCGGGCTCGGATCCTCCGACAAAACCATAAAGACGGATAGAACGCGCATATATTACTGAAATGCAATCGTATTACTAGGACAATAAGGCTTAAATTCTACGCATTTTAATGCACATAATGGCATTACAATAATAACAGATGATGTTTAGAGTGATGTGTAATGTTACGATGTAATATTACGCGGTAAATGTAATGACATATCACATTACTTTCAGAAGCACTGTTTTGCGGCATGTGTACAATCAATCATTTATTTGTGGATATTAGTAAAATTACAGGTGCATAAATCATATTCTAGTTTCACAATATTCAGCTAACTATGAACATACGAAAATAATAAGAAAAATAATTTCAAATTAATCTTGTATAACAGGAGACGAGAAGAGAAGATGGCTGCGGCGGCGGCTGCGAGGGAGGCGGCAGAAAGAGAGCGGAGAGCTGCCATCGAAGCAGCCGCTAAAGAGAAGATGGAGAAGCAAGCTCACGTTGACCAAGGGAAGCTGGAGCGGCTTAGAGAAGTTGAAAAGGTACGAGTGCAAACTTAGGAAAGAGTAATTAGTTAATTGTGTAGTATATACTCTTATAAAGCGTATTCTAACTTATTAATTAATCAATCAAATCAGTCAAGAACAAACATTCCTCTGCTTGCTCTGTTTTTATGACAAATAGATAAATTTAATATGAAATAGAGCTTAGGCCAGACTTATCTAGCAAAAAGTAAACTTGTAAACACGTGTATGGTTTTAGTATGGTGGAAGTCGCGTCAGAAGTGAGAGTTACGCGAAAAAAAGAGAGGGTCGCAGGGGTCTGCAGAATTTCTTGAGCTTTTTCAATAAAATGTATAAGGTGTACATTTTATCGCTTGTTTTGGATTCTTGACGAGAACTTCAAGGGCCAGCCTTGGTTTCAACATTATTCGAAAGAATCCATATGCCGAATGTACTCGACATGATAAACTCTTTCGATCGCGTCGAAACCCTCGCAATTTTGCGTTATTGATACTATAACACCGTCCGTGACACTTTTTGCACTATATCACACCATTATAACACAAAAACACACATAACAGTATTATTAACCAATTAACAAAATTGCAATGAACCACCATTTTTCAAGTTCGCGCCAAGAATCCGAATTTCTCCTTATTGCGTTTTAGTAAAACAGTGCTCATGTAACCGGGATGCAAAACGAAAATAATGTAGACAAAATAGACTAAAATTTTTCTAGTTGTAGTATTTTGTTTTATTTATAGTATTATTATTATTTGTATCTTTTTTTATTGTTGAATATTTTTGTTTTTTTATGCCTTTCTAATAAAGAATTATTATTATTATAACCTATAAATTTAAGCAGAAACTTCGCTTGACAATATCATGCACATGTACAATTTAATTCTTAGACCATAAATAGTTTGTGGCGGCTTTTGTATGGCGGATTGTGCTTGTAGCATCTTGAAATACATGAGGTATGATTTTTTTGGTAGAAAAAGCTGGATGTAGCCCGGAGAGTGGCGGAGATGGACGAGCGAAGAAAGGCTGAGGAGCAAGCGAGACAGCAGAGGCTGGCCGAAGAACAGAAGAGGGCAGAAGCTGCACGGAAGAAGCAACTAGAGGAGGCTGAAGTGTATGTGTGCACAGATTTATAGGGCCTCATATCTAATAGGATGTCCGTCCGTCCGTATGTCACAGAGCTATTTCTTTAAAACTATACTTAAAATTTTCACAGAGTGTGTATAATAAAAGCTGCTTAAAAACAAACAAAAAACGGTCAAGTGCGAGTCGGACTCGCGCACCAAGGGTTCCGTACAGAATATGAATAATTGACATACTTAGAATTACCGAAAATGTAAGTCCCAATGAAAAACCCAATTTACTTTGCAGCTAAATTACATACCCGATGTATGGCTTTCCACTACAAAGTTAAGTTTGTAAACATAAAAAGCTGTGTTTTTTGTGTGATAATTTAATAATCATGGTTTTCAGATTTATTCCTATGATCTTACTATAAGACCTTGCTTCTTGCCAAATTTCAGGATTCTAGGTCAACGGGAAGTATCCTATAGGTTTTGCTGCCATTGATTTCTCTACGGAAATGGTCTAAAATACAGCTATATCTTTTTATTGCATTTTTGCAATTCGACGGCAGATTTGAGTATTCGATATTAATTTCAAATTGATATTATGTCCTCCGAAAAAAGTACGCGTCTTTATCCAGTCGAGTGCGCGCCAGCTCCAATCGCATCCTGAACACCATAGCCTGGAAATTTGACTGTCCCATTATGCGACATATAAATAGTATGACTAACTCAGCTGTGACATATACTTACTAACATAGTTATAAGCAGTACTGACAATTATATGGATCCTTGACATCTGATAATAAAATGATTTTATTTATTTGGAAAAAAATGGTCTTGACATACAGATAACAAAGTAATCCTAGAAGGGTTCATTTTTTAAGATACGGAACTTTAATCCCTACTTCCCTACTTATATAATATTATAAATGCGAAAGTAACTCTGTCTGTCTGTTACGCTTTCCCGCTTAAACCTCTCAACCGATTTTGATGAAATTTGGCACAGACAATCTTTAGACCCTGAGAAAGGACACAGGCTACTTTTTAATGCGAAAAATAAAGTCCTCGCGGGCGAAGCCGCGCGCAGAAGCTAGTTATAAATAAAAATGAAAGGTTTTTCCTATCTCTTATTAGAAAGTACGGAACCCTTTATGTGCGATACCGACTCGTGCTTGACCGGTTTTATAGTTTGCTGTGTTTACTTCCGCAGCCAAAAAAGAGAAGCGGCCATGATGAAAGAAATCGAGAAGAAACAGAGAGAGTACATCGAGAGGCAGAAAATGAAACACACTGACAAATGTAAGCTTTTGTTTTTTATTTTATTGTATGCATAACATAAACAGTAAATAGAATGCACCTGACATATATACAAGATAAACGAAGGTCACCGACATAGCGCGACGAGTCAGTGAGCTCGAAGAACCGATAACCGGTGGGGAGTAAAGGTTCTCGAGTGGCGACCACGTACCGGGAAACGTCTACTAGGCCGTCCCCCTACTAGATAGACCGACGACCTGGTTAGAGTCGCTGGATGCAGGTGGCTCGGGACCGGTCCATGTGGCGTACCATGAGCCTATGTCCAGCAGTGGACGTTTCCCGGCTGATGATGATATAGGCAAAAGCTTCATTAAACATCTCTTATTATAAATGTATGATGGGTTTACAATCCGTAGGTCCCGGGTTCGATTCCCAGTGGATATCTATCGGCACTCGGTTTGGTTGGTGGTAGGGCAGTCTCTATGCCCGCCTGGCTAGCTACCAACATGTTACCTAAGTCTGCCGCCATACAGCAATCTTAATAGCACTGTTGTATTCCGGTATGGTAGCCAGAGCCAGCCACCCAACCAACGGCCTTTACAATCAGGTAAGATGTAGGCCAAGTGCAAACCCATCATACATTTACAAAAATGCTACTATTTAATTTTACCCCAATCGAGAATTCCCGCTAATAATAAAATCGTTATTCATTACAGCCTACACTCCTCTCAAATCTGGTCGTATCCAGATGGAGACAGTGTACATGATGGACGGGTTCCAGTACCTCAACTCTGATGAGGACGAGGAGCCGGCGCCGAGGCCGCAGCCAGCCTGGTCCACTTCCAAGGTAACTAACTGCACATGGCATTGAAAGGCACAGACTAGTATAAGGGATTTTTTTTAACTTGACTGATCAGCCCGTGTCTCTCCACTTCTGAAGATAGGCCTCTACAAAGGTGCGCCTCTCCTTCCGGTCCTCAGTCCTCATCCACTCGCTTCCCGCTATCTTAAGGTCGTCAGACCAGCGGGCTGGAGGCCGTCCCACTTACCGTTATCCCCCTCCGAATGCTTCCATACTAAGTTTCTGTTGCCATAATCATTTAAAATACAATAGCTGACTTTTATAAGTAATTACCTAAAAATAGGAGATGAAATTATAGTGTCGCGAAATAAATATCATTAATTTACAACTTTATAGTTAGCTACAATAGCAGTTACGCAGCTAATGGTTCATAGATGGCGCTTTGAACAATAATCGAAAAGTGTTTAAAATGCAAAATTGTGATTCACTGTGAAGTTGTATGTTAATGATACTCATTTCGCGACATCACAATCTGATGTACTACTTTTAGATAATTACTGCACAAATCCAGCTATTATATTTTTAAAGATTATGGCAACAGAAATTTAGTATGGAACTTTGATGACACTCCACGTACTGGTGTATACCAGAGACAAGAATTCCGTGTGTGTAGACCTGGTCACCCATAGCACAGGCCTCGAGCTTAGTCTGGGAACCAGCTCTCCCACAACTACTATATTACTTGTATAAATATGTAACTAGAGGAGGGAGGAAATAAAAACCTATTTTATTTTTATTTATTTATAATTTCAGTCTCGCAAGCTAGCCCTGTACGTTCAATCCCAAGTGGACCCTCAGCTGATCGACAAGCTGTTCGGCGTGAAGGAGCACAGCCCGGACCTGAGGGAGATCTTCCCGAACATCGAGAGGAACCGGCTCAAGCGCACCTCGTCGGCGGTGTGGCGCACGCCCCCGCGCCTGTTGCCCATCGTAGAGGGAAGGTAACCATCATCATCAACAGCCTATATATGTCCCCACTGCAGGTCTCAGTCCTACTCTCCTACAGAGAGTGTATGGGACATAGTGCACCACGCGGGACCAGTGCGGATTGGCGGAATTCACACACACCTTTGAATTTCTCAGGAGTGTGCAGATTCCTCACGATGTTTTCCTTCACCGTTAAGCAATCTGATAATGTACTTCAATTACCTTAAAAAAATTGTATGTCAAATTTAAAATTGTATGTCAAATTTAAAATAGTATGTCAAATTTAAAATAGTATGCATTATTTTCGCAAAAATTAAAAACAACTCATAGGTACAAGGCTGGATTCGAACCCGGAACCCTCACATTGAGAGTCCGCGCTTTATCCACTGCGCCACCGACGCTTCGAAATTATTGTATAGCTACGGATAAATATAGAAAAGATCAAATGAGGGCGCCACTGTCGCTCTACGGCTTAAAACAATAAAATTAATTACTAATGTCAATTTTACACCCACCCAAGTCAATGTGTGGGTCGTCAGCTTCCTCATAGAGCTATGAGAATTCTACGCATGCCAAATTTTAAGGCAATTTAGGAGCAATCAAACTTTAGCATTCATAATTTAGCAGCAACCATGACTCAGTTACAGCGAGTTGTTTTTAGTGTGTCAGCTGGAGACATGGGTCTCCAGCTGACACATGCCAGGAAGGCAAACCAGTGAGGTTAGGGCTTTAGACTATAGTCAGGCATTTAAAGCACAATTTCAGCAATGAGAGCCAAAAAAATTAACGATCACATTGATAAACTGTTGGATCTACGAACGAAATACCGTGTGTAAGCTGGCGACCCGTGTCACCAGCTTACACATCTGGATCTTCGTAATTATTCAAGTTACGATTATGTATTGTACCTCATATTTTAGAGCAAAATAGCAGCGCCAGGCTTCAAAATTTTCGAATCTCTAGTGCTAAAACTGTTTGAGCTACGAGCCGATATGTGTGTGTAAGCTGGTGACATGGGTCGCCAGCTGACACATGTTGTATCTCTGAAACTACATAAGTGAGAACTTCGTTTTAAAGATCAGATGAGACCATACAATAGGAGCGTTCACGAGTCAAAATTTCAAATCTCCTGGCTGTCTAGATTCAAAGTTATAAGCAAAAAACTATTTTCCCGCCAAAAAATTCAAAATAATCGCACGGACGCCGCTGAGCGGGCCGTTGCCGTTCCGTGCGCTACGCTATTACAATAGAGTTTCAACTTAGCCGTCATTGTTTTAAAATTCATTTTAACCTGCACTTTCGTATCGATTCAATTGGTATATTGAGCGTGTTAGACCAGGAGCCGACAGAAATAAGCAATGGTATACTACCGATTAACTTTATAGAGAGATTACGAACGACCTTCACCAAATTTGAGGTCAAGTGATAATATAACCCTTCATCGTTGGTGCATAATTCAAGTCTACTAATTTAACTAAAAGGAAGTCAAGATTTAGTTTAGTAATGAATCAACTTATCAGAAATAACAATTTACGGTGTGATATAACATAGTATAAGAGGTATATGTTCAACATATACAGTTTATATCACTATGATCAATAATTGTTGAGCTCGGTATTTAGTATATTTTCAATAGCAATCCATACTAATATTATTTATAAAATATAATATATACAATAAAAAGATATGAACCTACAGGGTACTTCCCGTTGACCTATAATCCGGAACTTTGACAAGAAGCAAGGTACAATCATAGGAATAAATCTGAAAACCAGGATATTAAATTACAATACAAGTAAATGCGTTCAAAAAGAACTGGAAACCGACTTCAATTGCCCTAAAAGTCTGCTTTTATTAAGGCAAATTTAAGATTTATATTGTTTTCTCATGGATGGTCTGAACTGAACCAAATTGGGACCACACGGGGAATTTTCTTTCAAATGAAAAATAATCATCCAAATCGGTTCACCCACTCTAAAGTTATGAGGTAACAAACATTTTAAAAAATATACCCGTTGAATTGAGAACCTCCTCCTTTTTTTAAGTCGGTTAAAATAGCCTTTTTGTTTATTAGCACTTTGCTAGCTATGGTTTTAAGTACCTTAGATTGGCGACATCCCTTTAGGTGGTTTGATTATATTCTTAGAAGCACCATATATTCTGAAAGCAATAAAAATAGTGCTTAAACAAACCTAAAAGCACTTACCTATTTCTATAAAAAATATCGTACGTTTTTATAATTAGGATGACACTGAAAACTGATAAGCCTTTCAAATTTATCATTCAGGTGCTCACAATAGAATTACAAGATGAACCGAATTACCTGTGCAATTACCTTGAGTTATCGATTCGTAATAAACTGACAAATGTCGGCCATTTTAGACTTCTCGACTAATCAACGGGCACTATTGGCAAAAATGACATAAAATTTGTCAGTTTATTACGAATTGTATTTATATGAAACACAGCTCTGGTTACGGTGTACAAAAAAGGGGGCGCGGAAGAAGAAAAAGAAAAACTTACGCGCAATAGTCAGAGAGTACGAGTCGTTCACTCTGCAATAGTTCCGTCTTAGCGCCCCCTTTTGTTAACTCTCTAATGAATACAAATATAGTCGGATAAAAAAAAACAAAATAACATACCTGCACCAGACATAGATAAGACACGATATCTTATCGCATTAGATTCAAAATTGACCATTGCACTGCACTCTACGCTGTATGTAAACACACCACCTTTGGAACGCGGGCGCACTGTGCACGCGCCCGGCACGCGCTGTTGTCGTGTTACCGAGTCTCGTGTACAGGAGCTTCAAACTATGGGAACTAGCCTCTAACATGCCGCCGCCGCCGCATGGACAACACTTAGTACGAGAGCCCACGACCAAAACCATGTATCTTAGCAATACGGTCGAAACTGTATAAAATCGTCAAATTATATGATTCTGAACCCGACTAGGTGGATAATAACATCAAGAAGTGTAGCAACTGCGTGGGAGGCCATTTCTGCTGTGTCAAAAAAAAAGGTGACACAACTGACTTCTGAAAAACCTGTTTTCGGTATCTTACAGCTATCATCCAACTACAGTCCAAAAATCAGTCAGATTGCTATGATACGGGCCGGTAAAAAATCTTAACATTTTGTTAAAAATTAGCCGGGTCAAACGCTACGCGAAAAATTTCTGATACTGGTATTTTCGAGTTCACGATAATCGAATCGATCAATTTGATGCGGTTGAGGCCATATTGCTATGGGACAAAAATTTTGGTCGTGGGCTCTCTTACTAACTGGAATACGCATCTCCCCGCACCAACCCAACCTCTCCCCAACTTCCCCGTGACGCTTTGCCGTATTGGTTGATAAATCGTGTTACTTCGGGATCAGTCGTCGTTCGTGGCCTAGTACAAGTAAATATGAGCTTTATTGGCTTCTACACTAATATTATAATCGTATACACTTTTTTGTATACCACTACCGTTTCGTAAAATGTAACAGGATGCTAGAAAGTTGTCCATGCACATCCAGCTATAGTAATATTTTAAATGCGTTAGTGAGGGTTTTTGTCCTTACTTTACTGATTTAATCTAAGAAACATACTACTCTTTGTTTTCTTTTTCGGAGATAAGGAAGGCCTGGATACCTAAGTTAATCTAATTTAGGCTCCAGTCTCTCACATATTTCACAATAATTTTCAACTTTTTAGTTAAATATATATCATCATATGTTTGAAGAATGTAAAGAAAAATAAACTCATGTTTATTTATTTATTACGTTATTTATTCGTTACGTCGTAACAGAGAGTCGGAATCATCACATTTTTTTGGTATAGGAGTAGTTAAAGGATCAGAAAAGGACAAAGGCTACTTTTTATCCCAATCAATAGTTCCCGTGGGTTCATTTCTGAAGTAAACGTGGATGAAGTTGAGTTCACAAGCCTACCATTTAGTTATAATATAGCTAAAAGCCGCCTTCTGAGTACTGATTAAATGTTTGTGAAATCTATATCATGTTTTATTCAATAATTGCTACTGAAAATATACTAAATACCGAGCTCAACAATTATTGATCATAGTGATATAAGCTGTATATGTTGAACATATACCTCTTATACTATGTTATATCACACTGTAAATTGTTATTTCTGATAAGTTGATTCATTACTAAACTAAATCTTGATTTCCTATTAGTTAAATTAGTAGATTTGAATTATGCACCAACGATGAAGGGTTATATTATCACTTGACCTCAAATTTGGTGAAGGTCGTTCGTAATCTCTCTATAAAGTTAATCGGTAGTAAACCATTGCTTATTTCTGTCGGCTCCTGGTCTAACACGCTCAATGTACCATACGATATAGATAGATATAGATAGACTCAATAGATACGAAAGTGCAGGTTAAAATGAATTTTAAAACAATGACGGCTAAGTTGAAACTCTATTGTAATAGCGTAGCGCACGGAACGGCAACGGCCCGCTCAGCGGCGTCCGTGCGATTATTTTGAATTTTTTGGCGGGAAAATAGTTTTTTGCTTATAACTTTGAATCTAGACAGCCAGGAGATTTGAAATTTTGACTCGTGAACGCTCCTATTGTATGGTCTCATCTGATCTTTAAAACGAAGTTCTCACTTATGTAGTTTCAGAGATACAACATGTGTCAGCTGGCGACCCATGTCACCAGCTTACACACACATATCGGCTCGTAGCTCAAACAGTTTTAGCACTAGAGATTCGAAAATTTTGAAGCCTGGCGCTGCTATTTTGCTCTAAAATATGAGGTACAATACATAATCGTAACTTGAATAATTACGAAGATACAGATGTGTAAGCTGGTGACACGGGTCGCCAGCTTACACACGGTATTTCGTTCGTAGATCCAACAGTTTATCAATGTGATCGTTAATTTTTTTGGCTCTCATTGCTGAAATTGTGCTTTAAATGCCTGACTATAGTCTAAAGCCCTAACCTCACTGGTTTGCCTTCCTGGCATGTGTCAGCTGGAGACCCATGTCTCCAGCTGACACACTAAAAACAACTCGCTGTAACTGAGTCATGGTTGCTGCTAAATTATGAATGCTAAAGTTTGATTGCTCCTAAATTGCCTTAAAATTTGGCATGCGTAGAATTCTCATAGCTCTATGAGGAAGCTGACGACCCACACATCCCAAGTCATGCTATTTTCAGAAATTGTAACCATATGCCATTGTATTTAGTAAAGATTATCGTTTGTTTCAGATATTAACCAATATGGTTGATACCAGTTTGCGAGTCGCTGGCGGCGCCCTTGTACATAAAATGCGGATGGATAGATAATAAAAGCTCCGAAAACCAATTAAAAATATGCATTACTGCCTTTATTTAATACGCTAACGAAATTACGTAAATGAAACACTGCAGTAACAAAATATAAATCTGACGAAATGCTTTTCTAGTTTGTTTTGGACTTTTTACTTAATTAGCCATGTAAAATCAAAGTTTTAGTAACTACAAAACTATTGCGTCATACTGAAATAATATTCCGACTGACACCGCAATAACTCAACGACTATCAAAAAGATATGTTTCAATTCGGCCTGCACTTGTACACTATTTAAAATATCAATTAATAATCTAAATATGCACAGAAAAATACTAGAATTACATTTTTGCATATATTTTAATTGTACAAAATCTATTCTATATATTCAATATTGCAGTGAATCACAGTCCCCTGAAATTTTTATTTATTTATTTATTTGTTTTTGGAAAACTTACAGGCTAATAACAAAAATAGATATTACAAACTAACTTAAAACTATTCCTAATTACAAGTTTCCACCTATGGGTGTTCGGAACATTTATTATTTTCCAATAAATTAGTGTAATCCATTATTATGATTATTGTATAATATTTTAATCACAATTTAGACTGTATTAATTAAATATCATTTGTATGCAACAGTTGTATCAGTTACACTGTTTTATCCTTTTTTAAACGCAATCCAATGTGGTTGCAGGAAAGCTACTCTATTTTTTTATTTATTTGAACTTCCAAAATTAGCTAACGCTACTATAATTCAGTTTTTATTGTGTTTGGGATATTTATCAGAATTTTAACGGATAGGTGTATACAAATAGCATCCTGAAATTTAAGTGAAGAAGTTTACAATGTACACTCGAGTACAAAAATATGTGTGTTAAAGTGACAAGGTTCAAAAGTGGATACATGTTTTTGTATTCGAATGTAAATCCCCAATAATCAATAATACGACATCAAATCGGATATCAGCCATTGAATTAATACGCACGAAATATTTTGATAATTTTAATTGCCTTTTAAGTAAGTCTTGAACAGTACCTAAAAATACTTAATATTTATGTTTACAAAGAAATATTCGAAAAGGAAGTACAGTACGTAATTTTTACTGAGCTTACATTGAAGCATCCGCGTCAAGGAATCAATAATATATCGAATTATGTCTCAAGTCTTAATAAATACTATATTAAATAAATATTTTAGGAAGTGTGTTAAATTTGTTAGAATACGAATAGAAATTGTTAAGACTGTTATGAAATTAAGTTAGAATAAACAGTATCAATAAATATGAATGTTAGTGTTTTATTGCTTACCCACATCGTTTGATTTTAAATCTGCCGCGTGATCCGGTAAAAGGAAGGTATCTGCAGTTCTCTATGTGGTTTCTTAGACGTATTTCATGTTATCTCTTTCTGATACATTGGCATCGCATAGTACCGTTCATCTACCGTGAATATGCCATGTCAATGGCTATGTCACCGTGGCAAGAAAAATTATAATGATATTTATTTCGCGACACTGTAATTTCGTCTCCTATTTTCAGGTAATTACTTATCAAAGCCAGCTATTTTATTTCAAAAGATGGTAACAGAAATTTAGTATGGAAGCATCAGAAGAGGGATAACGTTAATATGGAATTCTATGAAAATATATATTTGAGAGTTCCGTATCTGTGAATTTGACTCGCAGGCTGTGAGTCATGCGAAATTTTCCCTTTTACGACTCGAAATATATCATATTCTAAAGTAAACCAAGTCACAATGGCAAATAAAAATGCAACGAATCTAAACAATACCTTTATTACTAACCACCACTGTATTCTTACATAACATGATTACAACAAATACACAGAGCTCCAAAACGTACAGAACCGAAACAGGAATACTCCAAAAATACCCGCAAAAGGTCTTAAAGCCAGTAGTGTGAATGTGCGTGTGAATTTTCACAGATATTTCCAAGATATCCCAGTTCGAAAATGTCGGCACAGTATTGTACATTTACAAACTATTGTTTTATAAGATATATCGATATTAGTAGGCAGTAGAGAATAAATACATAACACCGTTATTTTTTTCGATCGATACCGATTTTTTAATAGCAGTCGTATGATGAAGCAATTATGATAATAAATTAGATTTTTATAAAACTAGAATTTTGGGATAAATCATACACATAAGAAGTGCCTGTGATGTCAAAAGTAGGTACGGTTTTTATACCACAATACAGGGGCAAAAAGGTATATATATCTTCAGATTTAAAAAAATTGCCAATTACTAACTCAATTTGCCCCAATCGCAATTTTCGTAACCCCAATTACCCCATCAAACGACTCCAGATAAAACCGGTTTAATCCAAAGCAGCGGCACCGGAGATGATCTCAATCAGCTCCCTGGTGATGACAGCCTGTCTGGTTCTGTTGAAGGTGAGGGTCAGCTTCTCAATCATCTCTCCGGCGTTCTTGGATGCGTTGTCCATGGCGGTCATGCGGGATGACTGCTCGGAGCAGGCGCCTTCCTTGAGGGCGTAGAAGATCATGGAGGCGAGTGAGAACTCCATGTAGGACTGGATGACATCCGCATCCAGGGAGTCATAGGTGGCTAGTTTTGGTGCGCCCTGAAAGACGAAGTTTTCTTTATTGTCAACTGCAATTGAACTGTCAATCATTGTGCTGCAACTACGGTAAGATGGATATTATAGTCGAGATGTTGATGCACGAGGCGAAGCCGAGTTATGTTGACGATAAATAAAACGACGTTATATTTTTTGTTACGTATGTTGAGCGTTCGTCGGTGGCGCAGTGGATAAGGCACGGACTCTCAATCTGAGGGTACCGGGTTCGAATCCAGCCGTGTACCTATGAGTTGTTTTTCAATTCAAGTACATTATCCGATTGCTTAACGGTGAAGGAAAACATCGTGAGGAAACCTGTATGTCTTGAACAGGCATGTGAAGTCCGCCGATCCGCACTGGGCCCGCGTGGTGGACTATGGCCCATACACTCTCTGTAGAAGAGTAGGCCTGAGCCCCTCCAGTGGGGACATATATAGGCTGTTGATGATGATGTTGAGCGTTCACTCCGCCAATTATGAATCGATTTTGATGATTCTATTTTATAGAAATTGATTTAGTGCTTTTTAAGGAAATCAATAAAAAACAAAATCTAAACTTTTTGGGAAGTTGAAGTCGGTTCTTATTTTGAACGCTTTAATTATTAAATTACTGCAATCAATACATGTGTGTACAATAAAGATAATTGCTTACCTCGACCGCCTTCTGGCTGAAGAGCGGCAGGTTGGACTGCGCGTAGGAGACTACAGACTTGAACTTGTTGTAGATAATCTTGCCGGAGCCGAAGTCGAAGCCCGAGGTCAGGATCGCGTTGGAGATCTTTGCTGCGTCAAGGAATGTGGGCGGCAGACGACCGATCTACAAATTGTGTATTACCAGATTTTTATAAGGCATAACAAAATCAGTTTGGATATATTTTGATTTTACATATTTTCTCATTTACCTGTCTATAGAAAAAGTAAACTAAACTTACTACATGTAGTTTTTAATTTTGTTAGTGGGAAAAATATGACTTTTTTTAAAACAATGGAGGCTTCTAGGATATATACAACGTGTACAAAAAAGGAGTGATAATACTTAAAGGTGGGTATATATCCCTTGTATAGAATACACTGTGAAAGTAGCAGCGTTGTAAAGGTTAGTTAAAATTTCCATACATTTTTATTTCATAGGTGTAACGTCGTAATTTTTGACAACCCTAAATGTTTGTTTACCAACGCAAGCACTGTGGTCAATGATCGCAGAACTTCTCTTTGGTTTTAGGGGTTATTGACACATGTAGAACTAGGATAGGGATGAAATTCAAAAATTTTAGTCAACATTTTAAATTCGTTTTTCTCCAGATTCGTACGGTTTACAGATGTCTACTACCGCTCCAAAGGTAAAACCTTACCTAACATATACCGCACTTAAGTTTTATCACTCCTTTTTTGTACACGTTGTATAATAGGGGTTAGATTTGGACGTCAAAGTTAGGATTTACTTATGTAGTTGAAAAGGTGGTAGCTAAAAAAAAGTCCTACCACGAATTACCTAGTTTTTACATTTGACAACTTATGCCAAAGGACATACATTTTCGCACTGACCATAAAAAATTGTATAAAATTAATATCCACAATTCCTCACCTCATTACATACGCTGATGATATGCTGGCTGTACAAGCGCTGCAGGATGGCCCTGGACTTGTCTCCGACGCAGATGACCTTTATATTCTCAGCCCCGGGCTCCGCCAGGCGGGTACGGATCACCTTGGAGACTCCGGTGTGCACCGCACCGCACAGACCTGAGAGGACGACAGTTGAGTAAAACCCGGTCGAGTGCAAGTCGGACTCGCGCACCGAGGGTTCCGTACAGAATATGAATAAATACTGGAAATAATATTTTATAGGAATAAGTTGTGGCAGCCGAAAAAAAAAAGCTTGAACAGTTTGTAATCGAAAAAAATTAATGAGATATAATTAAAAAATTATATTTTTCAGATTTATTTCTGTATTTGTGCTGTAAGACTTAGCTTCTTGTCAAATTTCAAAATTCTAAGTCAACAGGAAGTAACCTATCGAGTTTTTATTCCTTCTACGGCGAAAAATGTGTCTTGAACAGAGGTATCTTTTTAATTCATTGATCTAGAAGCTTCCTTTCTATAGTCATTGAGGTACTGTCGACAAAGTTATTTTTTTAATAGATCAGAAAACTATGAAAAAACAAGAAATCATTATTGTATTTGTAAAAGCCCTGCAAGTTGGACGCCAAAATGATGCATTATAAAACGATCCTAAAATATAACTAACTACTGCAATGGGCCCTAAAAACTCATAAACAAAAACAATATAATAGGCGGGGCTGGCTAAGACCGTCACATGCAAGCAACTTGGTTTTGAAACTGATCAGGCGGCAGCTTTAGCAGACGTACAGAAAACAATTTTTATTATTCAAGAGAACATGTGAAAATATATAATTGGCCAATCTCCAATAGTGGACATAGCTGTTGAAGATGATAATAAATGATTACCTCTGTCTGAGGTCATAGCAACATACAGTTCCTTGGGCTCATCAGTTGGGGCGGCCACCTGAAAGAAAAAAACAGAAAGTAATATGAGGTCTTTAGCAACATGACCCTAAGTCAGATAAGCTTCCAGAATGGACAGGCTAAGAATATGCACATTTGCAGTGAGCACATAGTCACTTAAGGCCCTGTAATCCCAAGGCCCAGTGCGGATTGGTAGACTTCACATACACCTTTGAATTTCTCCTCAGGAGTGTGCAGGTTTCCTCAAGAAGTTTTCCTTCACCAAAAAGCCAATGGTAATGATTTGTATCATTCGTACATAAATTCAAAATAACAAGTTGTAACTCATAACAGCCAGGATCGAACGCAGACCTCGACTGTTCAAGGACTGACGCTCTACCCAACTGAGCTACCACAGCTTCGATGCCCTGCCATAACGGACAGCAACAAGGCCTCCAAAATTAACCCAGTATCCAATTCATATCCAACCATAACTAATCAGGATGATCTTAAGATTTTTTTAAATAATCTGGTATTCTTTGTATATGGTATTGGTATCAGTTGCAATTATTCTGAACCATTTTTAAAGATGATTTTCTAAGAATATAAAAATAATGAAATGAGAAATATAGATACAGCGTCACTACATACCTCAGCCTTCTCATAGAACTGTACGGCACCCTCGCCGTACGGGCGAGCGGCTTTCAGGTCACGCTCAGCACGGCTGTACCTGGTGACACATACCTTCACTCAACTACAGATAAATAAAATTTACCTACACATTTTTATGATCAAGATTTTGAAACTAGATATTATCATACAATACTAGGTGCACACTTTTGGTCAACATTTCAGACTGTTTTTTACACTTTAAACAAGTCGAGGGTGAATAGGCATCTTTTAGACCAACGCCCACCACGGTGGGCCACATCATCGCTTACCACCAGGTGAGATAGTGGCCAAGCGTTGATCTATATACTGTAAAAAAATGCTGACCACTTATGATACGGGGCGGAGTTGATTGGGCCAAAGTCCACTTTTTTTATTCATGTCAGATTTACTTGTTTGTAACTGACAGTATATTTAAATTATGTATAATAAATATATCAAGTCAGTTTTAACGTACTTCTATTGTCATATTAATTAGAAACTTTGGTAGTGTATTGAGGGTTATAGTATATGAAGAGTTCAGTATTTTGTTCGTATGACGGATGGAAGTAACTCTACCCTATCCAGAGTCAACTGTCATCACTGCAATATGATCCTGTGGAGACAGTGCCAGTTTATATCGAATTTGGTAGCACAATAAGGCAATCGTCGCGATTATCTCGTTCTTGACCTTGAAACACTGCATAGAGATATATGTCATTTGTTTCCATTACCAAGGATAGTTCCTAATTCAATTTTAGGTCACTATGCACCAAAAAGTTTTCATTCTATTATGTTTTTCTTACTTGGCAGCGGACACCATCTTCATGGATTGGGTGATCTTCTGAATGTTCTTTACTGACTTCAGACGCATGGAAATTTGCTTCAGAGTGGCCATATTCCTGTTCGGCTGGTGGTGAACCACAGCCACCACCTGAGTGCACACCCCTGGTGCGAAACGGCCCAGCATTTTCACCGTTCTGCAATAAAAATCACAAAAATCAGATGATTGGTTACAGGTTATGTCCAAGTTATGTAAGACTTCGGCATCATTTTACGCCAATTTTCCACTGGGATCACATTTGGATCTCAAGTTTTTTGTTTCACACTAATGAATTAAAGTTTGCTGAATGGAATTAACCATGAAAATACTAACTTTTATGGGCTTTTTTGTAAAAAATACACCAGCCGACGATAAATGTCGCTGGTCGCAAACGTCGATCGAAGAGGCCAGCGGAAAAAATAAAATAAATGAACGCACCTGTTACTAATTAAAACAGTTGATGGTTATTTCAGTCTCCTGGACACTGGGAAAAAGTTTTATCAATCTGCAATTAGTTCCAGTGTGATTAAAAAACTACGAGTATATGAAATATTTAGTAATTTAAGTTTGAAGTAAATTAATTTTAAAATACTTAATCCAAAACTGAATGCACTCTAAATGTAGATGATGGGAGAAGTGTAGTTCTTTCAACGCAGATGGTGGCGGGGTATTTATTACGGTTTAACAAAAAAAATTATAAGACAAACTATTGTATACGATTTAGTATTTAACAGAATGTTTTTATATTACAAAATTTAAATAGTCTTGCGTTTCAAACACAATATTTTTTTAAAGTAACCCGAACTGTCATACTATATTACATGAAACGGAGCGTTACAACTTGGAGTTATAATATTACTAAATTAAAAAGATATGTAATTGTATGCATTTTAGCAGTGCTCAATACGCTTTTATATCTCTTCATAGTTTACATTACATTGACTCATTTTGTTGCGGTGCACACTTCTTTTGTTTTCGTTAAAAGTTTCAATTAATTTCGAGGCTAAATTAATTAAATTAAAAACATGCCAGCGCCGGAAAATACTTCAAAGAATAACACAGAGCCGATTGAGGAGCAACCACCCCGAGAAATCAGCCAAACAGACCATCTGAACAAGAAGTTACTTGCTTCTCTGTTCAAAAGAATGGACGAAGGTGATTCAATGCTCTCAAATATGTTGACTCCGGATAACAAGACGGAAGATGATGACGAGTGGAAGGACTAGATACTACTACGTTTTAGGGTTTAAGTTTGTATTAAGGATAAGTGACTATATGAATAGGAATAAAGTTTATATATTTTGAGAGTCTGGCTTTTGATTTTATTCTCTTGCTACTTCTAACTGCACTACTTAGTGGCATACAAGCCAAGTTTCAGAATCAGAACATGCCAGAATTTAAGCAATCCTTGGTCGTCAGCTGCATATTTTCACTATTGGACATACCAAAATTAACATTATTTCCATGTAATATGTCTATACCGAGCCTTAGTTTAATCAACAATCGGCCAAAGCACTCAATTGAATTCTGACATCTAATTGACACCCCTCCCCCCAATCAATGGTTTATTTAACCAGATGGCTGACACATCAAAGGATTCTCCACATAAACCTCTAAATAACTTATTTTGGATCATTCGTGATTAGTCACAGGAGCCCCCGTACACTTCATAAATGCATTAATCGGCAAGGCTGGACAGTAAAATTGAACACATTTGTGGATGTTGCTTGATGAACCTTGTAGTATTTACTTCGTGTCGCCTTTTTTTCAGCCAATATTGCTGAATAGAATTATGTGTCGACTCGAATGAATAACTAGATCAGCATAAACAAACTAAAGTCAAACAATTGCAGTGATTGCTTCAGGACAGCTTTGTTGTTTGTCAAATACCTCCAAACCGATGATGCCGTGCTCTTATGTGTAGCAACCCTAAGATGTTTACATGGGTTGATGCTGCTATTGCCCATCTGAATATTTTCCCCTTAGTTGCCTCTATTTACAACACCCATGGTATGAGATTTTATAGTAGTACTAGGCAATATCTGATTTAATACAATGTATGTTCTGTCTGTGGTGGTGTCTTATATGCAGATAAGAAAGCTTAGCCTTCACTGCCATAGACCTCTATGAACACCTCAGCTTGGTTGCTGGTAGAACATTTCTATACACACTTACAGGTCATTACTGAATCTTTTCCTGAGGTAGGTGTTTACAGAACGTCAAACACCCGACTGAAGTTTTACATCATCATCAAATGCCAAGCCAATGCTTCAATAGCTTAAGGTCTATGAGTGCGGTTGCTTGGCATTTAAACAGCCTTATCGCTGGTTACCATCAGTTCAGATGTTCATCATAGTAAGTTGCCTAGGAAAATATTTGGGTATAGGATAGTGAATAAAATACAAAAATATTTACTGACTAAATTGAATTAATATGGTGTAGCCATACAGTCTGTCATAGGGGGAGCCCTGTGCGAGAGGTGTAGGCTCTCTTTCTCTACGGATGACATTTTGTTTTGTACAATTTTGTAACGTAATAGATTTTTAAAACATGTTGGCGTTACTAAGTAGGGGGAGGGTGAGTGTGAGTTACAGGGTGTGTTTGTGCGTGTGTGTGTGACAGCGTGTGAGGAGGAGCGTGTGATATATTGAGTGCATGTAAACCAATTTCATGATGGTGATCATTCTGAAGAAAGCAGGATTTTTTAAAATTTATTTTAAGGTATTTAGTATTCTGCAGTCTCATTATATACAAGAGTTTTGAGCCACTTTTTTTGTTTCAGTTTGATTGAGCTTGAAGAAGGTCGAACGTGAGTATTTTGTTGATTTTATTATAGAGATAAGGGGCAAGGAGGTGTTGGTGGTGGCTGAAGTTCTACAGGAGTTCTACAGCAAACAAATAAAACGACAAACAAACAGTAACTTGAATAATATTTTTAATATGTACTACACGAGTTACAATGAGGAATGTTCCTTATTTACATAGCTTTATCGATACCATAGCTCCTTCACAGCTTCGATATACGACTTAATATTTCATTGAACAACGTTTTATACAGGTTTCCAATTGCATCACTCAATTTACACTACTCTAACTGCAGATAATACTGTACTGAAAACGATTAGAAAACATGTTGTTTAGCCGTAAGCTCTGCAATTTAGTTATATAACAATGGCATACCGATTTATCGTATCATATTATTGTAATAAATAAACACATTACAAACAGTACGATTTAATAACAACCTGCAATGAAATAGGAATAAAATCACGCAAAAAATTGTGTCAACTAATAATAATTACTAAAATCATCAAAAATAAAATTTGATTTTTATAAATCTGTACAATAATAAACATTGAAAAAATATTGATTTTTATTTTACAAGGGGATTGATGGGGCACAAAACTTTTTATAATTATCTTTTTTTTAAATTATTATTGAAAATAAATTGTACAAGAGACATAGCAACTATGTTCTGGCGGCCGGCGTTTTCAACGGGCTCGCGGGTTGACCTGCTTATTTACCTGGATAACAAATAATAATTACAATAAAAATAGCAACAAAAATGGAATTTTTCATACCATAAAATCGTTCTTTCTTTGTCTTTCATTTACATCGAAACGGAAAGTCAGGATGACTAGATTTTTTAAAATAGGACGCAATAGAACATTGACTTACGATTTAACAATTACTTCCAGTGGGATAATTTCTGAAGTCCACGCGGACAAAGTCGCGAGCGAAATAATAGTGAAATAATAAAGGTTTTTATCGACCCCTATGAAATGTAATATGTCGCTTAATGGACCATAGAAAGAATTCGGAATCACGTCATCCCAGCGAATTCTGGAGAAATTTTTGTCAGTATGTATGAAGGGCCCCATTCCACTCATCCAATAATGAATTTGATCAAAGAAATTTGACAACATCAACAAATGAGCTTGATATACTCTTGATTTTTGACCAAAGATTGAAAATGACATGACTTTACGTTCCATCTCCTCGAACTATAAATTTTATGTTTGGCAAAAATATTGTACGAGTATATGGGGCACCTGTCAAATATCTTGACATCTTGGACACAGACATTCGTCAAAAATATTAGATTAGTGGAATGGGACCCTAAAATAGCACAAGGAGTATATAATACTCACCTAACAATATGCAGCGCGCTCGTGCGTCTAGGCCGACTTCTCGACCATATCCAAGTTTATCTTGTACGAAACGTAGGGATAGTATTCAGCCTGTCCAAAGCCGAGACCCGTAAGTTCAGCGCTCTGGAAAAATTATAAGTATAACTAAGGTTGGATAGGTAAACACTAGATGTAAATTGAACAAAATTGTATAATCATTTACCCGACAATATTTGGTATGACATCAAAATTTTGTAAATTAAAGTCACTACTACTAAGAACTGAATTAGTTAAATATATTGAAATTAATTATTTAGGTTAGCCGGATCTTTGAACAAATACATAAATAATTATAAAAACAAAAAACAATACATGTCATTAATGACATCTAGAAAACTTTTGATATTTATTGAGATGTCATAAAAGTTATGTATTGTTTACTATTTATTTATTTGTATTAAATTTCAACAAGAGCATGCCCTTGTTCCTGAGCCTTGTTCAAGGGTCGGGGTAACCTAAAAAAAGTCTTTCAATAATTCAGCGCATAGTTCTCGGCACACTAATGGGCATAGTGGGGACGAGTACGCGCATCCCGGGTGACAGAGGGGCGTAAGAAGAGACTGTTCGATCAATCACGCGTCTCAACGCGTTCGAAATGACATTCCCCTCCCGCGCCCCGCTAAAGAGACCCAAAAACCGTTTACTGCGCAGTCAAGGACATTTTTCAAATTGTTTGCCGGGAAAAAAGGCGGTTGAAAAACTAATGTGTTGAAAGGATTGTGTGCGACTGTAAGTAACTCCTGCGCAACTTCAAACATGTACAGACGGAATGTGTGTGTATTAATTTCGATAATAACTATCCCTAGGTGACATGAAACACTAGGACATTTCTTCCCATCCGCTAACTTACCTTGCCTCCCATTTATACGTTAATAATTGATACTTCGCGGTGTTGTGGCTAACTTCAGAGGGGCAAACTTGTTGTGCGAGTACTGTACCCACCTCTTGGTTGGACTGCGACTGCTGCGTCGAGTGGTCCAGGTGTCCGTACAAGTGCTGCAGAACCTCGCGGAGCTTCTTCTGACTCTTGCGCGACGGGACCATCATGGCCGCCTGGAAGTTCACCGGCAGACCGTATCTGATACATAGAGAAACCACACATTGTAGTCTTTCCTCGACTACACAATACAATTATATTCCCATAATATAAGTTCCCATACAGATATATACTACAGTTAGTGAATATAAAAATAAAATAATAAAAACAAATTACACGTCAATATTGACCAATGAATATTGATATCAGACGTTTTAAAATGCGCGCTTTGTACACGATTTAAAATATCAAGTAAGAATGCAATTTTTTAAAAGAAACTCCTCATAAAATTCCTTCCCACTGCTACATCAGCTCACTGACTCGTCGAGCTATATCGGTGGTTCATAACAAATAAGTTCTTGTAGTGTCACAATTAGAAAAAGGCATAGATTTTAAGAAAAAATTACGGATTGGCTTCTTGGAAACTGCTTTTATAGCTTTCCTGAATATTTGAATCATAAGCATTAATAATTTTAAATATACCTGTAATTATAGTTTGACATAAATTAATGAGATGTGTTCTGAATTATTTAATGTCAAAATTATTAACATTGTACTAATTGACATGCGATGTAAACTAATTTTTTAACAATTAAATTCCTTATTAGATATGTTTATAATATTTGCACACCTGTGGACAGGTTAAGTACATCGAACTAATTGAAATTACTATCTAAACACCGTGTAAAAAAACTATTTACTTGGCAAATATTTTGACGTGACAACGTCTTATAAATTGGTTTGCCGGGTGACACTTCAAGAAACTGCGTTACGCTCCGCTCACGTTATGCGCTCACAATGAGAGCGAGTGAGAGGCACGCGTCCCTTCCACTCGGGCATGGTTAGCCCGCCTAAGAGCGAGAGAGACAGACATAAAAAGTGAAAGGCACGCGTCCCTGAATGAATATTCACATTAAAATTATTTTACCACTCAAAGTCGTTGTCACGTAAAACTTTCGCCCGTATACCGACTTTACAGGCAACCAATTTTTCTTTCTTTCTTTCTTTCTTTCTTACCTTAGCACGGACTCGACAAAGACGCGCAAGGCTTTGACATGGATCCATGCGCAGAAGCACTCGGAGAAGTTCACCTTCAGCCATCGCACCAGCGGGCCCTGCGCAATACCGTAGCGTTATCATTGAGCATTCACGGGAAAAATATTTTTCTCTAATTGTAACAGACCATGTAAAAAAAAAACTTTTGCTCATCATTTTTTTTCGATATGACTAAAACTTTTTTAACACAACCCACCGAAATGTAATTCTAGTCACGCGGTGCTAACGCTGCATACAAATCGGGTGAGTTTTGTGACGTCACGTTACAATATTGGAGCATTAAATGTATGAAGCTTGTTCGATGTTTTGAGTTATCTCGTAAAATAATGTTTTCATGTGTTATATACCCCCACAAGAAACTGTTCAAAGTGTGTTGAAAAAAACTAAATCTATGAACTATTTTTAAGCGAACTCGCGTACGATGAACTTCCTGTCGCGGGCGTGGTGCTTGAACTTCTCCATCACTTGATGTTGTACTTACGAACTGCTTCTTCTTGTCGGTGACCAGCTTGGTGATCTCGTTGCGTCCAGCTGCCAGGTCCGCCTCGTTGTAAGCGAACTCGCGTACGATGAACTTCCTCTCGCGGGCGTGGTGCTTGAACTCCTCCATCACCTGAAATAATATAATATTCCTTTGCTAGAAAATTGCTGAATATTAGTATGTATTTCTATTTTTGCAAGATCGAATCTGGGACAATATTCTCCATTGAACCGCCTAATGAGACAATACAACAAAATTGTAAAAAACAAAGAGATCGATATTGATATTTTTGATGACGGCATCGATAAGTTTAAAAAAGCTGTTAAGCGTGCCTACACTTTGTAATTTGAGGCACACTTTTTAAATGTTATTATTATTCAGATACTTTTTTTGTGTAAGCCGTAGTTGCCTATAATTGCGGCAGCATTTAGAACTGTGTGTGTGTGTGTGTGTAATTGTTTTGTAATTGTTTTGTAATGATGCTTGCTGTGTTGGCAACCTATAAAATAAATAAATAAAAATGTCAACATTTTCTGCGGAGTTTAACTATAGGGATCGCTTTCCGAGACACCCAACTCTCTGATTCTTCTGGCCCAACACTCCTAAAGATCATCAATGTCTTGAGTATTTGCATGACAGTGGGGGGCTTGGTTATTTACCTTCTTGAAGAGGGTGACCGTGAACAGACCGTACTCGTTGTCCTGGTGTATGAGCTTGGTGGAGCGCGGCACGATCATGTCCGTGATCTTCTCGTAGTTGGCGTTCCAGTCGTTGAACATCGACCTGTGCGGGCACAAGCGACGTGGTCATATATATACACAATAAATATATGTGCCAGCGATGGCAACTCAAAGTGTTCGTTTATTAAGATTTCGTCATGCAGACGAGGTCCCACTCTACGCAACTTGTGTCGCGTAGGTAACCAGTGGTCTGTGAAGATTATTTTTCCTCCCAGGCCACTGGTTTCCTGCAAGGATTCAATTTTCTTAGTAGTGTAAGGTTTCCGTTATTGTTTAAATAATTTATTTGAAGGTTTGTCAGTGGCAACACTGTAGAAGTCGAGCGATCGAATTTGAAACGTCAGTTGAGGCTCAGTATAAAACAGAGCGATGACTCGGCCGGCGGGTCAGTTGGTTCTAGCGAGCCGGACCGAAAGGTTGTGTCGGTGGTTCGACAATAAGTTAAGTTTTGTGAAGTGTTGTTGTTGAAAGTTTGAACAATATAAGTTTCGATATTCGCTGTTGGTTGTTATTTTTGAGATCGTTTTACAGTAGTAAACTGATATTTGCGATAGTTGTTTGTAAAGAAAAAACAGTTCCTCCCAGGTTACTTGCAAGGATTTAGTTTTCCTGGTAGGAAAGTTTTTCGATACTTACTTCAACTGTGTTCAACTTCCTTTGTGTTTTTGTGTTTAAGAGTCAGTCAGTCACAGGTAACCAGTGGTCTGGACGGCACTTTTTTCTTTACAGACAACCATCGCAAATATCAGTTTACTACTAAGAAAATTGAACCTTTGCAGGTAACCAGTGGCTTGGGAGGAAATAAAATATCTTTACAGATCCTCTCAAGTCCTCTACGCGACCTGCTCGCTGATATAACAGTCGACCGACGGCAGGCGGGCGCATTCGACATCAGTCCGTCGTGGAGTCAAGTCGTGGCTCAAATATTAATATTAGGACTGTTTTAAAACTCGTAAAGTTAAAATAAATTCCGTGTTTCAGCAAGAATGCAGTTTTTTCCCTGACATATACAATAAATTAGAAAAATAGCAAATAGTCTGTTTGTTTATCGAATATCGCTTGGATTAACAATCAGGTGGTATCGGATTCGATTCCCGGTGGAAGTGTCTATCGGTTGTAGGCGTTTTTTTTATCCACCAGGCTAGTTGCCACCATGCCATATCGAAGTCTGCCTCCAAGCTGATTTGTTGTTGTGTCTATTTTTTTTAATACATTTATTTCTTTATAAAAGAATACAATTTTTACATATATGTACTGTGGAACAGTTTGTTGGCGATAGGCGCTCTATATATTACTTATTCTATATTCTATATGTATAAACTAAATCTTTTAATATCATATTTATCTATCTACTATTTTATCATTAAAGGTATCCAACAACCACGCCATTAATTTTTTCTTAAATTCTCTTTTATTTTTGCAGTCATCTTCGTATTGAAAATCATTGTAAATTGCACGCGGTATTGACATGGTCTCTCGAAAGAGAGCACCATTTTTCAGTCAACTACTCTGTTACGGTTATTCGTTTGATAAAAGTTTCATACTGAATTTATGTTGCCATAATCTATTAAAATAGGAAAGCTGGCGTTGTCCAGTAATTATCTAAAAATAGGACAACTAATTTTTTCGTTTTTCGTCCCTGGTACCTTAGTTGTATAGAGCGTCAGTCCTTGAGCAATCGAGGTCTGGGTTCGATCCTGGCTCGTACCAATGAGTTACAATTTGTTATTTGTAATTTATGTACGAATGATAAACATCACTATTGATATACATATATACTGAGAAGAAATTCAAAGGTTTGTGTGAAGTCTACCAATCCGCACTAGTCCCGCGTGGTGGACTATGTCCCATACACTCTCTAGTAGACCTGAGTTTACTTATAAAGATGCTCACTTGGGCACGATGACCAGCAGAGTGGTGAGGTACTCGCTGTCCAGAACGAAGTGTTCCTTCTTCACCAGGTCAGCCAGGTTGCGAGTCAGCAGGCTGCCACTGAAACACAACACAATACATCAGGGTTATAGCCTGGGAAACACTAGGAGACATGATTTACAAATATGTTGGGAGGTACGTGGATATGCCTTCCTTAGTGGTTCTCTAAGGGATTAGCTATCACTGCCCAATAGTTCGCCTCTAGTAGAGTAGGACCCAGTCAAGGACCCATCTATGTCTACTAGAACTCATCGCAAGTCAAGATTTTCTACTGACTTCAAAAAAAGTTTTCGTTTCGACTGTATGTTTTTTGTATGTATGTTACACGATAATTACGCGAATTGTGAATCGATTTTGATATTATTTTTTTAGTATTTCATTCGCAATGGAAAAGTTTTAACAATGTGTTACTGTTTGCGTTGGATGTTTTAATGTTTTAATAAAACTTTCGCCGTAGAC
Organism: Carcina quercana; assembly: GCA_910589575.2. Taxonomy (NCBI): domain Eukaryota; kingdom Metazoa; phylum Arthropoda; class Insecta; order Lepidoptera; family Depressariidae; genus Carcina; species Carcina quercana. Next base: position 8,970,115 of record OU342449.1, on the reverse strand, counting down.
ACACCCGGCTTTATACACGCATCAGTTCGAAAAAAATTGGTTGCCTGTAAAGTCGGTATACGGGCGAAAGTTTTACGTGACAACGACTTTGAGTGGTAAAATGTGCTCGAGTGGAAGGGACGCGTGCCTTTCACTTTTTATGTCTGTCTCTCTCGCTCTTAGGCGGGCTAACCATGCCCGAGTGGAAGGGACGCGTGCCTCTCACTCGCTCTCATTGTGAGCGCATAACGTGAGCGGAGCGTAACGCAGTTTCTTGAAGTGTCACCCGGCAAACCAATTTATAAGACGTTGTCACGTCAAAACAGCTGGAGTACAGTACTCGCAAACTATGTCTGCCCCTCTGAAGTTAGCCACAAAAGACCGCGAAGTATCAATTATTAACGTATAAATGGGAGGCAAGTTTGCGGGTGTAAAGAAATGTCCTAGTGTTGTATGTCATCTAGGGATAATTATCATCGAAAATAATACGCACACATTCCGTCTGTACATGTTTGAAATTGCGGAGAGCTAACTTCAGAGGGGCAAACTTGTTGTGCGAGTACTGTATTAACTAGAGTTACACTTACGTTTGCTTCTTCTCCAAGTTCTGTAAGTTGCCCTTGAGTGCGTTGTAGGCTTGAGACTTCACTTTCAAGTCCGCGTCGATCTGAGCAACCTGTCAGACACACGGATATGTGAGCTAATTGGGACATTACAAGAATCGGCGAAGCGGGACGGGACACAAACACGACGTTATCAATCGACGTATTGTGTATATCAGAAGAAAAAATTCAAGGTTGACAAAATTTAGATATATCATCATCAACCGGAAAACGTCTTCTGGACGTAGTCTTCATTTCCGAGACACTTGCATCCAGCGACTACCGGTCGGTCCATCTACGTGACGGCCCGGTATACGCTTCCCGGTACGTGGTCGAAACTCGAGAACTTTACTTACATTATCGGTTCTTCGAGCGATGTGGCCTGCCCATTTCCACTTCAGCTCATAGATGTCTTTGACCCTTGTTCGTGTACGGATTTCCTAATTCCGGATTTTATCACTGCATTTATATATCTAACGAATAATCGTTCTATATATCTACCTACGTACCGGGAAGTCCACGTACTTATTTTTATTTTATTTATTGGATCAGCTAACAATTACAACACTTTAATATTATTTTTACAAGTTACATTATTCTAATTCTAGTGCGTAACTTATTACAAGCTGATACTGCATCAACATCAACAGCCTATATACGTCCCCACTGCAGGGGCTCAGGCCTACTCTCCTACAGAGAGTGATATACTGATGCATGATGAGATGATACTGCATGCACACAAAAAATTATATAATAAAATTGAAGAGATTAGATAATAATATATAAATATATGTCAATGTAGAACTAACTTAACTAACTAACCTAACTTAATCTAACTTAAAGGGAGACTTAAATATACCAAAATACATTATTTGTATATTTTTTTATTCGATTAGAATCTCCCTCCCTTATGTAATATACTAGATGGACCGATGACCTAGTTAAGGTCGTGAAAGGTTTCTCTATGCAAGCGGCTCGGGACATGTCAATGTGTCGTACCATTGAGCCCTATGCCCAGCAGTGGACTTGTCCCAGCTGATAATAATACTATAAATTTGTGTGTTTACCTGTTTGTTGATAATATCAGCGATGTTGCGCAGGCTCTGCTTGATGGGGTATTTAGCCATATCCCATTGGAAGCGAGTCAAGTACGTCGGCAGATCACCTGTAACGTACAACACTCGTCATTACAAGGCACAATTATACGTCACAGCCTGGTACAAGGGATGTGTTAAAAGCGGGTTCGGATGATCTCGTAACTAGCGCAGGATCTGTCAATGTCAACAAAATAGAACCTCAAGTATCCTATTCCATAAAATGATACATTGATTTTCATGACAGCTGTCAGTTGAAGTTTCACTAAAAATAACTAGATGGCGTTGCTAAACATCAACTGTCAAATGCAAGCAAATGTCAGATTTAGAAGTAGATGTCTGCTACAAATCAGCGCCATTGATTAATCACAACTGCAGGGCTTCTCTGTTAAAAATAAGCACAGTTCGAAAACCTCAAATGATAAATCGATATTTTAGAGGATACATTTGGCAGAGTGTGCGCAGGAGCTGTTTATATTGATTCCGCCTTACAAGTCAATGATAGCTTACGAATAGAACGGTGAACCAGAACGGCTGGGTTCCACCTCTACTTAGTTGATCCGTACAAAACGTTTCGCTTCTTCATTTATAATTCCCAAGCTCTACAACCTAGATATCTTCAAGACCAGAGTGAATAGGCTATTTCTTCACTTTGTCGCTTAACATCAGGTGATAGTGTGGTCCAACGGAAGACTATCTAAGTTATAAAATAAAAAAATAATCGTGCCCGATGTCTTATTAGCATTTTTACTATGTGTGTATATCAGGGGTTTACATGCAAATTGTCATCTGAATAGGTTAAATTCGATAACAAAGAGAAGGGATTCTGCAAATCTGAAGAGTAATGAATAAATACTTCAAGAAAAACTACCTGACATACATTATACTACCTCAAAAAACAAAATATTGACATTGACAGATACAAACACTAGTTTCGTAAACTGGCCATAGAGGCGTTCATGTCGAATTTATACCGAAGAGAAATGAAGAGACAAATCATAAAGCACCGCAATGAAAATAATCACGAGGCCATGTAGGTACAAAATCAAACTAATTTAGTAACACATTACAAGGGGCATAACCTAAAATTAATTTTGAAGAAACAAAAAGGTGTAATTTTTGGGACAAAGGTGCTGGAAACATTTGTGAGACGGAACGAAAATAATTTCAAGCAAAAAATAACCTTGTAGCATTTGGACTAGACGCAAAACATTCCATGCATACATTCAAGTAATAATATTCTAGTTAAAATGTTTTTAAAATGTAAAAAAGTACATAAAAAATTTCGATCTATGATCACGCATTACGAAAAATTCCTTGTTGACAGATAACATTTTAAAAACATTTCAATGACATTCCAAACACCTATCTAAACACCTATACATTAGAAACAAATCTGCATGCAAACTATCAAAATGCAATAGCTGTTCAATCACTATCATGCACATTTAATTAGGTATATACATTTCGGAAATCAGGACACATACTTGATTAATATATTTCTATGACAAACCTTGGTATATTTAAGGCTGAACGGGAGAATTTAGTGCACAAGAACACTGTTCATTGTTCAATCTGATACATCGAAGAAATGCTGGTTCCGTTGTACTGGAACACGCTTTTTAAAAGCTTTTATTTTAGTTTTATATGGATGTAAGAGGCAAGAGGGGCGTATCGAATACGAAGAACGTGATTTAAATTTAAAAAAACGGTCAAGTGCGAGTCGGACTCGGGCACCCAGGGTTCCGTACAGAATATGAATAATTAACATACTTAGAATTATGATCTATCGAAAATGTAAGTCCGAATGAAAAACCCAACTTGACTTTGCAGCTAGATTACATACCCGATGTATGATGCTTTCAACTACAAAGTTAAGTTTGTAACCATAACAAAGTGTGTTATAATTAGAAAATTGTTGCTTTAAGACCTTGCTTCTTGCCAAATTACAGGATTCCAGGTCAAAGGGAAGTACCCTATAGATTTTGATTTCCTTGCATTTTTATGGAAATGGTCTAAAATACAGTTATACCTTTGAATTGAGTTTATATCTATATGAATGATTTTTTCACAGTTGCAGAAGACCGCAGACTTGCGTCTTCGATATTAATTTCAACTTGATACCTCAACGCGTTCATGAGAAAAAGGTCTTTACAGACAGACAGACGAACAACAAAGTGATCCTATAAGGGTTTTAATTTTGTATGTAAAAACTTATACTACACAGAAGAAATGTACTGCATTTTGCAGGCCGAATCACCTGGTTGTATGAAAAGTAAGAATATTTCCTGCTTTTAATCACGTAAATCAGCAAAATATGGTTTAGTTTTCCTTCTGGATTGGGGGGGGGGGGGGGGGGGGGGGGGGGGAAGAACATCCATTTTTCATGATAAATCAAAAACTATGCTGCATAAAAATAAACGAGTTAGCTAATAGTATTCAAAGAGTTAACTTTTTAATTTCAGTGTTTACCCGTGGTCCCCGTGGGTCGACCCATTACCGGGTCCACGGGTAATTTTAATGACCCGTGGTTCCATAGCACTAGGAATTGCTCTCTAGACTTGTGACTTGTGTTTTTATTTTCTATCGATATGAAAGAAAATGAAAACCATCAGTGACTTACAAATAAAAGTTTACTCAATCATAGGCAAATAAAATAATTACATGCTTGATTCTGATTCCACGGGTAATTTAAATTACCCGTGGACCCGGTAATGGGTCGACCCACCGGGACCACGGGCAATCACCCTTCCTTTACGTCGTAATTAATGTCGTAAGATTATGACTTGATTTTTTTTAGAAGATAAATGAAGGGCCAGAAAAGTTTTATTGCTACTTTTTATCCCAAACGAGCAGATAGTTCTGAAGTCGTTGCTTGGTATAATACTAGTTGTCTATAAAATGTTTCTATAAAGAAAACATGCGTCCAAATGTTTCAATGGCAGGAAACACATGAAAAAGTAAATATTTGCGTTCACAACTAGGCTAATGGCTCACATTGTTTCAATAAAGATTTCATTAATAGCTTTCATGGCTCGTGTTGACCTACAAGATTACTGCAGTACACAGGCAAAGCTGCGTAACTCGCACATTTATTATAGTGATTTTCTTTACATATGGCTTTGCACTTGACCATCTTATCTGATGGCAAGTGACGATATGGACGTCGGATGGAAAGCGTGCGCACCCAGAAGCATCGAGCTAAACAGGCGCTAGGTCTGCTGCCTTTCGTCAAAGCTGAGAATGATTTTTGGCGACAGACTTAGGTAACGCGGTGATAGCTAGCTATGCGGACAGTGTGAAATTTATTTTTTGTAGATGAAGTAGTGATATGACTTTAAAATATTTTTTTGACATTTATTTTCTTGTTCATTTATTGTTTGATTTTAGTGTACGTACGCTAATATTAATTTTATAAATAAAGTTATAAAAAGTACAACATCGACGTCAACGAAACATATGTAAGCAGGAATCAACAAAAGTTTTAAAAAAAGTATAAAAAGCTACAAAAATCACATTCGAATACGTAATAAGCTAACTACTAGGATTTCAATGAAAAATGACTACACTCGAGTTATACAATCTTAATTTTTATAAACTTGTAATTTTGTGATTTCTCAAATTGTAATTTGGCTGTTCACTAACTTGCAATTTACCTGTACACTAATACACCATTTTATTATTCATTAAATTATAATTCACTCGGATTTAATATAGTGATTCACTAACATGTAATTTAGCGATTCACTAACTTGTAATTTAGTGATTCACTAACTTGTAATTTAGTGATTCATTCACTTGGAAACTAATTTGCATTATTTATCACATTCAGACAATTACTTATATAGTCTTTTAGCATATACTGTTTCATTGAAATCCTTATTATAATTATAAAAATAAATACAAAAATATAGAATACTCGTAGCGTTAAATGATCGTCAAGCGACATTGACATATTATTGTTGTTTCGTGATATAAACATACATTTCGTGGTGTTACCTAGCCTCGTAGCGTCACCCTAAACTTTAGTTTTGTTTACATTTAAAATGTTTAAAGAAAATTCAGGATGGCGCTCCCGATATTTTTTACAACGGCCAGCGCCACCTGCTTTACAAATGGCAAAATAAATATATACTTTTAATATTTTAGCACAGTGAAATCTAAAAAATATATATGTATATTGTTTTCGTCCAAATTTGTTAAGAGAATACTCCCGCCAGACTGCCTTTCGGATATCTCGTACCAAACGGATACGTTTTACGATACGATACCAAAAAAGTTTTATAACACTTGTTGATTTCTAAAGTTCGTTTGGTATTATTCAGTCGCCAGAAGTAACATTCCAACATTCAACCTAGTTTTACATTGAAATTAAAATGTTATGAAAAAAATGGCAACCCTAAGGCTTGTTTAAAAAAAATTAGGATCAACATTTCAGCACAAAATCGCCTGATTTTAGGGGACAATGTAGTCGATGATATCTCGATTTGGCCTAGGTTAGAAGTTAAGAAGTGCCAATTCCTTGTTGAATCTGTATGGATATATGCGAAATAATATACTTAGTAAACATATAAATAAAACTTGAAAATTGGAAATTAATTATTTTACCTCTCCGTACATGATGAAAATCCGCGTTGCCATGCGCACGTAATTTATAAAACATGATTTAGCAACAAATTGATATTTGTTTCTAGACTGACGTTTCGTTATAAAGTATTGCTTGTTGTTTGGAGACTGGCATACTTGGTACCGACCCACCACATATTTTATTATTAAAAAAATAGCGTCATACAATAAAACTTGTACATTTGTGTTGGGGACATATATACTAACAAAATTAAATAAAACACAACGAACTATCGCGCATGCGGTTGTATTCTCTTAAGCTTGAAAAATCATTTCATAAAGTCAATGTAATAATCATTACTTTACGTATTTTTCCATTATTAAGATTTCACTTCACGCAATCACTGCCACACGGTTCCTACTGAAACAATAATAACTAGATGTTGTTCGTGTTTAAAAAAGCAGGTAGCGCTGTACGTAATAAAATAAATTGTAAGATCGCGTTCAATGTACCTACAACTTGTTACAGTGCCTAGCAGATGTAGTGATGAACAGCATTTGAGATTATTCAGCAATATCTCTTTGTTTTCCTCTGTTTTAAAAAAGGAACATGCAAATGTTGGTATGCTAAGGTGATATCCACTACTAGGGAACTATAAAAATATACTCTACGGGTCGAACTTACAGTTTCCTATGGAGTTATTTACAAAACACCATCGCACGGTTACGGATACTCTTTTTGTTGTATATTTCAGAAGTGGGATACCATATTTTTGCTTGACATTGAAATGACAAAAATAGTAATTTTATAAATCACATTTTTGTGTGAATTTTATTGTTAACTACCAACCAAAATAATCTTTATTTTAGAAAATTTTCAAACTGATATAAAAGAATGCACCGTTTCTAATCTATCAGAATTTTGATAATTTAGAACGCAGTCTAACCAATACTGACCATAGCTTGTTAATTATGACGTCACATGCATCTCATACAAAACTTACTTCAACGTAAAGAATAAAAGAATTGGCTTGACCGACACTAAAATACCAGTGTCGAATAGCGTATTGTAAACATTTAAATTTATTTAAATGAAATTGTTAAAACTAAACATCTCAAACGCCGTTCATCAAAGGGCACTAATGAGGACGTATTACGGCTCGTATCCTAAACCTTGCGACAAGACATGATGGGGCCGATGCTCTTCATCCTCTTCATCATCCCAGCGCGGTGAACTCGTCCCACTGGATGGCAGCGTGGCATCGCACTCCGAATGGCCAGAGTGCGACCGGCCTGAGTGCGATCGGCCCGAGTGCGAGTGGCCCGACTGCGAGTGGCCCGAGTGCGACTGGCCCGAGTGCGCGTCTCGGTGCTCACACGGCCAGCAGCCGTGGTGATCAAACGGCATGTCATGGGGGGTGGTGGGTGTGGGGGGTGGCTCTCCCCCGCCCGGATCCGCATACGAGTCGATGCCTAGATCCGTCAATTTGTTTTGGTCTTGGCCTTGTTATTTTTTGTTATTAGTAAAATTTTGTGTCTGATACCTACTTGTAAGCTACATTTTTGAATCAAATGTAAAGCTAGAAGCGCTTAAAGTCAATCATAAATCCTATAGCGAATCAGACCAGTGCTTACTTTTTTTAGCTTTAGGGGGACGTAAATCCCATCCTAGTAGACAGCTTATAAGTCGCTTCCTTTTAAAAATATAAACAATATTCATAACGGTTCCTCACCGAAATTATTGATTTATCGCCGATTTATTATTCTAAAATTTAATTATTTATCCAATTGACGTGGATTTATATGACATAATCTGGAATATTCTATGCGACAGTCCATTGTTTAATACTGTTCGTAGGTTCCTCCGGACCTAATTTTAGTCGAGATACAAAAAAATATAGCACAGATTTCAGACTCTTCAATCTCGAAGTATATGAAGCTAAGCAGTTGTTTATTCTTTTACAAAAAAGGGCACTATGACCTACATAGGCTTTAGTGCGAGAACTCAACTGTAAGTTGTTTTGAATCGCTATTCAGTATTCTCTTATTACTGTCTATTGGACTCTTTACTGGGGATGCCAAAGTTGGACTCTATATTAAAGCGTCCTTCCAAGCTCTATAAAAATGCCCATAAACTTAATGTTCCATTGAATTATTCCAGATTGCCACTGGGTTTTATAGTATCGTTAACGCCTCACTTTTATGAAATCAAATCTTAAAATCTTATCAACAAATAAACATTATTAAACAAAATCGTACAAAAAATGGAAGGAAATTAGTAAAAAAGGCAGGAGTAAAAATTATACAAATTAAAAATAAAATAAATTATTTTATGTATGAGATTAACTCAATTAATTTAAAAATAATAATAAATAAATTAAGAAGCGCAAAGCATAGACAAAAAATGTAGAAGCTCGATATGGCTAAGCTATGAATGTTTTGTGAGGCAGTGATTGCAATTGTCTATGGTATGACATACATTAAGTTTAATTTAATGTCGTTGACGTTGTGCAACCTAAATAGTATCATCTAGGAACCACTGTACACTTAATAACACTAAAATGAGACAATATTGAGGTCAGGAGCCGTAAATAAAAAATTACTTAAATGATAAATAGCCGCATTTTCACTATTTCTTTACAACGTTTGTAAAAATCCAGACAGCAAATTTGTTTACATAATTTTTGAAAAATGAGTATTTTTAGGAAGATTTTGTCACCGACAACTTGCCATAAATTAACGACAAATGAGTTTTAAAGGAAAATAAGCTTTTACATAAGTGAAAATCTGGCTTCATAATATTACCATGGAGTAACATAGAATCCACTGTTTCATTTAAATACGAGTGTATATGACAACAAATGTATCTATGCGATTTTTTTCTTCAATGATAGCATTATGTATACACGACGACATAGTTGATCCATCTGATAAAACACATTGTGTTCAATGTGTTCTTAACTTAAATTAATAATCACATAAAATAATGAAGCTTAAATACATGCATAAATTATAATATAAACTTATATATGCTTACATATACCTATAAACGTACAACACAGACGATTTATAATTTTAAAGTCATTTTGAAAAGCAATATTTTTGAGATAATAAACAGAAGAAAAAAGAATTTAAATTCTCCCGCTTTCACTATTGTTTGCAATTTAATTTTGATTGGTTTGCTTTTTTGCATTAATTTTTTTCTTTAAATAACAAAACGTTTATACCAAATAACTTCTCATTATTTCTGTTGTACTCAGTATAAAATAAAAATACGTTTAATGGTTCCTTGAAAAACAGTAAAACAAATTAACATATAAATATTTTGTAAACAGTAAACATATTTCGACGCGCATCTTTGAAGCTCCGAACATTAAAGCGACCATTTAACTTTCAAAAGCATTTTTACATTCAACTACGTTTATTTATATTTACTCACTGCCGCAAACTTTTTTCCATTTCTCAGACACTGAAATGCAATCATCATAAATCTAACATTCTCAAAATATAACACAGAAATAGTTAATCTAAACACTACTGTCGTTCGTGAGAAAAAAAGAAAAAAATTAAGAAAAAAAAGCGATGTTACATAGGTAAGTATAAAAAGTGAAATACAGTACTTTTCAACAAACTGATATACAAATAAATATATATGAAATATAATACATTTTGCATAATCAATATATATTTCCGGGTGACAACAATAATATCGAATTGATTTTATATCTTCTCTTCATCACCACGTCGTTTTTTAGCGATAGTTATTTTAAAATTTTCTCCCAGTTCGCTCACCCCTTTGAATCCAAGATGCCAACCTACCCCAACAAACTGATGAAGAACGCTTCAATTATTTTTCAAATTCGGGCCATTCGAAGTTCTGGTTGGAACGATAATTAACACTTACCAATCTTATATCTAAAATGTCGTTATTAATCTTGGCTGCACCTATAATATAAATTATTCATTGGTTGTATAGACAATCCTCAACTCACAACAGTTAATTGAACCAGCTTTGAACGATTTGTGCAAAACTGTGACAAAGCATCTTATATAATATAAGATTCTCAATGAAATTATCACGATGCAACTTAAAATATTTTTTTTTGTTTCATAAAATACCAAATAACATTCCATAACAGCTAAAACGTATTTACATATCACATGAAGGATGCAATGTGCGCAAGGAGGTTCGATATCGTCATAAGTAAAAGAACCTCATTTCTAAAATTGAAAAATAAAAAAGACAAACACTGTCCACTCAACATTCTTAGCCATTTCTCTTTTAAAAATATAAAGTTAGTTTAGATTGGTGAGTTTTTATTTAATAAAAAAATTAATGAATCTTATTAAATTTACAACTATTACTAATAAAATATTAATGTATTTTAGTTAAGGCGATTCATTAATTTTATTCTCTTTTTACATGTTAGTGCTAGAAATTACTGACAGAAAGAAAAATGTGACAAAGTGTTAATCGAATAGATGAAGTGTCAATGTGTGAATTGATAAATGTATACAAAATAAACATTTAAACAAATACGTATAAACATTCTTGGATACTGTGCAATTGTATAATTGCAAATTAATAAGAAAAAAAATAAAAATTATAACTCACTGGACAGTTTTTGTTTCGTTTCATTGCAAATTAAATTTAAATTTTATTTGCAATAAAAAAATTACTGTCAGTGAATGGAAACAGTTGCATGCAAATAAAAATAAAATAAGAAACACAAAAAAAGAAAAGATATAATTTTATAGAACCACCGATATTTAGCTCATGCTAATATGACTTCTTTGCACTACTTCTGTGCATTTATTTTTATATTTATTTTTCTACTATAACGTCATTCTTATCTATTGTAATATAATTAGTAATTGTTTTTTCATGCTGCCAACATTATAAATTTTTTAACACAGCTTTATTTCTCTAGAAACTTCCCAAACATGCTGATTCAGCTTCTAATTTTTGAATCTTTCTCATGCAATACAATCCTAATCTTTTAAATTATTTCATTCTATCTAACCATTTCTTCTAACTTCCGTCTATTTCATTTTGAATTTCCAAAAATATTTATAAGTTAAGTGATGGCACCAAACAGTATTGTTTTAAAACAATTCAAACACCCATATATATATTTCTTTTTAAACACATACTTTATTTTAGTCCCAAAAAAATCAATCTCTGTAACATACTTTTTGATTAAGAATAAATAAACTTTATAGTTTAATAGCAAATGTTTAGTGCCATATATGAGATAATTAAAAATTAAATGAAATAGGACTTACTGTTGTTCGCCATTAAGTTCTCTTGGAGCTTGTCTCGCTGATCTTCAAGTACCTGTGTATTTATTAATTTTTATTAAGAAAAATTAAAATTATACAATAAGTAGTTCCCAAAGATATATACTTCTCATCAGAAAAATCACAACTTGCAAGTTTATGTTTAGTAAGGATTATCAGAAAATCCTATGAATTTAATTTGAATTTAGAACATTAATATTAGGATTAATATTGAATTTAGTAAACCTCATATTATTCACTATTAAACGACATTTGACATATATTCCTAAATATACACATTTTTCTGCAAATCCTTACAAAACATAAACTTGCAAGTTGTGATTTTTCTGGTGAGAAGTCTATGTGATACAAGTACCCAACAAGTACCTTTCAATAGATTATTTCGAGTTGAACAATTCTATCGATACTATCTTGCGTATTCTCGGACAGCGTGTGCTGATTTGAAGGATTTTGAAAATGATACTATGTCTTCTCCATTTTTTAAATACTGCTGGGTTATATTGTATATTTGTAGAAATTAACATTCACAGAAATGGATGACACAAACACACAGGACACAGCAGGAACTGGTCCTAATAATGGGACAGACATATTATCAACTAGTATAATCAAGTTATTTTTGGGAAATGATTGACATAAACTAAAAAAAAAAAAGAGGCACAGATATTTTGTCAAGTATTACAAAACAAACAATTATTGTAATGTATACTTTTCTGAGCAAATAAGACAACGTTGCTTACCTCTCCAAGGTACTGAGCCACCTTTCTGGTGACACTCTCAACAAAGGTGTCCAGCTTTCCAAGGTCATCTGACAAACCCACCAGCTGATCCAGTGTTCCCACCTGAAAACAATTCATCATATAGATTTTGGATAAAATAATATATTTACGTTAAGATACTCCTAAAAACCGTCTATATAAAGATGCCACAGATATTTATTGATTGAGTGACAAATAAGACATCCTTTTGATTATTTTTACATGTCAACTTTAATTAGGCATAATTAAATTCTTATAAATTAATAAAACTCATTCTCTCTCTCTCACTCATAAGTTTTTAAACAGGACATGAATTCTATATTGCCCTTTTTCTCATTTTATCCCTCTTGTTTAACAAAATTGTTTTCTAGCATCAAAAGGTTTATGGCCTGATTTTCCTGACAGAAAGTGTACAGTTTTTATTTATTTTAAATAGATTTTACTTTATTTAGTTGAGTTATTAAGAAAGCATATGGGGAGGAGCTTCTTTTCTTCGCCTATAGATTATGATGTATTTATTTCTTTAACAAGTTTTGTAACTCAGAAGAGGGAGACATAATACGTAAGGTATTTATATTTTAAAATTAATTGAATACAAAATGTGATGCATTTAACTTTTTGGAAACTTTATTTATTAAAAATTTTTAGATAACTATGATCCCTTTTGTTAGTAATATCCTATTCGCTATGTTAATACTTATATTCTACAACAATATCTTCTGAGAGCTTTAAATGATTACTAGAAAAAAATGACTAAATGCATTGAAAACGAATAAGTATTAAATAGATTTGTGATATTAAGAAAATCATTTAAAATAGTAACTAAGTCAATAATTAATACAGTATTTAGAGCTGTGAGATACAGTGAAATATTACAAATCCTTTCTAACCTAAGTTTTAGCTGTATTGACTGCCTTAAATGAATTCAAGAATTAAATTCTGTAATTCACATCCAACTTAGTGGTATGTGAATTTGATAAATGTGCCATACCTTTAGGTCAGGTATTGGGAATTTGTAGTTGATGCTGAGGCTGCCAGTTTTGGTGGCATTGTTCAGGGTGTCCCATGTCTGCTGGCAGGTTTTGTCGCCTGGGGCGCTGATTAGCCAGTATTCTGTCATCTTCACTGAAACAAAACACCCATCTAATTAAACCTGGTACATTGATAACTGGATAATCATTTCTAAAGTACTTAGTAACACGGCAGTCGTACATTATTAATCACATGATAGAAATTCTTGAACTAATTGTCGGCTGAATCGATTTTTTGCACACTTGCACACCCCTCGGATTCGGGAGATAGAATGGTGTTTTTAGACTGGTAAGTGACGCATCGGGCTCGTGTACTAAATCGATAACTGGAGGGGAACGCTGGCGCCCACTGGGCGGCCAGACATTCTGGCGCCGACCACATTGCGAGCCCAAGAAAACACCCTAAGCCACCCCTATGAAACCTCGTCACAAAAACTTTGACACTTTCCTGTCCCGCGCAAAAGCTTATTCTCACTTCACTGGCCACTAAACACGCTCATACACATCACAATACTCACCCTGAACTTATTATCTAATGCTGTTCAACAATAAATAATTCGAAACAGCAATAATTTGGTGAAATCACAAGACAATCGGGACTAGCCCTTCAACGCCATGAAAATTCACGTGATGCGGTGCTGCCACCTACAACGACTGATCATACAGCTGATTTACGTCAATTGTCTATGGCTTTTGGAATTTTAGGCTGAAACATTTTTGAAATATTGTTTCTATAAAATTAATGTTAGTGATGAAATATTTAAACAACTTTTCTGCAAGTTTTATGCTTTATAAGCACAAAAGTAAAGCAAATAAAAGCATAAGTAAAGTAATTAGGGCATTCAAAAATCCAAAAATACTAATTCTAACTACAAAAATTAAAAAGAGTAAGAGATGTCTATAGAAAATTAATACGCTCCATTCCACATAACAGCACAATAAACTTTTATCTAAATCAAAAATAATGATCAAAATAAAGAAAACCATATTTTATAATTCAAAGATGGTTCGGGATTTAGTTTGACACGAATTAATTTGCATGAATTATCAAATACTTTTAAAAAATAAAATTGAATTTACTGTTGTCTGCGTAGAGCAACATGAACTTTAACTTTTTTAAGATGGCTGTGGCTGGTAGTCAAGCTGTCAATGTCAAATTTCGTTAAATTGTTGTAGGTTACGAAACAAAACAAAAATGCGAATATACGGTTATTTGTGTAAAAAAGTTGGCGACCTAACAATCAAATACTCAAATTTTCCAGAGTCCTACGTCAAAAGGAGCTTTGAACAAGTATACTCATCATTCTACGTGCGCTATATACTCAATTGTAATTTCTAACCTATAATAATTGTTTTTGTGTTTTTCCAGGTGTATTGGAAGAACCCTGAAGGATATCCACAATACCGCAAAGCAGAAATATCTCGTAAGAAGTTCCGTTTCACGACAAACAGGCCATGGACCGGTACTTTCCGTATGCAAAATGAACGCGAAGTTATTAGGAAAAAGGTGTTTTTGGAGCCAGTAGGAGAATGGAGCTTCTTCAAGTAATTTTATAGTTCATTAACTTTAACAACATTACAAAGTCATATAGATGATCATAGTTAAGGGTCATTTTCATGTATGGTTTGACAACATCTCGTTTTCACTCTGTTTAAAATTCTGGTTGTTGCTGCTGAATAAAAACAAGTACAACAATTACAAGTTTAGTACACTTTTGCTTTCAGATTAGCCGTGTAAAAAAAGAGGCACAGTCCCTTTTTAAAGCCCCACTTTGCACAGTTCATAATTTCACATTTGTGTGTTTTTCATTTTATTTTTCAGAGGTGATCGTGTAGAAGTCATGGTGGGCAAAGACAAAGGCAAGCAGGGAATCATATGTCAAGTAATACAAGAGAGGAACTGGGTTATTGTGGAGGGCCTAAACACACATCTGAGAGTTGTAAGTGAAATATTCGAAACAGTGAGAAGTTTTAGCACCTCCGTTGATTAATGACTAAATGTTGGACAATCTGGAGTTATCAGGTTCGATTCTCGGTGGGGATAGCTATCAGTACTCCATTTTTTTGTTAGTATGGCATTTTCTATGTCCGCCTGGATTGCTACCACCATGCTATCTATGCCTGCTGCAAAACAGCAGTGTTAATAGCACTGATGAAAGGTAGGAGAGACAGCGCCCCATTAGCTTGAGTCTTTTGTGTGTGCATGCTTAAATCCAATGGCCTTGTTATCATCATCAAGTGAAATGAAGGCCAAATAATAACACCCTTAACGAATCTGATGATCTGCTCACTGTCTCTATAAACATTAACAATCCACCCACTAAATGTCACTACACACTCACTTAGCTATCTATTGTTGTTCTCAACCAGCTGCAGGCCAATTCTCACTTGTCTTCATGAGTTGAGCTTTGAGCTCTAGGAGCCACTTTAGGTTAGCCTTGCCACATAGCTTGAGTTTGTTGAGTGAGTTGATCATTTGTTAAGCAAGAAATATACTGTTTCAAACCGACCACTGTTTCTATTTATTGTTTCTTGAGAGAAATGATGAATTATACACACATACAGTCCACTGCTAACTATTGAAATGCTACATCCCTGGATGTTATTGAATTTGAAGTTAAACAGTACAGATTGTTAATGAAGATTTTATTAAACATTCCAGGTGGGCAGGGATAAGGATTTCCCCGGAGTGACAATACAGTCAGAAGCTCCACTGCTGGTGACCACTGGTGTCAAGCTGGTCGATCCAGAGACATTGAAGCCCACTGAAGTTGAATGGAGATACACCGAGGAGGGTGATAAGGTAAAAATATTACACTTAAGAATACACAGACTAGATAATTAAACAAATACAACACACAAACATTAAACTGACTGATTGATATAGCTTGACAAGTCAGCAATAGGAAGTGGTAATGGACAGGCTCAAAGAACAGATAACTGATGGTGAGTAATAATTCTCAAATGACGGCCATGTACCGGAAAACATTTACCAGGCTGACCCCCCACTAGATGGACTAACTATCTGGTAAACATAACATGGAGCTGTATGATGAAGATTGAACATTTTAAGTACAATGGGGGTGGCCTTTATTCAGCAGTAGACTTTACAAGGCTGCTGCTGATAAATTGGACATAGTCATCATCAGATTTGCCAATGGCATGCTAAAATCCACTTTCACTCAGCGACCCTTCGACTTAAAACAGCTTATCGGTCCATCTAGCAGGGGGACTGCCCGGTGTATACGGTACCCTTTACGTGGCTGCCACTAGAGAACTCTTACTCCTTATCCATTATCCCTTCTTTGAGCGATGTGGCCTGCCCATTGACACTTCAGCTCACTGACTCGTCGAGATATGTCGGCAACCTTAGAACCGATAACCGGTGGGGAGTAAAAGTGAGGAGTGGCGACCACCCGGAACCGTCTACCGGGCCGTCCTCGATGGACCGACGAGCTGGTTAAGGTCGCTGGGAGTGGCTGGATGCAAGTGTCTCGGGATACCATGAAGGAGACCGGTGTATAGTCAGTGTAACCGAGGGCCCTTGAGCAAAATATATTGGGGCCCTATTAAACTACTAAATACGTTAAATGT
Source organism: Carcina quercana (assembly GCA_910589575.2). Lineage (NCBI taxonomy): Eukaryota > Metazoa > Arthropoda > Insecta > Lepidoptera > Depressariidae > Carcina > Carcina quercana. The sequence continues at coordinate 8,953,190 of OU342449.1, read as the reverse complement.
GCAGAACTATTTCATCACATGTCATAATAAATGTTTACGTTACGTTTTTTGAATAAATCCACCACTATCATAATCAGCCGGGAAACGTCCACTGCTGGACATAGGCCTCCCTCATGGTACGCCACATAGACCGGTCCCGAGCCACCTGCATCCAGCGACTCCCCGCGACTCTAACCAGGTCGTCAATCCATCTAGTAGGGGGAATAAATCCACGTCAACCCTCAAATTATATTTGAAATAATTGATTTTAACCATTTAACGATGGAAAAAGTTTTCTTGGATACATCAACGGAACCATCCAAGGTCTCTCTCTCTCATCTGAGTGGATGGAGGTAACATTTTTGGGTTCAAACAGTATATTACAAAACATTTTCAAGCGGGGCACCGGGACACTGCCTAGACGGTAGCTCTGTGTATAGTTGTCTTTATGTATAGGATATACTTTTCAGGTGCGTGTGTCGCTGAGTAGCAGCCGTATCATCCCCGTGCCTAAATCAGCGGAAGAAACCATGGACTTCAAGAGTAAAGATGTGTACATCGAGAACAAGGATAAGGACACTACCGCTGACGATGTTGCTAAGGTATTCATACAAAACAGACCCGCAACGACAAACTTATATAAGCTAAGACAAACTATACCACATAATGTAGAACTATGTACAGAACGGAGTTTCACCGCCTCCCACCGACTCGCGATACCTCACCTCTCCTCTAAAGAAAGTGACCCGCTCACGTCGGCAGTATCTTATAAAATACCTGTTGTATATAGTTTTAAAAGTTTAATAGTTTTATTCTGTTAAAACAAATAGGATGGTGCTTCCAAAAACATGTCACTTTTATGGGATACGAACCAGAAGTTACCTGGCCCCAAGTATTATAAATCAAATGACAGTAGACACTGAGGCGGAACTTCTAACTAAATACGCTTACAAGAAAGAAAGGGACTCGCCGAGTTGTGACTGTGGAGCGCCCAAACAGACCACTCAACACATAGTTGAAGAATGCCCGACAAGAAGATTTGGTGGGGGGTTAGAAGAGCTAAATCTGCTGACCAACGACGGGAGGGAATGGCTCCTTAAACTAGATATAAAGTATAACAACTATGCAGGAATAAAAGCCACACGAAAAAAATAAAAGAAGATTATTTATTTATTTTATTTATTGGATCAGCTAACAATGACAACACTTTAATATTATATTTACAAGTTACATTACATCTAATTCTAGTGCGTAACCTATTACAAGCTGATACTGCATGCACAAAAAAAATATAATAATAGGTAATTAGACAAGTAGAATTAAGATGTGTAAATGAATATTACAAAACATAAAATAACGAGAGTTTTTTCTGCCAAAAAACTACTGTTGCAGTTTTTCATGGATAAAATGCGTTATCTTTATCAGGTGGAAATTAAGTTTTACGGAATTCCAGGTGCGCCGTTCCCAATTACACCTGGCTGGTTTAATAGAAAGTTTTTTTTCTTTCCAGATAACTTTTCAGGCGAAGCTTCAGACTTTTGAGATGGATGTAATGGAATCCATGGGCATTAAAGAAGACAGGACTCCAGCCAAATCATTCTGGTATTGAAGTGTGTTATGGAAATAGTTGATTTGTAATTAAAATATAGAAATAATGTGTTGAAGTTTAATCCTTAGTTTTTGTTTCATTTCAACAACCTCCGTGGCCTAAATATTGTACTAAAAATCTTGAGTTACCGGATTCGATTCCCAGTGTACCTGTCGGCACTCTGGTTGGTTGTAGGGCATTTTTATTGACCGCCTGGCTAGCTCCACGATGTTAGCTGAGTCTGCCGCCAAACAGCAGTGTTAATAGCACTGTTGTGTTCTGGTTTGAAATGTAGCAGAGCCATCACCTCGTCATGCGCACGCTTAGATCCAGCGGCCTTATATACGGCCTATTTTGGTAACTTTAAAAATTTTTTTCAATTGTGGCTCGTGTGGGGTCGACGTCAAGTCAGTGCCATAAGTATTCCATGAGATAATCAGCTGCGACCGATGGAGTGACATGAGAGAAGAGAGAGATGTTAAGGGTTATGTTTTTAGCCGACTTCAAAAAAGGGTAGAGGAGGTTATCAATTCGATGGGTATCTTTTTTTAATGTTAGTTACCTCATAACTTTCGACTGGTTGAACCGATTTGGATGATTATTGTTTTATTTGAAAGGTGTTGCTTCCCGTGTGGTCCCATTTCAATTTGGTCCATTTCTGACAACGGCAGAAATACGATTTTAATCTTAAATTTGCCTAAGTAAATGTAGACTTTTAGGGCAATTGATATTGGTTTCCAATTCTTTTTTAACGCATTTACTTGTAATTCGTAAAACTGAGTATAATTTTTTTTCATCGTATGTTCGGAACTCTGAAAACTTAACATTGTACAGTGGTACGAAACCCTTCGTCTGCGAGTCCGACACGCACTTTGCAGATATTTGATAGAATTATGCTGTAATGATAATAAAAGAAGTGGATATATGCGAGATAAACGACCGTGCTAAGACGCGTATCTTTCCAAACTGCATTCATTGGATTATTGATAAGAATTCGTACAACAGTGCATTGATATACAATCTGCATGCAATGTCAGGGCAAGGTTATCTTGTAATATTCGGTGATTTACAATGTAGGTTTATATAGGTTTTCTTACAAACATATTGCAAGCATAGAATTAATAAACAATTTATACTATTTATCTCAAAAAAATAATTACAAATTATTGAAAATGTTCCAGAGAGCAAAATCATCATTTTTTACCGACTTCCAAAAAGGAGGGTACCAATGTTTTCGTATATGTTAGTCTATATCAGCTTCTATACAAGTGTGCCAAATTTCAAAAGTGTATGTATGTATGTTTGTCTGTTTGTCCTCGCATATCTCTTTACATCTTTTTGCCTTAATAAAAGTAGACTTTTACGGCAGTTGATGTCTTATCTATTCTGCTATTATCTAAGCAGTTGAAGCAAGCAAGCAGTTATAAGGAAAATATACCATTTTTGTGTGTTCCGAATTTGATGAACCCTTATAATCTCACTCTTTCTCATTCTAATTTGAGGCTCCTGGATGAGCACTCGTCTACCCTACAGTCTTATCATCATCATCACTTACTACAGCCAAGTGCGAATACATTCAGAATATACAGGCAGCAGTATAGCTATAATGTTATCGTGCTGAGTTAACTGATATCACCGCTAGATGTCGCTACATGTTAGTTAAAACGCGCTCTCAATACGTTCACACGAGGTGTACTAAACCCTAAAGGAATTAGTAGTAGGAGAAGACAGAGAAAAGTATTAATCAGTGAATGAATTGTTTATAAGAATACATGTGTATGCTCTTTTTGGTATAACATTAATGTATTGTTTCTTTAAAAAAGCATCGAACGCTTTAGATTTGCTCGCGGCATCATCATTCGGCGTATTAGTACTATAATAACTCACGCAAGTGTCTCTCTGAAAATCATTTCATGATTATGAACATACCACCACATACTGCTCGTGTAATATAATCCTATTGACGCTGAATACTTAGGTTTATTGACTGATTAATACGACGTATTTTGTTAATAACGAAGTTGTTATGAGCGACGTTCAATGTTATACATAAGATAAGATTGATTGTTATTGTTTAATAATCAGATAAAAGGCCGTGGGGGGCGAGATCGAAACTAAAATATTCGAGAATAACATGTTTTGTTGCTGTTTTTTATTTTCTCAAAAAGCGCTGAATCATTTTCGATAACATTTATATGGACCTCTGAAGTATGCTCTAACAAAAAAATACTCAAAATCAATTCAATTCCAATAGTATATATATATAAAGTTTTTATTGCACACACACACAAAACAAAACAGAAAAGAACATAAAAGGTACAATGAAGGCGGCCTTTTATTTATCAGGGTGGTTTTCGCACTCAGCCATGTGTTGGCCATTGTGCGTAAATGGGATGGAAGTGGTGGCGGCTATTCCAGCCAGCCGATCTCTTCCCAGAAAAGCGCGAGTCGTTTGATATGCTGCTGCAGCCTCGACACAGGGGGATGTCTGTAATGTTCATATTAAACATGTGTTTGTTGAGTGGACAGAGGCCTGTCAGCACCCCTATCATTCTACTTAGGGTTTTCCTATTCAGACTGAGAAGGGTGCGTGACAGGCGTTTTGAGAGAGACGGAGTGATCTCTTTCGTTTGGCGACAGTCTTTTAGTTCGGTCCAGTAAGTCGCGTGTTGTTTAGTAGTCCTTTCCTTGATCCAGGATGTTAGTTGGTTGAAGGGTATTGGGATTATTGGTTCGGGTCCAAACACCTCTGTCTCAGAGCCTTTCCTTGCTAGTTCGTCTGCAGCGTCATTTCCTAGTGAGCCACTGTGTCCCTTTATCCACTGCAGTGTGACCCGATTGTGTTCTGCAGCTGCTTCAAGGGCTACATGACACTCGAGGATGACGTTGGAGTTTATGTTGTTGTTCCTCAGTGCCTGTAGGACTGAGGCACTGTCCGAGATTATGCGAATGTTCTGGTCTCGCACGTCTCTGGACAGAATGGCATTTGCGGGTCTAGTTATTCCTACGCATTCCGCCTATAATATGGTGTTGTATTGTCCTAGAGTTGTTGATATGTTTATGTTTAGTTCTTGCGAGAATGCTCCCGCTCCTGTTCCGCTGAGTGACTTTGAGCTTGTTTATTCGGCCAACAGTAAAGGACCACGTTTCGGTTCCGTATGTCATCACTGGCAACCAGTGGCGTAGCTACCTAGGGGCTAGGCGGGGCAGTGCCCCGGGGCCCTCAAGCTCAGGGAGCCCTCGAATCCTTACCAGAAATCTTGATCGAACTGAACTTTTGGAAATTTCTCCCATTTTTAAAATAAATATGACAGGTTGCAACCCCACTGTAATCATGACAACTCAGTTGAGAGAAATTCAAAAGTTATGCCTAGGGAATTCCCCTAAATTCTTTCTGTAGGTTGGCAGTGTTGTCAATTTGACGGATAGTGATATGTGCGTTTTGTTATTCATCGATGTGCGTTTTATTGTGAATTCGAGTTAAGATTTTTTTACGAGAACGGTTAAAAAATTAATGCTGTATCAGGAGTAAGTAAGCTAATGTCAATAAACTTTTTTGTACTGGTCGACATAGTGGTTCAATTTTATTTGATTTTACCACTCATATTGATGTCCGTTAAGTCAATAAATCGTGTCAAATCTATAGATTTCGGCTACAGCTCATTGTATAACGCGAAATATCGTGAAATAATGCAAGTCACCTGCAGTAGGTACATTAATTCAGGCCCGCGGGCAGAAGATCGTTCATGGTCTCCACCGTTAAATGTGGTAACACTAACGGTGATAATTTTTTTTCCGGGGATTCCCCAACGACACTTGTAGCGTATCATTGTGTTTCTCTTTCCTTTTATTTTACTTTTAACGTCGTCAGTGAACAGTGAGTACCTACCTACTCGAGCACAATCTAATATTGTATTGTTGAAATAAATTAGAAAACTAAAATTATGGATAAAAAGAAGAAGCCCAGTGGTGCATTTAAACGCAAACAACGCCAAGAAAGAGAAGATAGTAAACAAAAATTGCCCAAAATTGACAAGTTTTTTAGTCAGCCTTCTGCAAGTACATCTGGCCAAAATATTTCTATTGATAGTGACTCAAATAATGTGGTAACTGCAGTGTTGGTTGAGAAGCCTACTGAAGAAGATTCGACAATTATTGCAGTTGGAGATACCTCCGCCGCTGATCATGTGAACGTGGATGATTTTTGCATGACACACATAAGAGCGGAGGGTTTGGAGGAATCACAGACCTCTACATTTTTCGAAAATGTGTACGACAAATCTTCTTATGACTTGGGAAACTTCACGAACAAAATATTAAGTGATAACGAAAAACGTCAAATTCTTGATATGGGGCCTTTACAGCCTTCAGGACCTTTTCCAACAGACATCAACCAGAACAATAGGTGTTTTTCAAAATCGTACTACGTTTCGTGTTCTAAATATGGGCCAGTTAATCGTTTTTGGTTGTGTTATTCCAAAATACTAGACGCTGCCTATTGTCAACCCTGCTGGTTATTTGCTTCACAAAGGAATAATGTTTGGTGTACGGGAATTCGAGATTGGAAGCATTTATCAGAAAGAATTAAACAACACAGTTGTTCGAGTGGCCATTCGGAAGCATGTGCTGTGTATGAATTTTGGAAAAAAAAACGATGCTAATACTATCGACAAGGAACTTGAAAATGAAATTCGCAAAGAAGCATCATTTTGGAAAATGGTTCTTCAAAGGTTATTCGATATCATACTACATACATACAGCAAAGAGTTCTTTGGCTTTGAGAGGACATCAAGAAGACTTAAGTCAGGAAGGATACCACGGAAATTTTCTGTCCTTTGTAGAGCTTGTCGCCCGATATGATCACATTTTGCGGCAAGTTTTGGATATGCCCAAAGGTAATAATAATTATTTCTAAGTTTTTTTATCGTTTTATTTTGTTTATAATTATTAACTGTTTAATATCAGGACTTTTTTGAAATTGTGTTTTTTTATGTTTTTAGGATCTACAAGATATCTGAGTGCAACAATTCAAAATGAAATGATTGAGAGCTTGGGGACCAGACTCGAAACCCATCTACTAGAACAAATTAGAGCGTCACCGTTTTTTGCCATCATAATGGATACGACACAGGACATATCGAAGGTAGATCAGCTAAGCATTGTTGTGAGGTATGCAGTAATAACCAGATCGGAAAATGGACAGCCAATTGATATAGAAGTAAAAGAAGTGTTTCTAGGCTTTTATGCAGCCATCAAACATGGCGCAGTAGATTTAGTCAACCAAGTGACAACATTATTTATCGACAAAAATATTGATTTAAAAAAATGTGTGGGGCAAGGCTATGATGGAGCCAGTGTGATGAGTGGTGTGTATAATGGTGTACAAAAACATATTAAGGATATCCAGCCTAACGCAGAGTACGTACATTGTGCCACTCATAATTTAAATTTGGTGATAAATGATGCCGTTAGCAGTTGTGTGGAAATACAGATTTTTTTCGCAACGTTGCAAGATTTGTATAACTTTTTCGGAAACAGCATCAAACGTTGGGATCTACTGTCAAAATTCACTGGCGAATCGGACACCACTCTAAAAAAACTAAATCCGACTAGATGGTCCAGTAGGGTCAATACGATATCTGCAATAAAACTTCGTTATTTTGATATTATCAAAGCATTATCAGAAATAGTTCTAAAGAGTCCTAATAAAGATGAGCGTAGTGAAGCAGAGAGTATTAAAACAAAAATGCTAAATTTCGAGTTCGTGTTGCTTTGCGAATTCATGCACAGTGTATTGAACGACATCAATTATGCATCCAAAACTTTACAAAAATGCGACATCAATTTGGGCGAGGCGAGTAAAGTTTTAGCAGAGACCAAAGCAAAGTTGCAAATTTATAGAAATGATTTCGAATTATTCAAGTGCAAAGCCAGTGAAACTGCAAGAAAATATGGTATTGATACCCATTTTCAAGAAAAAAGGCAAAGAAAAGTTAAAAAACATTTTGATGAATTAGCTGCTGATCACCGATTTCCAAACCGAGAAAAAATATTTAAAATTGAGATTTTCAATAATGTACTAGACACAGTAATATCTCAATTAGATACACGTTTTATTGGTATGAGTGCAGTCTGTCATATATTCGATTTTCTAACACCAACATTTTTATTACATGTTGATGAAGCAACTTTATTACAAAAGTGTGACGAATTCCAAAGAAAATATTCAGATATAATAGGCCCTAGTTTTTCACTTCAATTTATTAATATTTACCACCTAGTTTTACCTCAACTAACTCAAGCATGGACTGTTCACCAATTATGTAAGGAAATAATGAGCAAATATGGAGTGCTAGAATGCGACCTAACGGAAGTATTTACAGCAATGTTATTATTCTTTACAATTCCTGTCACTTCTGCAGCAGCTGAAAGGTCATTCAGCAAATTAAAAATAATAAAAAATTATTTAAGAAATAATATGGGCCAAACTCGACTCCGACATTTATCGCTAATAGCAATTGAAAACAAAACCGCATCAAGCCTGGATTTAAACGAAGTCATTGATACTTTTGCGAAAACTAAAGCTAGGAAAAAATTGTAAATATAATTGTTATTTAGTCAGTTGGTAGGCCCGACCTTTATATAATAAACCCTTGAATCTTCTCTATTTCGTTTTATTAGCCAAACCTACACCAAGTATTAATTGTAATTTATGTTGTTACTGTTTAATATTTTTATTACCTGCCCTGCAGTGCACAAAAAAGAGCTTAAGTAGCCTAGCATTTTTAAAGTATTTGTATATTTCATATTTTTATTTGATAAAACCTAATCAGTTTACATAGCAGTGGGGACCAATTTTTTAATTTGCCCCAGGGCCCTTGGTTACCTAGCTACGCCACTGCTGGCAACACGCAGTACTAAAATCATTAGGTGTAGTACTACTGTAAATGGTTAACATGGAAGGCAAAGGGAATTATTCTTTTGGCACATACGAGTATCAATTATCATTATCACTAGATCTTTGCATAGCGCGGCCATTCATCAATCTTTTCTGATGGATGACGCAACCAATTCGCACTCGCTTGTGCCAATCAACTTTGATACGTAGCTTATATCAATTGAGGATGAATTTATAAGGAAAATACAGTGTAAACTCTATATAACGACACGCAAGGGAATGTGTGCGTTACAGAGAGTTGTCGTTAAATGGAGGGAAAAACAATCTGTATGTAATGTAGAAACTAACAACAGTACACGCGTGCTAGCTATAACAATTTGTAAACAAAAGAACGGACTTCTTAGAATGTTCGGTGTGTATGACGCCGACAGTCGAGTTTATTTCGGACTAGGATAATACAGCGACAAAAGAACGGACACAGCTGCACAGTTACTACTAATTTTAGCAAATTAAAAAGTACTTTTTACTACATTGTATTTAATTGTTGTCGTTATTGATAGTGGGTGTAGTGCTATATAGAGTGTATCATTGTATGGAAGACAAGGTAAACCAAAAAAGCCGAATGATTTCGACGCTTTAGGGAGTTTGTCGTTAAATCGAGTGACGTTACATAGAGTTCACACTGTATATCATTTTTGTGTGTTCCGAATTTGATGAACTACGGAATCCTTATCTCACTCTGGTGTCCGTCCGTCCGTTTGTCAACGCTGATTACCTTAGTAACTATTAACGATATTTTAAAAGGGAGAATGGCATTTTATACATACATCTTCAATTAAAAGTAACATGCTAAAATTTTAAAAAAACTGTTATAGCATGAACGAATTAAGTCCTTTCATACAATATCGCACTTGACCTAATGACTCCATCTAATTTCGACCCTATTTTTGCTCCTTTACAAATAAAAATTATTTCAATCGCGCGGCACCTGTTCTACTCGATAGGATTAGTAGTTCTAGAGATAATCCGCTGTGACAGATGGACGGACAGATAGACCCAGAGTGAGATTCTTCTGAGACCCTCCTACTCGACTTCCCCTCTCATTCCTCCAAATTTTACTCGACTATGGAACTCTATCCCTGAACCCATCAGACGAGCCCCTTCCTTACAATCCTTCAGAACTAACCCAAAAACGTATTTCCTTGAACAGACTATTCCTTAGCAGCCTTTTCTTCTTTCCTTCCTGGTCTCCTCTGATTTAATTTTCTTCTTGATCTACTATATTTTGCCATTTATCCATTATATGTATGTATAATTTGTATATATATATATTTATTTATGTAGCACCACTTGCCCCTTGTTATTTATATGATCCTTCTGTCCCACGGTTGCCTGGAAGAGATCGCTCTTAGCGATAAGGCCGCCTTCATTGTACCTTTTATGTTCTTTTCTGTTCTGTTTTGTGTGTTTGCGCGCAATAAAGTTTATTTGAATTTGAATCATCATCAGCCAGTAAGTGTCCACAGCTGAACATAGACCTTCAATGACCAGTTTCTAGCTACTTGCATCCAGCGACTCCTCTGTACGTGGTTGCGACTCGAGAACTTTACTCCCCTGCGAGCGATGTGACCTAACAGCCATTACAGATTACAGCCGATGTATTTATTCTCAGCTTAGTTCTTCAACTAATCTTCAAAACCTTGAACAACCAAGGCTGCAAGGCATTCCAAATGTTCGTCTTCATTGTCGATACGATTAAAAGTGAATCATTTTGTTTTGTTCTTATTTCGTTATCTTCGAATTGTTTCTATGAAACACGCATTCTAAAGATTAGTTAAGGTTTTTGAAAATCTTATTTGATTATCTACCGATCAAAACATTAGTCACAGGTTTGGTGGTACCATCAATAAACGGCTTAGGAACGATCAATGGTGTATCATCCAGCATTAGCTGATACCTGTTTGGTATTTTTGGTTCTTACCTCTAACGACGCAAAAAATTTTGTGAGCAGATTCTATAATTATAGGGAATTTTTAACCGACTTCAAAAAAGGAGGAGGTTCTCAATTCGTCGGTTAATTTTTTAAAATGTTTGTTGTACATCAGAACTTTTGACTGGGTGAACCGATTTGGATGATTCTTTTTTTATTTGAAAGCTGGTGCTTCCCGTGTGGTCCCATTTCAATTTGGTCCAGTTCTGACAACGGCATCCATGATATAACGAGCAATTTTAATGTTGCCTTAATAAAAGTAGACTGTGAGGGGAAATGAAGTCGGTTTCCAGTTATTTTTGAATGCATATACTAGTTGTCGATTCAGTGTTTCGAAAAAATTTCACAATGGCAGAGACATAGGGGTTGGAATAGTAAAAAAAACTACACATTTCAGGCATTTTGAAAAATGTTCCAAAATTTTTACAAAACTTTTTTGTTACCCTTATTAGGGCGCATAAACTTCAAGGGATCAGAGAGTGAGGGGTGGAATAATAATAGGAAAAAACATTTGTTTTAAGGCTTTCAGATTTATTTAAGTTTTGCAAAGACCGACTCGCGAGGTCTACAGCTCACAAAAAAACTATATTTTTAGTTATGCTTCATTTGTTTTGAATGATAACCCCTCTGAGTATAGTTTCGTTTCAACCCATGGATTTTGACGCCCATTAATTACGTGACGTGATTTTGGCAATTTTTCAGACCTACTTAAAATCACACGTGAGATTTTTCAAAATGCTTATTTGTAGTTGTAAATACGAACTGTGCTTGATTGCGTTGGATTTATTTAAAATAAAAACATGATTTGCTTCATAGCTTTATTAAAAAAATTACTGATTAAACTAGGGAATGTATTGTAAATAATTAAAAATAGAATACATTTTCCAGATCAACTCCTTTAAAGATTAGTATTTAAGAGTAATAAAAACTTTGTCTAGAATAACAATGAGACAATCGACTAATAAAATACAATGTGTTATAAATACATAAAATCAGGAGTTATTTAAAGAGTGACTGTCCTACTGTAACCAATATGCTTATCTGATTTTCTGAGTTACCATTTTCTAAAAATCAATAGTGTCCGTTCTGTACGACAAACACGTGGTGTTACTCTAATCTGTGGCTATCACACACAGCATTTTTCATATTATAAATTTTATCATGAAAATCTATAGTATTATCAATATTATAAAATACGTCACCAATAAATCAATTTCACGTTGGAACCACGCCCCAGACGCGTGTAGATTGTATACTATATATAGTTTTAAGGATCCCTTACGAAGCATGGATTGGCAGCGTCTCATTTATGAACGTTTTTACTCGACTACAACTGAACCTAACGAAGGGTAAATTGTTTAAGCCTGTCTTTATGTCAAATACAAATGACCGTAGATTCGCATCCCAACGATTTCCCTTAAAGTATAGATTACATGAAACCATTCAAAGAAGATAATAGTGCAGCTCAGGGCTTCCCACACTTATTTGTACTGTGACGCCCTTGAGAATTTGCCATTATTTGACGACGTCCCTCAACCTAGCCCACTCTTCTCCAGGGTAAAAATATCCACCAGTTTTATATTAGCCTAATAACCGTTTATCAGAAAAAACACTCTATTTGAACATTAATAATTATGATAAGAAAATAAGAACAAAAGCATAAAAAACGATATTTATTTTACTGTTGGCTGGCTGATAATGAGAAGGATGTGCTTGCTTTTCTGAGCATAACTTTTCAAAACTTCTCCTCAATACACGATGCCCCTGGGTAATTGCTGCGACGCCCCAGGGCTTCGCAACGCAAAGTTTTGGAAGCCCTGGTGTAGACTATACTCTCACTACAAAGCAACAGAAGGTCGAGTCCAACAGCTCTTAGAGGCTTAGACTAGTTGCATGGTTTCATGCAAAATCTAGTTTTTCTGAGCGCCTTCCGCCCTCGCCAAAATATTCGGGTTAAGCTGCTATGTTATGTAAGTGAAGTTTATATTCAAAACATTGAAACAAGCAATATATTTATTCGCATGTTATTATTACAACTACTTCTGCGTTTTCTTTTCTTCGATTTCATGGTGCGATGCGATGATGCGACGTTGCCAAACTGAACAACTATGCGTTCCGTTGAATGCCGTTCGTGCGGAAAATAAATGACAATCTATTGATAAATATTAGATAATAACGATCGTACGATTTATGGGTTATGAATTCGGCTTACGAGCGAGCGCAAGACCGTACTTCAAACAGGCCTTCAAATCACGACCTTGAACACGTCCGGAGCGAGAGTTTCATTTCTTTACTAATGTCTGTTATTAGTTAAACATATGCTTAAACCTTGCTTAAACTAACGAGCCCTCGACGCTAATTCTGTATTGTTTCTTTCTGCCCATATCTTCCCCTAAGTAAGCAACTAAGGGACGATTCTACGGCTTCGCAAGGAATTAGTCGTGGCGATCCTGGAAGGATCCTGTTTAGCTGTGGACTATCGGCTCACAATTTCCATCAAAATAATCTTTAAAATAATAATTAGTTATTAATTTGATCTCGCGTTACTCGACACGTATATGTTTGATGAAGAAAAAAATATATTTTAATTTCTAAGTGCAGGACACCCCAGCCCATTTTTTCTTCTTCTATTTTTGTATGAAAATCTTAATGCGGTTCACAGAATACATCTACTTACCAAGTTTCAACAGTATAGTTATTATAGTTTCGGAAAAAAATGGCTGTGACATACGGACACACAGACAGACTTGACGAATCCATAAGGGTTCCGTTTTTTGCCATTCGCCATTTCCGGTTTGCATCCCGGTGCACTGAGAGCCTGTAACTAAAATAGGACTGGACACCCCCTCCACTACATACATAAGAATGGCTTTGTCTGAAGCTCGCAGTCTCTCCCAGAAAGACGCAACACGTGTCCTGATGTGTCCTGACAGTAGACGATTTATATATGAAAGTTAAAGATTAAAGATGGTGTTTTGAACAATAATAAAAACATGTACAAAAATGATAATTGTAATTCATGGTAAAGTTATGTCCTGTATTTAGATAATTACTGCACAAAGTAAACCACTACACTGTTTCAAAAGATTCTTTTGTGGACTTCAGTATTTTCCTGAGATCGATTTTTTAACAACAAACGGCGCAGTTTTTTTCAATTGAATGTCACAGCCATATCTTCTGATAAAATATTGTCACATGGAAAGAAATGGGACCGTATCACGGCACAGCCGCGTGCTCGCTGATTTATCATAGAGTGTGTGTAGCAACACAACTTATTAATGTACAGGCACGAGTAGAAGGTTTTATTCAATCATGAATATTGATGACCTTGAGTTAAAAAAAAGGCGCAATAAATATTTGTGTATGCCATCCATCCATTGTAGCCCTTTACTGTGGGCCGAATAAACAAGCTCAAACTCACTCAGCGAGCGATGGAACGAGCTATGCTCTTAATTTCTCTACATGATAAGGTCCGGAATGAGGAAATCTGTAGATGAACGAAGGTCACCGACATAGCTCGACGAGTCAGTGAGCTGAAGTGGCAATGGGCAGGCCACATCACTCGAAGAACCGATATCCGTTGGCGAGTAAATGATCTCGAGTGGCGACCACGTACCGGGAAACGTCTACCAGGCCGTCCCCTTACTAGATGGACCGACGACCTGGTTAGAGTCGCAGGGAGTCGCTGGATGCAAGTGGCTCGGGACCGGTCGATGTGCCGTACCATGAAGGAGGCCTATGTCCACCAGTGGACGTTTCCCGGCTGATGATGATGAGATAAATGTTATAACAATCTTTTTTGTTTTGACAAAAGTAAACTTTAAAAAAATTGCCCTAAAAATTTTTTTCCCCTTATTTTCAACGTAGGAGATAGCAAAATTTTATATGCAGAAGCCAGACCTAACAATCTTGTTGATCTGTGATTGTTACCTAGGATAGGACAATAGAGGTATCGTCAGCAAAGCCATTGGATCCATGGCAAAGCACATCCGTGAGGTAGTATTCGGTAGAAATAACGACGTGTCCACTTAGTGAATTGCACTACAGTATCTTTGTAACGTAATGAATACCTTGTTGTAAAATAACATTCTAAAAATAAATAACAATGAATTATGTTATGCTTATGATAGACAATAGAATTGCGAAGATTATGCAAACCTTTATGAACTATTAGGAAATTATTCATGAATAAAGTATACTACTATACATTGTCGTTTTTCCTTGTCTAGGTCATAAAATAGACGCCATAAGAAATTTAAAGAAGCAGTAGTACAGCATCGGAAGTAGGTAAGTTTCGAACTACGAACAATTATAAGATTTTGAATACAATTCGTACAGCTTGTTTACGCGGAAGTTGAAAAAGTTTCAAAGTTTTTATACATTACTGGCTATATTATAAAGTTTTATTTTGAAAAATCTTTTTTTAGTAAATTAATTGTAAAACTGTAGACTTGAGTATTTGATAATCAACTTGATACCTCAACGTGGTCTTGACAATTTATTTTCCTTTTGAGGTATTAACAACAAGAGTCTTCTGCCCTCAAGGCCACAAAAAAAAACTACGCGATGGAATAAAATCTTCTTTCCACGATCTCTTTTCAAACAAGACGGTAGCGGCCCTACTGTATCGCTAATCAGCTGTTGATGCTTACAAACATACACGCACGCACGAGTTGATTGTGTGTCATTCGATAGCTAGCCGCCGGTTGGTCGAGTTGTGTCCACATAGTGCAGGGTCCCACTATCTGGACGTTTTGTGTGTTGCGCCGGAGTTTGGCACTGTTTGAGGATTCGGAATTATTTGTTGTTAAAATGGAGTCCGTATTCAAATTGTTGATTGTGGCAGTGTGCGTAAATTTGACATTGTCAAATAAGGTATGTTTTGTTTTTATTATCGGTTTATAATGGTTTATAATTACAAAGATTTGCTAACGTTAAAAGAATTGTGTAAATATCAGGGAAATAAATTGTTTGAAGCAGTGCAATACGAAAAATATTTTAGTTGTATAATTTTTTTTTTGAATTACCTACAAAATTTTTCAATGTTTAGTTCAAAAGTTGTAGTTGTAATTGACTAAATTAGTAAATAAAATTAAACTATCAAAATAGTTTAACTCTCTGATTATAGTTTATTTTATGAAAGTTACTTTCAAACCCGACTACAGCTACTAAAACAAAAGACAAACATACAAATACACACAGAAATTCATTCACAGAAATAAATTATATATTGAAATTTTTGGTTCATTTATTCCTGATTCAAAGGAAATATCATTTTAGCTCATCAAAATGTACTGATGTACTCCAAACAATTTCCTTTCCATTAGATAAGTGCGTGTTGTGTACGCTAAGCAGGGTTCCGTAGGTAATTTAATATATTCTCAAATATACTGGACAATTAAGCAAAAATCACCATCATTAGTAGGGTCAGAATGAAAAGTAAAACAAATATAAAGTGTATTTCTACCACATTTTGTAAAAGCCTTCTCATAAAATTATCTCGTAGTGTCGAAAGGTGTAAAAATAATAGTTCTACCCCACTTTGTTTGTGTAATTTTATTTCACACAAACATTAAAGTTCATAAAATATTTTGAGCACTTTTATACGTTTAATATGAATTTCTAATTATCATCAACAACTTGCAAAAAGTGACATCTAAATGTATATCAAAATCTCAGAAATTGTGTAGCCGTGAAAGATGGACGAGGGGATATATCTAGAATTCCTAAATCAAATCATAATCAGATATTAATCTCGCATTTCGCCACAGTGTTAGGTACAAGTCATCATAAAGCTACATGTCTTACAATTTATCGTACCACTAGCTTTCCCCCAAAACTTTGTCCGCGCGGACTACAGGAAGTCTCGCACGGGAACTAAATACTCGATCCGGATAAAGCCTTCGTCCTCTTCTGTCCTTCAACTATCTTTAATTCCCTATACGAAAAAGCAAGTCATACGGACAATCTGTTACGACGGGAATAAACAAACAAACTCGTTTTCGCATTTATAATATTGCTATGGAATGATACGTACAGCTAAGATTTCGAAAGATTTACCAAATAAACATCAAATCGAAGTGTTCTCTAAAAAAATCTTGTCTGAATCTAAGTATTGAAAATAATAGTTAACATTTTCTAGAGCATGGAGTTATTTTATATTTAAATAAAAGGGTACGGAACCCTAAAAAGTTACAGACATTCACTTTCTTTATTATTGGTCCATAGTAACTACATCATGCAGTCCCTTCGTGTTGTTATACTCTCTCCCTCTGACATATGGTTCGGATAGGTATGACTGTCTCTCTCACATGAAGGGTCCGGGAACAGATAAGTTTTAACAACCTATATTGTTTTGTTATGTTGTTTTGAATTAAATGCAATGGTCATATCTTTATTTAAGCATATATTCATTAATAATAAGTAAAAGAAATTGCCTCCTTGGTCTAGTGGCTTCATTGTTGGACTCACAGGTCCCAGGTTTGATTCCCAGGGGTACGCATTGGCATATAATAGATAATAATCTATCGATGTTTAATTTGGTTGGTGGTAAGGCATTTTGATGTCCGCCTGGCTAGCTAACACCATATTACCTAAGTCTGACGTCAAACAGCAGTGTTAATAGCACTGTTATGTTCCGGGATGAAAGGTAGCCAGCCAGCCATGTTTAGATTGAGGCTTGATTGAGGCTTATAGGTGCGCACGTTTACCATCCAACGGTCTTGTCTTACCATCAGGTGCAATGAGATGCCAATTGCAAAGTAGATAAATTTTGGGATTTGAATAGTGGAAATAATACCTCTAGAATGTGAATGTATCACGATATGTCAAATTGTCAATCTATGGATGTCGTAAAACGTGATCAAAAGAAAATCACAGATCTGCCTGACAAATGCAGACATTACGACTAATTCCCTTATAAAATCTATGGAGACGGACAAAAATTATAGCAAAAATAAAATCATAAAATATAGTTACATTTCTATAAAAATTAAAATGCCAAAAATGTTATTAAATATATAGAAATCTTATAATATATAATGCCTATGTAAAGCATACATATTTCTTGGCAAATAAATGAGTTTTCAAATATAGAAGCGCTTGAGGGGATAAAAAAAAGAGAAAATGCGACAGTAAAAACCTAGGGTTGTCAAAAATTGAACGTTACCATCTCTTTGTTCGCCTTCTCCCTCTAACAAAGGGATAGGTGCAGTCTCGCTCACAGAAGGGCCAAGCCCTTTGTTCTTCACTAATCCTCCGATAGCAACCATGAGTGAAGTCACGTAGGCATGGTAGAGAAATTTGGTTACTGATAAAAACTTATAATATGGAAGATAGCTGTAATAGTAGGTCATTGTTGGGGTACCGTAGCAACCAATATGAACCCTTATGATTTGATCCTTTCCGTCTTATCTTCAACCGACTTTAATAAAGGTGGAGTTTGTCAATTCGACGCGTATGTTTTTTAAAATAAAATTGTATGTGTGTTACGCAATAACTCCGCCAATAGTGAACCGATTTTGATAATTCTTTTTTTGTTTGGTAGAACATACTTCAGAGGTGGTTCCATATTTTATTGAAATTGATTGATCGCTCTTTTATATATTTTTATTCTGCATATTGTAGAGCGAAAATCAGCATTATTTTTCAAAAAGAGAAAATACAACACTATATAATAACACAAAGAGTTATTTTATTAGTAGTATTATTTAAACAAATATATATTTTCATTTCATATTTAGTAGTAGTAGTTTTATTCTCCCGAATGGGAAGGCAATGGAACAAAGCCATACAGCCTACTATGAATATATATTTTCTTCAGCTTTCTCAATAAAATGTATAATGTGTACAATGTACATTCTATCGCTTGTTTTGACGATTCTTGACGAGAACTTCAAAGGTCAGTCTTGGTTTCAACATAATTCGAAAGAATCCATATGCCGAATGTACTCGACATGGTAAACCCTTTCGATCGCGTCGAAACTTTTTGCACTATATCATAATCATAATTTATTGGTACTGCTGGTACAAGTCAATATTTTATAATCAGTTACATACACAAAAGTCAAAATTAAATTACTAAAGTTAAATTAAGTTAGTCAAATTACTATTAGTCATGGAGAAGAGAAGAAGTCGTATATTTTATAGAATATCACACCATTATAACACAAAAAACACACATAACACACGTATTATTAACTAATTACGAAAAATTGCAATCAACCACCATTATTCAAGTTCGCACCAAGAATCCATTTCATATTTATTAATAGACAACTAGTGTTGTGTGACGGGATGAGAGTCAAGAAGTCGCATGTCATAAGTTTTGAAATGTTGTGATGTAGTGTACGCAGTATTGTAAAGTTCAAGTTCGGGGTGAGCCGTGAGCGGTAAACATAAAGCAATGGTTATTGTTTTATTTTCAGAACACTTATAAGGCCGCCATCGTAGACCTCGGAGATAAAGTGGTGGACCACACAAAGTATACTCAATTCGTCAATGAGGCCGCTAATTCGGTAAGCCAACAACAATTGCACTTTTTTCCTACCTGAGATTTTTCACCATGGGATTGATTTGCTGAATGGTTACAATTACAATATAATCTGACAATTATATATCATATCCTAACTGCACTTTTCCAGTGTGCGTCGTCCTTTTGTTTGTTAGTTTGTGTAAAGCTGAAGGTAATTTTCAAAACTTCGTTAAAAGCAGTTTTCGAACTGAATATTCTAATGTAGATTTGTAAGTATTTTTGTCTAAATTTATTTTTCTTATTATCGGTACAACGCTGTGTTTACCTTTAAGTTAGTTGCACATATGACACTATTGTTTTGTAAGTTTAGTTTTTTTGTTATTGTGTGTAATTAATTGGTAATTGAGAAGCGTCGGTGGCGCAGTGGATAAGGCGCGGACTCTCAATCTGAGGGTACCGGGTTCGAATCCAGCCGTGTACCTATGAGTTGTTTTTCAATTCAAGTACATTATCCGATTGCTTAACGGTGAAGGAAAACATCGTGAGGAAACCTGCATGTCTTGAACAGGCATGTGAAGTCCGCCGATCCGCACTGGGCCCGCGTGGTGGACTATGGCCCATTCACTCTCTGTAGGAGAGTAGGCCTGAGCCCCTCCAGTGGGGACATATATAGGCTGTTGATGATGATGAAGAATTGGTAAGCCTTAATAAATAAATAAACCAGTGGCAAGTTTTTTTTAAAAAAAAAACCATAATTACAACTAAGTGATATCCTTGCGGTTGGTAAATCTATTTTCTGTCATAGTAACTGTGCCCATTGTCATTTCAAAACCCTTCAACTACATCTGTACTAAAAAATCAAGTCATTATGATTCTCCTTGGCCACGACGTAACGAAAGAACGAAGTAACAAACTCACGCATTTACAATATTAGTATGGATTGGCACTGACTCAGATTCAGATAGCTCGTTGGTTGCCAGCGTCAATCATTTAACAGTCGAGGTCTGGGTTCGATCCTGGCTCGTACCAATGAGTTACAATTTGTTATTTAGAATAGAAGGTCACCGACAAGCTCGACGAGTCAGTGAGCTGAAGTGGCAATGGGCAGGCCACATCGCTCGAAGAACCGATAACCAGTGGGGAGTAAAGGTTCTCGAGTGGCGATCTCGTACCGGGAAACGTCTACCAGGCCGTCCCCCCACTAGATGGACCGACGACCTGGTTAGAGTCGCGGGGAGTCGCTGGATGCAGGTGGCTCGGGACCGGTCGATGTGGCGTACCATGAGGGAGGCCTATGTCCAGCAGTGGACGTTTCCCGGCTGATGATGATGATGATTTAGAATTTACTATTGGCTTTTCGGTGAAGCAAAACATCGTGAAGAAACCTGCACAAGTGCACACTCCTGAACAGAAATTCCAAAGGTGTGTGTGAAGTCTAATCCGCACTGGACCCGCGTGGTGTACTATGTCCCATACACTCTCTGTAGGAGAGTAGGACTGAGCCCCTGCAGTGGGGACGTATGTAGGCTGTTGATGATGATGAGACTGACTTTTGATTTTAATCTTTTTTTAAGGATGTGGATATCTTGTTAGTACCGTCGCCTCAGATCGACAGCTACATCTCCTTGTCGGACAACTACGATGACATCACTAGGTCACTGTCGAAAGCGGCTCAACATGGCGGCGTGTACGTGGTAGCGCATCTCTTCGAGAAGGCACGCTGTCAGAACAAGAATGAACTGATAAGGAGCAACTTGGTTTTCGACAGGAAGGGCTCCATAGTTTCTGTGTGAGTAATTTGCTCTGAGTAAACTCCGGTGAAGGAAAACATCGTGAGGATACCTGCACAGTCCTGAGAAGAAATTCAAAGGTGTGTGTGAAGTCTACCAATCTGCACTGGTCCCGCGTGGTGCACTATGACCCATACACTCTCTGTAGGAGAGTAGGACTGAGACCCTGCAGTGAAGACATATATGTGTAGGCTGTTGATGATTGATGAAACTCTGATGATCCGCTTTAGAAGTGTAGTGACCCGCCAGAAAACCAAAGTGACCGATGTAGCTCACCGTATTAGCAAGCTGAAGTGGCAGTGGGCCGGTCAATGGTCATATTTGCCGATGGACCGACAGTCGCTGGAGCAGACGAGTCCTCGAGTTGAGTCCACGTCTAGACATAAGTAGTGTAGGACGTCTATCTCAGCAACTATGATGGCTGTCGACTTGAAAATTGTAATGGTTATAGGGAATGATAGCCCACAGGTTTCATCATTGAAATAATTGGTACAATATTTTTATTTATATTTAAAAACGGATCAAAATAGGTTCGGCTGAAATTTCGACGTGGAGTTACTGAATAAATTGTGGTATGAAATGTTTTATTATGTAATTTGCTGCATAGATTTTGAGTTTGAAAAATGTGTGTAAAAATACCATTCCCGCCCCACTATCTAAGAAGTTTCCGAAGTTAAAAAACTGATATAATCACAGTAGACCGGGTTTATAGAAAACTTCCAGCTGCAGGTTGACACATCACCTTCTTTCCATCATCAGGTCCAGAAAGCCAGTGAACCACGTCGCCAACTGCAGCACATCCTCAGACCTGGTCAGCTTCACCACGGACTTCGGCGTCACCTTCGGACTACTGATGGAGGAGGACCTGGTCTTGGAGAATCCTCGCCACTTGAAGAAGTTGACCAACTTCGTGGTGGCTGGAAGATGGAAGGCGGATGTGCCGTTTTTAAGTGGTAAGGCACTATTCTAACCCTTTATTAAGAGCAATCAAGCCATCGAATTGTTTATTCTAGAAAATATTGTTTTATACCACTAAACGAATGATAAATTACAGTACTTCCATACACAAGCCAATATGCTAGATGTATATTTTTTATCATTCATGTTCTAAAACGACATATCATTCGACTAAAGCAACGAACTCTTGTTTCTGTGTATGTATGATTCACTATCATACTCTGTGGCACCACCTACTACGATCTCTATTCCAAACTTTATATTAAATAATGCTATATTATCGCTTCCAGCAAACCAGTTTTCGTGGTCATGGGCCCATATCACCAATGCTAATCTGGTGATGTCAACTGGCATCTACTCCGGGAGAGCTGGCTTGAAGGGTACAGGAACTACTGGCAGACTGGTCGTAGCGGAGCTGTATAAAGAAACCAGTGCTGGTAAGGAATTTACCTCCTTCAACATATGTAAATCAGTCTTCAGAGTTCGGGAAGTTTGGTGTATCTTCTCACCTAAACTACCTCAGTGTTTGACAAAAGTCTTTAATCAGTGAGTGTTGCCAGTGATGTCATCATCAACAGCCTATATATGTCCCCACTGCAGGGACTCAGGCCTACTCTCCTACTGAGAGTGCAAAAGCCATAGTCCACCACGCGGGCCCAGTGCGGATTGGTAGACTTTCCACACACCCTTGAATTTCTTCTCAGGAGTGTGCAGGTTTTCTCACGATGTTATCCTTCACCGAAAAGCCAACGGTAATGATTTTATCATTCGTACATAAATTCCAAATAACAATTTGGAACTCATTAGTACGAGCCAGGATCGAACCCAGACCTCGATTGTACATGGACTGACGCTCTACCCAACTGAGCTACCACGGCTTCATGATGACATACGTAACCGAAACATGGTCCTTTACTGTGGGCCGAACGAAGAAGCTCTAAGACACTTAGCGAGCTGTGTAACGGGCTATGCTTGAAATGACTGTCTCTGGTTGATAAGTTTCGGAATGAGTAAATCCATATACCGCAAAAGATTGAAGAGTCTTGGAAGCCGAAGTGGCAGTAGGCAGTCATCTTTTGAAGAACGAATAACACATGGGGAATAAGAGTTCTGGAGTGGCGACCACACGTAAAGATCTCGGGACGGAAGACGCTTCCAAGCAAGCAGCTCTTGACAGATCATTGTGGCCTACCCTGGGAAAGGCCAGGCTTGTACTCGTATTGGGTAAATATTTTTCAAAAGGCTAAAACACATCTTTTGTCTTCTTTATTGCCATAAACTCTAAAACACTTTCTTGTTTACAGTAACGACAACCATTGTTCATCCCACAAAGCTGCAGAGCTTTGTCGGTGAGGACCTAAACCAGTACATCATCAAACCCTTGGACCTGAAAGCCAGTGCTCAAGGGTACAAGGAAACCGTTTGCCATAAGAAGTTCTGCTGCGAGTTCTACGTCAAAACTGGCTCAGTTGGTAAGTGCCTGGCTTGATATCATCTTTTTTTTCTCATTTTTATTGTTTGTTGTTATAGCGGCAATATAAATACACGTTCAGTAAAAATTTTAACTGTCTACCTTTTACGGATCCAGAGATACAACCCAATGACAGACAGACTAACGGATGGACAGCGGAGGATTAGTAATAGAGTCTCGTTAGTTACCCAAAGGTATTTTGTTTTTAAGGGACATTTTTTGTAATTTCATCCTGAAAGCGGTCAAAAGATGCAGTTTGGGGGACTGTTAACAAGGGAGTTGACCAGCCTGCGTTGCTTGTAGTTTCGCTGGCGTCCACTTGCATTTTGAGGAAAAGGTGAAATTTTAAAGATTGGAAGATTACAAAAATAACCGAAAGAAAGACAAAGTATGGTCTTGAAGTAGAATATCACCTCTTCCTCCTCTTCTTTGGTCAATTCCAGTAGACGAATGACAAATGATTTGATTTCACGGGAGCTAGTTCTGTTCATCCAAAGCATCATAGCATCCAAAGTCAACGTGGCGTCACTGACACAGCGTCTCAGACTGACTCTATTGACGCCGGATCTGTGACGCAAGCGTCACAGTTCAAAAGCCCACCTTAAAAATGGCCCTGGTCAAGTAACGCCAAATGTGCAAGTCGATCGTACCTCTCAGCAAAGGTCTTCAGGATGTACTTGGAACTAGCCCGCACTAGCCCTCACCCTGCAGAGCAATTAGGCTTTCTTTTTCTGGAAGACGACGAAGATGTCAAGTTATTTAGATACTCTAATCGCGTTGGGATCCTAGCATGATTAGCAAAAAGGCTATTTTGAGAATCCTCATCTTTCTACTAATCCATTGATGAACTCCGTCACCAGCCGAACGATGATAAATTAACAATACAAAATATAATTGCCAGTTTACATTATTCCAGTCCAGTAACCCAGTAGCGCTAGACTGGAATAGGCCGGACTACAACGACAATGAGTTCAACCTATCAAAATTGTTCTATCAACACTGGAATGCCTGTGGATTGGCCGTCGATATGGTTCTATTGAAGCTGGATTCAAAAGTAGACCGCCAATCCTGTTTCCGCACTGGATTGCTCACTGGATCCAGTGCATTCCAGTGCCAGGTTACATTATTCCAGTTGCAACAGTTTATGTTATTCCAGTTGCAATCCAGAGCTGGTTTCCGAAATAATGTAAACTGGCCATAACGTTTACAATGTTATTTGTTGTAGGGTCAAACCCCACTGAAGATAGCTACGGTCTGGCTGCTTTTGATGGTGTGCGTCACTTCGGTCGTGGTTTTAACATCGCCACGCAGAGTTGTGCCGTATTCGCTTGTGCCGGACTCTATAAGAGGAGTTGTGCCGTTGGGTAAGTTGCATTGCAAATTGTTTGTTGCAGTTAAATTATAGGCAGCTAAACCTTGTTTCGACGTTAGTTACTGAATGAAAAAGAATGAAATGAGATTTTTGTATTGTATATTAGTAGTTCTCTAGCCAATGGGCTTGGGATTCTAAATTTTTACGAATCAAAAATGTTTAAAAGCACTTTTTGTTCGATTGTGAGTAAATGAATTTTTTTTGGATATGATTTTTAATGTTTTACTCCGAAACACGTATCTTAATAATTTCTTTAAAAATATATTTGCATTTCAATTGAACAATAAACAACTTTATTGTCTGTAACGCCCTAATGCTGTCAACTAGCTTCAGACTATTTGCATTCAATGACAGAACGATAAGGGCACAGGAAGTGAACGTAATGTCTCTTTGAGTGGTACAATGTACATGAACATAATTTATTTGCATGAAATAAAACACACATAAACACATAATCATCCGCGTTGAATAAAGAGTCAATTTCATAGACAATCACTGTCAACAATCTCGTGGGTTCTAAATCGTGGGTTCGTCTAAATCAGTTTAGCTAGAGCCTAAATCGCTTAAGAGGTAGAACAACTTCAAAACGTTGTTATTCGATCATTACCTAAATATACTCGCACTTGACCATGATCGTAGACCAAAGCCATTACGGCTGTTACTAGAAGACTCTGACCCGAAACTAATCAAAGCTTTGCTGTATCTATTTTTCAGATCAGAAAACAACTCCACCAACACGCACTTCGAAAAAATCTCTATCACTGGCAATTTTACCAAGAAAAACTCCGTTCAATACCCCATTGTGCTGTCAACGTTGCCTTCTAACTTCAAATTTGATAGCACACCTGTGCCGAAATACCAGAAAGTGACAGTTGAACTGATCGACAATCAGAACTTGCTAAACTTTGGCATCTTCGGCCGAGACTTTGCTAAAGACTTCCAGGTGAAATACGTGTCAGAAACTGCGGATATGGGTGGCTTGACCATGGATGTTTATGATTATTTCTTTAACGAGGACATGCAGGAGTTCTTCGATTACCTTTGGATTAGAATCAGGATTTTGTTGTTTGTCGTTTCTATTTATGTTTTGGAAATGATGTGAGTTTTTTCATGTAATATTTTACTGGAGAGTAAATAGACTTTTGATATTCGTTGTTAGGGAAAGCGAATTGGGTTCAATTGTTATTCCAGGGATTATCATGCTTTTGTAAAATATTTTGTACAGGTTTTATACTCGCATGAAATCCACACGTATTTCTAACTACTTACATTTCAAGGTCAAGGAATAAGGTTTTTATATGTTTATTTTGAGTACTATCTACTCCAGGGATTGCGTTTTTGAAACTAGTCTGATAATATTAAAATTATTTTGAATGGCCATTGTGTGGGCACAAAACAACGAAATAATTTTCTTGATAAAGCATTTAAGGACGTGAGTAAATTATATGTTGTTACATATATTATATTTTATTGAAAATTTATTTAAACAACATGCCGATTATTTTGATTCAGAAAAGTTTTCCGAAATTAATTTTGGAATTAACCAGTAGAAATTACCTGTATGTATTTAATTATAATAAAGTTTAATCATAATTATTTTGCAGTCGTCAATTGGTTAATTCATTAATATTGTCGATGTATTTGTATTGATTAATTATTTAAATTAAAATGTTTATGCAAATCAACAAACTGAGGGTCGAAAAGAGGTGGTTCAAATTCGGCCTGCACTTGAACACTATTTAAAATATCAAGCAATAATCTAAATATTTATAGAATAATAATAGAATTACATTTTTGCATTCATTTTATTTTTATTTATATTTCGTACTAAGTGACAGCGTCAAATGTCATTTTATTGACGCCATCTTTGTTTTCAACGTTAAATCTTACCTGTTTCGTGCGCTTTATATATCTTTGTACAAATAAACTAAACCGAAATATACAAAAATGGTAACTAAATCACTTTTATTTTAAGGCCTTTTAAAATTATAAGTGTACAAGACCAGTCCTTGGCTCCATACATTCGTGGAACGCATTTATTTTTTATAAAAATATAATTAATTAATTCATGTCACGACTGATTACTGTGATATTAGATTTTATGCATGATTTTGTATGAATTAGAAATTTCAAGAAAACTTCCACTGTTTTATTTATTTCTGTAATTTGTTTCCCAATTATACACCGCGAGGTTTCAGAATTATTCAATGACCTTCTGTAGTTTAGTCTACCTAAGTACAACAAGGCGTTGTGATCATGCCAAATTATCTCAGGAAAATATATTTTGTGGCGTTCTGTAAGTAAGGTACATGTTCAGCAGTGGACTTTTGCAATGAATTTCATCGTCCTCCGTGGCGCAGTTGGCTGAGTGTTAGATTCAAATTCCCGGTGGGTCTTTTGTCAGACATAACTTTGAGACTTTTTTAGTTAGGACATTGCAGGCTGAATCACGTGATTGTCTGAACAGTGATATGATTCCGTGCTTCGTTAGTCACGTTAATCCGTTGTTCTCGGTTACTATCTACGACAGGTAGTATGTACATGAGACATGTCAGAGGACTGTGGCGGATCAAATCTGACACTAGAGTGTGTGAGGTCGGTCATCGATCTTACAACCTACTCGATGAGATGAAGATTAGAGATACTCGATTTCAGACAGAGTGCATACGAGGTATATTCGTACAGAGACTTTTGACATATATTTCAAAAAAATTGAAATATGTAATACTAGTTAATAAGTATATTAAAGTATAACTTCGTATGTCCGCTGAGGACGAGACATAGCAGATCTATAACTGTTACCTACTACCATGCACTGTACAACCTATGTTTACGAATACAGATTTGTGACTTTGAGAAACACGGGATTTTTTCTAAGAGCAACCAGACAAATTATTGTTGGATACTTTGAATGAAAACTAAATTGATTTTGTATAATTTCATTTTATTTTAACAGGTCTCAAATTGCATAAGGCAATATAAACTATAAAGAGTACAAACTTAAACAACTTAACTTAAGGTTCCTATTTGTTGATCAGAAATTTATGGCGACTTCGTGTAAAAACAAATGTTATTAGCCTTCTGGGTCTTATTTCAATATATATAATTGCATCAAATATTACATAACTTTAACAGTTAAGATCCAAACTGGGCAATGTGGACCGAGGCGAAGCCGAGGGATTTTCAATCACGAAGAATTGTGTGCTTCTTTGCTAAAGGAATCACCACCTACGAGTTTATTAATGTCTGTTGGTACGTCTGTCAGACTTCTTACGTTGCAGGAACCACCAGTGGTCTTCATCATCATCTATGAGGGTCTTCTCGATCCAGGGCATGAAGGCCTCCACCTGAACCGAAGAACGACTCGTTTAATCACAGGAGGATATATTGGAATCAATTTCAGACAGCAGAATATGTTCACGTTTTAATTGCTGCTATCCCTGCCTGGCTAGGAAGACGAAATAGAGAGGTATAGAGAGAATACAAGAGTTGGAGTAGTAGTAGTAGAGTGTACCTTGGTGTAAACGTCAGGCTTTCCCCTGGCGCACGGTATGCCCCAGGACACGATGCCGATCTGTCGCAGCTCTCTCACTAGAGGACCCCCGGAGTCACCCTGAAAAATAAGTGATAGTGTACATTTTACATATATTTCATATTTCATTCGTAGTGTAACTGACTTTTTGTTTTTGTTTTGTAACTATACTCTAAAAAATACGTATTATCTCATAATTATCATGATCGAATTTTCTCTGTGCAAAATTGTGTTATAGTTTTAAATTTTTCTTTTGAGAATAAATGTCGTTAACTACAATCCGCTGGCTGGAAAATTTACGGCTCATATATATTCTTCAATTGATAAAAAAGTTACTAAATTATCACGTCACGGCACTCACACCACGCCCTTCGTCCAGAAGTTCTACCTCATGAAGGTCTCCAGCTTTTAGAGAGTTCTGAGCCAACAGTGGACTTATGTGTTGTGATAATTAATGTCTCCCGGAAGTCCTACCACATGTAGTCGCCAGCAAGTGGACAATACAAATTGTATGATTGTATGAAAGAATACATACATGGCAAGCCCCCTCGCCAGCCTTGGTGAGCGCGCAGACTTGAGTCTCGAAGACCGCGTTGATGTTCTTATGAGCCTCCTTGCACTCCTCGTATGTGATGCTCTTCAGCTCCAGCTGCATCAGGTCGTTGGGAAGGCGGCCGGGGTACTGACGACGAGGGAAACAAACGGTAACAGTTATCTGGGTATATAATTTGTTTTTGTTGATTTTCTCAAAAAGATGTCAAGAAATTTTGATAAAATTTATACGGGACCACCTCTGAAGTATGTTCTACCAAACAAATAAAAAATCATCAAAATCGAATCGTAATTGGCAGAGTTATCGCTTAACATACATACAAAATAAACATACAGTCAAATTGAGAACCTCCTTGTTTAAAATCGGTTGAAAACAGGTGTTTCAAATCCAGCCTGCACTTGTACACCATTTAAAAATCAAGGAATAGTCTAAAAAATGTCAAAAAAAAACACCTAAATTTGCAGTTAGATTACATACCCGTTGAATTGTTTCTAGCTTTTTATAATCATAAAAAACAGGTTTCTTGTAGAAGAGACCCCTTTAAATTTAAATTTATTTTTATTATTTGTTGTTATAGCGGCAACAGAAATACACATTCTGTGAAAATTTCAACTGTATACCTATTACGTATCATGCGATACAGTCCGCTGACAGACGGACGGACGGACGGACAGCCGAGGCTTAGTAATAGGGTCCCTTATTGTACTTACCGAAGTGGTCCCCCACCCCGTCAGCACCAGATCCTCTCCTTTCTCCACCGGCTCATCATTCAGCTCAATGGCGTCCACAGAGCTGCTGAACTCCATCTCCTCATGAGTGAACAGGACGGCTATATCGTTCCTTATGACGTCATTGTCGTACTCTTCGTGTGTCACTATCTTGCGGATCTGGTACGCCGTACCTCCGGATCGCAGCTGATTGGTACCGACTACAGCTTGGAGGTACTCCGGTCGTAGTCTGATAAGAAATATTTATGTTACAGCGGAATTTCTCATTGGTAACTTAGGCGCTTCGTACATTATGTTACTAAGAAGTTTGTTTTTTACCCGACTGCGGAAAAACCCAAAAGGAGGGTTATGTGTTTGACCTATATGTACCTAATATGTCTGACTCTATGTTCCCTCGTAACTACTGAACGGCTAAACCCAAAACCGGTTTTAATAAATTATACATGGATTCAAAATAGCGTATTTTTGGTGCCAAATTGCGCAGTATGAAAAAATAAATCTTTTCTTTACAAAATCTATCGAGTGTGGTATCAAAATAAATGGTATACGAAAATATATCCAGCGTATGTGTGTATATGTTTAAATGCAATTTACCCACTTTTGTGTGTGTGTGTTTTTTAAAATTTACTTTTCATTAACTTGTCAATTTTTCTATTAAAAGTTTTCTTTGAATCTATCTCGAGTTTTTCCGACTTAATTATGTATTCTTTTTAGACTATACTTAAATAGACGAGGTTTTTCAAATCTATTTTGTCAGTTCTCAAACCGCTATATTGTTTTTATTACGTTCAGCAGACCGACAAGGCTCTTTAGAAATGTGTTAAAAATCCGAACTAAAGTGACGCCATCTTGACAAATTTAGATATACGATGTAGGTTGCAAATACTGTATTGTTTTGAACTCAAGCGAGAACCAAAATATCCTTGACGCCTTTATATTAGTTTGTTATTTAAGAACGCCTATAACAAAAAATAGAGCAATGTTCAAACTATATGTTCATCAACAATTGCTATACAAAAATTTGCAGGCGTTTTCTTCAATTTAATTTACTTCTATTAACGCGTTCAAAAAGAACTAGAAACCGACTTCAACTGTCCTAAAAGTCATTCATAAAAAAACTATATAAAACATATTTGGTTTTAATTCATAATTTGGATTCATAGTAGGAGTTATTGCGTTACATACATTTAAAAAAGCATATAGGCGAATTGAAACCTCTTTCTTTTTTGAAGTCCGTTGAAAACAAAAGAGAGTACAGCTGATAATAAAGCATTATTTATTTTGTTTGAGTAATAAAAAAGATATTTACCTTTCTACACAGTGAGCGGCTGTCAGAATTACTCTGGGAGTAACGATTGACCCACCACAGAAGTGCCAAATGCCCCATATCCTCAAGGAGACTTGATATGGTATAGAACCATTCGCCGCCTTTGTGCCGCCTACGATCCTTTCCCAGTCATATTTCCCTTCCTCTGATGAATATATATCTGATGCAACTGAAAATAGTACATGTTAGTATACATATATAGTGAAAATATTTCGAATTCGACTTCCTGTCAACGTTTTGTAATAATCTTGTCATTCTACCTTCGATCAACAATAACCAACATTCTACATATTCAATCGGTTACATCCTTGAGGCGTTGATAATGATCAAAGTAACATGTTGTCTTTAACTGTTAATACATTCAAATATTAGGCGAGATGAAGGCCAAATACAAGCGTCTTGTGTTTAAAATGTTATTTATTGTAATAAAATGTAACAATCATGAAGCTAAAAATATTTTACTGTGCTGAGCGCTGGCACTTCTGTTAAAAATGGTAAAAATGTTTTAGATTAGGACTGATTAGGACTACTTTTTGAGAGAAATATGATAGTTATTTCAGATATGAATGTAGGATGAGAAGCGAAGGATGAGAAAAATTCAATAGAAAAAAAGGTGCAACGTAAATAAGATTGCAGCTTGATTTTACTGAATAAAAAAAAAGAAATTACAAAAAGCATTTGTCAGAAGTGGGATTCGAACCCACGCCCACAGAAGTGGACTGCGACCTGAACGCAGCGCCTTAGACCGCTCGGCCATCCTGACATGTCTGATAGCGACGAAATTACGATTCGGTAACGTGCTATTGATTTTTATCACATGACGTCACCTGTTTATTCATAAAGTGGCTAAAATTAGATTGAGTAAGGAAAATCGAAGTGCAGCCACAATAAAATATCAAAATAGATTGGAGCGAAGGGGTTACGATTATTAGAAAATATGAGTTTATATTTCATAGCCTTAAAATGTATTTCAGTTTATTAAATAATTGAACCGATAAAATTGTATTTGACATTTATGCTTATAACTATATCGATATTAAATTTGAAATACAAACACTATGTAAAAGTTTCAAATAACAATTAAATGATATCAGATACATTCAATTATTAATCTATTCTCTATAGTGTATAGTACTTTGCCAATTAATTATTTTTGAACTATATAACTTATGAATGTAGTTTTATTTCAAAAAGATTGCGAATTCGTAGATTTTTGGAATTATCCAATACTTTTTCGGTATACACAACATTATATTTGATTAAGAAATTATCCTGTATTTTAAATAGCAATAATTATTTAATGCATTAAATTAAAGCATTCAAAAAGAACTAGAAACTGACTTCAACTAGGTCTACAGCATTCATATTCATATTTAATGCAAATTTAAGACTTATATGGTTTTCTCATGGATGCCGTTGTCAGAACTAGATCAAACTGAAATGGGACCAGACGGTTGCACCAGATTTTAAATAAAAAAGAATCATCTAAATCAGCTCACCCAGTCGAAAGTTCTGAGGTAACAAACATAAAAAATCATACTTGTTGAATTGAGAACCTTCTTTTTTGAAGTCGGTTGAAATTGGAAAATCTTAGGCCCAAAAATTGAATCTTGTAATTTAGTTTTAAAAGCCAAAATTAAATTAAACAAATACCTAATACAGGAAATATAACCCCAATGAAGACGAGGGAGAAATCCATTTTTCGATAGAAATCCTCACAAACTGCACTGAACGACAAAAAAATTATTTTCCTCTTATATCTGAAATGTAATCTAGATTTATGTTAATAATATTGAACTATGCTATGTTGGGACTAATCTGTCCCACATACTATGATTATACTAGATATACATTTATAGAGTGCAGAGGGGCGCCACTGTCTATGTAGCAATCTGTATAAAATGTAAAATAACGTAAGCGACAAAACACAAATAGTTATTTTTTTAAATAAAAATACGGCCAAGTGCGCATTGGCCTTGCGTACCGAGGGCTTCGTACAGAATATGGATATTTAAAATACGGAAAACCATAAATAATTTGCACCGAACAATCCCTCTAACGAATGCGCCTTGATTTTCGTTCTCAATTTAGTTTTGCTATTCGCTACTAACAACTTAAAAGCACGTCTAAAAATAACGTTTGTTGTGAGTCCCATTAAATATTTATTTTATTCTGTTTTTTACTATTTGTTGTTATAGCGGCAACATATATACATCATCTCTGAAAATTTCAACTGTCTATCACGGTTCATGAGATACAGCCTGGTGACAGACGGACAGACAGGAAGACGGACAGCGAAGTTTTAGCAATAGGGTCCCGTTGGTTACCCTTTGGGTACGGAATCCTAAAAACCATCACACATTTAAAAAAACTATATCCGTAGAAACTGAAGTGAAAGCATTCAAAATGGCCGCTTTAGTTCCATATATCTCCGTCACCGTCTAACCTTACGAAGTTAATTTATAACTAGGTATCAGTTTAATATGTATGTATGTACGTAGTACCGCCCGTATGTAGTTTATCTGTATTTTGTTAATGACGTTACCATATCACGTCAATGCAAATACGTTTTTGAGAATGCATTTTTTAAATTTCGCGGCATGACGACAAATCTTTTAAAGATTGCATCATCCATACTATTACAAATGCGAAAGTGTGTTTGTTTGTTCTCCTGTCTCATCGTTACAGGTCAGAATGCCTTGATTTTTTGTATAGTGACAGTTGAAGGTCCAGAAAAGGATATAGGCTCCTTTCAATCCCGATCGATCTAGTAGTTCCCGTGGGATACTTTCCCAAGTCTACGTGGACGAAGTCGCTGGCAAAACAAATTTTACTTTGCAGTTATATTCCATACCCGGTGTATGGACATCAACTGCATAGTTAAGTTTGTAGTAATAAAAGCATGTTTATAGTAGGTGTACCAGTGTATATAGCAGATTCTGTGAAAATTTCAACTGTCTACCTATTACGGATATACAGCCCGCTGACAGACAGACGGGCGGATAGCGGAGGCTTAGTAATAAATAGGATCCCGTTGGTTACCCATCGCGTACGGAACCCTAAAAA
This sequence comes from Carcina quercana, assembly GCA_910589575.2. NCBI lineage: Eukaryota > Metazoa > Arthropoda > Insecta > Lepidoptera > Depressariidae > Carcina > Carcina quercana. The sequence goes on along the minus strand of OU342449.1, from coordinate 8,919,466 downwards.
ACCATTAATAATATAACTCTACATGCACAGCGGTGGCAGAAAATCAGTACATCTACCATGAGTTTACGCAGCCGATAACGTGTATCGTTAACTATCGCTCAGTCCTTGTCACCCACATCTCGACTGAGCAGCATTTCCGATAGTATTAGATATACATTACCGCCTGCGTGAACTCATGGTAGACGCATATAACTTCATGTGCCATAGTCGCACGCAGAGCTGAGTTCTAGATTAATTGATGTTCTTTTTAAGTGTTAAGAGACTGTGTTGGTTAGACCACGTGGCCGCGTTCAAATTTGCATTGTTTTGTAGCTGTCCCTATCCGAGCCCTATCCTACCTGAGCGCGTACGGTGAGACAGCATACACTACGCGAAGTTATCCACCCGTTATTTGGATGTTTCGTAGTCCAGGGATCATTTGAAGGATACAGTATATTATGTAACCATTTTTTAAATACAGTATACTAATAAAATTTCAGATGTCGGTGGTTTTTCCAAATTGTTCTAAATTGAATCATACTCTTGTAAATCAGGTTCAAAGTTGGGGCTTTTTAATACCGTAAAATACAATTCTTTGACGCCCTGTAACTCTGGAAGTATATATTTAAACGAAAATCTGACTCACCACCGACACAGATATTTGTTTCTAGATTGTGTCTTGAAAATTTCATAGATTTTCATAGCTTAATACTCAAAATATGACTGGACTACGTTTGTATGGGCGCTTTGACACCAGCATACCCTCTTAATTAAAATTTATTTAACATTCATCGCCTTGTAAAACTACATTTAACATCTCGTAAAACGTTCAGCTAGATAGGAAGTAATAAAACATTAAAGTGGCACGTGCTTTAAGCGTATTTCCTAGCAACAAACCCTGACCTAGAAATTGTATGGAATTGCATACAATATCGCTCGAGTATTCTGTATGCAATTCGCGCATGCGTGCAATCGTCGCAAATGACATAGATCCTTACTTTAATATCAGAGTCGTGTGTGACAGAGTCGACGATATGGAAATTTTATTGATGCTATGGTAATGTCTTAGTTCATTGTAAGCTTTAGTCCGCCCGCGGCTTTACCTGCACAGACAATGCTATTTTCATTGATTAGAGAAGCTTAGATGATCATTGCCTTCTTTTGGACATCAGCCTTCCCTGATGTATTGCCTCGTTTTTCAACGATTGTCCACAAGTGGAGTGTTTGGAGTGGACTTAACTCGCACACTGCTATCTAACTTTAAAAGGTCAAATTCAAATACTGTAGATAATAACACAAATAATAAATAATAACGCCATCATCAACCGCCTTATCACTAACCCCAGGTTACACCGCTGAACTTTTCAGAATAAATATGAACTCCCAAACAAAAAGGAATCATCAAAACATATTCATAATTGGCGAAATGATCACGTGACATACATACAATAAAAAACACGGTCGAATTGAGAACCTTCTCCTTCTTAGAAGTCCGTTGAAAATACGACGACTATTAGTTTAGGATATGGGGAAACAGATGAACATTGAACATACATACATATTACTGCTAAAACTCTCAAATTCCCTTCGCCGTAGTCGGGTAAATCGGAACATGGCGCCAGCCGGTCAACAAAATGCCGTCGTAACCATTTTAACGATGGTTCTGTAATGCATACGTGATCAATGGCGGATAGTTGTTGCAACGGGACCTGCGCCATGGTCGGCCATTGCAGAGGTCAACGCGGACATGTAACCTACTGATGCAAGGAATACGAATCATCGTATTTGATAAACTAAATTACATTCTGACCGGTAATACTTCACCGGTATTATTCCTGACAGTGCCAAACATGCTATGCTATATTTTTACTACAGCCTGATCATATAGCCAAACAAATTATTATTATTAAACCGGTAAATATTTTCATGATGTCCGGTCCATAGTTGCAAGCTACATCATCATCTACAGCCCATATGTATATTTCGCCACTGCAGGGGCTCAGACCTACTCTCCTACAGAGAGTGTATGGGACATAGTACACCACGCGGGACCAGTGCGGATTGGTAGACTTCACACACACCTTTGAATTTATTCTCAGGAGTGTGCAGGTTTCCTCACGATGGTTTTTCTTTACCGAAAAACTAAAATGCAAGCTACATATTCCTACAAATACAACACACAACATACAAATTCCTGCAGCTCGCACCAAGCGTTTCGCTTCCACATTTATCGTGCGTACAGCAAAAATATGGAATACACTACCGGTTCCCGTGTTCCCCGAAAATTACAACTTGTGAATCTTCAAACGAAGAGTAAATAGTCACCTTCTAGAACAACGCGTAACATCGTCGAATTCATCGTCACTTACCATCAGGTGAGATTGAGGTCAAGTGTTGGTCTATCTGCAATAATAATAATAATATGTTGCATAAAAAATATTGCCCGTTTAGGAGTACCATTGGGTAAGATAGAATATTATAGAAGACTAGCATCCGCCCGCGACTTTGTCCGCGTATACTTCAGGATTTATTCTACTTGTTCGGTAGGCATAGAAGGCATCTATCTCCATTTCCAGCATAAGGTACAAAATAGTGTTTATTCTGTTACGTAGGCTAATAGTTTAAAGAAACAAAAGAAATTTCAATATCTGACGTAGTTCATTCAAAAAGTCTTCACACTAATATTATAAACGCGAAAGTTTGTATATACGAATTACATATTCTATGGTCGGTTGCTAGGCAACGTGTTTTTGTTATGCCAAAATTGCCCATGTAATCCCGCTAATATTATAAGTGTGATTTTGGACAATTTACACAATATGTCTTTAGAAATTATAGCCTACATGTTATTCTGATGTATAAGCTATGTTATTGTAAAGTTTCATTCAAATTCATTCAGTAGTTTTTCCGTGAAAGCGTCACAAACATCCAAACATCTAAACATCCAAACATCTAAACATCCAAACATCTAAACATCTAAACATCTAAACATCCAAACATCTAAACATCTAAACATCTAAACATCTAAACATCTAAACATCTAAACATCTAAACATCTAAACATCTAAACATCTAAACATCTAAACATCTAAACATCTAAACATCCAAACATCCAAACATCTAAACATCTAAACATCTAAACATCCAAACTTTCACATTTATAATATTAGTAGGATAGTAAAATGAAGTTTTCAATAAGAGACTTTAAAAAAAAAGAGAAGAAAATAGTACCTCGTTCATAGATAGATGGCACCATAGTAGCAAATTTTCACTGTCAAATGTAGACTGTTTATTCGCATGAATTGAAAGCAAGGAGTTTATATACTGATTCCTTGATGCAAAGCCATTTACTGTTATACACTTACCAAAGAGAATATAACTGCTGTGTAAATAAATATGTCAAAGTTGTTAACAAGACTGGGGGGGGGGGGGATGTCATGATGATTTATGACAGTTTAATTTCGAGCTCTTCCGCGCCACCTATCGAGTACTTTAAGTACCCATCTGACAGATACGTCTGGAAGTCCCTCATTGGGACCAGTGGATCACAATTTTGTTTTTCAGTACAAACCTCGTATAGTGCTTATTCGGTTGAATTTTCCACCTCTTAGACCTAGCGCGTGTAAAGTCACCGCCTCAGTGGTATATTACTAGCTACCTCCCACTATCTGTAATAAGATCTGCTCTATTATCATTCAGAATCACATTTTAGTTTGTGTTTCTTGCTATGTCATCATAACAAAATAGTTACTCTTCAAAACATAAACATGTTACAGTAAAATAAGTAAACATTCATTTCAATTATTGAATATTTAGTTACAACTCGTGTGTACAATGTGGCAGAAAATTGTGGCATTGTTAACAATATTAGCTTGTAAGTTATTATATTTTTAGTTATATTTTCCCTTATATAATAAAATAAATATAAATAAAATAGCCTTTATTGCTGAACTAATTTTACAATGTTTTACAATTTTCTTACAAATATGCTTACTTTATAATAGTTACTTATCTTTTTACATAAATTAAGTATCGGTAAACGGTTGTTCCTGCATTTCAGCTTGTCTTTCGACATAGGCCTCCTCTAAAGATTTCCACTCTATTCTATCTTTCGCTATGCGGGTCCATATTGGACCCGCCGCTTGTATGATGTCGTCCTCCCATCTTCTAGTCTGTCTGCCTCTTTCCCTTTTGCTCTTCGTTTATATTTTCCCTTATCATATTTTTATACGTGCTACAGATTTGCATTTGCCCTTCACTTCAGAGGGTAAATGACGATATGGTCGTTGGATATAAAGCGTGCTCACTCATAAGCGTCAAGTTGATGAAAGATCAACAAATGAGAAGAAGGAGCTCGACTCTGATAATAACTATCACTTTAAAGCCTTAAAGCCTTATATTTCGGGAATGGATCCCTCAATCAAAAAGTAGTGTTCCCAGACCCTCAATATTTTTGAAAGAACTACTTAACGATTTTGCGCAAAATCGGGTATCGGCGAAAAAAATATTTCATCCCTACTGTATGGGAGGTACCCCAAAAAATATTTTTCAAGATTTTATTCTACCACTTTGTCGGCGTGATTAATATGTATACCCGTAACAAATTACAGCTTTCTAGTAGTAAGGGTCTCTGAGCTAAGCCGCGGATGACAGACGGACAGAGCGAAACTATAAGGGTTCCTTGTGTGACTACGGAAGCGTGTTCTTTAAATTTTTTCGTGATTAATTGTCCTCTAAAATATAACGTATATTCTCAGGTTTCAACACAACGTCCAGCTACTTCTTCGAATGCCACGACGACCCCGCTTACGAACCGAGAGACAGTCTGGTAAAGGACCTCCAGTTCACTTGGTTCGGAATTCTACAGTACGTACATGGTGAGAGATATTCATTAAGAGGCTATGTTGGTTAGACCACGTGGCCGCGTTCAAATTTGGATTGTTTTGTAGCTGTCCCTATCCGAGCCCTATCGGAGCCCTAGCGCGTACGTTGAGACAGCATACACTACGCGAAGTTATCCACCCGTTATTTGGATGTTTCGTAGTCCAGGGATCATTTGAAGGATACAGTATATTATGTAGCCATTTTTTTCATACTAATGAAATTTCAAATGTCTGCTAAACTGTCTGCAAAACAAGTGACTGCTAGACTGTCTGCAAAACAAGTGACTGCTACAACTAAGTGGAGGCAATGGCAGAGGACTGACTCACTATATATTTAATCAAGGCTGCTTTAAAAGCTGACAAAGAAATAGACAGTATATATCGGTCTTTGTCGATGTATATATGTATATTGTGCTCTCGGTAAATTCTCGGAATAACGCTGTGATGTCCTATATTGGTTCGGTATCCTCTGAAAGCAAAGGGATTGAATTTATCCACGCGTAGGCCTGTGAATGTAAATGTAGGCCAATGAACGCGTATTCTATTGAATTATGATGATTTAATTACATTCTAAGGTGACGCCTACTACGCCCATCGCGAACCGTGAACGATCTGGGGCTCTATTTTTGATTCGCTCGTGTGACATAGCTTCGTCGCACACGACTTAAGTCACGATCGACTACAAGTCGCATGAAAACAGGTTTGACCGTATTTTTGAATTATTCGCCTCAGGTGTTGCCGATATAACTTTAAATGTTTAATTTTATCCGTTTTACGCAGAAAAATAAAATCGGTAATTCATGCAAGGAAAACGGAATGCAAAGTACATAGAAGTTCAATGTCAATAAGTGGTAATGTCAGTGTTCGACAATGGCGTTTAGTCTATCGCTCGCCTCCGCAAAGAGTGGTCCCGACCACTCGTTGCAGAAGAGCGATTCAAAAATACCAAATTTCGTAAGTCGAACGAAAATCAGTAGAAAACGAGCGCTCGCGTCGCGTAGAGCGAATCAAAAATAGAGCTCCTGTAGCTGAAACCGAAACCAAATCTCTTTCAGTGAAGACAGGCGCTCCCCACACTTTCAGAGCACCCAGGGTGGTACTGCTAACTCGGCACTACGTCCTTAGCACTGCGAGCGACGCCTTCTATCTGCCCTATGACCATGTCCTGTAAGTTCTTTTTGCAACAAACGATAGATATATGTGTCGTCATTCGAGACTTGACCGAAGTGATCTGACGATAGCCGTGACGATGTGGGTTCTTTTTGTAAATGTACGTCGACGAAGTTAGCGCCTGACCGCCATTAGAGACAGATTCGCATACAGTCGTGGCTGGCGTTGCTCCGCCGTGTTATATTTTTTTAACAGACTTCCAAAAAGGAGATTTTTAATTTTTTAAAATGTATTTTACGCGATAACTTCATCAATTGTAAATCGATTTTGATGATTCTTTTGTTTTTTTGGTAGAGCATACTTCAGAAATGGTCCCATATAAATTATAAAGAAATTGATTCAGCGCTTTTTGAGAAAATAAACAAAAATCAAATAACCAATAGCAAATGTACCCAGATAATTCTACTTAGATGTAGTAAGATCTGGCTGGTGAACACATTTAAGGCAATTGAAATCGGTTTTTAGTTCTTTTTGACCGCGTTAATTATTGAAGTCGAAACTGTTAAACCACATTCAAGGATAAATATTAGTTTTTTTTTAAATATAAATAGTTATATTGTAAATTTCTAAATTTCTGCATGCCCTTTTATTGTTTGTTTTTACACTCTCTAATTATATAATATATAGTCTTAATTTCTCTATTAGTGAAATGTTAATTTCTTTTGAGAAAATAAATTATTCTTTAAACCGAAACCGTATCATAAAACTATAACAAAAAAAGCAAGAATTGTTGTAAAAATCCCTCAAGTTGGACGTCGCAATGATGCGTTACAAAATGATCCTAAACTACATACATGTAACTCCTGCAATGGACCCTAAAAAGTAACAAACAAAAGCGTTTTTGTGTCCTTATAGAACAAAACAGAAGGCGAGGCTGGCTCAAAGGGCTCAGATCACCACATGCCGAAAATTTTGAAACTGATCAGGGAGGTTGGTCGTTGTTACTTACGTGAGCGGCCAAATCTATCTATTCTATCTTATTATCTATCTATATTCTATCTTCAGAGGCAACATAATATTTACGGAATACGAAAGGGACGAGACTGAATGCAGTCTCCCGGCCGATCAGCAATCAGACCAGGAGGATTGCGAGGCAGTCCTCCTCATCGTGCCTATCACTGACGTGCTGTTCTTCCCTGAAGCCAAGGCCATGAAGTACAGGAACAGCATGGCTCTGCTCAAGTTGCTGCAGCCTATAAAATCAGGTAAAGTATTAATTCGTTTGATAGCTAGCTTTAGCAGGCTTCATCTGTGTGGACTAAAGAAATTCAAAAATAGCCTAAAGGATGTAGCCACCGGCACACGCCGGGAACTTCGAACGGTTGACGTTTGTATACACGCGCATGTGTGAATAAGCGTGGGGTCACACCCGCCTTTACTGTTCTGATCTACCCACATCGTCCTGAGTCCTGAAGGCTAGAATGTACCGATCGATACACAGCTGTCTATGCACCGTCAAGCACACCCGGGGCTCTATTTTTGATTCGCTCGTGTGACATAGCTTCGTCTCACACGAGTCGAACGAAAATCAGTAGAAATCGAGCGCTCGCGGCGCGTAGAGCGAATCAAAAATAGAGCCCCCAGTCACCAAGCAACCGGCCATTTGTAAGCACTAGGCCACCAAATTCTTATCGGTGTCTGTGTTATGTTCCAGCATACGTGCTGCCAGCATGTTTCCCTTTTTCAAACTATATGGTTATGGATCCATTACCACCTCTGTACCTCGTTGACTTCGATTCGGGTGAGTTTTAGTCATTAACTTTAGATGGAAGCAACACTTGCCTCGAATGTTCATAGAATTAAACAAATTAGCGACATCTGTTAGAACTTGTGAGAACTACGTACGAGGTATGCGTGATTGCTGCTTGGATATTTGACAGTTCGATTTAGGACCAATGAGTTGGTGCGATTGTGATTGTTTGAGGATTAAATACATGGTTTCAATGATTTATTTGTCGACTTCCTTGAACTCCTTTGTGACACGCTTCAGAATATAAATGAATGCTATTTATAGTTATCAACCGACTTCAAAAAATGAGGAGGTTCTCAATTCGACACGTATGTTTTTTTAAATGTGTGTAACACGCAAACAGTGAACCGATTTTGAATAAAAAAAATTGTAGAGAATACTTCAGAGGTGGTCCTATATAAATAAACTAAAATAAAAGAAATTTTATCGAAATTGATTGATCGCTCGTTGAGAAAATCAACAAAACCTAAATTTTGAAGGCAATTGAAGTCGGTTTTTATATATTTTTGAACGCGTTAATAATTAACATGTAACTTTGAAAGGGAGCATGTGGAATTGAATGAAACAATTATTACTCCAATTTATATCTGTAAAATAAAAAGAATGGAATAAGCTACGAAATTTCTAACATATAGAATGAAATCCGTAGACGAACTTAAGTTTCGACGAGTCAGTGAGCTGAAGTTGCAGCAGGCAAGGCCACATCGCCCGAAGAACGGATCACCGATGAGCCGGTTGGAACGGGTGCTTGGGTATCCCTCTATTGGATAAAATGACTACCTGGTCAAGGTCACTGGGAGTCGCTGTCATGAAGAAGGCCTATGATCAACAATGACCTTTTCTCTTCTTATGATAATGAAGAAAAAGAAAGTCAGACTTCCACTGTTATAAGAACTTTACTAATAAGTTATGGCAATTTGTTACAAAAATCACAATTCTTTTTCAGAATTTCCAGTAGACGAAATAGTCGAGCAGAAGTACATCACCGGAATAACTCTTCTGCCGTCTGAACTTTGCTTTATATATGAGAACGAAGTGGTAGATATTTTTGAGATAAAGTTATCAAACAGTTTTGTCTAACATGTGTGTGCTGTAAAAGGTAAAGTCTAGGGATCACCTATGCAGATTCATCATCAACAGCCTATATACGTCTCCACTGCCGGGGCTCAGGCCTACCTATATAGTGTATGGGACATAGTCCACCACGCGGCACCAGTGCGGATTGGTAGACTTCACACGCACCTTTGGATTTCTTCTCAGAAGTGTGCAGGTTTCCTCACGATGTTTTCATTCACCGAAAAGCCAATGGTAATGATTTCATTCGTACATAAATTCCAAATAACAAATTGGAATTCCTTGGTACGAGCCAGGATCGAACCCAGACCTCGATTGTTCAAGCACTGATGCTCTACCTAACTGAGCGACCATGGCTTTGTATGTAGATTGATCCATACTTAATTCTCCCGACTCTATCATTACATCCTGGTATTGGTGTCGTCAAAGAAGCATCAACAAACTACACCACAATTTAGAAAACATCACAATAACAAACTGATAATACAAATAGCTCGACGAGTCAGTGAGCCGAAGTGCCAATGGGCAGGCCACATCGCTTGAGGAACGGCATAACCGATGGGGAAAAGTTCTCGAGTGGCGACTGCATACCCTGAAACTAATGAACCTGCTACCTCGGATGCAAGTGTCTCGGCACCGGTCATTGTGGCATACCGTGGAGGAAGCATATGTCCAGCTGTGGACGTTTGCCTGCTGCTGCTGATGGGTACAAATCAAATACGCCCAACCTTGAGGGTTTACCTAGGTTTTACTAGGGGATACCTCCTTATTTCTCTCCTCGCAAGAAAGTGACCCAAATTCGGATCGTGAATATGGCGCGGGCGTACTCTCTCACACATACAAACGACATCCGTACAATGCATGGGAATAGGAACCGCTATCACGATATTTGTTTGAAGTTAACGGTTTGTGTTGTCACCAGTGTTGTGAAATCTGTGTGATGTGATTCTTTTACTAGTGATGCACAGGCCAAGGACTTCGAACAAATGTCGTGATATCGTCACACATCGAACGGATGACGTTAGTAGACGCGCATGTGTGAGGAATGCAGCACGCATCATCGGTCATTTTCTGCGCCAGTCTCTCGCGGGGAAGTGAGGTATCTCGGATCGGTGGGAGGCGATCAACGTACGTTCGTCACCAGTGTTGTGAAATGAGGTTGATATGATCAGTCTTTTACTATAGACATCTAGATGTGTGCTATCTGTCTTGTTCTGCAGAACTCTAGCTCCTCCATCCGCAACCACGTGTGCTCGACCACGTGCGGGGTCCACTCCGGCGCACCCGTGATGGTACACGAACACACGGGACAGTGGACCGTCGTAGCTATCACAGAAGGTTCGTTTTTGTGGTTCCTCTGTACTGTTTGTTTCAGCAACTACTGAGGCGGCCGAGTTGAATTTTGGATTATAGTAAAGCCTAAACAGGAATACTGCAATCTATACCTTTTGTCATTGAAACTATCTAAAAATTATCAGTATTGAAGTTGCCGTGTTTGAGGGTATATTTCCATGAATTATTTTTAATGGGAAGGGAATTTCAATATGTTTTTCATAATCAGTTTTAAGTTATAAAGGTTGTAGTTGAGGTTTCGCTCTTCCTTATTCAATTTGTAAGAATACAAGAAATTGCAAACGGTAGTGTTTTAAATTAAACAAATCAATGGATCAAGTTTTATCTCATATCATCGTCAATGACCACCTTAGAATTTTTTGGCAAATCTTATCATCGTCATTTACCGTTAGACCTTCAGATGTGATTGTGGTTAAGCGATCTGTTCCAATTTTAAAAAGCATTCTATTTGAATTGTGTTCGATTCTCTGTCAGGCAACTCGCAGTGCCCGGACCCGCTTCGTATCCAGCGCACTCCTGCGCCGCCGCAGCACACCATGATCTTCAAGTACGTGCCTTGGATCGTTGCCGTCATTACCGGTGACGTCATCGGAACCTTCCCCAAGGACGACCCCTTCGGTAAGAGTGATTGCAACTGACTGCTCTTAGCAAGGGCTCTTAGCTGAAATATTTATCAATTCATTTTAATTTTATCAATTTATTGTACACAGAAAAATATATACAAAAGGAACAGCTTTTTTCTATAAGAAATTTCTTACAGCAGTCCTGGGTAAAGACAGAAATAGTGAAGAGAGGAGGGCAGTCAGGCCTGTACATTTAATATATCTAAATACAATATACGATTACATAAATACAAGATACAAAACATTAACATAAATCAAAAGTCATACATACATACAATAATATATTAACTTATGAACTACTTGTAAGAGACAGAAAATGTGATGGAGACAGCGAGTTCCACAATCTGGCTGCATGAACCGTGAATGAGTAGGAAAAGAAATTGGAGTGATGGGAAATATGTACTCTTAATGTTTTCACACGAACAGTACAATTCCTAAACTGAGTGCTTTTGATAATAAATTATTTTCCGCTTGGCGCCGCGTGGTCTTGTGGCTTTATAATAGGCATATTCCTCGCTATCCTGCGGGTGTCTTAAAAGGCGACTTAGAACCCTATATAGAGACAACAATATCTTGCCTGACTGCCAAGCGTGGTTTTTGTGGCAAGTACTCTCATGGAAAATCGTATGTGACCATCTATAAGACAATAGTTGACTCTTGCAGCTGACAATGCAATGAAAATAATCAATGGTAACGGCTCACTGATCAAAACTACTTGTAATTTTAAATTCCTAGCTTGACTCAAGCGGAGACCGATCATTGTTACCGTTCAAGGGCACCGCACCTCTGGCCTACCCTAAGTGTCAACCCTTGCAATATCGTGGCGAGTACTACGGCCACCACTGCAACAGTTTCTTCTGGAGCATATCCGCAGTCTCTTCGCCTTCACTGCGGAGAGGAATCGGTTCCTGCTCAGTTTGCTGGTGGTTTCCATGGTTGGTGATTTTTTAATTCCTGTCAGGTAAGACCATATCGCGTACGTCAGCTGTGGACGTGGCTCAGAATGCGTGGGTGGGTCGCTGGTGGCTGGGAGGGATCAGGTGCTACGACCGAGGAGAGCCAGCCGAGGACATGTTCCGGTTCTACCACGAGCTGCTGCAGGTCAAGCCGCGACAGCACGAGGGACGCATCAAGTACTTCATCGAGGTATATTCATTATCAGCATTTGAATTGGCATTATTTGTACATTATTAAAGCGAAGTATTTATTGCAAAATCATGGAATGCGGATTACTATATAAAAATTGGTCATTCCTCTAGCCTTATTTAGTTTCCCAATGGGGTCGGCTAAAAAAAACCAAGGTATTGGCATGGGTAGTAGGTTTCTTCTAGAAGTGACTGACATCTGACCCTCCAACCCAGAGAGGAAACTAAACCATAGTTTTTGGATTCGGCTGCTGGAAGTTTACCACTCCACCCTATTTATTTATTCTAAACGAGTCTGGGGTCCCAAGATAGCTTTAGAGTCCGTAGGAAATTCCACCTTCAGTGGACGCGTTTCAAGTGTACCGCTGTAGATCCTGGCTAAAACAAAAAACAGGAATAACAGTGGGAGCGGAGAGGAGGTGGGAATGCTGGAAGTTGGTCAAGCTGCCAGAAGACCTTGGAAGAACATGTCTTAACGACTCTTATCAAAGATACAACCAGTATCAAAAGCACGGAATCATCTTACTTTTCTGACAACCAGGTGATTCGGACTTTAATGTCCGAACCAAACTGGGGAAAGTCCGACGAAATGTTATTTGACAATGTTCGTACTGGAATCGAACCCGGGGTCTTCAGCTAGTGTTGAGCGACTGCGTCTAAGGGTCAGTCAGCTGCGCCATGGAGGCAACCCAAAAATGACTGTGTGGTTTTCCAAAATAAATGTATGTTCCTCAAAACATGACGCAATGATTTTATAGTTTTGGTTAGAAGTGACGTGAAGTACATATTGCGATATTGTCCTTTGTTTATATTATACTATTAACAATGTTGTGCCTCTTTAACCGAATTCAAAAAAAAGGTTATCAATTCGACGGGTATGGTTTCTTTATATATTATTTTTATGTTTGTTACCTCATAACTTTTGACTGGGTTAACCGATTTGGATGATTCTTTTTTTATTTGAAAGGTGGTGCTTCCCGTGTGGTTCAATTTGGTCCAGTTCTGACAACGGCATCCATGAGAAAACGATATAAATCTTAGTAAAAGTAGACTTTTAGGGTAATTGAAGTCGGTTTCCAGTTCTTTTTGAACGCATTTGCTTGTTGCAGATCAACTCCCTCGAAGGCACTGCTGTGGTCTGCGTGAAGGTTGCGATGCCGTTCCGCGGGGAAAACCCTAAAGTCTGGGGACTCGACACTGACACTATTAAGGTATATATTGATTATCACTATTAGGGGAAAGGTCCACTGCTGGACATAGGCCTCCTTCATGATATGACACATTAACCGGCACCGAGCTACTACCCGCGACCTTAACCAGGTCATTGATCCATTTAGTAGGGGGACGGCCCGGTACTCGCTTCCCGGTACGTGGTTGCCACTCGAGAACTTTTACTCGCCTCTTTATAGTTTCTTCGAGCGATGTGGTCTGTCTATTTCCACTTTAGCTCACTGACTCGTCGAGCTATGTCGGTGACCTTTGTTCGTATACGGATTAACTCATTCCGGATTTTATCACGTAGAGAAATTCCGACAAAGCTAGTTACATAGCTCGCTGAGTCATTTGTAAGTGAAGGTATGTCTGATATATACAGTGTAAACTCTATAATACGACACTCTAGGGACTGTGTATATTTTGACGTTACAGAGAGTTGTCGTTAAATGTAGAGAAGAACAATCTGTATGTAATGTAGAAACTAACAACAGTACACGCGTGCAAGCAATCCCAGTTTGTAAACAATAGAACGGATTTCTTAGAATGTTCGGTGTGTATGACATCGACAGTCGAGTTTATTACGGACTAGGATAATACAGCGACAAAAGAACGGACACAGCTGCACAGTTTCTACTAATTTTAGCAAATTAAAAGGTACTTTTTACTACATTGTATTTAATTGTTGTTGTTATTGAGAGTGGGTGTAATGCTATATAGAGTGTATCATTGTATGGAAGACAAGGTAAACCAAACAGAGCCGAGTGATGTCGTCGCTTTAAGGAGTTTGTCGTTAAATCGAGTGACGTTACATAGAGTTTACACTGTATATGACATTGTTATTCATATTACGTGATGGTAACATACGATAAGGACTCAAGTTAACGGATCGCTAGCTCAGTGATCACAATGTGATATTTATGTCGTAGTTCGATTGTTTAATAAGCTGTTTACATCATCGTTAGCGGTTTTAATAAACTGCTCCGTTATGTAAAACAGCTGTACAATGTCCAGCTGGATTGTCATTGCGATGCATTTAACAAAACAGCTTCCCATGTTCAGATGTTTTGCATGCAATGGATTCTTCAAATATAATAAGGTGTAAGGTGACCATGATAAAATAGTGGCTTTGGTTTTCCTAATTGTAAAAAAAAAACCTATTGCTTTTTTGTAACAGAATCCAATTTGATTTTATCATTAAAATAAAAACAGAACTTTATTAAAATATAAGGTTTAATTCTTGTGGTGACAGTATCAAAATTTGGGCTGGGTGTCACCTATGCTAGCTACGACACTGGTGAGATGGAAAAAAATGCCCAATAACTAAATCTAGCATCAGAGATTTGTATGAAATGCCCTATAGTAGTCACTTTGATGTAATTCTCCTTATAGTAACTATAATGATTTTACTGTATCGTTTCCGTATGTCAGTGAACAGTTTGTTTTGCAGCTGATGTTGCCGGTGTTGGAGTTTCGTCGGAGGTATGTGATACAGATCGAGGCGTGGGCGGTCAACGGATCCGGGGTCAGGTGTCCAGACTAGGGACTCATTATCGTTCTAGAAACAAACCATAAACACACAGAAATAACGGAGAAATGCAATTGTTAAAAACGAAGATGGCCGTTGACGAATTTGTAGATTGAGTTTGTAAATGGAACTAACAAATGTGGCCTCACACATAAAGAAGCGAAGGCTTATGAAACTTAACTAAATAAAAGCTATACATCTTGTGAAGTGTGAATAAAAATAAGGGACTTTAAAAAGAAAAAACTAGTTCTTTATTAATGTATATATGGCGCCGTCGTAGCAAAAATATAACTGTCAAATGTATGTTTTGTCATATGGATTCAATGCCTAATGTCTTACACCAACCATAGAGATTATAGCTGCTGTGTAAAAAAATCTGTCAAAGTTGTCAACAAAACTTTTTAACAAGGCTTGGACAGCCATGATGATTTATGACAGATTAATTTCGAGCTCTTCCGCGACATCTATCGAGTCACCAAGTACTCAACTGACAGATGTACCGGAAATCCCCTTATAATTCTTTTACTATTCACTCGCACGACACCGCACTTGCTACTTCACAAGTACGGCTTAACGAATCCATGAAGTAAAACCTTTTTCTTTTTCTAGAGTACCATTCGTGGCACAAGTTTACTCCATTCATTTAAAAGTGAGATACACTGTGTCGAATATAAATATGTGTTTATGCAGCCTAATGTAGTGTATCCTTTACACGATCTTTATAATAAAGCCATAGCGAGACTCGGATGCAAGAAATATTGCAGATTAAAGCTGGGCGTGGCCCTCGTATCGCTTGCTAACAAGCTTATAAGGCTGAGGGTACAACTGTAAGGATAAAAATTTTATTTATCTTAAAAAATCAATTTTTTACATGCAAAATCGACTTCCATTTGACTATCATATCACCATTGCTATCTTTTTCCAAAAAAACATATTTTCTTGCAATTATTGACATGCCGAATAAATAAACAAGCTTAAAGTCACTCAGCGAGCAATGGAACGAGCTATGCTCGGAGTTTCTTTACGTGAGAAAATATGAAATGGGAAACCCGTAGACGAACTAAGGTCACAGACATAGCTCGACAAGTCAGCGAGCTGAAGTGGCAATGGGCACGCCACATCGCTCGAAGAACCGATAACCGATGGGGAGTAAAAGTTCTTAAGTGTCGACCACGTAGCGGGAAACGTCTACCGGGCCGTCCTCCTAGTAAAGGTCGCGAGAGTGGCTGGATGCAAGTGGCTTCAGACCGGTCATTGTGGCTTGATTTTTGGGATTAAGGTAGTTGAAGGGCCGGAAAAGGACACGGGCTCCTTTGTATCCCAATCCATAATTCCCGTGAGATATTTTACGAAGTCGCGGACAAAAGTTCTGTTCTGACAAAGAGCTAGTTCCTTGGTATATGAACTACTACAAGACGCTACTAGTATTGCTGATTTCCTTATACCATAACATTTTCTGCACTGATAATGTATAAATAAATGAAAATACTCCAGTTTGTGTACTTTTGTTGTTGTTAATAGCTCCTGTTTTATTTTGATGGAAATATACTTTAGGTAGTAAGCCTGAAATGAAGCGACACAAAGTATCTTTCTGCAATAGACTTGTAAGCAGTAAAAACAAAATTGTGGCCACTGTTTTCGAAACTGTAATCCGCCCCATATACGAGTATATGTGCAATACTCGTAATATGGGCAATGCCTTTAATAAAGACCTATATTATTAAGATTACGTATTCGATATATCAATCATTTTTACACATTTTTTTAAACAATAAATAAAAATCGAAACCGCAGTTTGAAAATACATGAAAAATATTGTCCTTGTATTCATGCCTTTATTTATTCCGCCCTTACACACCCGTACCAATATAAACATTAGAATCATTTGAACAGAGTCCAAAATGACTTGAAATACAAAGGGTAGATGCAAAACTTCCTGTACAAGATACAAACAAACAAACAAATGAAATATTGCAGACACGACTTTATTGTACCGTAGATAGATTGGAAGGTGGTGATCGTTTAAAGGTGCATGCAGACTTGTCATGGGAAAAAATACATATTTTTCCAAAAATTGGAAATTCGGCAGAAACATTTTGCAACTCAAAAGTACTAATAATGTTCATGATAGCTGAGAAGAGAGGTTTTGAGAAAGATACTTTTGTCCAGTGGGACATACATGGCTGAAGAAAAAAGATCACAACACAATGAATTACTATTATTCATCAAGCTTATTGTGCTTTGGATATACTCTGTTAACGTTATCCCTCCCCTAATGCTTCAATACTAAATTTCTGTTGCCATAATCTTCTAAAATAGAATAGCTGGCTTTGATAAGTAATTACCGAAAAATAGGAGGTGAATTTACAGTGTCGCGAAAGAAATATCATTAATTTACAATTTTATAGCTAACTACAATAGCAGTTACGCAGCTTATGGTTCATAGATGGCGCTTTGAACAATAATCGAAAAACAGTGTTTAAAATGTAAATTGTGATTCACTGTGAAGTTGTATGTTAATGATACTCATTTCGCGACATCACAATTTGATGTCCTATTTTTAGATAGTTACTACAAATTCAGCTATTATTTTTTTAAAAGATTATGGCAACATACGTTTAGTATGAAACTTTGATGGAGGTGGATCGCCTGATTAAGTTAAGCATGTATGAAGAAATAAATTTATAACATCATCATTTATTTCTGGAACAGTAAAACGATGTGCAAAATAAATTACAACAACATCATGCCTTAACTCACCATTCGCAGAGTCTGAGCGCACCTTTTCGCCATTTTAAGTAACGAAAATATGTCTTGACAAGTTGACACCCGTTAAATTGGATGTAAAGTGGTTACAGTCAACCACAAATACTCCTGAGCAAACAATACAAGCAAAATAAGATGTTTGATGTACAACAGGTTATGTTTTGCAGGTCTTGTTGTTGTAATTTTGTAGGGCAGACACACTATTTTACTGTAGAATGGGTTTAGATTAAGCTTTCATATATTTTTATAATGAATGATGATAAGGTCGTTGAATATAAAAGAACACAAGCTTTATGATCTTGAAAGAGCTTCGCATGAAACAAAGGCTTTCGTCGATTGTGCAAATACAAATCGATGATCGAAAAAGATGTTCGGACATATCTTCTGCAACGAAAGCTCACTGGAACGATTTAGTGGTACAAGGGTGAATAGAAAGGTCAACGTTCTCGCGGCCGATCGTAGTGCTTCCATATGTTGCCATAATCTTTTAAAATAGAATAGCTGGATTTGATAAGTAATTAACTAAAAATGGGAGATGAAATTATAGTGTAGCGAAATAAATATCATTAATTTACAGCTTCATAGTTAGCTACTATAGCAGTTACGCAGCTGGTGGGTAGATGGTGCTTTGAACAATAATCGAAAAAAATTGTTTAAAATGAAAATTGTTATTCGCTGTGAAGTTGTCCTGATGTCCTATTTTTAGATAGTTACTACACAAATCCAACTATTATATTTTAAACGATTATGGCAACAGAAATTTAGAATGAAACTTTGATGGAGGTGGATTGCCTTTAGTCGTCTTCCGAGTGTTCCCTTACCGCGTGAACACGGAGTGACACAAAGAGAGAGAGAGAGAGAGAGATGGAGAAGTCTCGCAACAGCCGCGACCAACATACCAGACCATCCGACCCCACAACCACTCCGACAGGAGTGTACCACCAAGAAGAATAGCTATTGACACTGATGTTTTGCATTAAACATGACTGTGTTTTTACATAAATAGTAATCTCACTAAATAAATAATAATCTCACTAAATAAATAATAATCTCACTAGATAAATTCTTAATTTTGACTGTAGAATCCTAAAATTTCAACTGAATACTGCTTAAGATTATATTTACCATTCTTCGTCTCCAAAACAACAACAAGAACTCTCGTGAAACAGCCATTCTTCTATTTGTTACACATTTGTGCGTTTTCAGTAAGCGGACAGTGACAGTTCTATAAGCAATGTTCAAGGAAACAGTTTTCTTAAAGTCTGTGTGGATATGTAAGTTCATTTCAGAGCTACAATTATTATCTAGTATTCCAAATTACGGTCAAGTGAATGGTGGTCCTACAATGAGTAAAGATGTGGATCACTTTGTATACAGGGGTTCTCCAAAGTTCTATTCTTGGACCATTCGTATTCTTAATGTAATTTTAGTAAACAGAATCTTTCAGAAATTAAGTAGATAGAATGTTGATTACATATTTATGATAATAATCGTACTTATTCGTATATTTGTGATAATGAAATTGAATTGAATGAGGAAATCCGTAAACTAAAGTCACCGGGATATCTCGACGAGCTGGTGAGATGGCGTGTCAATGGGCAGGGCAGAGGCCACACAGAGAGTAAGAGTTCTCGAGTGGCAACACCGCACTGGGAAACGTGTATCGAGCGGTCCTTCTACTACTATTCTTAACCAGGGGGCCGTGGATCAGTGGTCTCTGCCCAAAGACGTCCACGATGGATCTAAGATTCAGAAGGAAGTAAAGAGTATACAGGGACACTGTATATAACCTCCAAACCGTTGGTGGTCCGTAGCAAGATAGTGTAATCAAATGGTCCCTCATCACTGAAAGGCTAGAAACCACTCTACTGGATTACCGAAGACCAGGTAAAGGTTGCGCAGTGCCAGTGGATCAGCAAAGGTCGTTGTGGCTTACCATGGTACTCCGTTCAGCACTAGACACTTACCGGCTCATGATGTAATATCAGAAGGTGTAATGCACTAGTTAATTTGTAAGGATCTACGTTTCAGGTATTAGCATTGTCGGGAGTCAGTTCTTCGAATGCCACGACGACCCTTCGTTTATGCCCAAAGACGGGCCAGTGGACGAGCTGCAGTTCACATGGCTCGGAGTTCTGCAATACGTCCACAGTACGTCACTACATTTTTTTACGTATGATTGTTTTGCACTTGGCCTTAATATCTCGTGATGGTAAGTGTCAATAAAGGCGTTGGATGGAAAGAAGCCTCAACCTAATGAGGCGCTGGCTCAGATACATTTTATATCAGAACGCAACAGTGCTATTCACAATGCTGTTTGGTGACAGATTCAGGTAACATGATAGTAGCTAGATAGGCGGAGATAGAAAATGTCCTATCTCCAACCAAATTTAGTATCGATAGTTAACCCCACTAGGAATCAAACCCGGGATATCCGGATTGTGAATCCAACATTTAACAATTAGGCCACTACTTTTTTTTCGTCTACCGCCTGCAGACCCGCGGGGTCATAACTGTTTATAGATTGAAAACTCCAAACCACTAGATACAGGGAGACATAAATTGGTGACTGAATAAACGACTTTTTATAAACATTTCAACGATGTTCTTTATGTTAAAGTTAAGTTGACGTGAGCGGAAATGTAAATGAGCTCACACTCTCTATAAAAGATTCGTAAACGTGCCGCTAGAGGCGCTGCATGATTCATACAAATCTGACGTGAACGAAAACGCTATGGTATTGGTTAAAAACTCACACTAGAGGTCTTGTTAGACTTCAGTGATGTATTGTAGTAATTATTAAACAGGACGAGTATTTTTTTCAGTGAAAGATGGCACCCCCCACTACTTCCGCTCGCCCCGCGTCGTCCTCATCACCAGACAGTTTCTTCTGAGCACTGCCGTCGATGCCGCACAAGTTCCTGAGGAGTATGCTTTGTAAGTCAGGCGTTTGAAGATTGAGGTCTCCTGTAGATCTTTGGAAAATACCTGTAATTTTTCCGGCTGATGATGAATATGATGGCGATGGCGTGTCTATTAAAAAATCTTGTAATGATTGCAGAGGTAACGTGATATTTGCGGACTACGAACGCGATGAGCATGAGTGTAGTGTAAGCATCGAGCAGGTTGCTGCCGGCGTGCAGAAGTGCGACCCGGCCGTCATGCTGATGCCCATAGCGGATGTCCTCTTACATCCAGAGTACAAGAACTTCGGCGCCAAGAACAGCTTGGCGCTCTTGAAGCTGCTGACTCCAGTTAGATCAGGCAAGTCATGCGTAACAATTGTGAATGCGTTCGCTCACAAAACAATCGGAAACACATCTGTATTGGCAAACTGGTTGCCTTGATGAAAGCATTACGCAATCGAGAGCTACTGATGAGTTAATTTTGATGTTAGAACGCTTTGTTTTTTAGAAAAATACAAAAATGCATGTCATAAATGTGAAGATCATTTTATTTATTCCAGTAGTACCAGATTGTCAGATTGACTTGATTTTTAGGGTTCCTCACCTCAAAAGGAAAATTTGTTGTCCGTCTGTCCGTCTGTCTGTCAAAACTCTGTTTATCTATCAAATAGCAAGTTGAAATTAATATAGAATAAGCAAATCTGCAGTCCCTTGGAGCTGTGAAAAAATGAAACTTCTACTCGTAGGTCGATGAAATTGTGACGTGACGACCCATTGACCTAGAATCATGAAATTTCGCAAGAAGCTAGGTCTTACAGCACAAGCATAAGAATAAATCTGAAAATTATAATTTTAAATTACATCTCATAAAGTATCCCGCGCATGTTAATAATGGCACATCTTCTATATCCCTCGTGGAAACCATGTTTGTCGTGGCATTGTAAGGGAGGCTTAAAAGTTGGTCTGTGAAGCTGCTTTATTCACGTCACATCAACAGCTTATATATGTTCTCACTGCACTGCTCGCTGCACTGCTCGCTGCACTGCTCGCTGCACTGCTCACTGCACTGCTCACTGCAGGGGCTCATGTCTGCTCTCCTACAGAGAGTGTATGGGACATCCCACACACATGGGGATTTTTTATTCTTATTCTTTACTAATGATGACTTGACTTTAATTACAGAGTACGTGTTGCCAGCTTGTGTGCCTTTCAAAAATCATTTGACAGCGAAATCGCCTCCGCCACTGTATCACATAGACTTTCAATCCGGTGAGTTCGTTGACAATCTTTCTAGTCGGATCTTGGGACGTTAAATGTCCTGAATCAAGAAAAAGAATATATGTTGGATCGGGGTGGGATTTTTCGGTTGCCAGGAAATGTTTACTAGGGACCCCATGGTACATCACCGTGACGGGACCCGAGCCGCTTGCATCTAGCGCCTTCCTGTGTCCCGGTACACATTTCCTCTATCTTTGATCCCATATTCCCCATCAGGTATCCGTTTTTCGATTTTGCCCAACTGTTGCCATTGTTGCACAAACGTTGCTGGATTTTAACAATCTAAAAATAGTTCGATATTTTTGAAAGTGAGAAGTGCGTTTGTTCATCTCTCCTTTTCCCAATAAGGATGTAGCTTTTTCTTCTTGGTTGGGATCTATTGAATTATTTTCGAACCATGTGGCTAAAGTTCTGGTTGACTGATAATTTTAAACCATTTATTTGCCACAGAGAAATTACACATACCAACACATATAATATATATATCATCATCATCAGCCGGGAAACGTCCACTGCTGGACATAGGCCTCCCTCGTGGTACGCCACATCGACCGGTCCCGAGCCACCTGCATCCAGCGACTCCCCGCGACTCTAACCAGGTCGTCGGTCCATCTAGTAAGGGGACGGCCTGGTAGACGTTTCCCGGTACGTGGTCGCCACTCGAGAACCTTTACTCCCCACCGGTTATCGGTTCTTCGAGCGATGTGGCCTGCCCATTGCCACTTCAGCTCACTGACTCGTCGAGCTATGTCGGTGACCTTCGTTCGTCTATTATATTCGTTCCGTAGACGAACGAATATATATATATAAAACTAATTCATACATACACATTACAAAAATAATAAAAATGCCTAGGTTCTGTGGCAGGAGCGGTCTCAGTGCCCGTCATTTAGCATGCTGCACAACACTGATTCTCAGCCAGCCCCTATTCTAACAATATTTTAACAAACTTGCACGCAGCGATACATAAATATAACTAACATACAGATATGTATACACAAAACACTAATTAACAATAAATTTAGAAACATATAAACATAATGAACAATATTACATAACGACGAAATTTAAATAACATAAAACAAATAGTTTTATACGACCGAAACTGAAACAACCTAATTTTTCAAGGGCTTAATAAGGAGAAGGGAAGAAGAGAAATCTTTTTAGTATTTGTTTTTCAATACAGCTTCTAGTTATCTCAATTTTAGGTCCAGGATCGGTGCTAGGAAAGCTGCAGTTGAAGAGAGTCGGATGATTATGAATTGGTGAAGTTATCTGACTCTGGTTCCTTGTTCCAGATGTGCCCAGAGACTTTATAGATGAAGAGAAATCTCTCACTAGGATCAATTTACTCCCTAGTGAGATCTGTTTCATGTACGACCCTGCCGAGGCAAGTGTACTTTGTTTTTGTTATTCACAATTAGCGCTTGGCATTGAGGTAGAATAATCAATTATTATACGGCCTCCATGGCCTAGTGGCGACACGCTTGAAGTAACATTCGGAGGTCAAAGATTCGATTCCCAGTGGAGGTACCTATCGGCATTTGGTTTGATTGGTGGCATATTTTCTATGTCCGCCTGGCTAGCTACCACCGCCAAACAAGAGTAGAAATAGCACTATGTTCCGGTATGTAAGGTAACGAAGCCAGCTCCTTATTAGCTTGAGGATAATGGGTGAGCATGCTTTACATAAAATATCCTTATTGTCACTTACTAGCATGTGTGATGGAGGCCATGTTGGAAAACCATTTAAAATTAAATATGTACATCTACAATTGTTGATCATTTTTGAATGTCTCTGTCCCCAAAAAATCTGGTAGAAATAGCTTTTATTTATTTTATCTTACGGTAGTTATAGTGGTTATAGTTATAATACGCCGAATAAATAAGTCACGGTCCGGCTGAACATCAGCGCTGTGGTCTTTGGGTCACAGCATCGGGCTGAGCTGGCGCCGTTTTACAAGCTAACTTAATTTTGCTGTAATTATTTGTTTTTGTTCACTGTATGTGTCATGTGTGTGTGTCTTTTTCTTCATTACGTGTTGTATTTTTTTAGCTTGGAATAAATTATTTTTCTTTCTTTCTTTTGCGTAAGACCACAAATTGCAAGCCAGTATCTAAAATGGATATCAATACATATTTCAATTTACTAACCAGTTTTCAAGTAGGACACAATTCATGTTCTGACAGTTTTGAATATGCACTATAAGCACAACTATATTTCAGTAAATTTAGAGTTACAGATAATAATAACACCGGCACACATTCATTTACTAAGAGCTGTCACTGTCCGAAGGCAAGTGCGGGGAGTGTTGACGTCGGCCGCGCGCCCCCCATGCGCAGGAGACTCGAAGTCCCCATACACAAATGCTGTATGTGCACGAAGCAACAATCACAATCAGCGCCATCTGTGCCGTAGATAAGAACTACAAGCCGCCTATGTGTAAAGCTGAGCTGTGGTTTGACTTTTTCTAACAGCACATAAATAGTCTATTATAGAATCTGGTTACGGGAACAATTCAACCCTGTGTTGTAGTTGTTTGTGGTGTAGAATAAAGCAAATAATGACTGATTGGTGTACGTTGACAGAACTCTACCAGTCTTCCGAAGGACCGTCTGGCGTGCAGTACGGGATGCGGGTTTCACTCCGGCGCTCCGAGTCTGGTCCACGAGCACACTGGACACTGGTCAATCGTTGCTATTGCTGAAGGTAAATGAGACATTGTCAGAAATCTCCCCAATTTTTTTAGAACATTGCCGGCTGAATCACGTGATTGTCTGAACAGTAAGATGATTCCGTGCTTCGTTAGTCACGTTAATCCGTTGTTACCGATTACTATCTACGACAGGTAGTAGCTACATGAGACATGCCAGAGGACTGTGGCGGATCAACAACTCTGACAACTAGGGTGTGTGAGGTCGGTCATCGATCTTACGACCTACACGATAAGATGAGATAAATGCAGAAGTGAGAATCGTGACGAAATTTAGCGACTTTGGAAACTTTCTGATGTCCACAACGAAGTTAAGTCGCAGGCAGAAATACTGATAGTTGATACAAATTAGATCCTGAATCCTGACAATGAAGGATCAATGATATTGTGTGACGTCAGGAGGCTCCCCGTGCCCGGACCCACTGCGCGCGCGCCGTCCCCCCGCGCCGCCCCGTCACCTGCTCATATCTGCTTACGTGCCCTGGATCACCGCGGCCATCACGGGCAACGCCGTCGGAGCCTTCGCCAAGGATGATCCTTTTGGTAATCATATCTTCCATATCCTTACTATTTCTGGATTTTTTTTTACTTTACCGTTAAGAGCCATGCACAAGGCTTGTAATTTAAACAGATAAATAAACAGAAACAGAAAAATATTTATTTAACTAAAACACACACAACACAATACAAAGATACAATTAATACATACATTGCGTACAATTACAATAGTACATTATTGATGTACATAGGCAATGTGTTGTAAAGTGTCGTCAAACAGGACTCATCTTAGCATCTGTTATGGCAGTAGCCATAGCGCTGGTTTTCAGAAAAGCCCTCTAATATGTAAAGCATTAAAAATATATGTGTAAAAGAAGTGTATGTGTAAGTGTATATGGACGTGTTAACATATAGATACGTGTGTTTGTATGTACAGTGAAAGTATTGAGCAAGTGTGCAGTGTAGGTGACGTGGCGGCAGTTAGAGACCTTGCAGGTAATTTCATTAAGCCATGTCATTCAGGAGTAACAGTTCATCCCGCAAACTCTTTCTTAGTCTGTCTGTAGTATTAACTATTTCGGTTGCACACTCTGACCCCAGGTCTATAGAATGAGACGGTCAGTCCAGTCTTATTCAGACTAGCGTCTAATTGACGGAAAAGAACCGTGCCTTCTAAAGGTAGACTTTGATGAATATTGCGTTAGCGGTAGCTACGTAGACTGATATAGATATATGTCATCCAACAAACTGAAATCAACTTATTCTTTATTGTTACTATTATTACGAAGATTAGAATACAAATTCTACGTCTATAGTTTGCCTAAAAGGCATTAATTTAAAACTTAGATAACATAATAGGTCTTTAAATTATACAATGCAAAAAAATTAAATGTCAACCTATACATGCAGACTACATTAACCTTTTGTTATTTATCGATAAAGACAGGTTGTTCAACACGCTCTTAAAAGCGTTGACGTGATCGAAGATAATTCAGGCTTGAAGTAGACTATTAACTTCAGCCTTAAAAACTTAAGAGAGTCTACGAACAGTTTGCTCCGTCCTCAGGGTTCACTATGCCCAGAGCCAGCCTACATGACACCATCGGCCACGCTTGGGTAGGCCACTGGTGGATGGGCGGTCTTCGTTGCTACGATAGAGGCGTCGCAGCTGAAGACCTATACCGCTTCTACCATGAGGTCTTCCAGGTCACGCCTGCGGATGAGGTCTTCATGTCCTATAACTTGGAAGTAAATATTTCACATATACAGGCAAAGCCATAACATTTACTCTAAAAATGTTTTACGAGAAGACCTAAACATCCATGAGCCGTTAGGCTGTACAAAAGTTTGTCCTTTCCTTAGTGTATTGCACTCCAGCAGTAGCGATGCATCAATGATTTGTAAAGTTGAAGTTTGAAACTCACGACGAGTCACATATTCAGTACAACCTTAATAGCCTGTGCGTTTTCGAAATCGTTCATATTTCGATTCATATTGCAATTGGTTTTAATTACCATACATACGAGTATGAGGCTGGTAGTTATTCCCACATTTTGCAAAGCTTATTTTTCAACTGACTTCAAAAAGGAGGAGCTTCTCAATTCGACGGGTATGTTTATGTTTGTTACCTCATAACTTTCGACTGGGTCAACTTTTCCAACCTTGAAAAAACCAAAGAAGTCTTAAATTTGCTATACGCTTTTAGGGCATTGGAAGTCGGTTTCTAGTTCTTTTTGAACGCGTCAACTTGTCCATCGTTTTTTTTTCTTCAAATTTTAACATGTTACAGTTTGTATTTCATATTTGACAAGAATACCTCTAGTACTCGTATGTGTCCGAAATTCAGATTTTTTGGGGCCCCGTGTGGCCCCGTTGTATTTGAAGTTCTTTCAGTTTCAGAATTTATCATTTTTCAGATTCACTCGGCGCGTGACTCAATGATAATGTGCGTGAAGGTAGGGATGCCATTCCGCATTGCCAAACCCAGAGTCTGGAATATTGGGACAGCCTCTGTGAAGGTAACACCATACCTATATAAGTATTTTATAATTACCCTCATCTCTTCTGATGAATAGGCTTTACAAGACTTTAATCGTCTCCGTTTGGTCTCCGTGGTCTAACATTCGATGTACCCTTGGACTAACCCGGAGTTTCGTGTTCGATTTCTAGTAGGGGTACGAGTACCTATCGGTACTCGGCTTGGTTGGTGGTAGGGAATTTTCTATCTACGCCTGCCACCATGTTACCTGAGTCTGTCGCCAAATAGCACTGTTGTGATCCGATAAAAAAGGAAGCAGACCCAGCGCTAAGATTGAGGCTTCTGGGTTGGTGGTTATAGAACCATGTTCTACCACCAACCAAAGCGACAGGTGCCCTGGCAATCGAAGCCGGACTCTCCGAATTGTGAGTCCATAATTTTAGCCATTAGGCCACGGAGGTGGTCAATCAAATCAATGATCAAAAGGTTGTATCTGGTGTTTGCAGGTAAGCATTTCGATCCTGCACTTCTTCAAGAGGTATAAGTTCCAGGTGGAAGGATGGGCGGTGAACACGACCTCTGATGAGGGATCGGAGTCGCAGTGAACGTCCAGACACGGGTCCTTTTCATCATCAGCAAAAGTTCAAGGGTCGTTTGAGACTGGAGCATAGCTTTTGGGGAACCTAGCACGAAACAAGTTGAAATCTTTGAGGATTCGTACGTTTTCGTGTATTTTTAAACGGTTTCCTCTAGTCTAATCTATGATACATTTCTAAACCGGTCAAGCGTGAGACGGACTCGCGCACTGAGGGTTCCGTGCAGAATATGGATAATTACCGTACTGAAAATAATAAATAATATGCATCGAACAATGCTTGTTTTTTCTTCTAACATTTTGCTTTAGTTTTGTTACGCATCACTAGATGGCACCACTAGTTATATAAATCGCGCAAGCGCCCCATCTTTCAAGCAAAACAAACTTGACACTTCAATTCCATACCCAGTGTATGGCTTTCAACTACAAATTTAAGTTAGTAATCATAAAAACACGTACCTAGCTAGTAGGAAGGCCTCTTTTATTTTTAATTTATTTACATTTTTATTATTTGTTGTTATAGTGCCAATCCTACTAATATTATAAGTGTGAAAGTTTGGATGTTTGGATGTTTAGATGTTGGGATGTTTGTGACGCTTTCACGGAAAAACTACTGAATGGATTTGAATGAAACTTTACAATAATATAGCTTATACATCAGAATAACATATAGGCTATAATTTCTAAAGACATATTATGTAAATTGTCCAAAATCACACTTATAATATTAGTGGGATTACATGGGAAATTTTGGCATAACAAAAACGCGTTGCCTAGCAACCGGCCATAGAATATGTAAATTCGTATATACAAACTTTCGCGTTTATAATATTAGTATGAAGACTATTTGAATGTACAACGTCAGATATTGAAATTTATTTTGTTTCTTTAAATTATTAGACTACGTAACAGAATAAACACTATTTTGTACCTTATGCTGTATAATAATTTGTCATATACGTCACCTGTGCCTATCGAACAAGTAGAATAAATCCTGAATTACACGCGGACGAAGTCGCGGGCGGAAGCTAGTATAAATATATGTATATGCCATTGTCATGCCAGTGCCATTATGTAATCGTATATTGTATTTAGATATATATGTACACGCCTGACTGCCCTCCTCTCTTCACTATTTCTGTCTTGACCCAGGACTGTTGTAAGAAATTTCATATAGAAATAATCTGCTCCTTTTGTGTATATTTTCTCTGTTTTTGTGTGTTTTTATTTTTCTGTGTACAATAAATTGTTAAATAAATAAATACATTCTGTGAAAATTTTAACTTTACCCATTACGGATCGCGAGATACAGCCTGCTGACAGACAGACGGACGGATTAACAGCGGCAGCTTCCCGTTGGGGTTCCCGATAGGGTCCCGTTGGGTACTCTGCGGGTACGGAACCCTAAAAATGATCTGATGTACAGTTTTGATTGATTACTCTGTTCTAAATTTGGAATCGCGCGAATACCTCGTAAACGAGGTACTAAGCCGAATTCTCTAGAAACAATGAATGGAAGGGTTTCCCCGGTTACATCTGTGCGCAGGCGCATATATTTACGCTAAGCATGCGCGCCATGTGTTTGTCAGTATACCGTAATTGGTATGCGTAAAACAGGAAACGATTTTATGGTTCTTTGAAGTCTCAAGCTTTAGTGAGTAATTGTCTTGGAAATGGTAGATTGCAATCAGGAAGGCCAAGAATTCAATGTTAAAAAGAATGAAGTAAAAAAAATTATTTGTCACGTACATTGCTTTTTTACACTGTGTTTAAATAGTAATTTCAATTAGATCGATGTACTTAACCTGTCCACAGATGTGCAAATATTATAAACATATAAAAAAAATTGTTTACATAACATGTCAATTAGTACAATGTTAGAAATTTTGCCAGTAAATAATACACATTATGCTTAATTAAATAAATAATATGTTATGCTTAATCATGCAGTTATGCATAATAAAATAATGGTGTTTTAGCAAAGTCTGTGCTGCTAAACTACTAAGGACTAACTGAGCCCCGATCCTCTATCAGAGACAATCAAAGCCTAGTTTTAAACACACGGTATTACACATTATTGACACACTCATTTAAATGCATTTTATTCAGGCAACGTGCGCCATTGTTATAGACGATACTTTGATCACGAACGATTCCGATAACGTATAGTTCAAATTTAAATGGTACAATGGAAGTACATTCGGCGACTTTTCAATTCAATTCAACTTTATTGCACACACAAAACAAAGAAAACAAAAACAGAACAGATACAGGAATACAAAAGCTACATGAAGGCGGCCTTGGACTTTTATTGCTTATCTATTTTAAAGATGAAGACTTCCACGACAAACATAGTTTCATAGCGTTCTAAAGAAAATACTACTGATTGCAGCTTATATACATGGGGAATTAATGGGACTCAAAAATTTTGTGAATGTAATCAACTGATGCACATACACAGTGCAAAAAATTCAAATAGATAATTTAATAAAGTATATAAGATAGATTTGAGTCCCACAAGTATATGTCCAATCACAATTACTGTTGGATTTAAAGAAAAAAATGTTTTTTTATTTTAATAAAACTACTTCAAAACTATACCTATAAGTAACAACTTAAACTAAAAAATAATATTTTAATTACTTTGAACATTAAAGGACAATCAACGATATTATTAATACTTATATATCTATTTATAATTTATATTCAGCTATTTTTGGAGCCTGAATGAGATAAAAAAAAATGTTTAGATCAAATGCTAAAAATGTTGTATCAGGGAACGAAAAACAGGACGTTGATTTCAAATGAGGTTTTATCTGTCTAGGGTCAAGTGAATTAATATATGTATATGTAATGATAGAAGAGAAAATAATTGACAATCAGTTGAAGGCCGCGACTGTACTAGTTTTTACTCTAGCGATGGTTTGTTCCAAATGAATGGAGTTACGACGAAGCGGCGCTCTTTGTCATTTTCGTGTTAAAATGTGTCACTAAACCTATGTACTGCAGGCGGTGTCACCAAATTACCGTGTGTTTTGTGTTCTTTATGTTATACTTTTTTGTCTAATACCGAACAAATATACAAATACACGAATCTTTGTACATATAGAGTTTCCACTATATCGTTCTAGATAGTTTGGTTTGTATAGTATCATCAGCCGAGAAACGTCCACTGCTGGACATAGGCCTCCTTCATGGCACGCCACATCGACTGGTCCCGAGCCAGCATCCAGATACCTTTACCAGGTCGTCGGTCTACCTAGTAGGGGGAAGGCCCTATAGACGTTTCCCGGTACGTGGTCGCCACTCGAGAACCGTTACTCCCCACCGGTTATCGGTTCTTCGAGCGATGTGGCCTGCCCATTGCCACTTCAGCTCACTGACTCGTCGAGCTATGTCAGCGACCTTAGTTCGTCTACGGATTTCCTCATTCCGGATTTTATCACGTAGAGAAATCCCGAGCATATCTCGTTCCATTGCTCGCTGAGTGACTTTGAGCTTGTTTATTCGTCCCACAGTAAAGGACCACGCTTCGGTTCCGTATGTCATCACTGGCAACACGCACTGATTTCAGACTGTCGTCAGACAATATAAGGTTTTATTCAAATGTTAATATTCTTATCTTCCCCTCGGCCGACTACGAAACCGGAGTTTTGTAATTAGTTTCAACTGATATTGTTTGAACCTTGTCAAATTCACATTTAATTGACATTTCCTTCAACACTCTGCGAAAGAACAAGCAAGGGCGAATGTGACATGGTACAAAAGTGGGTGTGTTAGAAGTTTCAAAACGTAGTGTAATACGTCAACTGTCAAGCGGCTGGCCGAGGTTCTAGTGAGTTGCTAACAGTATGTATTTTTGTATTCGTATGTACATGGCTTCGATCAAGTATTTTTATTTGTACGTAACCTATAAACATAAAAAACATAGATTTTAAAAAAGTTTAGTGCGCCACTGATGCAGCTTTAAATAGAGAAATAAAAATCTTCACTTCTATCACTTAAATAAATAAAAAATATAGAAATACAGATATAATTATGTTACTTTATCTGTAAGACATACGAACTAATATTACATAACCGTTTTTAACTGTTACCATATTTTTTAAATTATGACACACCAAAACACTTAAAGTGATCCATTAAAATGTTTTTCGGAACATTAAAATAATGTCTCAATTCCACGGTGGTCCAAAATTGACATAATCTCGAAGCGAAACCTACAATTTAGTAAATTTAAATACAAAAACGTGTAAATTTACGTGGAGGAAGAATTGGATTGGGGGACTTTTGTATAGCTATCTTTTGCTGCCTCCGTGGCCTCATTATTACACGCTAGCATAAGTAATCTGGACGATTCGAGTTCGATTCCCAGGAGGGACACCTTACGGTGCTATGTTTGGTTGGTGGCAGGACATGTTCTATGTCGTCCTGGCTAACTAACACCATGATACTTAGGACTGTCGCCAAACAAAGAACTGCAGTATGTATGTGCTGTCTATATTACAACAAAGCTATAATTTGGATATCTTCAAGTCGAGGGTGAACAGGCATCTTCTAGTCCCACGCGCACCATCGTAGGCCACATCATCGCTTACCATCAAGTGAGATCATGAAAAAGGGCCTGATCCAATAAGACTTCCTGATCTTACTTAGGTCTTACCTGATCTTAGACTTAAGATCCTGGAGACTTATTATTAGTTTATAGATTATAGATACTCATAAGTGACATTATTTATTTAGATACTATATACTGTTAGTCTTCTTAAAAATTTTAAAATAGCTACAGGGGTTCTTTTTTTTCTATGAGGTACAGAACCCTAAAAAGTAATAATGTGTATGGGTGAAACTTATGAGTAACCGTTTGCTATGATTTCTTTTTTTATAATTGTGTACCTCCAGTGTTTATAATCCATGGTAAACTGAGGTGTCTGGACTGGACCCAAATTTGTAAAATGCGTGACGAAGGAAACACTTGGCAATCTTCGTGAAATGTGTCCATCAGGGTGCGCCGGCGCAGACGCGTGTGGTCTTCATTTACACGTGCGTGAGAGAAAAGCAAAATGAATTTTGTAATAATACATAAATAATATCGGTGGTGTTTGGCGTTTTTTGCTGTGTACTGTGTGGCTTTCCATCGCATAGTTTTGCCATGTTTTTACCATATAGTATGGGATAGTCCACAGTAGTTTGGGATTTTTTTTAAAGTTCCTAAATTCGTTTACTGCACGGTTTTATCTGTAGTATATAATCATTCATGTCTTACAAAGGAGGCCATTTGAATTATCTAAACCAGATTTGGGTTATTAAAACATTGGTAGTTCACATATTTATTTAATATTTGTTCTTTTTAATGTATTGTACATGTATATAGGTCTACTTTACGTTTATATTGTGTACTAGCAGCCCGTCCCGGCTTCGCACGGGGTAGACAATTATTTATTTTTGGAAATTTGGATATAAAACACTTTTTTTCACGAATATTTTTATTTATGAAAAAATTATTATTTATTAATTATATATTAAAAAAAATTATTTCAGTGCCCCCTCCATGCGCGATGCCCGGCGCGCTTTTCAGACTGCATCGCAAACAACGGCCACGGCGCTATGGCGGTTTTGTTTACTGTTTGAATTTTTTAATTCGTAATATCTTTTGAATGGAAAGTCCAATTTAAATAATTTAAAAACTATTTTATAGGTAGTTAAATGGTCTTGACCATAAAATAATTTATTTGGATAAGGATTAATATAAACACATAAATAGCATGGTTTGAATTTGGTTAGCATTTTCATTAATGTTTAAAATGAAAAAAGTTGTTGTAGTGACATAACTACAATAGTTGGACATATGCTACCGCGGAGTTTTTTGTAGACATTATGATGTTCTTCAATATTGTTGTACATTATTTTGTTCTATCGCTAATAGTTTCGGCAGCGCATTCGACGAAATACATTTTAAGACTCATTTTTCTACACCTTCGGTTACATTGTTCAAATTTTACCAAGGATCCCTAATTTTTTCAAAATGAAATGTAGCCTATGTCAAATTGGAAGAATGTAGCATTCTATTGGTGAAAGAATTTTTTAAATCGGCCCAGTACTTTTTGAGCCTATTCATTACAAACATACAAAAATAGTTACAAATCTTTCCTTTTTATAATATTAGTGTAGATGACAGCTCCAGTGTGAATGGCGGCAGAAATCCCTCATTTCAAATTGTTAAATTTAGTTTTAATGTCCATTAAACAATTATTTTTGAATGAATGTTACAAGAGACACCTACAAGCCAGTTTTATAAGAAACAAAATAATCCTTTTCATAAAAATAATGATATAAATGAAACCTATAACATGATCCTATCAAGCACTCATTTCCTGCCAGCTTGTTATGTCGCACGTCAGATTAACTTGTCGAGCATAACTTTATCTTACTTAAACTGTATGGAAGCTGCATGAAGAAACGAGATTGCAAATTGTGCGGCGTATGTTATATCTGTGACTAGTATTAGAGTTAAAATGCTCGTTGAGTCTGAATCGAAAGTTATGGTGTCTTGCATAGTATGAGACAGACGAGAGCTGTGAGATATGTCTAATTTAAACGTCAAAGATATGTCATAGATAGATTAATTCTAGCCTTTCTAATATCATTGATTTGACATTTATTTATTTTATTTTTATTTTACAAGGTCACCATCCACATCCATATAAATTCATAATAATTAACGTTGGAGAAAATGAGATAGGAAGTGTTTCTTCTGTTCGCAGTTCTCTTTGCGCTTTGCTTCGTACCTCCTCAAATAAAAAATATTAATAAAAATCGGTTTACCAAGTCGAACGTTCTGAGGTAACAAACATAAAAAACATACAGTCAAATTGATATCTTCCTTTTTTTTTGAGTCGGTTAAAACGACCCTTGGCGTGTGTATATTTGATATTTGACAACGGTGTACGTGCCGCGGTGAACATTAAACGCATCTAAAACGAACCTGTCAATGTAGATTGATAACCTAAGAACATACACACAGCCATGGGCTCGCTACGTGCGCAGGCGCATGTGTCGCGCATGGCAGACGCGCCGCCGACGGTTCCCAGAAACTAATTAATCTATTCTGTGCCGAAACTTTGACGTATCCACATTCCACACACAGAAGGTAGATGACAACAAAAAAAGATTGGGGTCAAATTGCATTTTAGGGGAGTCCTATACAATTTAAAATATCTAATATTAGTTAATTTTTACTGGATCTTTACAGCATTAAAAAAGCCCGCAAAAATTCGAAAAACCAACTAACTCGAATAAGAATTTTTATATTAGAGTTTGTTTATCGGGTTCCGTACCCAAAGGGTAACCAACGGGACCCTATTACTAAGACTGCGCTGTCCGTCTGTCACCAGGCTGTATCTCATGAACCGTAATAGTTGGACAGATGAAATTTTCACAGATGATGTATTTCTGTTGATTCTATAACAACAAATACTAAAAATTGGAATGAAATTAATAGTTAAGGGGTCTCCCTTACAACATTATATGATTTTTTTGGGCTCGGTTTTGCTCGATATTTATAAACCGCAACAGGTAGCCGCTTGAAATGTTCACAAAATATTTAATTATATGTATATTCACTTTAAAAATAAATAATTAAATTAAAACAAATATTTAAGGGGCTCCCATACAACAGACATGTTTTTTTGCCGTTTTTATAGATGATGGTATGGAACTCTTCATGCGCGAGTCCGAACCATAAGGGCGTGGTTATATAAAAACATTATTTTACGAGATAACTCAAATATTGTTAAAAGTTTCATACATTTATCAACTAAAATGCTTAGCCATTACGTCACTTTTTTGTACCGATTTGTATGGAGTGATTTTGCACCGCGTGATTGGCTTCACTGTCCGACGGGTTATATGAGGAAAAGTTTAAGACGTGCTGTATTTGATTTTAACTATTTAATGTTAATTTCATTGTCTATCATGTATTTATTTCAACGCAATTATATTTTGCCCAGAAATAAATGAATGTAATTAAATATCAAGGCAATAAAATCCCTAAGATTTTTAATTCCCTTTGTATAGCTTTAAAAATGTCTATTCTATGTCTGTTGTCACTCTAATCCTAAACACAAGGAAGTGAACACAACACCATGAAAGCGTGAACAAAAAATAGAACTAGAAAAACCCGTGAACTAGTTAAGTTCTGAGAACCGATCTTTTATTGTCTGTGAAGATATCGTTTATCGCTACTAAGAAACGCGGGGGAAAACCGGGACTTGAAACACACATGCGTGCGGCATTGCAATACTAGCAGTTCCCGCGGCTTCGTCCAAGTAGGAAGACGTTACAATAAATCCTCACTGCTACGGAAACTTTGGAGATAGAGGGTTTTTTTAAACGACTTCAAAAAAGTAGGAGGGGTATGTTTTTAAAAAATGATTGTTACCTCAGAACTTTTGACTGGGTGAACCGATTTGGATGATTCTTTTTTATTTGAAAGGTGGTGCTTTCCGTGTGGTCCTACTTTAATTTGGTCGAGTTCTGACAATGGAATCCATGAGAGAAGTATATAAATCTTAAATTTGCCTCAATAAAAGTAGACTTTTAGAGCAATTGAAGTCGGTTTCCAGTTCTTTTTGAACGCATTTACTTGTTACACACATTTTTCATGATAAGTCAAAAACTACTCTTTTAATAAAATAAACACAAATCTGTTTTAGAATGTAACAAACAAACGCCTTTCATACAATACTTGACCTAGTGATTCAATTTTTAAAGGACTCCCCTATAATTTTTTGAAACATAAATAAATATAATTTCACAATTTTATCAGGGTCCCACAAGGGTCACCATTTCCCATAACTGTTCCGTTTCAAGTCGATAACAACACTAGTTTGGGAGATGACAGACAGACAGACAGACACCAGAGTGAGATTTTTCATTAGATGTTCGAAACCCTAAAAATTAATGAAAATCACGAAAAAATTAAATTATGAATGAACACAAAAATGCGAGTCTGATAAGTAATGGTGTACGAACTGTCACGAAATTTAATCCAGTATTATTATTTTAATTTTTTTTATTTGAATTTTTTTTCTCTTTTTCGATGGACCGACGACCTGGTTAGAGTCGCAGGGAGTCGCTGGATGCAGGTGGCTCGGGACCAGTCGATGTGGCGTACCATGAAGGAAGCCAATGTCCAGCAGTGGACGTTTCCCGGCTGATGATAAATGAATAGAGAAGTATTATGAGACATGTTTTGCTGGAAATAGTTATATCAGGAATATGTTCTGTACGGCCTTTTTTACAACGAGAAGAGAAGCCAAAAGTTTTGAGCAACATGTTTGAACCTATGACGTATTGGTTTTATAGTATCATGTTAAATACAATAAACCTAAATGTGTGCCACGTGTGCGATTTCGCGATAAATTACAAAACCGTGGACTAGACAGTTGGCCGCCATTCGACACAGCATGCCAGTTCCCCAGCAACGTTGTCAACATGTGTGAAATAGCTGAATATGACATCATGAAACAGTTATCGAGGTACTTAGATAGTACATATTATGTTATTAAGGAGACACAATGTTTTTGCCTGACTTACTATTTGACCTAGATTGTTTGTATTTACGAATAGGTCTTGTAGAGCTAGAGGCATGTTTCTGTGTTAGATTGTTCATAAAATTATTCTTAATTCTATAAGCAGCTTAAAATATTGTGTCTGCCATCTTTATATATATTCGAAGTGTGCTTATTTGTTAAAAGTAACTTACATTATTATGACAATAAAACAAACAAAAAATCGAGAGGTAGACGAAATAAACTCGACTTAATACCACTAAACCAGCCAAAGTTAGAATTTTATAGGAAAACACTCTATGTAAATGGAACAAAATAGTATAATCATTTACCTGACAATATAAAAGATCTCAATGTAGAATTATTTAAAACCAGATTGTATAACATTTTAATTAAGTATTGGTTTTATAATACGCAAGAATTTTTTAAATATAAATTTTGAATTTTTTTGACACGTTACCGTGATATTGTATTGGTACCGTAGAATAATTACTTCACTAAGATATTGTAATATAAATTATATAATAATAAATTATTGTACGCCTCAGGGTAGGAAATATAGATTCTAGGAATGTATCAAACCCAACAACATTGTACCACCTATTTACATAATAAAGAGTATTCTATTCTATTCTAAGCACTTTGTTTTTAGTTTTTTATGAAAGATAGATCAACGTTTGAGTGACGATGAGATCAACGATATTGTTTATGCGATTCATCATGGCGGCGACAGAAATACGATTATAGTGGATAAATAAGTATAAATTAATAACAAATTTCAGTAAAATATCATGATATTAGTAAACTCCTCAAAGCACCCTACGACATGGAATTTGGTTGGCTCTACAGCGTTGTTTATACAGAATAGACATGGCAAGGACGTGTGACGATGGCGGATAATCAAAGTGACACAATATAAACCTTAATAGTACGTAGCATAGCGTCGTTTTTGTTAAGGAGAACTTCGCCCGCGCCTTCAAAATGTCGACGCCACGTCACGTCACACGCCACATATTTTCTGTATAAACTGCGCCTAAGATGGTTCTTAGATCGGGCCTTTGCATTCACATTCGATATTAGCTTAATGTGATTTTGTGAAAGTGAAAAATGTACTCCTATTTCTAACGAACGTGTGCTGTGGAGCAATATAAACAATGGGTACAAAAACTTCAGAAGCATCCCAGTGGGGGAGCAATTTGTCATAGAGATGCGCTACGAAATATCCTAAACAAACAGACGTGGACAGGGGTTGTGGGGTGCCATATTTCGGGGTAGTGTTGACTATAAATTCATTTTAAAATATGTGCAACTAATTGTGGAGAGCTGCCTAATAGATGAACCGACGACCTGGTGGAGTCGCTCGATGCAAGTGGCCCAGGATCGGTCATTTTAGGGAACGTTCAGCGGTGGACGTTTCCTAGATGATGACGATAAATTATTTTAGCCGCGTCCGTAGCCTAATCGCTAAATGTTGGATTCACAATCCGGAGGACCCGGGTTCGATTCCCAGTGGTACCTATCGATACGTGGTTTGGTTGTTGGTAGGGCATTTTCTATGTCTACCGGCTAGCTACCACCATGTTACCTAAGTCTGCCGCTAAAAGCAGTGTTAATAGCAGTGTTGTTTTCAGGTATGAAAGGCAGAGCCAGCGCCTGCTTGAAGCTTCTGAGTGCGCACGCTTACCGCCCAATAGTCTTATCATTACTTATAGATTAGATTACTTATTATATTATATTTATTTCAAGATTACAAAAAAAATATAAAAATGTCAGAGTGTACAATGATCGTCAAAAATATTGAAAATGACAAAAATTATATAAAATACATGTCAAACAGTAAATTCAATGTCAAAATAAATAATAAAATAAATCTATAATATTATAGATGCTCAAAATTTATCCTGTATAAAATCTTTTACTTTTATTAGGTGAGATGAAGGCCAATTGTAAACCCATCATACATTTAAAAAACTATCCTATCCAATAAAAAATCCTCCTTAGCGACGTAAAGGAGTAATAAACTATTTTTATAGGGGATAGTTTTTTATACAGGTATAATAAAAGAGTCGAAATAATGCATAGAATACTTTTTATCTTGATCGAAGTATCTCCCGTGGGATACATTCGGAAGCCCAGCTAAACCCGCGGCCAAAACACAGTCCATTATAAATCGAGTTCCAAAAGTTTATATATCCTACTAATATTATAAGTGTGAAAGTTTGGATGTTTAGATGTTTGGATGTTTGTGACGCTTTCACGGAAAAACTACTGAATCGATTTGAATGAAACTTTACAATAATATAGCTTATACATCAGAATAACATAGAGGCTATAATTTATAAAGCCATATTGTGTAAATTGTACAAAATCACACTTATAATATTAATGGGATTACATGGGCAATTTGGGCATAACAAAAACGCGTTGCCTAGCAACCGACCATAGAATATGTAAATTCGTATATACAAACTTTCGCGTTTATAATATTAGTGTGAATACTATTTGAATGTAATACGTCAGATATTGAAATTTCTTTTGTTTCTTTAAACTATTAGCCTACGTAACAGAATAAACACTATTTTGTACCTTATGCTGGAAATGGAGATAGATGCCTTCTACGAGGGGCATACCGAAAAGATCGGTAATCGAGTACTTTCGATTTAATTAGATTAAAAACTCTTTTTGATGAATAAACACTGGTTAGTTGAAAATCGAATACAATTGACAGAATTAAAAAAAATTTTTTTTTTAAAGAACAATATCAGTTTGAAATTGATAGGTCGATAAAAAAATGGAGCTTACAAGAGAAAGTTTCCGTGCCATAATTTTTTACAACTTTCGACGAGGATTATCTCAGGGACAATGTCTCGCTGAGCTTATATCTATATACAAGAGTGAAGCGCCTAGCCAGACGACAATATATCGCTGGTATTCTGAATTCCGGCGTGGACGTGCTTCTCTTGGCACCGTACCTTCCACAGGCCGGCCAAAAACAGCGGTTACACCAGAAAATGTCGCTGTTGTGCGCCGAATGATACAGGATGACCGACATATTACATATGAGCAGATTCGGGCTACTTTAGGGATAGGTATGACTACGATACAAACTGTTTTACATGGTGAACTGGGAGTGAGAAAGCTAGTT
Organism: Carcina quercana; assembly: GCA_910589575.2. Taxonomy (NCBI): domain Eukaryota; kingdom Metazoa; phylum Arthropoda; class Insecta; order Lepidoptera; family Depressariidae; genus Carcina; species Carcina quercana. The sequence continues at coordinate 8,879,297 of OU342449.1, read as the reverse complement.
TCCCGCTGGGTGCCCCATAATTTGTCCGAAGAGCAAAAGGCGGCTCGTGTCAATTGGTGCCGGTCTACTCTGCAACGCTTCAACGGAGGAAAGTCAAAAGCAGTTTATAACATTGTCTCTGGTGATGAATCATGGATCTATTCATATGAGCCAGAAAGAAAGCATCAGTCGGCTGTCTGGGTCTTCGCAGGTGAGATCAAGCCAACAAAAGTTGTCCGCTCTCGCAGCGTATCGAAGAAAATGGTCGCTTCGTTTGTCGCGAAAACAGGACATGTAGTCACAGTTCCCTTAGAGGAACGGAGAACGGTTACCGCTGATTGGTATACAACGGTTTGTTTGCCACAGATGATATCCGAACTCCGTAGAGGTAACCCGAAACGACGCATAATCCTCCATCACGATAATGCGAGCTCTCACACCGCTCAGAAAACAAGCGAGTTTTTGAAGCAGGAAAACGTTGAATTAATGGATCATCCTCCATACAGCCCTGATCTGAGTCCCAATGATTACTTTACATTCCCTAGAATCAAAGATTTATTGCGTGGTCAGCGGTTTCAAGGTCCAGAAGAAGCAGTGGAAGCATACAAATCGACGATTTTGACCATGTCAACTTCGGACTGGAATTGCTGCTATAATAATTGGTTCGAACGAATGCAAAAGTGCATTAACTGCAACGGAGAATACTTCGAAAAGCAATAAAAATAAATTTAGTTATTTCCTGTATGTATTGTTTTATATTCCCGATCATTTCGGTATGCCCCTCGTATGCCTATCGAACAAGTACAATAAATCCTGAAGTACACGCGGATAGAGTCGCGGGCGGAAGCTAGTATATATATATATATATATATATATATATATATATATATATATATATATATATATATATATATATATATAAGTATAACAGTCGCTTTTTCTCCATTTCATTTTGGCACACAGTCATAAACTCCATGGTTATCCAAATAGCTCCAGGGAGTGTCGCTCTGTCCCGCTTTTACATTAGATCACATTAAATAACTCACGATCATGGCATCAGTGACATGATTATGTCTGATAACAACCATCCACGGTGGTACTACGAAAGTGATCTCGAATGAAAGTCACGGGTCATGCATTAGCCGTGTCGATGCCGCGACATACGAAGCCTGTGAATCGAAGTTAGATCCCGATTGGAAATGAAATGAAAAGTTTGTTTGCTATAAATATGGTGCTTACAAGATGGAAGGTGCTTATTAATAGTTCTCACATCTCACGCAAATATTGCGTATTGTTTTAATTATTACTAATACTATTTTATCAGCATGTCATGTCAAAATGTCCAAATTAAAAAAGTAAAAAAAAAATTTATCAATTTTTTTCGATTACCCTCTTTTTACAATCATTGTGATGTTTTTTTTTCCTTATCCTTCTTAAAGTCCCTTGGTTTCGTTATTTTGTAAATAATTTAGTTCATTGTAGTTTGTTTAAGTTTCCTTTTGTGTACGTTTAAATATAAATAAACGTATTATTTATCAAAAAATGATATAAACCATTTATTTTTTTAGAGAAATTGTGAGAGGGTTATTCGTGTTTTCAGCTAGTGGGTTTTTACGTCAATTTTTTAAATCTTTACCTAGTTCTTAGTATTTTAGCCGTCTCAGTGGCCTAATGGCTTCATGCTTAGTTTGGTTGGTGGTATAGAATTTCTATGTCCACCTAGATAGCTACCACCATGTTACCTAAGTTTGTCACCAAGCTGCAAAGCTAATAGAACAGCATAAATAATATGCTACAAAAAAGACTGGTACAGACAAATTACTACATCAAATGCAATTCTGGTATTTTCCCAACAACCTTTACTGTTTAGATTTTCCCTTGATTTTATAAATAGCTTAAAAAGTGCTGGACGGTTGTGGAACATTTATGTCTCTCCTACGGAACTCTCAAAAATTCTTGTATTCTAGTATCCCCTGATATAACGTCATCCTACGACTTCATTGAAAAATATAACTAGTTCGCGGAACCCTTGAGACTTTTTTTACGGACGAATCTCTGATGGGTAACACTAAAGGATTTCCCAAACGTTTATAGCATAGAGATCTTTAGTTTCTATTATCTGTGGTTTATAGCTACCAGCTAGTGTAAATAAAATACTATATCTATTTTCGAGTTACGGACATATAGTAACGTTTGAAATGTAGAAAGGGGGTAGAGATGTACTGTGACGACGCGACGTGCCGAATTCGCTTCGTGTCCTACTCTCGTACTCTCCCCGTGCGTCCGTCCGGGCGAAATGGGAACGATCGTTCATTTCGACAATCCATCCACCTGTGCTGCACGTGGTCACGTGCACTAGATCGATCTGAACGCTGATCTGAAGTTCTCGTCAGTGATTTAGGTTTTAGGGAAAATCAATAGCTTTACTGAAACGTTCTACGGAATATGAGAAACAAACTTCATGTTCTACAAAGAGCTGCATAAGTCAACTGTAGGCTGTATGAGACTTATAGGTCGTCACGTCAGATTGCCTATTGGAGGATTTGCCATAATTACCAACTTAAACAAGTCGGTTACTTATCGTAAGATGTCGTAGCTATTAGCCATCTCATGATGATGGGGAGCAGTGGTGTCCTGTGAGACGGTAATGTTGCAGAAGGAGATCGCAGAGCGGGAGCGAGAAAGAGCCGACCCCGCTCGGAGGAGGAGGCGAAGGGGCAACGGAAACGTTCACCCTGTAGTCCCACCACCATAGCCCCAGTTGTACAGGGCTGGGGACCGAAGACAGACAGAGTTGGGGCTCTGGATGTCTTTCCTCGATCCCGAGAGGGCAGAGGAAACGGTGTGTTTCCGTTGCGAAGAGGTTTTAAGGGCTGGCACACCAACCCAGGAAATGCGATATGCATAGCGCTAGGGGAGCACTGGAGGCGTTCCTTTGGAGGACCCACAGCTCTCCGACATGCGCAGCAGATGGCCTCAGAAGGGGTTTAGTAGGTAAGAATCCTACATAAACTCTCTCTTCCCCTAAAGAGCCGGGTATCTTTGGAAGATTCTCCTGCGTAAAAAAGGGGACTATCTCAAGGGCACTGGCTTGAGATCGATCTCGGCTTACGGCTGTCACTTTGTAACGAAATTAAATATGAAATCTTATCTTCAGACCGGTCCACGACCACGCACCGTGTGTGTCGGACATTTTGAATCAAAGGTCATGCATCATGCAAAACAGGTCAAGTCTAATCGGAAGAGTGTCCCAAATTTCACTGTTGTAGTGACAGATTCACGCCTGCATCTCACTTTAGACAGTTAGGCCTTATTGGCTGCATGATTGGATCACACACATACGAGTAAACAACCGTAACGAAGCTGACACAATTCCATTCGTGGTCCAGAGATCGAAGGGTTGATTCTGGCGTTATAGGTACCAATGGACGGTTTGGTGGTAGACTAACCTATATAAACTAATGATCGCCCAGTGGTAGAAATTAAACAATAATTAATTTTTGTGCAAAATTAAAAAAGAAAAAAAACATTAGAATTCTGCACTCCATATCTATATAAACTAAGTGTGCGAAATTTCTTACTCCTCCGTTCGCGTAATTTTCGTAAAAAGGGGTGCAAAGTTTTTGCTTCACGTATAGAATACTCGTAGAATAGATCAAACAATGTCGCGTAAATTATAACATTTATAACTTAAGAAAGTCTGAACAAATTTTTAATGCCCTTTTTTATTTTATTTGTCTCCACCCCGAATAGCAGGATAACTATTAAAACGTGGGATTAATTCACTAAATATAGTCAGAATGACTTGATTTGTTTTGTTATTCATATTCATTTTATTGCTTCAAAAACATACATGTAGATACACATACAGTTTTATGAGCGCTGTCGGGCGTAGCAATTACATATGAGATAAACTAGTCTTATTATAATTTAAAATGTCAGAATGGTAATAGTCAAATTATATAAATTTAAGTAAAATTATTTTCCGTTTAGGTAGTCATTAATGTTGTAATAGCATTTGTCAATAAGAAATGTTTTTAATTTGGTTTGGAAGGTCTTATCCCTGTCTATACACTTCAACCAGTTTGGGAGTGCGTTATATATTTTGATTGACATTGCGTGCGGGCCGGAACTGCAGAGATGAAGTTTAGAAAGTGGTAGTGCAATATCATGTATGTATTGTGGTCTGAGTGGACGAGGCCGGTTTGCTAATTTTTCATAGAAATGAGGATTTTTTTTATGAAATTACAAATTTCTAAAATGTACATTGAAGTTAGTGTCAATATTTTTAAGTTTATAGAGGGATATTTGAAAGGCAAAGGAAGGTCGTTATTCTACTTTCCCGTCCAGATCGAACGAGTAGTCATGAGATCCACGCGGATGAAGTAACGAGCAGAAGCTAGTATTATATAAATAGTAAGTGATCAGGCATTTTTGGCGGATATCTCAATTACGTTCGTCTTCAAATCTTGTGTTATGTGATGTCAGATAAGATGAAGGACAAGTGCTAAGCCGTTATACATTTAAAACCGGCCAAGAGGGTTCCGTACAATATAAATGAATACTTTACAGAGTTGACTTTTTAATTTGACTATTATTTTTAATATTATTTAAATTATTATTTAAATTTTAGATTTAATCATGATGATGGAAATGTATTTGTATATTATACATTATGCTAGAAATATTATGTACCTATTGTATGATGTAGAAATGGTAGACCACAGAGCACTATTTTTAATTTACAATTTGAATTTTAAATTAGAAAAATCATAAAATTAAACAGTACGCTTGGGTACACCGAGAAATACTCTAACGAATGCGCCGAAACACCAAACATTTTCGCTTTAGTTTGCTCCACGATCACTAGATGGCGCCACTAGTATACATGGCGCAAGTGACTCGTTTTAAACAAAACAAACATTACTTTGCGGTAAAATACCATAGCGGATGTATAGCTTTAACCTGCAATGTTAAGTTTGTAATCATAAAAACAGGTTTCTAGTAGGGGAGACCCCTTTAATTCATATTTCTTTTTTGTTATTAGTATTTATGTGGTATTCTACTACTGTTGTCTGTGTACAATCCTTTTATATATTTTAAGTTCTGTGTTCGTAGTATATTCGTTGTGTCGTTGTATTTAGTAGCTGATGCGTACATTTAATTAGATAGTTATATTAGTTTAGTTTAGTATTAGTCAAGGCCTATCTGAAAACCAGCGCTGCAATCACTCTGTGGTTGCAGCATCAGCTGAGATAGGCCTTTTGCTTTAGTATATATTTAGTTTATAAATCTCTGTTATTTCTTCTAACAAAGCAATAAATTTATTTTTCTTTCTAATTTCTGTTATTTGTTGTTGTAGTGGCAAAATTTCAACTGACAGTCAGACGGGCGTGGATACGGAACCCTAAAAACTTACAATTTGTTACCAAATGGCAACACACTTCACAGCGTAACCAACCGAACAAAATAACAATTAGTGCGCCATAGACAATTTGTAGGGCATTCTCAATGTACACCACCGCTAGCTGGGGGGAACTGATACAAATATTGGTTCAAACTACAATACATTGTGTCTCTGCCCTTATGCTGGGGTGACTATGTACTTTAAAAACTGCTTTGTTAGGACAGGAATCTGCTGCAAGGAATTATAATGCATTATTTCAAAAATTACAAAATTTTTATTTTATTAACAAACCTTTCTTTAAATACATACACTACGTGAAGGCTCGCATTTTAAGAATGGATAACAATTGTATTTTCATTACATTATCCGATTGCTTAACGGTGAAGGAAAACATCGTGAGGAAACCTGTATGTCTAACCTGTATGTCTAACCTATGAAACAGGCATGTGAAGTCTACCAATCCGCACTGGTCCCGCGTGGTGGACTACGGCCCATACACTCTCTGTAGGAGAGTAGGCCTGAGCCCCTGCAGTGGGGACATAAAGCAGTTGATGATTTATTGTATAAGGAGGCGTCACTATTCCTGGCGGAATATAGTTGCAGTTATGAAATACATTTCAGATTTATGATATTTGTAAGAATAAAGCATCTAAAAAGGAATTACGATATTAACGTGAAAAAATAAAATAAACAAGTAAATGCGTTCAAAAAGAACTGGAAACCGACTTCAATTGCCCTAAAAGTCTACTTTAAGATTTATATCCTTTTCACATGTATGCCGTTGCCAGAACTTAACCAAATTGAAATGTAACCAAACGGAAAGTTCCACCTTTCCACCAAAAAGAATTATCCAAATCGGTTCACCCAGCTAAAAGTTCTGAGGTAACAAACATATAAAAACATACCCGTCGAATTTGCCTTTTCGGCAACAAATTTTGTATTCCTTTCCTGTTTATGTATACTTATATTCTGTGCCGAATAAAGTCTTTTGAATTTGAATTGAGAACCTTCTCCTTTTTTGAAGTCGGTTAAAAAAGAATATCAATGTTTGATCCTAGCTAGACAAACGACTGAATTATGGAAACACATTAAAACTAATAAGATTACGAGAGGAGTAATAGAAGTTAGCTGCATTTGGCCTTCATTCCACCTGATATAAGTAAGCGTGCTCACCCAGAAGCCTCAAGAAAGTTAGTCTCTGGTTCTGCCACCTATCATACCGGAACACAACAGTGCCATTAACAGCGCTGTTTGGAGACAGCTAGCCAGATGTATATAGAAATTACCACCACGATAACGCCGGTGCTTATTCAGCAGCTTTCTAATGATTTTTATAGTGATTTTGAATGTATTTTTGTAATTAAACAAATATTATCATTAGTGTGAAAAAAACCCACTTAATTTTCATAAAGATGAATCCTTTTTAACCCTCGTACTCCTTGCTACCTTAAACACCGTTTCTCTTTCCGTTCTTCAAGTCTCACTCGCCCTCTACGTTCTTCTGAGACTTTCCTACTCAACTTCCCCTCTCATTCCTCCAAATTTTACTCAAAATTCTTTACCGTGCAAAGTGTCGGACTATGGAACTCTATCCCTGAACCCATCAGACGAGCCCCTTCCTTACAATCCTTCAAAACTAACTTAAAAACGTATTTCCTTGAACAGATTATTCCTTAGCAGACTTTTCTTCTTTCCTTCCTGATCTCCTCTGATGTCCTTTTCTTCTTGATACACTAAATATATGTATTTATGTAGTACCACTTACCCCTTGTTAACTATATGATTCTTCTGCCCCAAGGTTGCCTGGAAGAGATCGCTCTTAGCGATAAGGCCGCCTTAATTCTATCCTTTATGTTCTGTTTTGTTTGTGTGTGTGTGTGCAATAAAGTATATTTGATTTGATTGAAACACAATTTTTAATATATGAAAAGATATGTATACTAGAAATTAACCCACTTGACTTAAAACTCAGTATCTTTTTTCAGACTTTTAACAACAAACTCACTTTCACATTTACAATATTAGTATGGATTTATTTCTTCTCAAGCTTGGTCACCCTAGTGTGGTACGAATGCAGGGCACCCGTCATCCCTCGCTACACACAAAGGGCACCAAAGGGTCTCCGAACTCAACTATGGGTTGCAATCATAGCACCTGGCAATCGCGTGCCCTTTATTACCATTTTTTAGTTTCTGCTTAATCCCTTTCAAAGTAGAATCTAACTTGAGCACACGGATATAATTAGGGAATGATTATATTAGTATTTTCAAAGCTAAGCACTGACAGTGTATTATGTAAAGCTAGTTTGCTTAGATAATTTCGGTATACCCGCAATCAAAACGAGCGTTACACTGTATGCATAATTTAATTTAGTCAACAAAAACAATTTAATGGACAAATGACACTAACACAAAACATTTCTTTTAGTCCGGTCAATTTAGACATTCGAGGTTACATAAAGTCCCAACAAGCTGAATTTCTGTGAAATTGTTAAAAACATAATTATAAACAATGTCTAGAAGTTCCCCATCATTCCCCTGTAAGGATTTTTTTTAATTCCAGGTCAAAGGTCAAAAAAATGAGTTTTTCGCGATTTTCAGCAAAAGGGTAAGTTTTATCATAAAAGTACCTTTGACAAAAATGGAGATCATAAAATTATCTATAAAAAATGTACCGATACTTTTTTTCTTACGAGCCACCGTTTCTGAGATATAACGATTCAAAAAGGTATAAAAGTTGTTATCGTCATAATATGCACACGTTTCCACGCCACCTATGAGGTAGTGTACTTAGCGCGTTTTTTTAACGCGGTTTCCCCAGTAGGCCTACTCCACGGGTCAGTTGTGATCCTGTTTAATGTAAAACTATTGCATAATAACGGAAATTTTCAAAGATTAGGAAAGATAAAAGCGATGTAAATTTAAAAAAAAGTGTTGAAGTTCTTCTTCTCCTGCTTCTTCTTCATCTTCATTTTGGATGCAAGTAAATTGCGTCAATAGCGATGTATCGCATGATACTTTGTCGGAGTCAAACGAATCCTCCATTGTTTGTGATTCAATATTAGAGAACGACCGGCCTTGACAATTTGTGCATGCCAAAGAACAAGACAGTCCGACTTTTTTGCAACCACATTTAGCACTGCATCCCTTTTTGCAGTTGCAAAAAATAGTGTTCCGGCGCAGGTGGAAGTAAAGTTTGAACTGGCTCTAATATATTGTTGACCAACTTCCAACCCCAGTCTGTAGGGTCTAGCTGATAACCAAGCCACACTTGAACTTGGTAATATACTCGAAAAAGATGTTGGTGAGCAGCAACTGAGGTTGGAGGAAGACAAGCTAATTGAACTTGTTTTTTATTTTTAGTATTTTTAACGAAACATGCATATCGATGCTTATCTAAACAGGTAGTTTTTTTAGGAGCTCCGTACATAGAAAGAAGAAATCGGATGCCGTTGGTAATAACTTCTTGTTGAGTTGAATTACTCTTTTTAAAAACTTCAGCACATTGAATTAAATCATGTTTTTCAAACATTTTGAAAACTGCTACGTGGCGTACTCATGCATATTATGACGATAACAACTTTTATAACTTTTTGAATCGTTATATCTCAGAAACGGCGGCTCGTAAGAAAAAAAAGTATTGATACATTTGTTATAGATAATTTTATGATCTCCATTTTTGTCTAAGGTACTTTTATGATAAAACTTACCGTTTTGCTGAAAATCGCAAAAAACTCATTTTTTTGACCTTTGACCTTGAATAAAAAATTTTCCTTACAGGGGAATGATGGGGAACTTTTAGACATTGGTTATAATTATATTTTGAACCATTTCACTGAAATTCAGCTTGTTGGGACTTTATGTAACTTCACTCTCATTTTTTGGTCTAAATTGACCGGACTATTTTTCCAATCCGCCGAATGAAAAAACAAGACTGCTACATTTTTATCAGTGCGTCGATTTCTATAGTAAAAATATGCTACAAATTTTTTGTTATTGATTGATTTTAGAAATTAAATAAAAGCTTGAAACTATTTTATAGCTTTATTTACATTATGTTAAGTTTTCGTTCAAAGCCACGTCTGAAGACGTTTCAGTTTTAAATTCAACTTTTTTCATTTTCTCGCATTTAAATATTCTTGCAGCTATACTTATTTATTTTATTTATTTATTTAACAATTTATTGTACACAGAAAAATACAAAATATACAAAAAATACAGAGAAAATATACACAAAAGGAGCAGCTTATTTCTATAAGAAATTTCTTACAGCAGTCCTGGGTCAAGACAGAAATAGTGAAGAGAGGAGGGCAGTCAGGCCTGTACATTTAATATATCTAAATACAATATACGATTAAATGAATACAAGATACAAAATATTTACATATATCAAAAGTCATATATACATATACTTCTTACACCATAATTACGCTTAGCCTTGTCTTCAATAGGTTTTAAAATTTCAATAAAATCAAACACTCAACTCTCAAGTATTTTAGTTTGTATCGGTTGTGTTATTTTTTTCCACCTAAGGTTGGGTAGTAGCAGTCCTGCGTGGTTGGGTCGCAGGAGGATGCCGACGAGGTCCCGGTCTTGTTGGTGCCCCAAGCCTCTACTTGAAACGTGTACTTCCTCGAATATTTCAACAATGGGATCAACAACTGCAACCAATTATACATAGGCTTTAGAATGGGATCACCTTTCATCTCTTGGGTTTCGTAAAAGGAGAGAAAATTCTGCGATGACCCATGCCAAGTAATGCAAAGAATTATATGGCAAATCTTCCTGGCAAGTCTGACTTGGCGATCAATAAGAAAGGCTTTTGTCTAATCGAAGAAACCTCGAAAAACGGAACATCAAAATGAAATTTTATTTTATTTTCCTAAGTTAATTTTTTGGCAAATCTTTTATGGCATTAAAGCATTTGACGCTATCTTCGGAAAGTTTTCTGGAGAGGAGAATAGTCTGAAGGAACTCTTCCGCTATAACTGTCTACGTTAGACCTATTGTTTATTTATAGTAAGCTTTCGTTTCATCAATAAGAAAATCAATACCTTTACAGTCGAAGAACCCAAGTCGTAGACTCTGGGGCTAAACTCACGGGATGGCATGCCTACTTTCACACACACTATCTGAGTCTTTTTAGTCGTGTGAATCTGAAACAATATGACATTTTGGATCAGATTGATCTTGTAACATAGAGAAAAAACTTTTTAGGACCGCACTTTGGGGGTTCGTCTTGAAGAAGGTTTTTCAAACTTCTCAGACATCCATTTTCTTCCCAGGACTGTGTCGGATTCCTCACGATGTTCTCCTTCGCCCAAATTCAATGGTTATGATTTATTTTCAAAAAGCCAGGCAAACTTGGATTTCGATTATTCGAAAACTAATGATCTACCTTACTGAGCTACCTTGTAGTTCTCCTAGTAGAGTAAGTAGCGACTACGAAACGTGAATCAGACTGGCGTCACTAGCTAAATGGACCGATGACCTGCTAAATATTCAATGGGCTCGGGACTTGTCTTGATCTTTAACCAAGCCGCTTACATCCAGCTAACCTCAATTAATTCCTACTCAGCGAAGACAAGGTCGCATTCTGTCAGGAAATTCTGCCAATAAACTCCGAAATTTTGGACACGTATTTCCATCGGTCCCGAACCCTCCAGCTCGCAACAACAACTATTCTCCTCAAACATTACTATGTAGTACGCAACGCTATGCTTACCTCTAAGAAATACGATATGTGGGTCTTGTTGTTTGGATGGAACGTGAAAACTTCCTGGTAGAAGCGGAACATTGACCTGGACGCCATTCCTCGGTCGTAGCATCTGATGCCGGCCAGCCACCAGTGTCCGACCCAAGGAGATGCATTTGGGTCCAGGACTGCTCTCTGACGAGGCATGGAGAATCCTGAGGAAGTGAATGTGTAAACTTGATCATACAGAAGCTTCGATTCTCTTTTTTTATTCTTCTTGATTTAACGTGTTTTGCCTAAGAGCTAGAACTGTTCTTGGCTTTGATCAACAAGTTGCTTGAACACTGAAGGGGTATGTAGAGCCACAGAAAGTGGCCAACACCGTTTACTGCCACATTTGTTAACGAAATATGCACTGTAGTGATATTGATAGTGATATGACTCTGATACTCGTAGATCCCTTCGTTTCGAATGCTGTACAATAGAGACTCCAAGTATAGACCTTCAAATAGCCCGCAAAGCGACTTTGAATTTGAAGATATGGTGGTCGACTTCGTATAGCGAGGACGGAAATAATTTCGGCTAATTAAAATACCTGAATGTGAACATACCAAAAGGGTCTTCCTTGTCGAAGCTTCCCATGGACACCCCGGTGATGGCTGTGGTCACCCACGGCACGTAGGTGGCGAGCTGGATGTGTCGCGCAGGAGGAGCTGGTGGACCCTCCATGAGGGGATCGGGGCATGGAGTGCCTCCTGGGGATTTACCAGAATACATTAAAAGATCACTATCCGTGAATGTCTTTGCTATATCGTTAGGCTTGGCAGGTAGATTGGAGACCGTAGTAAGTAATAGTTCACACAAACCTTTGAATTTCTTCTCAGGAGTGTGAAGGTTTCCTCGCGATGTTTTCATTCACAGAAAAAAAGGTAATGATTTTTATCATTCGTATATAAGTTCCAAATAACAAATGGGAACCAATGTACGAGCCAGAATTGAACCCAGACCTCGATTGTTCAAGGACTGACGCTCTACACAACTGAGATACCACGGCATTTTATTATATAGAGCCTCACGAGTTAGGAATATCCAGTTAGTATTGAAGAATATAATAGTCCTAAATTTCTGTAACATTTAAGATGTGTATCAATTATTATCTAGTTTTTTGGGTGTCATTAACTATATTTGGCACTCGTTTCCTAGGAAGTCCAGGCACAGTCAGTGCTGTATGCCAGCGGGTTCCCAAAAGCAATAACTGCAAGACAATTTATACATACCTTCTGCGATGGAAACTACAGTCCAATGGCCGGTGTGTTCATGGACTAGACTAGGCGCTCCTGAGTGAAATGCACAACCAGTACTGCATGCCAGTCGGTTCCTTAAGATATGAGACGAGTTCGGCATTTCTTGTGGTCTGCCCTGGGACTGTCGAATACACAAACCACAATTTCACTTTTATATTAAACATTTGAAAAATTATTTGCATTAGATATAAAACTTCGAAAGGTGTGACTTTAATGTCAATCGTGATGATGATGATAGGCACCAAACCCAGCCAGGTCAAGCCTGTTCCGGTCAAACCGGCACACCGGGGGATGCAATTTGTACAGGAGTGACACGCTCTGGTATGGGAAAAGGAAAATCCACCAATCACAGCCAGTGAATCACAGTCGACCGGTTAATGCAACTTTGAGCCAACATAGGAGTATATTGGACCACGGGATATTATGAGCTTTGATGATTTAGATTGATTGTCGTGATTGGGATCTTGATGATGTCATCCGAAGGTTTAGTCGACAATGTGTTCTTGACCTAGTTTTGTTTATATACATGAAAACTCACTGACGCCCAACAATTTTACACATTTCTGACAAGGTATTAAATATTCCGATTTCATTGTTTCTTTCATCAAGCTGTTTGACTTTAATGTCAAACGTATGATTAACTTTACAACATAGTTTCATAAAGTTTCCTTGAGTGTAAATAAAGTAAAGTTTGATTCAAAACCGTTACCGTTTTGGGGGTTACCATGGGATCTATGGGATTTAGAGGTATTTGTGCATCGGTGGCTATCTTTATTACAGATAATGTCGACTTTGGTATGTATTCTTTACTTCTCTATTCCCACATCTAAAATCTCAGAGTTTCTTTTAAGAGTACGGGGATCTGTGTCTGGCTTAGGGAGAGAGAGCCACTTTATGAGTGTATGTTTTTTAAACGCCCATGCAAACGTCATTTGAGTATTATGACATAAAAGTCAATGAAATTTTCAAGACACAATCTAGAACTTCTGACTGTTGTGGCAATAAAGTGTCATGTTCTATCAGGAACCTTTAAAATATCAATCTGTTTGAACTGTTCCATTGACGTACGAAAACCTCATGTGATATCATGTGCTATGTTAATGTACTTACATCAGACCGATATTCGTATAAGTAGCACAGCTCACGTGGCACCAGGCCGATCTTGAAAATATATTTTTCTTCTGCAACATAGTCTCTGGGAACATCTGAAGACAGCAATTCAATCACATTCATGTAGAAACTTGAAAGTTTTTTTTCATTATTTTTTATTGAAGATAGACCAACACTTGACCTCAATCTCACCTGATGGTAAGTGACGATGAGGTCTACGATGTTACGTGTTGGTCTAGAAGGTGCCTATTTACTCTTCTTTTGAAGATTCTTAAGTTATAGTTTTCGGGGAACACGGAAACCGGTAGTGCAATTTAACTGCTATTTAAGTAATATCATCACATCCCTTTTGTACGTAAAGCTCTGTATGTTTGTCTGTATGTCAGACGCTTCTAATATAAACGTGTGTTCCCAGTAATTCCGCTGAAGTTGTCTCGTAACAGGAGTGCTGGGAATTTTATTCTAAAAAGTTCCGTTATTTTTTTACTATGTCTTTTATATAGCAGCGTAATAGTGAGGAAAATTGTGTATGTCGTTGATGTCTTTTATATAGCAAAGTAATAGTGAGGAAAATTTTGTCTGTCGTTGATGTCTTTTATATAGCAAAGTAATAGTGAGGAAAATTTTGTCTGTCGTTGATGTCTTTTATATAGCAAAGTAATAGTGAGGAAAATTTTGTCTGTCGTTGATGTCTTTTATATAGCAAAGTAATAGTGAGGAAAATTTTGTCTGTCGTTGATGTCTTTTATATAGCAAAGTAATAGTGAGGAAAATTGTGTCTGTCGTTGATGTCTTTTATATAGCAAAGTAATAGTGAGGAAAATTGTGTATGTCGTTGATGTCTACACTAATATTATAAAGAGGAAAGATTTGTACCTATTTTTGTATGTTTGTAATGAATAGGCTCAAAAAGTACTGGGCGGCTTTAAAAAGTTCTTTCACCAATAGAATGCTACATTCTTCCAATTTGACATAGGCTACATGTCATTTTGAAAAAAATTAGGGATCTTTGGTAAAATTTGAACAATGTAACCGAAGGTGTAGAAAAATGAGTCTTAAAATGTCTTTCGTCGAATGCGCTGCCGAAACTATTAGCGATAGAACAAAATAATGTACAACAATATTGAAGAACATCATAATGTCTACAAAAAACTCCGCGGTAGCATATGTCCAACTATTGTAGTTATGTCACTACAACAACTTTTTTCATTTTAAACATTAATGAAAATGCTAACCAAATTCAAACCATGCTATTAATGTGTTTATATTAATCCTTATCCAAATAAATTATTTTAAAGTCAAGACCATTTCACTGCCTATAAAACAGTTTTTAAATTATTTAAATTGGACTTTCCATTCAAAAGATATTACGAATTAAAAAATTCAAACAGTGAACAAAACCGCCATAGCGCCGTGGCCGTTGTTTGCGATCAATGCAGTCTGAAAAGCGCGCCGGGCATCGCGGCGGGCGGGGTGGAGGGGTCACTGAAATAATTTTTTTTAAATATATAATTAATAAATAATATATTTTTAATAAATAAAAATATTTGTGAAAAAAAGTGTTTTATATCCAAATTTCCAAAAATAAATAATTGTATACCCCGTGCGAAGCCGGGACGGGCTGCTATATTTTATATAGCAGAGGTATCAATCGGTTTTAACAGGCAGACCAAATTGGCATAAACCTTCATATTTGACTCATTGATTTTTCCCATTTATAGAACCACGCAACTTCAAGTATCACTGACGTCTTTGCTAACGATATATATAATTTCCTAGGTAACAAGGATCAGCATTGAATGACAAGCAAATACATCAGTGAGTCGTGAGATTGTAAAGATATTTGCACTTAGTGAGTTGCACTCCAATAAGGAAGTCCTCGTGAGAAGGTAGCAAGGTCTTTAGTGAACTTCACCTCATTAAGTAAGAAATTTCCTCGTGAACAAAACCACAAGAGTAGGATCTTCATCCTCTAATCATAAGCTGAAATCTAACATTGATTTATTTACATCATCATCAACAGCCTGTACATGTCCCCACTGCAGGGGCTCAGACCTACTCTCCTACAGAGTGTATGGGACATAGTACACCACGCGGGACCAGTGCAGCACGGCGGACTTCACATGCCTGTTCAAGACATGCAGGCTTCCTCATGATGTTTTCTTTCACCGTTAAGCAATCGGATATTGTACTTGAATTGGAAAACAACTCAAAGATACACGGCTGGATTCGAACCCGGAACCTTCAGATAGAGAGTCCGCGCCTTATCAATTGCGCCACCGACGCTTTATTTTATACAGGTAAAATCTATGTATCATACTCACCTGATTGGAAGTCAACGTGAAACAATGGGAGAGGCGCTTCAGCTGCCAAGTAATTGTGGAAGGGAATGCAGGCGGGAACAACGTACGCTGCATACGACAAAATCTTTGACTTAGTCGTAATGTTTGTATTTCATCTCGTGTTTTACTTATAGTAAAAATCATAAGTCATACGGAACATGACGCAATGTTCATTGTACACATGATAAGAAACGGACTTTCATAAATCAAGACAAAATGAAATGTTTGAGCAACTTGAATAACATTACTTAATTGCACCTGATGAATCATCAAGCATGAAAGCGTGATCAACCTAGAACCCAGAAAACTGCTAACATACTTCGAAACACATCAATGCTATTTCGATTGGTATTTTTTGCTCAACCCAGCACTGGCATTATAATTGCAAAAGCGTATATGCTGACTGGCAGGCCACATCGCTCGAAGAACCGATAACCGATGGGGAGTAAAGGTTCTCGAGTGGCGACCACGTACCGGGAAACGTCTACCAGGCCGTCCCCCTACTAGATGGACCGACGGCCTTATCGTCTAACTCCAACACCGATCACGATCCCTTTGAATTTGACGTTTGAAGATGATTCACGAACTTCACACCGCTCAAACGCGACTGCTAAATGTCATTGAAAGGTATAGCGACTAATCACGAGTTTGAAAGATTATGAATGAACGAAATCGTAATTTTGACATAAAATTGGTACCGTGTAACTTTTTGACAACTAGAAATCGCTTTCAAAGCGACTCGCAAGTGTCAAATGAAAGATTCAACACTGACCTCGAATCTTTCAAAGATTTCTCGCAAGTTTATCATTGTTTTATAACTTTAATGATTAATTTAGTTTCAATGTCGTTATATCAATTGAATTAGTAGCAAGAACTATTTTGATAGCTAGCGTAGAAGAAGAAATTCAGCCGCACAATATAATAAATTGATGTTTTATTTATAACTCTCAATAATTTCAGATTGTTTTTATTATTTGCCTAAATAAGTAATAAAATCAACAAGATAATATACGTTACGTACGTAAATAATTATTTTGTATTAATTTCGAGTATTATGGTATCTCTTCAAAATTAGCTATGATGGGTGACTGTAGGTGACTACTGTTGTGTAGATAATAAATAATAATTTGTGCTGTTTGTTTACGGTGCTATGTGTGAATGGATGAGAACCCACAATATAATATTTGTATATAATTTATATTATATATACTTCGGAAATGAACTTTCTACACCACTGGTGGTACCAAGGCTATCTTAGTTATTAGATGAAATGAAACCTTAGCAATTTTTGTAAAAAAAAGATACCAAAACGAGCGATAAAAATATTTTAAGATAACTAAAGAAGTGGCTGTAAGATTTAAGGACCATTGCCTGTTAAGGTAACTAAAGAATTGGCTGTAAGATTTAATGATCGTTGCCTTTTAAGACAACTAAACAACTGGCTGTAAGATTTAAAGACCATTGCCTTACCTGCTAAGGATAATAAAAATCACAACGACAACAAGCGCCGATTTCATTCGTTCCGAAAGCGATTGTGATTAAGAATGTTAGACGATACCATTTAAGAGTCGCAATCCCGATCGCGATCCCGATACCTTTCAAAGGTATCGCGATAGGTGTTGGAGTTAGACGATAAGGCCCCAGGTTAGAGTCGCAGGGAGTCACTGGATGCAGTTGGCTCGGGACCGGTCGATGTGGCGTACCATGAGGGAGGCCTATGTCGCAGTGGATGTTTCCCGGATGATGATGATATGCTTATTTGTTCTTCTTTGACGCAGAATCAGATCAATAGATTGACTCAAATGTATGAAATATACGCGGACGAAGGCGCAAAAAACCTAGCACACTTTAAGAACAAACCTGACTGAATAGGCACGAGGAGCTTTAGGAGTGCAAGACTGTTTGATGAACCGAACTGCTCGAACTCCGGGTGCAGAAGCACGTCTCCGATGGGCAGGAGTGCTACGGCCGGCTTGCACTCCGCATCTGCTTCTATCTTCTCTATCGCAACCTTGCATTCTTCTTCATCACGCTCATATTCGACGAAGACCACGTTGCCTCTGTGGATAGTAACGATAAATGAAGTTCAGTACTCATCAACAGTGACTATATCAATCACCTTCGATGTGCCTATGACAAGTTCACGGAAGAATCTGGCCTTGGAGGATCTGAGTGCAATGCTAGATGACCTCAACAAAGATTCCCAGTATAAAAATGAACATGGATGAGACGAAAACCATGGCAAATATACATATTGCTCCTAGTCTGGTTGTTGTTGGGAGCTACGATCGAAATATTTCTCTTGGACAGATGGTTCAACTGGGTTCGATAACTTCGACAAAGATGTTAACCTAAGAATCCAATCTTCTAATACAACGTCCTTCAATGTTGGTCGAATAAACAAGCTCAAAGCCACTCATCGATCTATAGAGGATATCTACCTGATCAAAGGTTAACTACCTCTAGCAGTGTGCAGGCCACATCTCTTGAATATCGCTTATATAAGTTAGCAGCTTGAGACCAATCTGGTCACGTGGTCCACCATGGGGGGTGGCCTTTGTTCAACAGTGGACGTTTCCGGGATGATGATGTCAGGCTACTTTGAGATCTTAACTAAATGGATCTGTTAAAAAACATACTCACAGTGCATAGTTTTCAGGAACTTGAGCTGCGTCAACCGCCGTACTCAGAAGAAACTGTCTGGTGATGAGCACCACGCGGGGGGATCTGAAGTAGTGGGGGGAGCCGGTCTTCACTGGAACAATGAAAGTGCCTTGTCTCATACTTTGAGTTTCCTGCTACTAATATTATTAATGTCCATCAAAAATGCAACAAAATACAACATTCAAAAGTAAGACTCATGTAATAATAATATGTAAATAATATGTAAGGCCGTTGAATAAAAATTTGCTCATCTGGAAGCTTCAAGCAATTTGATTGGCATTGTGGTAGCTAGCCAGATGGACATAGAAAAATGTCGCACCACCAAACAAAACCATATCGGTGACCGCTATCCTTTTTTGTAGGTGAAATCTTCTACAGATACCCGACTCCTTAGGAGAGAAGCGGGGCTATGTGCAATTTTTATTCACTCGGTGGTCATCCTCCGCTGGGATCTCCCAGGAACACACCAGAGATCCTCTAGCGCTTCGCAAGCAGCCCTCCCTTTGGCCAGTCAGCCATGACGTCTCCGCAGGTCCGCGCTGTAGCGGGACGGGACCACGCCTTACTACCACTGCCTTCTAGCGGTGTCATGAAATAAAATGATGTACACTCTAGTACAATAATATATACCCATTTTTTATCATGTCGTATTCACGCTTTCTTTATCCTGTCAGTGCGTTGAGCGAAATTACAATTTTAATTAAATTTGACATGGTGCAAAAGTAAGTACATATTTTTGTGCTCGAGTGTACCATGTATGTACTGAAGCACTCCAAGCCAAGGAAACGTAAGTGGTTTGAGGATGCCTTCCTCTTGAGGATCGTCGTTGGGGTCGTCGTGGCAAGTGTAGAACTGACTGCTGACCAAGCCAACAACTGAAAAAAGGTAAAAATTAGTTTTGTAATTGCACTAAGATTGATTAGTGTAGTCTCGGCTTTAGAATACAACCGTTTATACCGAAAATTTTTAAGATTTCCCTTAAAGAGAATCAAAACCTACGGGGTACTTCTGGTTGACCTCATCATCAGCCGGGAAACGTCCACTGCTGGACATAGGCCTCCCTCATGGTACGCCACATCGACCGGTCCCGACCCACCTGCATCCAGCGACTCCCCGCGACTCTAACCAGGTCGTCGGTCCATCTAGTAGGGGACGGCCTGGTAGACGTTTCCCGGTACGTGGTCGCCACTCGAGAACCTTTACTCCCCACCGGTTATCGGTTCTTCGAGCGATATGGCCTGCCCATTGCCACTTCAGCTCACTGACTCGTCGAGCTATGTCGGTGACCTTCGTTCGTCTACGTTACTGGTACGTACTACGTACTGGTTGACCTACAATCTTGAAATTCTACAAGAAGCAAGGTCTTAAAGTACAAGTATAGAAATACATCTGAAAAGAATATATTTTTAATTATATCACAGTAAAATCGTCACGATAAGATTAAAACCTGTTGCTATTTGTTGATTTCATCAGGCGTAATAGAATATTGTTTCGTGCAGTAAGTTAATTATTCATATTTTGTACGGAGCTCTCGTTGAGCGAGTCCGACTCGCACTTGGCCGTTGGAAAATATATTTTCTTTAAGTATTTAAAATATAGGATTAACATAGTTCAGCTTTTTTTAAATTGTGACCTTACTCTCATTATATTCTTTATTTCTTTGAAATTACTAAACTTACACATGAGGGTAGCCATTGCTGTCACAAGATGCTGGAAGTAACACATCTTCTACAAGAGTTTGATTGTGAACTGACTGAGAACGGTTAAGAAGATCATTTGTTGTCTTTGTAAGTTTTTATACAGGCTGATTAAACCCAAACTTTTTTTACTGTAGATAGATCAACGCCTGTCCACGATCTCACCTGATGATAAGTGACGATGTGGCAGATGTGGTCTAGGTCCTTGACCCTCAATATTTTTAAAAGATCTATTCAGATCTAGACTCTAAGAACACCACTTTTCGATTCAAGGATCCGTTTTCTAAATACATATAAAGCTTGCGAGTAGGGCGTTCCCCGTCTATCTACTAAACTATTGCTTTTGAAAGTCTGGAAAAAGTTCACAGTAGTAACTTATATACTGAAGTTAAGAGTAAAACTATCAGGACTACTTTGGCTTTACAGGTTTACAGGTTAAAGAGTAATAGTCGACCAAAATATAACATATACTTGGCGTTGTTAAAATGAAAAAATAATAATAAAATTACTTTTTACAACGTGTACAAAAAAGGAGTGATAAAACTTAAGAGCGGTATATGTTAGGTAAGATTTTACCTTTGGAGCGGTAGTAGACATCTGTAAACCGTACGAATCTGGAGAAAAACGAATTTAACATATTGACTAAAATTTTTGAATTTCATCCCTATCCTAGTTCTACATGGGTCAATAACCCCTAAAACCAAAGATAAGATCATTCATCATTGACCCCAGTGCTCGCGTTGGTAAACAAACATTTAGGGTTGTCAAAAATTACGACGTTACACCTATGAAATAAAAATGTGTGGAAATTTAAACTAACCTTTACAACGCTGCTACTTTCACAGTGTATTCTATACAAGGGATATATACCCACCTTTAAGTATTATCACTCCTTTTTTGTACACGTTGTATAAAACCAGTTCAACTACGGAACCCTACACTGTACTAGGCTGCTTTTTTTAAATAGGCCTGTTTTTCACATTAAAAATAAACATTATTTTCATCCAAATTCGTACATTCGTTTTGGTTGAGTCAAAAACATACAAACTTTAATAATATTAGTATGTAAGTAATGTAAAATCGATACTTAATTTTAAATTGTACGTTATTTAAAAACATCATTTACTTAGTAGTAGTAAAAATTTCTTAACGTAAAGGATATCCTATATATATTTTTATATATTAGTAATTTCTGTTCAAACCATCCCGATATCAACCTGTATATTCAAATGACCAGCTTACGAGAAACTCAATTGTTACGATTTGCATTCTTTGTAATTCTGGAAATATCAACAACGTGTTGACAGAAATGTTTATGAAGCCTTCATCTCATCTGATAATAAGTGACGGTGAGGCTTTTGGATGGAAAACGTACTCACCCAAAAGTCCCAAGCCGCTCTTCTACCTTTCATACCGGAACACAACAGTGCTACTAACACTGCTGTTTGGTGTCAGACTTAGATAACATGGTGGTAGCTAGCCAGGCGGACATAGAAAATACCTTCCAAACCGAGTACTGGGAATCGAACCCGGGACGTCCGGGTTGTTAATAGGCAGTCGTAGTTGCAAATAACTCACTCGTGTCATTTGATGCGCGTAAAATGTGGCTACAGTTTCCAGGTCAATGCATTAAATCTCATTTTAAACAAAACGCATTCTCGGAATGCACAAAGAACAGTATTATCTTACATACCGCTAATTAGTCAGGGATAACAAAGATGTCAGCTGAAAAAACAATATGTCCGACGCGTCGTTCTGTTTTTAAATAAAGAAAAACCGTTATAGCGCTGTGTCGGGTTACCTTTGAAATAGGAGATTGGAAATAAGTAATACTTAATTTGAACTATCGATTTCACGTGAACATTATTTAAGTGGACATATTTAAGTAATATGATAGTGTCCTTCTCGGATTTCATAGCGAAGAAATGCTATAATTACCCGACTACAACGAAACCAAAGGAGGGCTATGATTTTGGCAACCTTTTTATGTGTGTGTCACTTCAAAAAAGGAGCAAGTTCGACTGTAATTTTTGTATGTATGTTACGCGATAAATTATGAATCAATTTTGATATACATATTTTTGGAAGAGCATACTTCAGAGGTGGTCCCATATAAATATTATTGAAATCGTTTCAGCGCTTTTTGAGAAAATATACAAAAACCAAATATTTCGGTTTTTTAACTTTCTTATGTACACACGGCTACACATCAAGCTATACGTTACCAGCATACGCTGGCTACCAGCTTAAGCTTACACTGGAAATGTATAGCTTGCCCTGTAGCCGTACGTACGGTAGATGTATATAATAAATAAGGCTAACTTACCAATCCTTCTGTGAAGAGTGTTGATTATGGCAAAGCACGCCGTGGCAAGTTTAACGTGGCGATCCTTCATGTCCAGCGCTGGAGCAGCTGATGACAATTGTTGTTGTCAACAACAATTAATTTTTATCGTTTTTCTCTAATCTTAATCTCGTATCTCTTCACTGCGCATGAAATTGCTTTTCTTTGAACATGTGGTACGTTTTACATTAATTGGCAGAGCTACTGTTAATTCCTGACATTGGGCTGACGTTCCAAATGCAGATGTCAGATGCTTCCTAATTAACGTCAATGAAATGAAACATTCAGCGCCAGATTTGTGTACAAAGGAATGATGTGAATATATCATTTGTAAAGGTACAACACTCGAGTCCAAATATATCTACTATGGCTACAGGTCAAGCTATACACTTCCAGTATACGCTGAACCGGTATCGTGTCGCGAGTCCATTCAATACGAGATCAGCTTATACTGGAAATGTATAGCTTGACCTGTAGCCGTGTGTACACAATTTCAACATACATAAAAAAGCAGGAGGTTTGTCTGTATGTTTTCATATGTACATATGTTACGTTATAACTTCGCCAATTATGAATTGATTTTGATGACTATTTGTTTGTTTGGTAGGACATACTGCAGAGGTGATCTCATATACTGGTGAATATTATCGAAATTGATCCAGCTCTTTTCAGATAATCAACTATACACCCAGATAGTTCTCTCTTTAAGGGTAAAATTTTTTAGGTGATGAGTGTTATAGATTTTTAGGGCAGTTGAAGTCGGTTCCAGTTCTTTTTGAACGCGTTTTAATTATTGAATCATGGATTTCCTTCAACACACTCTCGAAAAACTGATAACCGTTTGGGAATAAAAGTTCTCGAGAGGTATGTGCCGTACGAGTACCAGGGTCTCCCCATGCTATAGATGGATCGACGAGCTAGTTAAGGTCGCGGGTAGACGCTGGATTCAAGTGGCTCAGGACCGGTCAATGTGGCGTACCATGGAGGAGGCCTAAGTCCAGCAGTGGACATTGTCGGATTTTTAATTTTATTTTTGTTCTCGTCACAGTTGGCCTGTACCACATTTATTGATATGCCACAGTCACCAATCTTATATTACAAAATTACTTTAAAAATATTATTTTATCTAACAAAAAAGTGCGTTGGCCGGGAATCGAACCCGGATCAACTGCTTGGAAGGCAACTATGCTGACCATTACACCACCAACGCATGTGCTGAGTTGAGTGAAATTACTCATCACTTTCTAACTCCTAGTTATCGCCGGTGGCTCGCTTCGGTGCGCTTGGGCAATGACTGCATGACGTAACCTCACTGATAAATGCAATTTGCTGGAATTAATTTTAATACTTTGCTATTTATTTGATGTTAGAGCAATTTTAGGTATTGTTTCTATGATTTATGTACACACGAGTACAAAAATATGTATCCACTTTTGAACCTTGTCGCATTCACCTTTAATTGTTGTTTCGTTCCACAAACTACATAGAAACAAGCAAGAGTAAATGTGACATGGTACGAAAGTGGATAAATTTTTTTTGTACTCGAGTGTACCTGTTATTTGAATGTTACATGTATACATAAATTATTATGTATTTTACAGCAATTTTTTATTTCCACTTTTTTATGTACGATGGGTTTACACTTGGCCTTCATCTCACCTGATGTTTACTGACGACAAGGCTTATGGGTACCTTTCATACCGGAACACAGCAGTGCTATTAACACTGCTGTTTGGCGGCACACTGACATGGTGGTAGCTAGCCAGGCGGACATATAAAATGCCCTACCACCAACCAAACCGAGTACCGATAGGACCCCCAGTGAGAATCGAACCCGGAACCGCCATTAGTCCAACATTTGGTTCATTAGGCCACTGAGGCGGTTAAAAGTTTTATGGTTACACACCAAGTTAACCTTTACCGTTACAAAAGTTACCATTTATTGTTTTCAGAGTTAATACATAACTAAATTTAAATAATATACAAAAACAATAAAATTATCCTTTATCAAGTTAACCGGATATCACAAAACAACTTCTATATAGACATCCAAACACATAATACGTATTTTCTCCGAAGTCGCGTAAAATAAAATTTCAATCCACTGCGTACACACGGCAGCATTACGCAAACATCTCTCAAATCAAATTACAGTAATGCAATATAAACTTTATATGCAAGGTATATCGTTCTAGCTCATTTTGAGAGCATTGTCAGGTTGTTCCCGTGTTGTGCTGTCATTCGTACACAGCTAGACAGTGACAGGTGTTAAAAAATCGCTCAACTGTGAAATGTAAGACAGTGGGCACAGGAATGCCCCACAGTAATTATAATTCCTTCTCTAATAGATTTACAATGTAGATATACAAATAATGTTTAAACTGTCCGTAATATATAGATGCGTCAAACCCGTCATGCATAATGTACAATAAATAAATAATTAATTAAATTAGGTTTTTATTTCCTCTCTCCACAACGTCATATATCTAGTTACATGTTTATATTTTATACAAGTAATATAGTAGTTGTGGGAGAGCTGGTTCCCAAACTAAGCTCGAGGCCTATTTTATGGGTAACCAGGTCTCCCCGCACGGAATTCTTGTCTCTGTTATATTTTTTACAATATTTTACAAATCAACGAAAAACCTAAATATCGTTAGAATATATTGGAATTGAATTTTTGTACGAAGTCAAACACAAAACGTTATTTAATTGACGCCATCTTGATTTTTGGGTCAAGTGTATTTCGAAAGCGTATGTGAAGTCTATTTCGAAAACTACGTCAGAAAATTCAAATGTGGGAATTAAAACACGTGATGACACAGGCTGATAAGTCAAGTCAATTAAGCTCATATCACTGTCTTTTAGTGTTTCCCGCGGGATAATGACTGAAGTCCAGGCCGACGAAGTCGCGGACAAAACTACGTTTATTGTGTATCTAGATAATATATCAACGTTAAACCCTTGACGAATTCCCTTAAAGACTTTAATTGACTATTTCCGTTCATAGCGAAGGTACCCCAAGATTCCCACAGGGGGCAGCCTTGCGGAACGCTGAATTGTTTGAAAAATATGACCATTATAATTTAAATAAAAATTAAAAATGTATAAAATAAAGGGGACAGTCTATGTATGGATAATAAATCCATAAGTCATGCAAAGTGCATGGATGTGAAGCGTCTTTCAATATTTATTCATTCTTTCATTTCATTTTAACGTAACACCAAATTTACAAACTGTTAAAGCGCCTGTCGCTATTTGTATTTCAATGTGTTAATTAACAACAATTGCTCGTGTTTCTCGCCAGGCACAACTTATTCGTATAAAATATGATTTTCAGTGTAATAATTACTCATATTCTCTACGGAACCCTCGATGAGAAAATCTGACTAACACTTGGCCTGCATATTCTGTTCGGCTAGTTGTCATTACTGGGACTTACCGTTGCTTGCTGGTACTTCGATAACATATCGCCAAAGATCACTCAATATTTTAGATACTATTTGTGAAGTTACTTTTACTGTATTTTCTCGCCAAAAGTCCCAGCTTCAAATACAACTAAGACATTGCTTTTTCTACAGAAATATTTCCATCTATCCAAACCAAAACTGAAGTACAATAAATGTCTACTTTATCTCCTGGTGAATTAGTAAGTAACATTAGATGTGTCCCGAACTTTATCATAACTAAACTAGCGCCACTATCTTAATATTAAGATGATTTGTTTCTCTTTTTTTAAGGACGAAACCTTTTAACGTTCCAGGGTTATCGCCCTTAAAGGATTGCTGTAGGTGTGACCACACTGCAGGCGAATGCGTAGCTAAATTATGTGAGTGGAACTAAGCTATAATTTTTAACCGACTTCAAAAAAGGAGATTATCAATTAGACCTATACGTATTTAATATTTCCAGAACTGCTCGGTTTTCGTATATGTTAGTTTATATCAGCTTCTAAACAAGTGTGCCAAAATTCAAAAGTGTTTATATGTATATTTGTATGTTTGTCCTCGCATATCTCCGGAACTACTCGTACAAGTTCGATTTAAATAATCCCTTTTTGTTGAACTAGGTATTGTTCAACTCAGGGAAGACTGCATGTTTCATCAAAATCGGTTCAGTAGTTTTGAGAAAACCATATAAGTCTTAAATTTGCCTTAATAAAGTCATAGACATAGACATATTTTTATTGACAAACACAATACAGAAAGACATACAAGATTCAAGAAGAAATAAATACAAAAAAGAAGCCACAACAAATAATAAAAATACAGTAAAACATGAACAGAGGAAAAGAGAACACAAAATAATAATAATAATTTGTGTTGTATTGCGCTTGTCAAGTGGGAGCCGAGCTCATCGTGTGCTGCAGCACAGACCGCAGCGATGGTGAACAGTCGGACCCTGTCGGTTTCTAGTTCGTTTTGAACGCGATAGCATGTGCTTGCTTGGCTTGGTGGTATACGACAACATGACGAACGTTGGTTTTCATTGATGGACGGTGGACATTTGTAGTTGGTAGTACAAAGCTCCATACACTAAATAAAAATACAACATTCCTTTTGTTAATTTAATTGTATTTGGCCTTAAAATTAACCTGTATCCTATATCTGTTAACGTATGTTTTTTTAAATATAAACATAGACTTGATTTGAACTTATGCATAGATTTAATAATACTTATAAAAGTAAATTAAAAAAACACATATAATGAAGGCGCAACAGTTTGTGACGGAATTTAACACGAACGTTGCTCGTTGACTGCCCATGGACTGTACAGTGTACCTCTACACTACATATACTTCGTACTTTTTATCCCAGAAAACGCCATTAAATAGCTGAAGTTTGCGCCAACAAAGTTGTATTTAAACCATAAATATTTAATTTACCCAATCTCTTTAAATATCAATACAATACAAAGTACCGAATAGTAAACCATATTTTATCAATCCTTTTTACAGCTTGCGCTTGTAAAGACGCAGTTTTTAATATTTTTCACAATGCTATTTTTAATAAGACTTAATAGGTATAATAAAACGATTCTTCGATGACAATGGGTTAACACTCTTCTCCATCGCACCTGATGACCATTGTAAAAAACAATAGCTGAAGCCATAGAGTTCGCCTTGTTCATTGTCGATGGCGGCGACGTTGTAAAACTGTAGAACAGTCTGGCCGCACCTGCACGTGGCGTTAAGACTTTGATGATCCGACTTCTGAGATATTTTTTCTTATTTGTCTAAGATTACAAGAATTTTTGGTATAAGAGGCTGGTTTTTAAATATGTGGTTTTCTAATGATAACTTAGTTTTGCTGAGGTTATCTTACAATTTTGGAAAGGTTTAGATATTTTATTATAAAAACGGGTGCGTGCTTTTATAAGATGTGAAAGACAGAGCAAAAAGGTACTTGAAGATTAAAGGCTTATTTTTTGTTAAGATTACAACGAATTTTTAGTGATAACTGATAAAGGGCCTTTGGAATAGCT
This sequence comes from Carcina quercana, assembly GCA_910589575.2. Classification (NCBI taxonomy): domain Eukaryota; kingdom Metazoa; phylum Arthropoda; class Insecta; order Lepidoptera; family Depressariidae; genus Carcina; species Carcina quercana. The sequence continues at coordinate 8,851,272 of OU342449.1, read as the reverse complement.
GTCGACAGTTTTTAAAACTTAGATTTATGTCGAGTTTTTCTCAGAAAGTAGATTAATGTGCTGAGTAGAGAGATTCCATACAAAATTTATTTTGGCGTAATCTTTCAAAACTAGGAGCTATTTAGAAATTAATAGAAATTACCTAGATCCATATCTATATATAAAACGCTGATGTTAGTACGTTAAGACAGGGTTTTCTCTATCACCGCCAACTCCGATCAACTTCCCTATGGGGTAGTGAATACCCCTTGGTCTCCTGCTGGAAGTAAGGGAGATTGGTCGCGATAGGTGGAAGTGGGTGGTTGTAGCTGGCCAAAATGTGAAAAATATATCCTTGTCTAACTCATGTGAACTTCACATGAGTGAAGAGAGAACTTATGGAAAGTTCTGAAAATTTCTGTAATGATCCAGAAAGATTACATTTACTCAACGTTTATGTCAAAATAAATGGCCACCCGTGCGAAGCCGGGGCGGGACGCTAGTTTGATATAAAAATCATGAATGTAATCTGCAATAATCTAAAGGTGGAATGTAAGAAACAAAAATATTATGACGGACATAATATGTACGATGTGTGGTGCAAATAAATGTATGTTTTATGTTTATCTATTAGCGGTTCGCATCTGGTTCCACGGCGTTTAAAACAATAGTCATAGGCGTTACAAGCCGAACGCTTAGGCCGATCGTGCCTCTCTATCGCTTGATCCGCGCTATCGCTTGTTCCGCGCTATCGCTTGTTCCGCGCTATCGCTTGTTCCGCGCTATCGCTTGTTCCGCGCTATCGCTTGTTCCGCGCTATCGCTTGTTCCGCGCTATCGCTTGTTCCGCGCTATCGCTTGTTCCGCGCTATCGCTTGTTCCGCGCTATCGCTTGTTCCGCGCTATCGCTTGTTCCGCGCTATCGCTTGTTCCGCGCTATCGCTTGTTCCGCGCTATCGCTTGTTCCGCGCTATCGCTTGTTCCGCGCTATCGCTTGATCCGCGCTATCGCTTGTTCCGCGCTATCGCTTGTTCCGCGCTATCGCTTCCACGCTCGGCTCAGGTGAAACACTTTTTTGTGCGTGCAGCCGGCGATTTATAAGACGTTGACAATGACATGTCAAAAACGAAAAATCATAATGCTTAAGAAATTCCTCATGTTTTATGTTTTTAAATAGTTCTTTCAAAGAATAACATGTCTGTTTTGCTTTTAATACCTGGACACACGTTTCTTGTGAACTCATTAAAGAGATTATGTTTGGACAATCATAATTACAAGCAGCTAAAGTTGTTTGTTTTGTTATTAAGTTATTATGGTGTAGTTTAAAAACAAATGAATCATGGTATTTCTAATTGTTATGTGAACGACAAATTCCAGGTTTCTATCATGAACACATATCTGCACTTAGAAGTCATATAATTCACACACGTTCCGAGTGGAAGCCCTATCACTTACATAAAATGTCTGTCTTCCTTCTCCCTTAGGTACGGTATTTCCAAACAATACTGTAATATTTTCGACGATAAACTGTGCATAGAAAATATTTTTAAACATAAACGCATTTTTGCGTCCGTCGTAAAACCGAGAGAGTCATTACGTGAAGGCCTATCCTATAATTTGCAAGGGAATCGGTGTTTTTGAAGTCCTTTTTATGGCCCATTTATAACGTAACCATTTTATCTGAATGGTTTTCAACTGCAACTGATTCTTGCTGATTGCTTTTATACAAGCCGGTCTGTAAAGAAAGCTATGATAGTAAAAAATGTACCTTGAATGGTGCGTCGAAAGATGTTGTGCATAAATTTGGCCTTCATCTCACATGATGGCAATTGTCGATAAGAGTGTAGCTAGGAAGCGAGTTCTCTCAAAGGCACATAACCTTTGAATTCATAACGTTTGACTGCGATCACAAATGCGCTTGCCAATTGTGGTAATCTGGTATCGAAGGAATCAAAGCCATCGTCTTTTATCTGGAGGCTTCTGGGCCAATCCAACGGCCTTATTGTAACCTTATCGTCACTTACCATCAGGTGAGACACAGGCCAAGTGCAAACCTCATTATACATTGGAAAAATCTTTCATTTGATTGTCTCATCAGTCAGTTTAGAGATAAGTTATTTCAAAGATTGGTCCTTGCGTTGTTCTCACAAAATAAAAGGTTAAAATTATCCCACCCGGCCACCAGGTCCGATCGCATAGTTCAATTAATCGAACTACGAAGATTTTTAAATATAGTTATAGTTAAGTAGTACTTATAGTTCGATCGATTTGGATTAAGGAACCACGAGGAATTAGGTCCTTACGGTTAGATTAATTGAACTACGCAGTTTTTTAATTCTTTATAGTTCGATCATTTTGCATTAACGAACTACGAGGAATTATAGGTACTAACGGTTCGATTAATCGAACTACGTAGATTTGTAATTCCTTATAGTTCGATCAGTTTGGATTAATCGAACCACGAGTAATTATAGGTACTAACGGTTCGATTAATCGAACTACGTAGATTTGTAATTCCTTATATTTTGATCAGTTTGGATTAATCGAACCACGAGGAACTCTAGGTCCTTGTGGGTCGATTAATCGAACTACGAAGGTTTGTAATTCCTTATACCATAAGGATCTAAAATTCCTCGTGATTCGATTGATCGAATTACGCGATTGAACCTGGCGTCCGGAAGGAATATTATCTACATACTAACACTATCCTACCTTTCGCACACGTTTGAATATTTGTAAAAATGTAATAGGGCTATGGTAAGATCATGACATAACACACAGATATAGAGCAAGAAGGGTCAGTCGTGTGTTTCTTCCTAAACTCACCTTTAGGAGTACCTATTTTTCACGCGAGTCTTTTTTTATAGTTCTTTACTTATTAAGTGTTATTTGCTTTGCTTCTGATTGATTACCTCGATATCTAGACAATTTATATCATCAAATCCTACGCCAGGTTAAAGCCTGCATTTAATTTGTGTTAAAGTTCAACACACTTATTTTGAATAAATCCAAATCATGATTGATTGATTGCACAATGAAATGAAATGCTGCTGTCTAAAAGGGGCAGATGTCACAGTCAATATAGTCAAGTAAAGAATCCGCAATATTATCATTTAAAAAAAGTTTATCAAATAATTCAAGCATTATGATGCATAAATTAGTTGCATCAGTACTAGGTAATAAAATCTTAGTAATTATGTAGTATTATTTAGTAGTTTTCGTCCGCGACTTTATCCGCGTGGAGCTTAGAATTTCTCCCACGGGAGTTGCTCAATAGACTAGGGTTAATAAACCAAGGGGGTCAACTAGCCTATGGTATGAATAACGGAACTTCTGGGATGAAAATTCCCAGCGGAACTACTGGGAACACGAACGCCGAAGATTACCAGTCGATCGGTGACTCCACTAACTAGCGCGCCTGTTTTTAGTGTTTGTATCATTATCACTTCACTAGCATTCTGAATGATTCATACGAAAAGTATGTGCATATCTCCTCATATCTTATATATTTATTGTATAAATTAAATCCAGCGTGAATTTAATAATGATAGATCGAATGATAAATTGATAGCCAAGTTATGTCATTTATTGAACCGGAGGTAAACTTGCCTAGAGAAAAGTTATGCCAAGATGCTTTTTAAAGCAGCTTAAAAGCTAATGAGATGGTGGTTTTGTTACCTTTCATAACATAACAGTTCTAGCTGTATATTTGACTTAAAAAAATGTTTTGTCTCATTCGATAATCCATGTAAATAGATCAATAGCTATATAATTTTTTTTCTCAATACGACTAATAATTTTTTAGTACAACCCGTCGAACAATGATTCTAGTCACGCGTTGATAAAACGCTTTTGCGTACACTACCACTACGCAAGCAATCTTCACATCTTTATTTTTCTGACACATCTAAAAAATAACTGGTATATTTGCACGCGCAACCGCACCTGCCTCGTGCTCCGCTGACAACCAGCGCTGTCGGAGGACTCTGTGGCATATATATGTACATACATACTTACATGTTAATGTTTTTTTATTTATTTTATTTACTTAAGATATATGTATTTAAGTTATAATTTTTGTTGTTGTTGTAATTTCTTTGCCAAATAAACTCTTTTCTTTCTTCTTTCTTTCTAATTATTTTTAGAAATAATTTAATGACAGCATTCTTTTCCAATGTCGTACGAGTTATTTACGATGAATGCTCTAAACAACAAGTACATAAATCAAATACCCTAGTGTCATAATTCACTAAAACCACAAAATACATACACATAAATGTTACTATTAATAAATATGATGTCTCCAGAGAATTGTTATTTTAGTTATTAATTATTGTAATTTGTCGGTCATCAAATAGCAGAGTTAATAGCTGTGTTATGTTCCAACAAACAATGTCAATTAGTTTATCGTGTCATAAAATAACAAATTAACTCCAAAAACTGAAGAGGTTGATCGCCATCTTTGTCTTTGGTGTTGTCGTTCTAAACCGAAATCCAGTCTCAATTTTTTTAAAAGAAATATACTAATATTACGCCTGATTAACATTTTATCATCAACAGCCTATATACGTCCTCACTGCAGGGGCTCAGGCCTACTCTCATACAAAGAGTGTATGGGCCATAGTCCACCACGCGGACTTCACATGCCTGTTTAAGACATACAGGTTTCCTCACGATGTTTTCCTTCACCGTTAAGCAGTCGGATAATGTACTTGAATTGAAAAACAACTCATAGGTACACGGCTGGATTCGAACCCGGAACCCTCAGATTGAGAGACCGCGCATCATCCACTACGCCACCGACGTTTCATTCACAGACGATTAACATTTAGCCCTTATTATTTTTACGATTTTTCTGCCCGAAGATTGCCTGGAAGAGATCGCTTTTAGCGATAAGGGCGCCCTTAATGTACCTTTTTGTATTCTTTTGAATGTTTTTCTGTGTGTGTGTCACTAAAGGTAGATTGTGAGAAACTAAAATTTTCCGATTGTTTTTCGAAGGATGATTCATGTTTGATGCATATAACCTTACCTTCATATTTAAAACTTTAGTATGATATGTTTTTCACTACTGTCCATAAATTTGGTGACGTGTATTGATTATTCTTAGCTCAGCTTGTATTGCATAAACGTGGCACTTAAGCTGAGGTCACAAGTGACATCATTTACACGTTTCTTCAATGTTTAGCAAATGGTAAAGTACTGGTGTTGACACATACGTTCAACTACGAACTTTTGATATTGTTCAGCCCTGAACATAACTGGTTATTTTAGAGGGTTCCGAACATTCTATGAAAATAACCTTACCCATATAATCTCGTTGTGGTTTCCGATGTCAGTCCATCCATCCGTCTGTCACAGGTGATTTCTGAGGAACAGCTGAAGCTATTAATTTGAAAAAATTAAAAAATTAAAATATTTTGATTTTAATGGGCAAAAATATTCAAAGTCGATTCACTGGGTCAAACGGGGTAGTTATGAGTTTAGCTATAGGTACATACATATATTTATTTATTGTATTTATCTTCGAAAAAACCTAATTTTAAAATCTGAACTAATCAAATTTAAAGTCGCTCAGCGGGCTATGGTGCGGGCTATGCTCGGAGTCTCTCTGATGGACGCATACGAAACGAAGTGATCCGTCAGAGAACCAAAGTGACCGACATAGCTCACCGTATTAGCAAACTGAAGTAGCAGTGGGCCGGTCATATTTGACGAAAGACCGACAGTCGCTGGAGCAGACGAGTTCTCGAGTGGAGACCACGCCTAGGCAAACGTAGTGTAGGACGTCCCCCGGCGAGGTGGAAAGACGACTTACGTAGGGTAGCCGGACGTGAATGGATGCAGATAGAGGACCGAATCGAGTAGCGCACTCTGGGAGAAGCCTATGTCCAGCAGTGGACAACCGCAGGCTGTACATGCTGAACTAATCACAATTTGAGTAAATTTTACAAAACAAAAGCCTTTGAGTAAATATTACAAAAAATCATAAGCGAGGTCTCGACCAAGTATAAGTTTTGAGAAATCATCAAAAAACCTTGACAAACGATCTTAGTTATGCGGTCCGGAAAATGCACGTTATTTCAAGGCAATAATGTAGTACATTTCTTTTAAGTTTCGGAAACAAGAAAATTCTTTTGATACTATTTTATTAACCACTTCAAATATTTCGACAGGTTTTTTAAAAGTTTGTTACCTCATAACTTTTGACTGGGTGAACTGATTTGGATGATTCTTTTTTATTTGAAAGGTGATGCTTCCCGTGTGGTCCCATTTCAATTTGATCCAGTTCTGACAACGGCATCTTTGAGAAAACGATATAAATCCTTAATTTGCCTCAGTAAAAGGTGACTTTTAGGGCAATTGAAGTCGGTTTACAGTTCCTTCTGAACGCATTTACTTTTATATTACATTAAGAGACATCTCTTATCTGATGTAAGTAGTTAAGATTTAACGGTAAATTTATAGAGCCATCTTCACAAAGTTGAAAACTATTTATGATTATGAACCCTTTCTAAAACATGAATGCTAACATTTCAACATAATCCGTTAAAATCAGTCGCGCTCCGACTATAAAAACGTCATAAAACTCGTTCGAATGACGGATTTGAGTAAAAACGTTGGAAATACAATAGTATGACGCTACGTATAGCGATTTACGCAACTTTTATTTTAGATGAGCGAGTAACGGACTACAGGAAAACGATGGGGCATTGAACTGACGCAAACGATTTAATGACGTAACTATGGCATTGACAAGATCTAATGTATTGATGGTATGTTTGACACTTTCGTTGTCCCATAAAAATCACTAGGCAGATGTAGAAAGAAAGAAGAAAAGAAAGAAAGAATAAATTTATTTGCACGAATTTACGCAATAAGATGTGTTTTACAATAGTATTGTTCTGACTCAGTATGCATATTGTATATAAGGAAAGAAAGACGAAGTATATTTATTTGCAGGAAACAGGAATATACGTAAGAGATGATATTATAGCTATTTATGTACAAATGATATTTAGATTGTTACGTTTTTTGACTTTTATATTTAGACATAACGTAATTATATTTTATGTAATGATTTAATTTTATAACTTGTCATTTTTATTAACTTTATTTTATTATGTATAAGAAATATTCTAATTAAATAAAATTAATTAACTCGTCGAATTGGGTAAACCTTATTATTAAATAAATGAAATGTTTTACAATACATATTGTATAAAGGGAAAGAAAGAAGGAATCTATTTATTCGCAGGAAATAGAAATATGCTTAATAAGAGATGTTTTACAACGGTATTGTTATGACTCAGTATCTAAACACAGATGTGACAAAAATTACAATATTAAATGTCAATATAAGATTATAATTGGTAATTTGAAAGTTCAAGCTACTGTTACTAAATGTATTAGGATTTACAATCTAAACACTCAAGCAGTAGAAACTATTCGCTTAACCAAGAATACTGTTTACATTCAAATTGTTTTTCAAACAACAAGTAAATTCATAGAGAGGCATAATCTAAACTATAAATGATCATAATTACCTGCATAAATCCAAACATTTGGGAGGCCTCATAGATTGACATGAAGAAGTGGACTTCTATACCAAAATCAATGGTGAACCCGGTAGGGGTTGTCTTTCGTACAATCGTACATGTTATTATTAGACACCTCAAGCGACTTTTACGAAACCCAGCGATGACACAATCGATAATAGCAATGATACTACTGATTTAGCTGGTGTATATAAAGCAGATGATGAATAAAGCAAATAAGTAAAACATTGTGAAAGAAAAAATACATTTCAAAATTACAGTGAAATCTGGATGATGCTGTATCTGGAATACTGCCATTATTGTAACACTTCGAAGTAAAACGAGGAAGACATATTAATAGAATCAAGAAAAGAGTTGAAACGACTACATCTGTAATTCACACAAGAGTAAACTATAATTAGATGGTAACAAGGATAGTAAACGAAAACACCAAAAATAAATAGTCATTATCATGAATCATACTTGTAAGATGAGAGTAAAAACCCGACAAGGACTTGCGCTAACACATCAAGCGGTTGAAAACATTAATTAAGGCTATGATATTTAAACACAGCGCGTGCACAGAAAGCTCTATGCGTACGGACAGTTTATTTTTCATTCATACAGATGACAAATACGTATGTCTGACTCCAACACAGATAAGCTTCAATAATACAAAGCAATGGAAAACAAACCGAACCAGCTATCAATAGAGCAGGAATTTCAGTAAAGCGTTCGATACTGCAGCACATGGGGCTATAGTAAACAGAGAGGCAAGACAACTCAAGCGCAGCGCCGAACGAAACAGTCAGTCGATCGTTTGCAGTAGCTCGGAGCATACAGCTATTGAATACACGCGACTATCGATCGAATACTCTCGCGCATCGAAATTCGAACTTATACAGTTTAGGGTGTACTACAAGGGTGCATTTTAGGACGAGTGCTATACATTATTAAATTTTAAACGAATTAGTTTTAGTTAAATGTCAAGTAAAAAGTGCTGCAAAGTAGTGATTCGTTTGGTGGTCCAGAACTCGGATGCTGGGTTGCATGGTGAGTGGTTTTGAAATATTTCTCTCTCGTGCGATGCGTTTGAATGAGACTATTGTTTAGGCCGGGAGCTCGTTTTATTTTTTTTTCAATACAGATCGTTTTCAATAGCACTTTCATCAGACAGTTTATCAAAGCCCTAATTAAGGGGATCGTAAACAGTTTAATGTATTGTTGTAAAAGATTTTATGCGTTTGAGCTTGAAATGTAGATTTTATCGCCTTAGATAGTAAATGTTTAGCCGTGTTCGAAGAAATGTACTTGAACTTCGGAAACGGGAGTTGTGTTTACGTTCCGTGTGTTATCTATGTCGTTAAAGCAGTGGGTACCTATTCCGCGATAAAGACTGACTCAGTTTACATTTTCTTTCAAAAATATTCTTAAATGTGATTGATGGAACGGAATGTTTTTGTGTGTATTATCATCAACCTCAAGCTTACCAATAAAGGCTCAGTCAAAACTAGACGTTCTTTCAGAATTTCTTCTGAAGTGGTGATTAATAGTTTATTGTTATTCAAAAGTGGCTTCTCAGTCTATTGTTACGTTCTTATCAACAATTGTTTGCTAATGAATGACAACATTGACATATTATTCTTTCCCACACTGTAAGCGCCAGCAGTCTCGGTCAGTTCAAATTACACAACCATCGATAACTCCATCTACATATGCCGTTACAAATGCATATAAAACTCACAATATTGATCAAACAACAATTTGCACAATAAAATCTACATCTATATTTATTTTATTGCATAACAATTTATTTTAATCAATATCAACATAACTAAAAAGGTCGGTGCTGATAAAGTTGTTAAACTGACTTTCTGTAAGAAAAGACTTAATTAGAATGTGTTCAATTCAATCACCTGATTATTGATAAACTTTGATAATGCTAATTTGTTTGTTTATTGATTATTGAGAGATATTATAATTGAAGCGGGTATTGAACTAGATCCTCAGTGTCTTTTTTTGTGGAACCCAAACTTTTCATAGAATCAGTACATAATTTAGTACTTTATTTATGTTAAGCCATAGTTGTTTACTTTGGTCATTAGATTGAAGTAAACGTCTCAGAATGTAAATTTTGTCAAAAAATCTGTCGTAATGTGCATTTGATAAACTTGTCTGTAAAGTTTCCAAACGTAACAACATCGTTAAGGAAACCCGTAAACAATGTAATGGAATGGAAGACACTCAAGGATGGTACACAATTACTTATTTAAAAATAATTGGATGTCAGTTTTCCTGTAATCTAAAAATAGTAATCCACGTCATCTGGCCTTATGGTCAACTATTAATGTTATTTTTAGTAAATATGATTTCAATGACATAGTTAAGCAAGCACAAAAATTCACATTTTATGAATCTTTTTGGAGCCCTTGAATAAATATAAATATCAAACTACGACTGTATTCAATTGAAATCATACTTATCGATACACTTGGCCATGATAAAACCGTCTTATGGAAAGCGTGCTTGACCAGAAGCTTCAAGCTAACTAAGCGCTGACTCTGCTACCTTTGATACCGTAACACAATAGTATTAACATAGTTGTTTGGCGGTAGACTTAGAGAATATGATGGTAGCTGGCCAGGCGACCAACCAAGGAGCTTCGGATTCTGAGTTCGTCTTTCACTACAATAAATATGGTTTACATTTTCTAAAGATTGTGTAAATTAAAATTCTTGACTGTATAAATTAAAGTTCATCGTAATATAATTGTTCTAAAAGTTTCGTTGCCAAATAAATGTTTTTCGTAAAATTAATTAATTAGTGAGTGATTTTATGAAAATAACACAAATCCTTTGAGAAAGCCTATTACGGAAAATAACGTCCGTCGGAGATAAAGTTATATCGTCTATAGAAATGTTTATCAAGATTATTTTAACTAATTTATTCTAACAGATACTGTTTATTTTAAATGAACACACTTTTGCTAACCGTGAAAGATCAATGATGAAAACAAGGCATCAAATTAGCAATGCTTTGGAAATCTGTAGATTGATAAAATTGCCCATTTCAAAAGATTTCTTAACGTATAGCTATTATCTTTGGCAAAGTTTATTTTTCGTAGTTTGAGTAGATTTCGATTCAAAAAACTAAATGTGCTTTTGTCAGAAATGCACAAAAAATTACAAGTCAAAACAAAGTGAGCTCAAACTCGAGGGATTTATCCACCTCCTGACTCCAAGGTCGGATCAGCTCGATAGCGCCAAATTATTGTATTATCATACGGCTTACATACTCGTACATTCACAGAGTTTGAAATCGATACTACAGTTAGGTTAGGCGGACTCTCAATCTGAGGGTACCGGGTTCGAATCCAGCCGTGTACCTATGAGTTGTTTTTCAATTCAAGTACATTATCCGATTGCTTAACGGTGAAGGAAAACATCGTGAGGAAACCTGCATGTCTTGAACAGGCATATGAAGTCCGCCGATCCGCACTGGGCCCGCGTGGTGGACTATGGCCCATACACTCTCTGTAGGAGAGTAGGCCTGAGCCCCTCCAGTGGGGACATATATAGGCTGTTGATGATGATGACTACAGTTAGAAGTACGTTAAAATTGACTTAGTGAGAGTAGTGAGTTGTACTTTACTGATGATAAACCGGAGAAAGCAAACAAAATTTTGATCGTAAACTTATTACCAATTGGTAATAAGTCACTCAGTCTAGTGCCACATTACGTCACGCGCTCGTACAAGACATTTGACATACCATTGACTTTCGAGATCAAAGTGTTTATATGAAATGTTTCCCAATGTCCGCTCTATTACATATTACTATATTTAAATCGCTGTGGTTACATACAAGTTAACCTAATGTAAACCGTATAAAAAAGGAGAAGGTTCTTAATAATAACGCAATTAGAGCGTAAATTACGTGATTGACTATTACAAAAAAGTTTCCATTCAATTAAAGAATTATTGGATAGCAGTTGAGATGATGATAGCTTAAGTATCATATAATAGCATATAAAAATATTAAATTCGTCATAAAGTAGTGGTAATTTTTAAATAATATACATAGTTCTCTGAATAGTCACATAAATTCAAACCATGTTATTAAAATAATAAAGGAAAGTACAATTTTCTGACTGCCATCATAATAGGTATGTAATATCGACAAAACTTCCGCCTGACCAGTTTCAAAACCAAGTTGCTTGCATGTCGCGATCTTAGCTAGACCCGACTTGACTTTTGTTCAATAAGGAGAGACGAAAACGCTTTTGTTTTGGGGTTTGTATGACTTTTAGGGTCCATTGCACTACTAGTAGCTAGTTATAGTTTAGGGTCATTTTATCATGTCTCATTGTGGCGTCCAACTTGCGGGACTTGCACAAATACAACAGCTTTCTTATTTTTTCATAGTTTTATGATCTATCCCAAAAAACTAGCAAGGCGGAGCAACCTGAACCACGACCGTATGCGAAACTGGCCCTAAGGTGGTCAGACGGGAACTTTATCGATAATACCATGCCCAATGCAAACATCTTTAGACACATTTTGTTATTTTAAAGCGTATGTAACTCGAATATAATGTTTGACAAAGTTCAACGCAAAAGTTCTACATCTATATTACCCATTTCATTTAAATTGTTCTTGTGGTCATATTTACACACGGATGTGTATATCGAATATGGTGCACGCTTGTCCGTCCGTGTGTGACTACGAACCAGTTATGTGCTAGCATAACTGTCGTCGCTTACAGTTCAAACTAACTTAATTTTGTTTGTGAAGTTTGGGACACGTACAAGGAATTTAAATTCATGAAACTCGTCGTGGATTTTAAACGTGATAAACAGAATGAATTACAAGAATTTAAAGATGTGTATCTAGTCATTCGAAGCGTCAGTGGCGCAGTGGATAAGGCGCGGACTCTCAATCTGAGGGTTCCGGGCTCGAATCCAGCCGTGTACCTATGAGTTGTTTTTCAATTGAAGTACATTATCCGATTGCTTAACGGTGAAGGAAAACATCGTGAGGAAGCCTGCATGTCTTGAACAGGCATGTGGAGTCCGCCAATCCGCACTGGTCCCGCGTGGTGCACTATGACCCATACACTCTCTGTAGAAGAGTAGGCCTGAGCCCCTATATAGGCTGTTGATGATGATGCAGCTAGTCATTCTGAAAGGTAATCTGTGGAACTAGATATTTATCTACATAATAAAAACAAACTCAGGTGAGTTACACCATTTATTACTCAATTAAAGTAGTGATAATATACACCACAACCTCTCATACTCAAATAGAAATTGGCCAAATTCAAGTTGGACTCACACAACAAGGTTTCCGAACCATGAGAAGAAACGTACAAATATTATTATCGTGAATTAAGGTTCATTTTCCCAAACGGATGAACTAATGGGTACAAACCTGCTTCTCAGCAACACTGACTTAGTAAGGAGGCTGAAATGTACTATACTTTAGAGCTATTGTAAGTAGTGACAAAAAAGAAGTGAAAGTCAGTAAAAACGACCCGTGAAAACGAAATGAGTCTTCTTTACAGCACATAATTGTCTAATGTCTATGAGCTAAATTCTTATTATGTTTTAAAGTGCAATTACTCATAATTCATAATTATAACAAAGTCAAAAGGTGGAAGATATTAATTACCGAATAATCAATATTAAGATGTTAAATTTCTACTTTGAAGACTCCTCATTCATATTCTACACCGAATGAAATTATCACCGAAACAGGATTATTTTGGATGATCATAACAAACGCAAAAATACGCCTCTAGTAACTTTTGGACTATGGTATACGTGTTTACATTTGTACAGGTTTTCCATCGGAACACGAACGACCGTAAATCCACAGGTATTACGTAAACACGAGGCATGTTTTATAAATTTCCTACCTCTGCATTTCCCAGTTTAAACTATAAAACATTTATCGATTACAAACATACATTTTACGCACAATCGCCTGCATCTGGCCATTTCATCTGATACGTGATAATTAGGTATGTTGTTTTGGGTAGGTTTGCGCATTTTGCAATATTGTGTCCATTGTGGGTAAGTGGATCTCCCCCACGCCTCCTGGAGTGATCCTGGATTGTCTAAGATGGTCGCTCGTTGTGTGGCCACGGTGCTGCAGGTCGTGAGCATATGGGCGGGAGTTTCCTCGGCGGCCATGCATCCACTACACAAGGGGCTATCTGTGATGTTCGTATTGAACATTTATTAGTTAAGTAGACTGTGGCCTGTTAGCAACCCTACCATTTTTCTAAGGGTTTTCCTTTTCAGACTGAGAAGGGTGCGTGAGTGAGAGGCATTATGTTATCTTTATGCTACTTTCAGAGGTAACTTCCATATCAACACATACATTAAAAGTAATTGTAACAGTGGAACGGAATTAGGAAAGTATGATTAGCTAGAAATATTAACAAAAAAGTCTAAAGAGACTGTGTTAATTCAAAGTAAATTTGTAACTAATCTTTCTTAGAAAAGCAATGAATCTTCTACCCTATCTGCCCTGTACAGAAGAAAGGGCAAAAGAAACTCTACAGGTGATGTGACACTGGTTCAGGAAAATTTGTTTTAAGTTGAATTTTAAATGTACGAGTATATTAAATTAAAGATAAAGTATTACAGCTAAAAAGTGACAATAGGATGACACAGGTTTTTCTAAATGTAAAACCTGCTCTATAATATTTACCAAAAATAAACAAGAAATCAAATCTTACAATACACATATCAGACCATTGTGTTGCAGATACTTTATCAGTTATGTAAAAGGCCGATGAAACTTCAATAATTACCCTTTCTTCGCCTACAAAAAAGTAGGTACATTTTCGGCCCCCTTATCGTCTAAGTCAACATTATTTCGCTCAGTCTTATCTTAAAGTGTTTCATTATCTGATAGTTTATCGATTGTAAGTAGCTGTTTATTTCTAGACGTAGATTTGAGATAGCTCGTGGCAGATATGTGTGTTTTAATCTCGTCAGATAAAGGTATATTCGTTGGGATTGAGGTTTGATTGTAAGCTAGTCTAATAGCGCAGTTACTGTCACTTCTGTCTTATAGCTAGCTAGCTAGCATAGCTATACTTACACAATGTGACTGGACAATTTATGTCTGTAGATGAAGTGTATGCGATATAGCATACTCACGCTGTCACATGTGTCACTGTGTGGTTTGCTAAACGTCAGTGTCAAACTGTCAATGACTGACAGTTCACGGGTGGAATAGTTTCGACACCTCCGTGGCCTAGTAACTAAATGTTGGACTAACAATTCGTCCGGTCCCAGGGTCGATTTCCAGTGGTACTTGGATTGGTCCGCCTGACTAGCTACCACCATTTTATCTAAGTCTGCCGCCAAACAACAGTGTTAATAGCACTGTTGTGTTCCAGTGTAAAAGGTAGCAGAGTCAGTGTCTCATCTTGAGGATTCTGGGTGCGCACGCTTACCATCCAAAACACTTATCGTCACTTACAATCACGTTAGATGAAGGCCAAGTGCAAACCCATTATGACCGATAGGTACACCCACTGGAAATATGGAAGTGTAAGAGTCTACTTAAGAAATACAAAAGTCTGCCCACAATTATGTTTATCAAAGTCAACACTCTCATGACCTACTGTATCTACCTGTTTCTATCATTCACACTCTTAATTTCCTCATCCAATATTTGTGTATTCACTCTCTCTTTCTATCCACCTACTTTCATATCTATGAGACCGTCAACTCTTCAAACAATGTTCGAATTTGCAAGTGGCAACACTGACTCATCTATCAAACAAACGCATTGTCATGTGAAATAGGGATGTCATTTAGTAAGAATTGAATCGATTTTAGTGAGAAAGAATAATATAATCGATTATTTATTAGGCAAGTGCATATTTTATTTAGATCTGATTTTGTACATGAAAATCCGAAACGATAAGATATAATACATTTTAGGTCTCACAAATCGATATCTTGCGGCAAACATCTTATCCTCTGTGTACCTTCAGAATATAAATTGTAAAATTAGTTAGAGACAACATAAACCTATTCAGCAAACCGGAAAATGATCCAAGACTCAGACAAAGAGACCCAACACGTCTGTTAATGCCTAAATGTAGAACTGCGCTGTATAAAAATGATTGTTTTATCATGTCAATTAAGGTTTACAATAAGATTTGGAGGTATATAAGAGAATTCGAGACTCTTTCGAATAATCGAGTGTAAATTGTGTGATTGGCTATTAGAAAAAAGTTCAAATAATTCCTTACTAGCAGAAGCAATGTTATTTAAAATTTTTGCATTCTTCTTCAAAGGTCATTCGATGCAAGTTTGATAGGTATGTATACACTCTCTGTAGGAGAGTAGGCCTGAGCCCATGCAGTGGTGACGTATATAGGCTGTTGATGATTGATAACCAGGGATTCAATATTATACTCAAATTTATACGTTATAATATAACAGATACCTAGCGGGATGACATGGCCTTATTTTTACGATTTTAAGCACTTTTATTCTACGAAATAAACAACAAATCTAAATAACGTTATCACACCCCTCCTTGAACATATCAAGTCAAAGTTTGAATGAACACAATTGCATAATTGCACGTCCTCGTAATGGGGCCCACATCGACAAGCTTCCTACTCGGATTGAACCCGGAACTGTTCATTTGACAGTGGCACACTTTTTACGAAGGGTTTATTAACTGTCAAACTGTCACTCTTGAAATTTGGGACAGGCGTGACATCAGTGGCGACAACATCGTAACCCAAACGTACTGTATAGTATCTGTGTTACGTATCGGGAAACTGGTACCGGGCCGTCCTACCACTAGATAGATCGACGACTTGGTAAAGGTCGCGTGGAGCTAACAATTCGAAGGTCCCGGCTTCAACTCCCAGTTGGGGTACCTATCGGTACTTTGTTGGTGGTATGGCATTTTCTATGTCCGCAGCTACCACCATTCCACCTAAGTACCACTAAACAGCAGTGCTAACAGCACTGGTGTGAAAGGTAGCAGATCCAGCGCTTCGTTAGTTTGAGTCTTCCAGGTGCGCAAGTTGACCCTCCAACGGCCTTATCGTCGCCCATTATACGTTTATTTTATTTATTTATTTTTATTTATTTACGATTTTATTTACAAAGGTATTTATGTCCTACTAGTTCCAAAGCGACTGCCATTTGACCCTCCAGCGGCAATACTAGACCCTATTTTTTGGGATAAGGCTGTTAGAAGGTCATTAAGCCACCCGAAGGCCTCTAACCAATGACTACAGCTTTACTTACATCCACAGCACGTCAATCTTCATCTTACTCTTCAGTCAAGTGATTCAACCTGCAATGTCTTAGGTAAACTGGGGATTAAAACCCGGGACGTTTGGCGTGCGTTGAGCGTCTGAATCAAACGCTCAGTCAACTGCGCTACAAAGGCCGTCCATAAAATCACGACAATATCATCGTGCTAATATTTAAAATACATCCATCATCTTTGACACACAATCATATGCTGTGGTACCACATCACTATAAACACAATGAGTAAGTATTAAAATGCAATCAAACGTGCAGCGCGGCGTAGTTTTATCGAATACGAGTACATCAAGCGAATTCTTGCATCTTCTCCCGTTGCAAGAAAAATGATTGGTTTTCAGTGAAGTAATTGCATTTTTCGAAAGCCTTGTGTGTTTTCCGGTATAAAAGGTAGCAGTGCCAACGACTTATTAGCGCCTAGGCTTCTGAGTGAACACGCATTTCATTCAACGGTCACTTACCATCGGTTGAGACGAAGGCCACGTGCAAATCAATTACACATAACAAGTTAACGAAAGCTAAATTTTAAACATATACATACGTGTTATATTATAATATACTCCACTCGATAGGTTTTGAAAAGAAAATATTTTTCATGGCGTCTAAATCCGCCATTTTGATTTCCAATAATTTTAATACAGCAGTGGTTAAGAAGTATAATTTATTAAAATCAGTTTAGCCGTTTAGTTACGAGGGAACATAAAGTTGGACATACATACAGGTCATAAACATAACCCTCCTTTTGGGCTTTGCCGCAGTCGGGAAAAAATGTAGCTAAGTTAACTAGCATCCTAAGTGGTTCGGCGGACGGTTTAAAAGAATTACAAAACAATTATCCAATGAATGACCATTAAATAGTATAAAATATGTGAGTTCACGTTTGGAACAATTCTAACCAATCAACTTTAACTAAGTTTTTAACTGAAATGAACTCGTTGTTAGATTAAGTGACATTGACTTGAGAGTGATTGCTGACTCATACTAATCTATCTATTCCAAAAGGATTCCCGTGTGGTCCAGAATAATGTTACAAATTGTCATCCCGTGGGTAGCGTAAAAGGCGAGAATCAAGAAACTGTAGTTAAGAAAAAGAAATTCGGTTCATGTAAAGATAATTTAATTTTTAGTGTTCCAAACATCGGATGAAAAAACTGAACCTTTATAATCTCACTATAGTGTCTGTCCGTCCAACTGATCTACTAATGCTATATTAATATTTTAAAAGGGGCAAAATTAGGGAGGGTCGAAATTTCAAAGTTGTGTCACTAGATTAAGTACTCGCAGCATATCGTATGAAAAACCCTTATAATCTCACTCTAGTGTCTGTCCGTCCAACTGATCTACTCATGCTATAATAATATTTTAAAAGGGGCAAAATAAGGGTAGGTTGAAATTTCATAGTTGAGTCACTAGATTAAGTAACGTATCGTATGAAAAGGCTTGGACTTCTGATGTAGATTTTTTAATTTTCTTTGCTGCATTGTTATTGCATTGTCATGAAGAATGTGCTTAAAAATATGGTATTTTATCCCCCATCTCTGAAGTTTACCCGAAGTGAAAATCTGTAGGAGACAGACAAGACTTTGTGTAAATGTCACAGGGGAAAAAAGTTTCTGAGAAATCATCATCAAAACATGAAAAACAATCTCAATTATGCGGTCGACAATTTCAACCTTATTTCAAGGTAATAATATCTGCAAGGTTCTGCCCGAGTCCGACTCCTACTTGGCCGGTTTAAGTTTTGACGAGATAGGAAATAGTAAAATAGTTTTTCCTTTACGTTATCTGTTGTGAATTACTATTTAACTGCTTTCAAATGGTTTACTTAATAGCTACGCTTAGTCAAATTACTTAGCCAATTTGGATAACAATTTCGTCTCAGTGCAAATAGATAATCGGTATAGAAAACCGTTAAAACTATTTGCTTCTGTTTTAATGCATTTTGGTTTTGCACTTCGCCTCCATCTAGCCCGATGGTAAGTGACGATAAGACATTTGGATGGAAAGCGTCTTACCCGTAAGTGCTAATGTAAGCTGTAATTCAGTGTTGCCAATGTAAGCAACATTTTTTTTTCGACTATACTTGATGCTGTTGGTCCTGCGACCTCTACAGCTTCACCCGGACAATGGCGAGCGCGGAAGGCGCTCAGCCGGTATTATTATTACTAGCAAAAGGCCTAAGGGCGCCCGCTCGGGCTCGTCCTCGGCTTAGGGCGTTGCTTTGTGGTGAAGAGATCGGAGAGAATCGGCCCGGAATGTGCCGATGTCTGCGGTAAGCGCCAGGATTATTGCTCGTCGTGGGGAAGGTGTGTCTTTGCCGTCTCCGCCGACGGAGACGGTGTATTTGTAAAGTGTCGGTTTGAGGAATGTAAGCGACAAAACACTAATTGTGAATTCATTAAATAAACGATTTCGTGTCATAGATCTTTCTAATCTTTACTAAAATATATTTACATTACGGCGATATGACGAAGTATTTTAGAGAAAGTGATTTCAAATCTTAAAGTGATAGAGAAAATATAACCAATATGATTTCATCCTAATGTTTGCTCAAAACCCCTCTAGTTTTCATTGCACTAATTCCGTAAAAGCTGAGTAATCATTGAGCAAAGCTACTATTACCTCCTCTTCAAAGGCTTACTGTCACCCGGAAGCAAAACATCCAGAATGTTTCCTTGCAATCAAAAACATGGCATGCCAACACTCCCGTTGTCCACGAAAAAAAAAACAAGAACACAACAAGAAAAGGCAATAAGTCACGCCTTCGAGCCGCGGTAAGGGGAGATGACAGGCCTGAAATCGGTGACAGCCATGTTGGATTTTAAAAGTGTGAACATGAAAAAAGATTTTAATTTTATGCTAGGTTTGTGAAAGAGGTTCAATTAATTTTGTTTTCGTTTTACGGAACGTTGGATGCGGAAAATGGAGAATTACTGTGGGGTTAATGTTGTTGTATGTAAGTTTATGTTGTAAGGTTTGAGTGAGACGGATTTCGGTTTAAAAAAACCCAGTCAAGTGTGTGTTGGGCCATGCGCAGTGTAGGGTTCTGTAGTTGTTGTAACTGGTTTTATAAAAAGTAATTTTGGTGAAATTTGGGCTCTCTATTACTCGTTGCCCAGTAAAGCCACCTTAGTGGTGATAGTTTTCCTTTAAAGTTAAGCATATGTACTACTACTGTGAATATTTTCCGATTTTTAAAAGCAATAGTTTCGAAGGTAGCGGGGGATGCCCTTCTCTGGCAAAAATTATCGCTGTAAAGCTTAATATTTCGTAAACGGATCCTTCAATCAAATGGGGTAGACGCAAAAAAACATATATTTCATTCCCAAGTTACGTGTATGTTACCCTTAAAAATATTTTTCATGATTTTATTCCACCACTTTGTCGGCGTAATTAATATCTAGATATTGCTTTTTAATTGCGCGCAGGCGTTTCTTGTAGTAATGTTTTGAGCGTATAAAAGTTAATAGTACATTACATTAATGATATGTGGAAAGGATTTTTGAAAGGTAAGCCGGTGGGAATCGGCTTGTATGGACCCTTCGCCACTGATATCTATACACCAGTAAAATCAGATTACGAGATTTTTTATCTATTAAAATTAGAAGTCGCCTGGACTTTTTTAACGTGTCATTTACTGTTAGGACCATTACGAAGATTTGGGTGAATAATAAAGAAGGACAAAAGCAACAAGCCGTAACAAAAAATACACTGACAACCCCTCCACCAGTGTTCTGACAACTTAATTCCCACCCAAAAAAAAAACAAGACTCAATCAAAACTTTTTTTTAAGTTAAAAAAGGGACCACACATCATCATTCCGAAAACCAACAACTTTACATTTGCGGTTACATACACTGGATTTTGGACTTTGTGTCTTAGGATGTCGAATTGTAGAACTGCATTTGTAAGCTTGGAGAAAGGGTGTGTATAAAATCAAGGGTCAATAGAAAGGAATGACTTAACATTAAAAGAGCCTTAGGCTGCGTCAGTTTGGAAAGTAACATTTCAAATCGATTATGTTATATTTTACGTTACGATATTATTTGTATTTTGCCCTTAAATTATTTGTATTTTGCCCTTAAAGTTATTCACTTTTTACAGTTCCATACCCAAAGGGAACGGAACCCTATTACTAAGCTTCCGCTGTCCATCCACCCGTCTGTCATCGGACTGTATCTCATGATCCGTGATAGGTAAAAATTTTTGCAGAATGTGTATGTATGTTTCCGCTATAACAACAAGTAATAAAAATAACAATAAATTATTTCGACATATTAAAGTCTTCTCTACGATTATAATTGCAAAATGATAGCGCCCATTATTAAGCAATGTGTAAATGAATCATTGCGCGTAAGGTTTCGTCAGGCGCATTCGTTAGTGAATTGTGAATATTACCTTTCTTATGATTTTCAGTAACCCTCGGTGCGTGAGTTCGACTCGCACTTGGCCGGTGTAATACGTTTATTTCATAAAAAATAATATATATGTATATTTTAATATTATTTATTAATCGCCAAAATGTTCCACGATCGTTTACAGATGGCGGCTGAATGGGTCGAGATAAAACGTAGCTCATACACTTCGTATACAATTTCATGCTGCTAAAATGCTGAAACCTTTGTTTTAATTGTCTCATGAACATTAGAACAGTTTAGCTTAGTTTCGGTTTCGAAGTTTTTTCTTGAAGTATCAAATACAACGAAATCTCTCTACATGTCAAATATTAGTGCTATTTTTTGTTTAGTGTTTAATTTTCAAAAATTACGTCATAATATGGAGCAACTAAAGAGGCTATTAAACCTTAAGTTAACAAATTAAATAAATACCTTCATCAATTGTTAAGCCATAACAAGTCATATGTATTGGATATTAAGTCTTAATTTTCTGAGCATTTGTTTATTCTAAATATCCCTGGTGGTCCCTAAACATATTTTCAGACGAAAATAGTTAATTTATGTGAATTTCATAAACTTTAGTTGTTAGTACGATTTGACATTAAAATGGCTATATTTCTGTTATTATCACTCTTATGAACAATTAATTTTACAAGAATAGAATTTAATTACCACTAACACTGAAAAGCATACAAAGTAATTTCAAGTGTTTGTTCGTTCAACACTTAGCTACAAGTAGAAGTGAGCTCAAGTATGTACCTATAGGTACAGTGGCAGGTATGTCTTTCATCTGAACTCAAGTGGTGTAACAGTTGAAAGTACCAATCCAGAGTTGATCCACAAATAGGACGCCCTCCCGTCTGCCAGAACCAATGCTCTCTATTTATATATCCCTCTTAGATCATCTCTGTCGCTAGCTGAAAGATTAGTTATGTTACGTCATAATCAATCTTGTTAAAACAAAGATTTTTATTATACGTCATAATCACCCTTGTTAAAAAAAAGATTAGTTATGTTACTTCATAATAACCCCTGGTAAAACAAATATTTTTTATGTTACGTCATAATCACCCTTATTAAAACAAAGATTTTTATGATACGTTTTGATCACCCTTGTTAAAATAAAGATTAGATATGTTATGTCATAATCAACTTTGTTAAAAGAAAGATTAGTTATGTTACGTCATAATCAACCTTGTTAAAAGAAAGTTTTTAAGATACTTCATAATTAACCTTTGTAAAGGAATCATTAATTATGTACATAATAATCACTCTTTAGGTTATATGAAAGTTTATGTATAATTCGTCATAATCGCCCTGTTAAAAGAAAGTTTATACGGCAGCGGTTAATTTTATATGTTCCAAAATAACTATAACATTTAAACAACCTTTATTCTAACAAAGGATTACGAAGTAGCATAAATAATCTTTATTTTAACAAGGAAGATTACGACGTATTAATATTTTTTTAACAAGAGCGATTATGATTTGTGACTGATTTATAAAGCCACAAGTTGATGAGTTAAAATATGTTGCCATGCCATAAAATAAGTTTTTTTTTACAAATGCTCAAGGTAATTTTTTTTTAGTTCATTGCTATTGTTCTTCCAGTAAAGTACGCCGCTCTAATTTAGGTGTGATTAATGGATATTACGAGTATATCTAGATTAATTCCGGAGAGGGTTATCGTTTTAATTATCTAGATTAATTAGGGACATTAAACAGTCATAAATTCAAAAGCCAGTTTTTTGGATATTTAGCTCTTTCTTTTGACATCAGCCGTCATAGCATGTGACAACATTTGACAACGCTTGAAAGAGAGTAACATCTTCATTTCACTCTGTGTGAGTTAGGAGACTTTTTATCCCAGTTCCCGTGGGATATCTTTCAAAATACGGAAAGTATGATTGCCAACCAAAAGTTATTTACAATGCAGTTTGCTGACATATTTCGTTAGGGTGAAGTGTTCGCTCGATTGTCATAGAAAAGAGCGCTACCACCAAAATTTTAATGTTTCCACATTAATGACAGCTGAAATATAAACATTATATAATATTACGCGTAATTACAAACATAATCATAACATCAGGTAATTAAATTTAACGATGCACTAATTGGTTCGAAGTTGTTTCTTAAATAACTGTTATGGATACTGTTCAAGTTTAATCTTTGTTTTTATAGTTTTTTTAGTTGAAGCAAAGATGGCGTCGTGGGTGGTACAAAAAAAGGTCGTAAAGAAAATTTTACTTGATTGAAATTTGTTTTGTAACTTGCTCGCGAGGAAATTCGTTCTTGTTGTTTTCCCAAATCGATGAAATCATTTATGCTGTATATGACCTTGCCTCTGCGTAGGTCAAAATTTTGCATAAGACAGATTCTTGTCGGATTTTTAAAAATTCGTTCATGCTATACTGCTATGTTTTTTAGTGTTATAATAGTGTGATATAGTGAAAAAGGGTCACGGAATCACGCGTGAGGTTTCGCCGAGAATGGGTTTACCATGTCGAGTACAGTCGGCATATGGATTCTTTCGAAATATGTTGAAACCAAGGCTGACCTTTGAAAGACTCGAAACAAATCGAAAAAAAAACTACCGAAAAAATGAACGCATTATACAGTTTATCAAGAAAACTGAAGAAATGGCTTTGGCCTTATATTTTTCTAACCTAAGACACAAATACTTGGCTGTATAGTGCTTAGCTTTTGCCTTTTTCTAGAGTGAAAATAACTAACCGCTATGTCACTGTCATATGGATGTCAAATGCACAGACTAATATATGTTGGTGATATGTTGGTCAAATGTAGCAGGATCCAATAAAAGGCTTTTTATTTATTATTATTTATATTATGTCACTGTCGAGGTTTCTATTAAATTGACTTCGCTATGTCCAACAGTGGACGTCAGGATCTGTATATCTGATAATGAATGTTTTCATAGAGAGTTCAACGTTTTAGTTTAATTAAAACCAACTAGATAGCAGCTACCAGTTAACTGAGTGTCTGGCACGGGCCGTCTGTCTATTTTAAACCTTTGATTTGAACCCAACGTGTAAACCAGTTAGTCAGTAAGCGAGTGCTGTACCTCGTTCGCTTAGAAAACCACATAATTACAGGGTAACCTACTTTGTTAACCTCTTATAATCCAACCGTAATGAATTGAGAAAGTGAACGATTTTTTGGTTATGTTTTTAAACATTTAAATAGTCTAGTGTCAGGTGGAGGGAATGGTGAGTGAAAAGGAAACAAGCGTGTCACCTTTTGTCAGTTTCCAGATGGACTTTTAAATTCATAACCACTGGAGAGAAGATATTCAGACACAATACGGAAGATACTTTATTTTTAATAAAATTATTGCAACCCATAACTTTTTTAACGATGGGTTTGCACTTGGCCTTCATCTCACCTGATGGTAAGTAACGATAAGGCCGTTGGATGGTAAGATTGCGCACCCAGAATTCTCAAGCTAATGAGGTGCTGGCTCTGCTACCTTTCATACCGGAACACAACAGTGCTATTAACACTGCTGTTTGGCGACAGACTTAGGTAACACGGTGGTAGTTAGCCAGGACATAGACATAGAAAATGTCCTACCACCAACAAAAATGAGTACCGATAGGTACCCCCCTGGAAATCGAACCCAGGACCTTCGGATTGTGAATCTAACATTTTAGCCATTAGGCCACGGAGGCGGTCAAAACTTCGCTCGATATAAAAAAGTCATGAAATGTCCTCTGAAACAAGAGACTGCTGACTTGAGTATCAATGGCCTTTTAATCATTTATCATAAGAGATAAAAGTCAATATACATAAAAACAATGTACACAATTTTTATTTAAATACTAGCTTCCGCCCTCGACTTTGTCCGCGTGTACGAGTACTTCAGGATGTATTCTACTTGTTCGATATGCACAGGTGACGTTTATGACAAATTATTGTACAACATAAGGTACAAAATAGTGTTTATTCTGTTACGTAGTCTAATAATTTAAAGAAACAAAATAAATTTCAATATCTGACGTAGTACATTCAAATAGTCTTCACACCAATATTATAAACGCGAAAGTTTGTATATATGAATTTACATATTCTATGGTCGGTTGCTAGGCAACGCTTTTTTGTTATGCCAAAATTGCCCATGTAATCCCACTAATATTATAAGTGTGATTTTGGACAATTTACACAATATGTCTTTAGAAATTATAGCCTTTATGTTATTCTGATGTATAAGCTATGTTATTGTAAAGTTTCATTCAAATCCATTCAGTAGTTTTTCCGTGAAAGCGTCACAAACATCCAAACATCTAAACATCCAAACATCTAAACATCCAAACATCTAAACATCCAAACTTTCACACTTATAATATTATATTAGTAAGATTTGTACGAATAATTTTTGACGCCGATTGTCAATACCGCGAACTTCAAAGCTATTGTTAAACGTAAAGTACAAAATGTGAAAACAATAGTAGCATTTTGCTTTAACAAAAGACAAGTACAGGAATTCTAAGAAGGTAGACTTCACCTGTTCTATTCAATAGAGTAGATAGGCTATGGGTAAGCAGGTAAAGTCGGTTCGCTTAGATAGTGCCTTTGTTATATGTCGCCCGGCACACGCCGCCTCTAATCAAAGTAAATCAAAGCATACCGGCTGCGGCGTACACCCACTCGTTAAATTGGCATTTTATATTGTATTGTCAACCATAACACTGAAACTGTGGCGTTTACAATTTTTTTAGATAGCCACACCACCGTAATGAAGTTTTAATCCAAAATTTATGTATGCATTCGTCGATATCAATTATTATTTATAATTCGTAAGGTGAAGACAGGACAGACGATCTCGTTATAAAGATTTTTTAGGCTTCCTTAGGTTAGTTAAAATTTTCACAAATGAGGTATTTCTGTAGCCGCTATAACAACAAATACTAAAAAACAGAATAAAATAACTGTTAAAAGGGCTCCCATAGAACAAACGTGACTTTTTTTGCTTGTTTTTGCTCGATATTGATAACGGCAACAGGTATACGCTTGAGATATTCACATAATATTAAGTTATATATTCACTTTAAAAATAAATAGTTAAATTACAATAAAACAAATATTTAAGTGGAGCTCCCATACAACAGATATGATTTTTGCCGCTTTTATAGATACAATGGTACGGAACTCTTCGTGCGCGAGTCCAACTCGCACTTAGCCGTTTTTAAAAAAAACATGCTACACGTCACTAGTAGGCCGTAGTGTGCCTATCTAAAAAATTTAAAAAAAACGACATCACGGTGGTGTCGTTTACAATACATGAGGTACAGGGTACTTCGAGTGGTGCAGGTTATTACTGCTGGCAGTACCTGGAAGTGCAGACCGGATTCGACAAGTCTCTTTTGTTACAAATCTTTTTAGTAAGTAGGTAGATAGATCTACCTGTCCATAAAGTCTATCACCTGTAATTTACGTACACACACAAGCTTGGTGCAGTTACTCAGTTATTAGACGAGCCAGCTAGAAAGCTAGTTGAAAGGAAAGCGAGTGACTTGCCGGTACTTCGGAAGGCTGCTTTAGAGTGGCTTTAGGCTCGCATACTAAGTACTTTGACCTACAGACGTACGTGACTTTAGATCTGAATCAATTACCAGGGAAAATCTGTGAGTATCGTTTTCCTTGTAATTATTTTATTATGCATTGTCTGCATCTTAAATGCAAATAAAATATGTCGGGTGTTAATTATATGTATATAAATGATACATTATATGTATATATGTGCCAATAGTCTTAGGCTTCATTTCATTACCGACCGAAGCTTTTAATATAGCAAATAAAAATGTGGCGCTTACTATACTAAAATACTTAAGTATTACAGTTTTTCTCAAAACATCTCGCAATGTATGAAATAAAAATTGGGAAACCGGGATGCACCGAACTGACCAGCAAGTTCCCAGTCTGACCGGGAAATGTTCTAATAGTTTACCTAATTTAAAAAATGTGAATATAACGACAGTTTAATTAATATTTATGAAGTGTTGCCAGAATTTCTTACAATACAAACTTACACACAATGATGATCTAAACAAAATGTCTTCATTTATATAATCTCTTCTATACAAATCTGTATTCGAAAACGTATTATGTTGTCGATGGTAGTAGGACATTTTCTGTCCACCTACCACCTTGTTGCCTAAGTATGCCGCCAAATACCGGTGCTAATAGCACTTTTTGGTTTGAAAGTCTTGAGTTGTTTTGGGTAAGCACACTTTCCTTTCAAACTACATTATCGCCGCTTACCACCAAGTGAGATAAAGGCCAAATGCAAGCCCATTTTTAAGCTGCAGCTTGCTTTGTCCGATTATATTGAATTTATTTTACTCGTAGAATAGATGTGCAATTAATCTGTGCTGTCTATAAATACATGAAAAAGCACAATACAAAAATCTCTAAAATGTACTATAATAGGCATTATGCATGTAATTATAAACAAAGTTTTTCCTCTAAATTGATTTAATATACGAATATAACTGCGCAGTGACGTTCAAATCGGAAAATCCTTGTTTGTTATAGCAGTTATGTTTATGAAATTACAGATAATACGTAAATACAGGAAACTTAGCACAGTTAGCACTGGGAAAATCGATTTGCATATTTATCTTTGTTTTATTAAAGCTGATATTATCCGGGTAATCTGTGGAAAACCGCAAAATATACTTGTCATCATATGGCTGGCTATAGCTGTATAGAGTTACAGAGCCAGCTTCTCATAAGCTTGGGGCTTCTGGGTAAGCTTGGTTATATACGGCCGTATCATCAGCTACCGTCAGGTGTAATGAAGGCCAAATGAAAAAGAAAAATTAATTGAACTTGTGAAATTGTGTTGTGATTTTCAGCAGAAAAGCATAACGGATACTGAGACAGCTCCTGCCACAGAACCTTCTCATTTTAATGTGTATTTATCTTAATGTTGTAAATGTATGAATTAGTTTTATATATACGTGTGTGTTTGTATGTGTAATTTGTCTGTGGCAAATAAATGGTTTAAACTTTAAAAAATAAAATTTACAAAATTTAAACTAAATCTAGGTCAAAGTCGTTTAAACACTGTTTAACCTTCGTTTAGCTAACTGTTACATTCAAGTGCAAGTTAACATGGAAACAGAATTGGCTTGTTCGCACCTCAGCCTCCTGCAGCTAAGTAACAAGATCGTACATTCAAGTTAACAACTTGTTTTCCCACGCGGTCAGCTTTCTAAGTTAACTGTGGAAGGGAGAGGAGGCGAATTACAGGGCTCATATGATTATACGACTAACTCGAAATAGCTATTTTTTTATTAACCGGCCAAGTAGGTCATCATCATCAACAGCTTATGTCCCCATTGCAGGGGCTCAGGCCTACTACCTACAGAGAGTGTATGGGACAGTACATGCGGGCACAGTGCGGATTGGTAGACTTCACACACACCTTTGAATTTCTTCTCAGTAGTGTGCAGGTTTTCTCACGATGGCCTGTAAGTGGGATAGCATTGGCTATACTGTTAAATTTGTGTCTTAATACTTATATGTTAATGTATATTCTGTAGGTGACCTTGTAAAATAAAACAACGGTAATGATTTTTATCATTCGTACATAAATTCCAAATAACAAATTGGAGCTCATTGGTACGAGCCAGGATCAAACCCAGACCTCGATTGTTCAAGTACTGACGCTCTACACAACTAAGTTACCACGACTGCTTTGAGATTTGAGTACTTGTCATTCATTTCAACTTGAACAAACGAGTTGGCCCTGTGACAGCCGGACGTACGTAAATAGGAGCCTATGTAAAGTGGCATCGTTGGCACCCTTTGGATATGGGAATCTAATTATGAGTATTATTAAATTAATGATAAAAACAAAACCAAAATGACATACAAAATTGTACTTCGTTCCCGGTTCAACATGCGGCTCACGCTTGTACTGCTATTACAAGGAAATCGAGCCGAGTTCCATCCACTCCTTATTTTAAACCTTGGACATTGCCCATGGACCTAAACAATAGCAAATAATATAGAATGAATCATTTTCCCTTATTATTACTTACCTTAGAGTTCATTAAAACATTTTTTATCATTATTTAGGTGCATTAGTTAGAAGATTGTTCTGTTTAATTTATGAATGATTTTCCGCATTTTAATATCCATATTCAGTATGGAACCCTCGGTGCGCGAGTCCAAATCGCACCGGGCTGAATTTTTAAATAAAAATTTTAATGAATAGATTAGCAAACGGCTTTAAGTTCACCCGATAGAAAGCGTGCGCACCCAGAATCCTCAAGCTAAGCGCTGCTTCTTCGAACTTTCGTACCACAACAGTGGTTGATAGGAAAACTTGATAGAATAAATATTTTAGGGATGTATTAATAGCGCCATCTATGACACTTTTGTTGAACCTGGCTTGGAAAGTTGTCTATTATAATGTTAATAGGCTCTGAGAGGACTGTGTCTGACCACAATCAAACGTGAAGGACCACAATCTCAAGGAAGGGATAGAAGGATACATGCTTAATTGCAAATAACTTATTAACGAGAACTAAATTATAGTGAAGGGACACAGAAGCCGGCAAGGAACTCCGACCCTTAGCAGTGTACATAATAAATTAAGCCCTTTCTATGTATTGTCGCCTGCTTAACTTACTTGCTAATTAACTGCCGTAACTAAACCACCTGAAAATCGTGATGACGAGGAAAAAACCTTAGAAAAACCTGTAAGGAACAACGCGAATAACAAACCTTCGTAACGTCTATAAAAACCGCAAAAAAGTTCAAATTAACAATTCACTACCTACATGAAATATTAATAAAACATTACAACAAACTGCCAAGCAGAAATACTAACAAAAAACCCATATATATTATATAAACTATAAACGAATAACTTGATGATGAATTAATATATACTTCGATAAATAAGATTAAAATTATGTCTATAAAACTAGCCGTCTCTCTCACTAAAACAAGATTGCAGTAAACTATAAACAGTGTAAAAAAACAGTCGAGTGCGAGTCGGTCTCTCGTACCGAGGGTTCCGTACAGAATATGGATCATCATCATCAAAATCATAAATAATAGGTGAGATTATTGCACCCAATAATGCTCTACCGAAAGTATATGAGGCTATGGCTAAGCTATTTTTACTGTGTTCTAATGAAAAAAATACTGGTTTGCAGATTTATTCCTATGGTTGTGCTGATCTGCCAAATTTCAGGATACTAGTTCAACGGAAAGTAACCTATCGGTTTTTGATTCGTTGAATTATCTAAGGGAATAGTCTAAAAATTTGGCTTAACAGCCTTATCTTTTCATTGCGTTGACATAGAAGTTTGATTTTTTCACAGATTAATTTGTATTCATTTGTAATCCACGCGTTGCTGAGTAAAATGGTCTTGACAGACAGACAGACGGACAACAAAGTGATTCAAAAAGGGTTCCTTTTTTCCTTTTGAGGTACGGAACCCTAAAACTGTTGTTATTGTTAACATTCCGTACATTCGTTCGCTCAATAACGTAACAATTAAAATTGCCAATGTCGATGAATGAAAGTAAAATGGATGTAATGCGTATTATTAAATGAAAGTGGCAAATACTCAACATGCTTCTCAACAATTACTGTGAAAATTGTTCATTCATTTTATAAACACAGTAAAAGTTATTTTCAACCGACTTCGAAAAAGGAGGAGGTTTTTAATTCGACTTTGTTTTTTGCATGTATGTTACGCGATAACCCGCCAATAATGAATCGATTTTGAAGACTCTTTTTAGGGTTCCGCAGCCGGTGTAAAAACGGGACCCTATTACTAAGACTTGGCTGTCCGTCCGTCCGTCTGTCACCAGGCTGTATCATGAATTACCGATTTTATTTTTCTGCGTAAAACGGATAAAATTAAACATTTTAAGGTATATTAGCAACACCTGAGGCGAATGATTCAAAAATACGGTCAAACCTGTTTTCATGCGACTTGTAGTCGATCGTGACTTAAGTCGTGTGCGACGAAGCTATGTCACACGAGCGAATCAAAAATAAATATCCAGGAGGAGTGGTACCGAGTCGTGAAAAATGTCAGCCAATATAATGTCAATGCAAAAGTGTAATTCTAGTATTTTCCTATATATATGTAGATTATTACTTGATTTTTTAATAGTGTACAAGTGCAGGATGAATTTGAAACATCTGTTTTGTATGTCTACCTTTGATTGCGAATCCTGTTGCGCTTAAAAACCGAATTTAAAATACAATAAACTTCCCAGTTAATTACAATATTTATGATAATTGAATAGCCCAACTATCTCGAATTGCGACAGCATTCAATTATTGAAGTGTGGCGAACATGTCATAATAACAATAAATTGCACGTTTAATTTGCGTTTTTATGAAAATTTAAATTTATTTCCAGTCGTTTGCGGTTAAGAAAGTGCAATGAGGGAATCATGTGCAAAAATTAATATAAATTTCCACTCAATTGCATCGAAACAAGGACTGCATGTTTGTACCCAAATATGTCGGTTAACGGGATCACTCTCCGAATGCTTCCATACTTAATTTCTGTTGACATAATCTTTCAAAATAGAATCATCATCATCAACAGCCTATATACGTCCCCACTGCTGGGGCTCAGGCCTACCCTCCTACAGAGAGTGTATGGATGGGCCATAGTCCACCACGCGGGCCCAGTGCGGATCGGCGGACTTCACATGCCTGTTCAAGACATGCAGGTTTCCTCACGATGTTTTCCTTCACCGTTAAGCAATCGGATAATGTACTTGAATTGAAAAGCAACTCATAGGTACACGGCTGGATTCGAACCCGGTACCCTCAGATTGAGAGTCCGCGCCTTATCCATTGCGCCACCGACGCTTCAAAATAGAATAGTTGGCTTTAATAAGTACGAGTAATAACCCAAAATAGGAGATGAAATTTTAGTGTCGCGAAACAAACATCATTAACGTACAACTTTATAGTTAGCTACAATAGTAGTTACGCAGCTAATGGTCCCTAGATGGCGCTTTAGACACAAATAATAAAAGTATGTAAACATGAATATTGTACTTCACTTTGAAGTTGTATGTTAATGATACTCATTTCGCGACACCACAATCCGATGTGCAATTTTCAGTTAATTTCTTCACAAAGTCAGCTAGATGTATTTTATTTTAAAAGATTATGGCAACAGAAATTTAGTACGAAACTTAGATGGAGCGGGGTCCCCCGTTAAAATATTTTTACTGCTTAAATTTATACTAGTTATTTTACAAAAATCACTTAATCCGTTTGGCTTTGCCGAGACACAATCTAACTAAGCGAATGAACTATACTAGTCACATGCCTAGGCCACCGTTGGAAGTGAAAATGACTGAAAAGTTGTTTTGCAACATGTCCCATGGCTGATACTTCTACAACTCGTAATTATACTAATAAGAGGTTGATAAGTTCCTCGGGTTTGCTGACGAATGCTGACACACGCTTCCGAAGAAATTACAGTTTCCTTTTGGTCTGACAGTGGTGGTTTTCAACCGACTTCAAAGGGGGAGATTCTCAATTCTGCTGTATGTTTTTTGTATGTATGTTACGTGATAACTCCGACAATTATTAATCGATTTTGATGATTCGTTTTTGTTGGGTAGTCCCATATAAATTTTATCGAAATTGATTCAGCGTTGAGAAAATCAAGAAAGTTTTATTTTAGGGGATGTACCTTCTAATGACCTATTGACTAAGTGGCGCCATCTAGCCGCAAAATTGTTCGTGAAATCCTTCAGTAAGATTATGTTGGCTCACTGATTTTGTATTAGTTTTTAATATGTGAAATGAGTTTGCACTTGGCCTTCATTTCACCTGACGGTAAGCGACGATAAGGCAGTTGGGTGGCAAGCGTGTGCACTCAGAAGCCACAACCTAAAGAGGCGCTGGCTCTGCTGCGATAGTACCTTTCATACCGAAACTCAACAGTGCTATTTACACTGCTGTTTGGTGGCAGACTTAGGTAACATGGTGGTAGCTAGCCAGGCGGACATAGAAAACTATTATATTGGTATTATATAGTATTAATATTAAGATAGTGCTTATTTACCTACATTTCTATGCCTGATAGTAATTTTTAAGACATTCGAGATAATAATCTCACTTTAGATCCGCTGATACTGTCGCAGTCACTCCCGGTTATGTTTTTGAATTGGACGCTGTTATCAAATCGAGTGACAGTATCTAAACTCAAGAGTATGTTTTGATTGAATGTTTTAACGTGGTCATGACAGCGATACAGAGTGGTAGACAAACGGTGACAATCCGCAGTCGTCACGATTACATTTTGCTATGCCATGTGTAGATTTATCTTATAACGAGGGTATTGAATTTTTTTAAGGTCCGGTTCAGAAATAATGTTCTTTGGACTGTCATCAAACGCCAGCCACAAGTACAAGGCATTTCGATGATCATTAAACTTTTGGGGACCTTAGCTTTACTGTGGAAAAGACACGTTTAAAAATCGGCACAATTTAGAAATAAAATAAAATATTATTAGTTAACTACTAGAATTTATTTTTGGTAGTATTTTTTGGTACTTCGTTTCGCATGTCCAATTTCATTGACGTTGTTTTTATTTTTTTGGTTAAACGTTGCCAATATTGTGTGCATTTTTTGGTTTAATTTTAACATTTGGAAAATGATAATTAAAATAATTTTGTTTGATAAAGACGTTTAAAAATTAGAACTGCACAAAGTCCAGGCCAGGGCTCTATTCATTCGCAGAACAGCTCCTTTCGAATTTTACTTATTTGTGCATTATTAAAAATTTATAGGATCTCCCATAAATTGTCGAACGCATTTTCCATGGTGGTTGCCAAGATCACTTATCAGATGGATTGGTGATCGCATCCTATTATTATTTAGCCTTTTTAAATAAAGCCTGGTTCATTTCATAGCTATTAAATTAGCCTACTTATATATAACTTAATCTAGATACAGTATGTCAGTATAAAAATTAAATAATATCAATCAACGCACCGGGTTGTGCTTTCAACCTTTCAACAGTTCGCTCTGCGTACGCGCATTCTCAAGCACCCAACAAGGCGTCTTTGATCTACGGAAGAGCATTGTGCATTCACGCTTAATATGAACTCTACCGCTGTGTAATAAAATCCACTTGCAGACAGTTGCACCTTTGATTGCAGTCCACTCGAAATTGATTTATTGTTTTCAATTCTTTAGATTGATTGAGTTTTAAAGTGAATAAAATGCTTTAAGAGTATTTTGTTTTGGAGTTAAAACTAATTAACCGCCTTCCTGGCATACCGGGAAACGTCTACCAGGCCGTTCCCCTAATTAAGTGGACCGACGACCTGGTTAGAGTCGCCGAGAGTCTCTGGATGCAGGTGGCTAGGGACCGGTCGATGTGGCGGATCATGAATGAGGCCTATGTCCAACAGTGGACGTTCTCTGGACGATGATGATGATGATGTTGCATAATGGTTACTTGGAGTGATGATATGATGATAATCCGTTTGGTAGGTACTAGGGCATTATAATATGTCCTCCTGTCTGTCTTATCTATCAGCTGCCAAACAGAATTGTTAATAGCACAATAATTTGATTCTTCTGGCGGAGTCCGTTTTGGACTCTGGAGCAACTACCTGAGAAGGTCGATGAGCACCATCAGGGTGCAGTACAATGACGCGTTCCGCATCCTGATGGGGCTGCCGCGTTGGTGCAGCGCGTCTGTCATATTCGCCGAGGCGAGGGTCCCTGACATCTTCTGTGTCCTCAGGATGTTTGTCGCGTCTTTCTGAGAGACACTGCGAGCCTAAGACAACGCCATTCTCCAGGCTGTGGTAGAGGGGGTGTCCAGTCTTATTTTTAGCTACTGGCTCTCAGTGCACCGGGATGCAAACTAGATGTGTAACATATAGTTTTATTTCTAGTCGAAGTGTTAAATTTATTTTTAGTTTAATAAATTATTATTATTATTTACATCAAATTGCCTCATCGCCACTGCTCAAATGGTTACGCGCGCTGGTATATAAAGCTGTATTATGATTGCAACACCTTTCAATATTTATTGGGCTGTAAATAATAAATCGGTCGAAATGATCGTTTTATAATGGCGGTAACCGTGACCGATATATGAACGCAACTTGAAGGACTTAACATTGTACTTTAATCTCTATTACAACTTGTACACAATAACTAGATATCTTTTTAGGGTTCCGTACCTCAAAACGAAAAAATGAACCCTTATAGGATCACTTCGTTGTCCGTCCGTCTGTTTGTCAAGATCCTTTTTCTTAGGAACGCGTGGAGATATCAAGTTGAAATTAATATCGAATACTCTGCCATTCCTTATATACGCAATACTCAAGGTCTGCCAACACAAACATACGAATAAATCTGAAAACCATGTATATACAAATAACAAAAATAGCTTTTTTATGTTTACAAACTTAACTTTGTAGTTGAAAGACATACG
Organism: Carcina quercana; assembly: GCA_910589575.2. Lineage (NCBI taxonomy): Eukaryota > Metazoa > Arthropoda > Insecta > Lepidoptera > Depressariidae > Carcina > Carcina quercana. The sequence goes on along the minus strand of OU342449.1, from coordinate 8,815,562 downwards.
TCAGGTATGTAATTTAGCTGAAAAATAAAGTTTGCTTTTCAATTGGACTTACATTTCCGGTAGAGCATTGTTGGGTGCATATTACCGTACCTATTATTTATGATTTTCAGTACGCTAATTATTCATATTCTGTACGGAACCCTCGGTGCGCGGGACTCACACTTGACCGGTTTTTAATGTAGCTACAGTTGCGTTTGTAATACCGCATGATATCTGCAAATAAATTCACCTCCTTGAATCTTGTCAGTACTCAGTTTAGTTGGTGGAATTTTATACCTAAATCTGCCGCAAAACAGCAGTGTTTCTAGCACTGTTATTTTTTGCTATCAAAAGGAGCTAGTGCTTCAATTACTGAGGCTCTTGGTTGAGCACGCTTGGGATCCAACGGCTTTATTATCACTGACAATCAGATGAGATATAGGCCAAGTGTAAATTAGCCCATTACACATTTAAAACTCGAGCTGAAAAAGTCATTCGTTTTCCATAATACAATCAGACAAATAGATCTTCAAAATAAAATGTATGCTTTCCTTTTTAACACAGTTTCAAAGGACACAATATTTTGGTTTATTGCAACCTATTTGCTTTGTAGTTTAAAATTAACCGTTCGTTTAAATAATTAACTGCTCCATTCCACTTACAAAGCTGTTCGAAGAAATCCGTGAAAGAACTTTAAACCCTTTCCCCGGAATCATAAATTATGTCTTTTAAAACTCTTTTTTATGACTCAAGGAATGATTTGTGATAGAAACAATGTTACGCAAAAGCTGTTGGACAAAAATGAGGAAGTTTTCGGTAGTTGCGTTGAAGCAGATGTTAAACATCTTGTAACCTATTTATTGTGGTTTAAAATACCCTTCATTACCTCGAGTCAAACAATAGTTTCTTGGACTTATCTACACTAATATCATAAAGAGGAAAGTTTTGATTGTTTGTTTGTTTGTATTGAATAGGCTCCGAAACTACTGGACCGACCTGAAAAGATTTCTTTTTTTCTCTGGCAAGAAGCTCCTTGCTTCAACACAAACCCAACCCCTCGCGGTCGGTTGTCTGTAAGACACAAAATACCGCGTGAATCAATTTACGAAATTTTCCTTAAAACTAACAACCGAATCACTTTGTTGTCCTTCCGGTGTTATGTCTGTCAAGACCATTTTTCTCAGGGACGTTGGTCGCGTAGAGATATGAAGCTGAAAATACATTTACGTTTATCCAAAAATGTTTAAAAAATAAATGTCTACCCGTGCGAAGCCGGGGCGGGCTGCTAGTTTCATATATTTTGAGTAGTGATATGACTGTGAGTGTACTTTACTAAAAAGAACTTAAGATATGACTGTATATTTTTCCTTTAGCAGTCAGTTGTGATGTCGGCAAAAGGTAACGAAGTCGCTCGCTATGCATCCAATGACCAATGATGTCACATTCAAAATCAACAACTTTTATCTATTAAATAAACTTATAATGATACATTTTTTAATCCACACTGATATTATCAGTCCTTGAACATCGAGGTCTGGGTTCGATCCTGGCTCGTAGTACCAACGAGCTCCAATTTGTCATTTCGAGTTTATGTACGAATGATAAAAATCATTACCATTAGCTTTTTGGTGAAGGAAAACATCGTGAGTAAACCTGCACTCACCTGAGAAGAAATTCAAAGGTGTGTGTGAAGTCTACCAATCCGCACTGGGCCCGCGTGGTGCACTATGTCACATACACTGTCTGTAGAAGAGTAGGCCTGAGACCCTGCAGTGAGGACGTATATAGGATATTGTTGATTTTTTTGTCGGCACATAATTTCAGAAGTCAATGCCAAAAATATGTAAATAAATAAATTCTGATAGTAATGCGATTTAGATGTCTGAAGAAGAAGAAAAAAATCATGCAGTGGCCATGTTGGTTTCGATTTTTGTTTGGGCAACACCACGGCAAAATAAACAAATTTTGTGTCAACAAAATGAATGACAGTCTGTCTGTGTGTCCTTATCTGTTTATACAGATGTGTCAAACATGATGAGTGATATTGACAGTGAACCGGAAATAAATAATGTTAACTCAATTCGTTGGTTATTTTACAGATAAGTTCTGGAATGGTTTGAATGCGGGCTGGGTTCGCACTTCACCTTCATTTGATAATAAGCGCGCTTATCTAGAAGCCTCAAGAAAATAAGGCGTGTAACAATTAACTGCTTTGGGTGTAGACTTAATTAAGTAACATACTCGTAGAGGTAGCTAGCCAGGCGCACATAGAAAAATTCATAATACCTATTAAAACGATTATTAGAGATACCGGATACTCGGAAGCGAATATAAGGCCAAAGAAGCGATTAATATGATATTTAGTATCACATGTGTAAACGACGCGCTCACATATATGTAGTTTAATTTCTTATTATTTTACCGAGTAATGTGTATGTACCCACCAACTTTGTATAATTCAACAAATAGTGGGTAAGGCGTTATTACATTACCGCGAGTCGGCCGGTCCGCTTCGCTCGTCCGAGCTTTTGTGCTTAAAATTACTTAAATACAGTTTTTACTTTTAACGTACGCGTGTTTTTCTTCACACCAGTAACAACTTGATTTCCCAGATCAACTTTGATTTCGCTGAAAAATATTTTATTTACAAAAAAAACTTTCTGACGAAAAACTTGCCAATTTGTAAATTCTTTTTAAACATGCTTTGAGAAATGAAATTATATTTTCTCCTTCATAATTCGATTAAGTATAAATAAAACAAGTTTTAGAGTTAACTTCGAGGAACCTTTGAACGATTTAAACAGGTTCCCTTTAACTGGAATTCAACGAAGTGTAACTGTAGAGGGGCTCACGGTAAACTTTCTGGAATAAATTCATTCAGGGACTAGCATATCAGCAACAGTAAAACAGAAACAGGCCGTGATGTATATATTTCCTATGATCTTAATTTGAAAACCAAAATTTCTTTCTTCAAAAGATTTAACAAATCTAAATGGTCATGGTCAAGCGGTGTCAACATTTATGACTTGCTATAAGCTATCCTCCTGGCAATCTTGGCGATTAGAGCAATTTTCTCCATGGAAATTATCTTACATTAGTCTTTTCCGGTGTGATATGCAATCAATATTCAAGACGAGCTATAAAACACCTGTGCAGTGTGAGACGCGCGCACCAAGGATATTGATAGGAAAAATGCGATAGATTATTAAGTGCTCAACAAAGGTTTTTTTGGCCGTATAACTAAGATTGTTTGGATGTGATATTTTTTAGGCTTTAGTGGAAAGCTGTGGCTTACTAAAACATACGATAATCTGTGGTACATTGTTCAGATAGAGCCCTTTATAATATCCCAATTATCCTAGTAACTCTCGTGTAAAATATATTTTTAATTATTTCATTCGTGACCCTGAAAACCAGACGAATTTTCCCTTTTCTTCTGCACAGAAAGCCTTTTCAACAGAGTCAGAAGATTCTGCTTCCTAAAAATAAATATCGACATTTATAATCAATATTCGTGCGCATACAAGTAAACCCATCTATTATACCTTCTCACTGACCCACACGTACATTTCTAAGAAAACGCTTTGATTGAGTTCGTTTAACGTTAAACTTAGCTTTTATCGGCAACGATACAGAGATGTTACTTTAGAGAAATACCGACTCGAGATTCCTTTACGTCTTACTCCTTTCCTAACGAAATTTTTAGAAAAGAAAAAGATAATGGTTCTAGTTACTTTAAAAAGTAATTAAGTCAACAAGAGGTCACTGAATAAGCTAAAGGTGATCCGTGATTTCACCTATTAATAACATTTCGTGTAGTAGTAATCAGTAGAAATAGTATAGTCTTTATTTGCATGAAATCATGGTTACAAAGATGGTAGTATAGATAACAGTAATTTGGTTTCACATGATTCGCTGCACAGCACCGTGCAAAATTTAGTATGTACAATCGTCAGGATATGATCATAAATAAGTCTAGTATCAACGTTATACAATAGAAAAGAGAAAGATAAACTGCTTGTTTTAAAAATAAACAAAACTCATGAAACATTCAGGATTGGATGCTTGCATCTTTCGGCTGTACATTTCTAACGCTTTACCCACTAAGCTATCGGGTCTCATGACGCGAGTATGAAAACCATCCGAAACTTCTCACCATTATAAGAACCAAGATAGGACGTTCTCTCATTATTTTCAAAATGTTATATTCTTGAGTCCGTCTTAAGCAGACAGAACATCCCCGAAATCGGATTCTATCATAATACAGAATTGCTCCAGAAATCCGTAGACGAACTAGGTCATCGACACAGCTCGACAAGTCAGTGAGCTGAAGTGGCAATATGTAGGACGCATCGCTCAAAGAACCGATAACTGATGGGGAGTAAGAGTTCTCGAATGGCAACCACGTACTGGGAAAAGTTTACCTGTCCGTCCCCCTATTAGCTCGTGGAGAGTCGCTAGATGCGGTTGGTTCGTATGTCCAGCAGTAAACGTTTCCTGGCTGATGATGACAGAAGTCCTCGCCGAACGCTACTCTGGCTAATTATAGTAACAACAGTCCCTTTTGCAAAGAAGAGCACTACTCCACCCTATTTCTTTATTCTAAACGAGTCTGGGGTCCCAAGATAGCTTTAGAGTCCGTAGGAAATTCATCCACCTTCAGTGGACGCGTTTCAAGTGTACCGCTATAGATCCTGGCTAAAACAAAAAACACAAATAACAATGGAGGGGAGAGGAGGCGTGAATGGCATAAACGTGAAGTTTTCCATTTGAAAATAATCCGCCAGATAGCGATTATCTGATGGGCACAGAATGGTCTCATTATAAAACAACCACACCTGAATTGGAAAAAGTTTCGCAATACAATATGCCTAGAAACAAAAGCGCAATAACAATAAATACATATTTAGAGTTTTATGCGTAACAAAAACACCAGGTGTTCGAGATAGTAAAATACGATCATATAAAAGGAAGTTTTCGTTTACATCTTATTTACTTTTTGCTATAAATTTGAGTTTTATGAGTTGCTCCAGTTTGTAGCACTTTTCAGTGACGAGTCAAATTAAAGAGTGGCTACACAACTTGGTGGTCGAGAGTTTTGATCGCGTGCGCAACTCATTCTATGCATTGCAGCTTTGATGGCAAGTGATGCTTATGCGGAAAGTCTGCTCATTAAAGGTTAAAGATAATGAGGATTTGTTTTTATTGTCGGAATACAAATAACTATTAAAACTTATTATAAATCACTGATCATCATCCGGGAAAGTTCCACTACTGGACATAGGCCTCTTACATGTTTAGGAGGGCTCATAGCAGAATTACTACGCTTGCTTCACGGGTTGGTTATCGCAGTATTCCGTTAAGTTCTTCAGGAGAAGGTTGCTGCCTCTCTTTCGGTATTGTCACCTCTTATTTATCCTAAGGATGAGATGGCGTGGTTTCATTCTAAGATGGAATAACACGGCAAATAAACATCTCAGACCAAAATCCTCGAGCTAGCGAATATATAAAATGAAATGATGAAATGTAATATAAGAGTCAGTCACGAATTTCTCAATTACTTCTTAACAAGAAACGCATTAAGACCAAAATTATTGTGTAGCCTTCAGACGTGTTCGCATTACAATGCAATCAGACCATTTACGTCAAGCAAAATAGTGTTATTGGCTATTCAAGTTATGTACAGCAACCCACGAATGCATGTTTGCATAACCAATAATCTCAGCTCTAATTTGATTACCATATTTTTCGTATGAGATCAATGTTTGAGAGGATTAGACTACATTCGACAGAACAGAAAAAAGAATACGAGTAAATGCAAATTCCGATGTCTGTAAAAATCCGTAACCGATTGACCGAAACAGATAAAAAATTGATTTTATTCAGACACGCATTACAAATTCAAAGTCACTCAGCAGCTCCTTAAATTCGTAGTAGGAGTCCCGTCCGCTACACGTTTCCCAGTACGTGGTCGCCACTCGAGTACTTTTACTCCTCATTGGTTATCGCTTCGAGCGATGTGGTCTCCACATTTCCACTTCAGCTCACTGACACGTCGAGCTATGTCAGTGGCATTATATCACGCAGAGAAATTCCGAGCATAGCTCGTTCCATTGCTCGCTGAGTGACTTTGAGCTTGTTTATTCGGCCCACAGTCGATTCCGTATGTCATCGTAAGATATCAGTGGCTCGGGACCGGTCAATGTGGCATACCAAGGAGGCCTATGTCCAGCAGTGGACGTTTCCTGGCTGATGATGATATAATTTCTTTGTCTAGCTAGATTGTAAGTCTAAACGTTAGGCCAAAGTCATTATTTATTTAGAGACACCAACAAGTTACATTCCAAACACATACAAAATACAAACTTAGAAAACTAATTACTAAAAATGTTAACTTAATTATAGGTATCCACAGCTTACACAAAAATTCACGTTAAAAAGAATGACAGTCAAAAATAGAAGTACAGAAATTCATTCATCAACAGCCTATATATGCCCCCACTGGAGGGGCTCAGGCCTACTCTCCTACAGAGAGTGTATGGGCCATAGTCCACCACGCGGGCCCAGTGCGTATCGGCGGACTTCACATGCCTGTTCAAGACATGCAGGTTTCCTCACGATGTTTTCCTTCACCGTTAAGCAATCGGATAATGTACTTGAATTGAAAAACAACTCATAGGTACACGGCTGGATTCGAACCCGGTATCCTCAGATTGAGAGTCCGCGCCTTATCCACTGCGCCACCGACGCTTTCCACTGCGCCACCGACGCTTTCCACTGCGCCACCGACGCTTACAGAAATAAAGAATAGGGAAGATGCAACCAAATTAGATTGGGTTGAATTGTATTTTATAGCTTAACGGACATTAAAATAAATCCCACCAAAATAAACACACGTAAAAATTTTGCTTTTTTATTTGGATTTCGCAAGGACTAAATGTCTCAAAAATTTAGTTCCTCGAATAGTAAAATGCTTATTAGATTTAGTTTTCTCATTGCATTTTGAAAACTTTATTATAGGGGTATATAACACATAAACGAGACATTTTACGAGATAACTCAAAATATCAAACAAGCTCCATACATTTTAACGCTCTAAAACACGTGTGACGTCACAAATGTCACCAGATTTATATGGAGCGTTTTAGCACCGCGCGACCAGAATTACTTTTCGACGGGTTGTAGTAAAAAAAGTATTAGTGGTATCGGGAAAAAAATGGTTGAGGTATTTACCTTTTTACATGGACTATCGATTTAGACAAAAATATTTGTACGCCTAGTAATCACCTTATTAAAATAACTGTATTAGAGAAAACGAATATATTCAAGACACATTGCAAATGATTTGTAAACGCTATATCTGGCGAGCAAAAACGCTTTAATAGCGAGTGTTATCAGGCTGGTGGCGACATCTGTGACTTCATGGGATAAACTCGTGAACATCTCCGCCCACCAAGAACTTCGTTCTTTATTATGCAGATTTCTAAAAATCTTTAGGCAGCAGCACCAACTTTGACAGTGGGCGTTTGAGGAACGAGTTCTTGCATCGTACTGTTGCAACACGAACCTCGCCATCTTTACCGCTATGCAATTCTGCTATTCTAGCCATCAACCACTTAGTAGGCGGTAAGTCCTCATCTTTCACCAATACTACGGTTCCAATCTGTGGTGGTTCTACTTTATTATGCCATTTATAACGTTGCTGCATTGAGTGTAGTACTTCTTTTGACCATCGGAGCCAAAAGTGTTGCATCATCTTTTGGACCAACTTCCATCTATCTAGGGCACTTATAATTTTATCTGTATGATTTCTTTCAGGGACTACCATCAGTGGTTCCCCCACAAGGAAGTGTGCTGGTGTAAGTGGCGCTATGTCGTCTGGGTGATCATGTAACTGACTAATAGGTCTGGAATTCAGACATGCTTCTATTTGTGTTAGGAGTGTGGTCATTTCTTCAAAGGTCAGTGTCGAGTTGCCAATAGTTTTATTCAAGTGTGATTTGACTGACTTCACTCCCGATTCCCATAAACCTCCAAAATTTGGGGCTCGCGGGGGTATAAAATGCCAGTTTGTGTTGTCGTTGGATACTAACTCAGCGATGTCATTCATTAATTCGGACTGGCATTCTTCATGTGACTTTTTAAGATCTTTGGCGGCTCCAACAAAGTTGAGACCATTGTCGCTGTAAAGGTCTGTACATCTTCCTCGTCTTGACACAAATCTACGGAAGGCTGCCATAAAACCCTCGGCTGTAAGGTCACTTGCCACCTCTAAGTGGATTGCTTTCGTCTTCATGCAAACAAACAGACAGATATAGCCTTTGTACGACTTGTGGCCTCTACCTTTAGTCGTGCGTATTTGTATAGGTCCTGCATAATCCACTCCGCTTATCTGAAACGGTCTTCCTGGGTTTACTCTTACACTCGGTAGATCGGCCATAAATGGTTGTGGAGTAGCTGCTTTATGTCTTATGCACACAACGCAGGTGCGGACAAATTTCTTGATAATGGGTTGCAGTCCAATTATCCAGTAACGGGTTCTCAGGTAGTTCGTCATCAGACGGTTACCTCCGTGAAGTAACTTCAAATGTGCGTCTCTAACGAGCAAACCAGTGAGGTGAGTTTTATTTGGGATGATGATTGGATGTTTCGTTTCTTGAGGTATCTTTGCTCCTTGAAGCCTTCCTCCTACACGTAAAATACCATTTACATCTATGTAAGGTGAAAGAGACAATAGTTTGCTTCTTTTCTTTACTGTCCCTTTCTCTTTCAGGTCTTTGATCTCCTCTTCAAATACATTCTGTTGGACTACTTTTATGTAAGAATCTAGTGTGTTTTGCAATTCTTCATTACTCAGGTGTTTACTAATCTTTTTATTTTTCAGGTGCAGAAATCTTCGGCAGTACGAAATTACTCTGATCATTGTATTTAACGATGAAAATCTTTCCCATATCGAGTTTTCCTCTATTACTGTTTGGAATGTTTTAATATTATTTTTTTTATCTTCCAATGTTTCAGGTATTATGATCTGTCCTTTAGGTAAGGTTGGATGTCTTAACCAGGGTGGTCCTTCCCACCACAAGATTTTCTGCACTAGTTCTGCTGGTTTCATACCACGTGATGCTAAATCTGCTGGGTTGTCTTCTGACACGACATGTCTCCACCGATCAGTTGATACTCGCTTCTGTATTTCAGCTACTCGATTTCCTACGAAAGTCTGCCATTGTATTGGTTGCTTTTTTAGCCAAGCTAGCACTACCATCGAATCAGAATAAGCATACACATCGTCACTTGATATCTTCAGAACATTGACTGCTTCAGATAAAAGTTTTGCCAGAAGCACTGCAGCACATAGTTCTAATCGTGCTACAGTGATCTGTTTGAGTGGTGCAACTTTTGTTTTACATTCTAGAATTGTAACCTTGACTTTGACTTCTTGTACTACTCTGACGTACACAACTGCAGCGTAAGCAGCAGTGGATGCATCTGCGAAACCATGTAATTCAACGCGTGTGATGTTAGCATTGGTTGATAACCATCGATCTAATTGTATGTTTTTGATTTCACGTAGTTGGTCTCGGTAAGAAATCCAATCTTCGCGCAAGCTCTGAGGCAATTCATCGTCCCATGCAAGGTTGCAAAGCCACAACTTCTGTATGAATATCTTTGCTGTAATTATTGTAGGAGCTATCCACCCAAATGGATCGAACAGCTTTGCCACATCTGCCAGAACTTTGCGCTTTGTTATAGGGTAACTTAGTTCGGGTAAGTTAACCGTAAATTTAAATTTATCTTCATTTCTATTCCACGATAAACCAAGTATCTTCAATACTTTGTCGAATTTTATTTCCAAAGAATTTTCCTTCTTCTTTTTATCTTGTGATATCTTCTCTAAAAACTCGTTTGAATTGCTTGACCATTTTTGGAGGTCGAATCCTCCGCATTTCAGAATGTCGTTCAATTGACTATATATGTCCAATGCCCTTTGAACATCATAACATCCGACCAATAAGTCATCCATGTAGAACGAATTTAATATGATTTCTGCTGCGATTGGGAATTTGTGACCTTCGTCTCTTGCAAGTTGAATAAGAGTACGTACAGCTAAGTATGGCGCTGATGCCGTTCCGAATGTGACTGTCAGCAATTTGTACGATTTTAGCTCTTCACTTGGATCAGTTCTCCACAAAATCCGTTGCAATTCTGTGTGAGATTCTGTAACTAGCACCTGTCGAAACATCTTGACAATGTCGCTTACAATGGCAATTTTATAAGTTCGCCATTCCATCAGCAGCGTTCGTAAGTCTCTCTGTAAGACAGGTCCAGTTAACAAGGTGTCATTCAATGATTGACCTTTCGATCCCTTTGCCGAAGCGTCGAATACCGCCCGCACTTTTGTGGTGTCTTTGTCTGGTCTCACAACAGCAAGTTGAGGCAAATAAACACTTTCTTCCTTCTCCTCTTTTGCTAAGGTCATATGACCAAATTGTAAATATTCGTTCATCACTTTATTGTATTCTTGCTTCAATTTTTGATCTGTGTGAAATTTCTTTTCTAGTTGTAGAAGCCTTGCGGTGGCAATCTCCTTCGTTCTTCCACATTTTTCAACGGCTGTCTTCAAATCTTCTTTGAGTGGTAGGTTTACTTCATACCTTCCTGTTCCGGTTCTAACCGTTGTCTTTTCGTAAATTTCTTCACATCTTTTGTCGTCAGATGTCATTTTCCTCTGAGATGTATATGTTTCTTCTTCTATTTCCCAGAACTTCTTTAAAAGATCATCGTCGCATGCACACACATGCATACTAATAATTTGTTTTTTTCTTGAATGTTTTATGTTGCTAGCATCACCCGAAAGAATCCAGCCCAGTTGTGTATTTTGAGCTATAATCCCGGATGGACTCTTTTCAAGACCAGCGTCAATGATTTTACTGTACACTTCGGCCCCCAGCAGAAGGTCTATTCTATTCGGTTTGTCAAAACCTGGATCTGCTAGTGTAATCTTCTTTAACTCCGGCCAGTTTGACACTGTTATGTCTTGCGTCGGTAAATAGTTTGTAATTCTCTTTAATACGTATGCCGTAATCTGAATTGTGAAGTTTGTTTTATATCTTGACTGAATCTTTAATTCCACCGCGTACCTCGTACGCAGTGTGTTTCCTTCACTCAATCCAGAGACCAAGCCGTTGACTTTAATTCGTTTCAGGCCAGCAGCCTGAACGAGCTCCTCCGTGACGAACGAGGCCTGTGAGCCCTGGTCTATGAGAGCGCGGTAAACTTGTTGTTGTTCATTCCTCGCGGAGACGTTTACCAGCGCTGTTGCTAACAGTACTAGACCGGGTTGTTTGGTAAAATGCGATGCTATGTTTTCCGGGTCTTGATGTCTATCTGCTTCTTTATATTCATTGTCTCTCTTCTCAGGATGTAGCAAAGAGTGGTGTCTCTTTTTGCAGATTCTACAAGTCGTATTCCTCATACACTTATTGGCCATGTGGTTTGGGATGAGGCAATTGAAACATAGATTGTTGTTTTGTACGAAGTCATGTCTGGATTTGTAATCTATTTTCGCGAACTGTTTGCATTGGTATATGTAATGATCTTCTTTACAAAAAATACATTTTGGTTCTTCTCTCTCATGTACATGGAATGCTCTGGGTTTTGTAGTTTTTGACGAATACTCCAACATCTCTAATGAGCGGAATCTACCTTCCAAAAATCGTTTCAGTGTCTCAAAATTCGGTATTTCATCTGATTCTGTCGTCAGACTTTGTTCCCACAATCGTAGACTTTCGCTGTCTAGTTTAGAAGTTGTCATGAACACTATAATTGCATCCCAGTAATCAACTGGTAGTTTTAAATTTTTAAGAGCATTCAAGCACTCGACTGTTGTATCCAACAACTGTTTTATGTGGTGAGCTGACTCTGTTTGTACCGATCTTATACCAAACAACTTTTTAAAAATGCAATTAGATATGAATCTCTTGTTATCGTATCTCTCTTTCAATATATCCCATGCAATGGCGTAGTTTTCTTCCGTAACAGGTACGGTTTTCAAGAGTTGTTCAGCTTCTCCTGACAAACTTATCTTCAGATAATGCAGTTTTTGCACGTCATCCAATCCATGATTTTTGTGAATTAAAGAAGTAAACAAATCTTTAAACGATGGCCACTCTGTATATTTTCCCGAGAATACAGGAAGGTTTATGGAAGGTAATTTTACTTCGGCTTTTGTATTTGTTTTATTCACAGGTGTTTCAGTTTCATTTGGGGTGAGTAATTTTTGAGCTGATCGTAGTTCACTCTTGTAAAATATGTATAGCTCCTCAAAGCTGTCAAAAATATCTGCTGTAAAATATTCTAATTGTGTTTTCTGATCTTCAGTTACGACTTTTATTATTTGCTCGTGGGTATTTGTAAATAGTTTCCAATTAGCTTCTAGATTTTCAAGTCGTGTATCAATATATGACAAGGTTATTCTTTCTTTTGGAGATTTTTTGTAGTTCTTCAAGGCTTTCTCAACTTGACTATGCCTATCTCCTTGAACTTTGATAGCTTGTTCCATCGAAGTTGACATGTTTGCGGATCGAAGAATTGTTTTTAAATTTTATACAAATGTTTTACAAGTCCACGGTTCAGTAATAGTACACTGTATTTTAATCTTCAAAGTTTCTGATATTGAGTCTATTTCACTTTTAAAATTCCAAGTCTTTTACCACTGAATATGCGACTAAGTGTTTTTCACTTTTAAATTTGCTAAGTCTTTTACACTCTGAAATTTTATAAGTCTTTTTAAATCTCAACTTTTCTAAGTCTTTCTTTGAAATTTTTACTAACACTTGAATTTTTCTGTCTTTTTCACTTCACTAAGTTACGAATTAAAATGTTCTACTTACAATTGTCCCGTGTATTTATTTACCGCTTTAGTCACTTCACTCACTCACTTACTGCGAATCCGACTCGTTAGGACCAATTTGTACGCCTAGTAATCACCTTATTAAAATAACTGTATTAGAGAAAACGAATATATTCAAGACACATTGCAAATGATTTGTAAACGCTATATCTGGCGAGAAAAAACGCTTTAATAGCGAGTGTTATCAGGCTGGTGGCGACATCTGTGACTTCATGGGATAAACTCGTGAACAATATTCTTCCATGCATCTTCCCCATTATAATGTTTTTAAACTTGGGATTTAAAATAGAAATTTTAATTTTTTTTCTTATTTTGAATTTTTTTCTTATCTATTATGCCACGGAGGCGGTCGAAAACCTTTTAGGACATTACTTGTACTGATCATATTTTAACGCCGTGACCACATGGGACTCAAAGTTGCTTTTTAAACAATATACATCGGTAATAGCTATACGCATACACATCGTTTTGATTTCCAAGCTCATGTTGTGAGAAAGTTTCCCCACACAATGGTAACCGCCGCCCGCTAACCGCGAATGTCTCGCGCTTGGCGGAGTGATTTCACGATCAAGACCGCCGACCGTGTGCGGTTACCTTTATCGAGTTACAAATATGTTCTACGCGTATAATGGCGGGGGAACTATGCGGAGTTTTGCTTTGTATCTTTATATGAAAGTTGTACTTCATTACAAACTTTTCCCGTCTGTCAGCAAAAAGCATTCCACTGAAATTTTATCAAGTTTGATTGATTTATCCTTTCAACAGAACCAATAAAAATATAGGCAGAGCTACTTGGGTTGCTACCACAATTTTATGATTAGTAAATTATAGTATAGTTTTGTTTATTGTAGTGTTCGATCGCATTACACGACCTAATTCCACCGTGTCCTTTTTACAAGTGAACCACAAGAATGTCTGGGTTCCACTCTTACTTAGTTGTCATTCCACCATTTCGCACGAAGCGTGCTTCTTCATTTATTATGCGTACAGCTAAGGAGTGGAATTCCCTGCCGGCTTGTGTGCTTCCCTAGCGCTACAACCTGGATATATCCAAAGTCAGAGTGAATAGGCTATTTATAGGCAAACGTCATCCTAGATCACACGGGCGATTATAAACTATGCCGAAGCCATTTCTTCAGCTTTCTCAATCAAATGTATGATGTGTACATGTTATCGCTTGTTTTGGATTCTTGACGAGAATTTCAAAGGCCAGCCTTGGTTTCAACATAATTCGAAAGAATCCATATGCCGAATGTACTCGACATGGTAAACCCTTCCGATCGCGTCGAAACCCTCGCAATTTTGTTAACTATTCTTTTTAATCTAGGAAAAGAAAGATTGTCATAGTTGACGTAATAAAATAATAATATTCTTGGCATTACGATATTTGCTATTTTATATTTATTAGGATCCCTCTAAAGTTCTAGAAAAATATACTAGAAAAATTCTTACTATTCGTATGGTGAAGATTCCAATCACGCTGTTACAGTACTCGCACATTATGTTTGCCACTCTGAAGTTAACTACAATAGGCGGCGAAGTATCAGTTATTAACGTATAAATGGGAGGCAAGGCAAGTTAGCTAAGTTAGAAGCGTCGGTGGCGCAGTGGATAAGGCGCGGACTCTCAATCTGAGGGTACCGGGTTCGAATCCAGCCGTGTACCTATGAGTTGTTTTTCAATTCAAGTACATTATCCGATTGCTTAACGGTGAAGTAAAACATCGTGAGGAAACCTGCATGTCTTGAACAGGCATGTGAAGTCCGCCGATCCGCACTGGGCCCGCGTGGTGGACTATGGCCCATACACTCTCTGTAGGAGAGTAGGCCTGAGCCCCTCCAGTGGGGACATATATAGGCTGGTGATGAAGGCAAGTTAGCTGGAGGAAATAAATGTCCTATTATATTATTGAAAACACACGATTCCGACTGTACATGCGCGAAATTCCGGTCAGCTAACTTCCGAGGCACATATCGTGCGAATACTGCTGTATTAAAATGGCTTGCCGCTTACACAATTTAACTAACGACCTTTCAGCAATCATTACTCGGATGTTACGATAATTGAACACTAGGAACATCGACGCGGAATTGTCTGTTTATTGGTTTACGAGTTGCGGTCAAGATGTACTAAGACTGGGAGAATATTACAGACAACGCTAAAGCACTGCTAGCAATTCCATGCATTCACAGTTTCACGACCTCAATTTTTGTAGCTTTTTGTGTGCAATAGGTTTACTTTACACAGGACCATATTATCATCTGAAAGGGCGTTAGATAGCTTCACAGGTTAGCTTCTTCAGTGCTATTGAAAATGGTGTTTGAAGGCAGAATTACATAACATGGTCGTAGCTAGCCAAGCGGGCATTTCAATATGCCTACCACTAATCAAACCGAGTACCAGAGATACCCCAAAAGCTATGTAGCCAAGGAAAAGGATGTCATTGAGGCAAAAGTTATGTTTTTCTAGACATGACATTGACACTGACGTTTAACAAACCAACCCATAGACACACAAGATATGCTGTAGCGCATACAATATTCTGTGGATACTTTTTTATTGATTGAAACTGGAAATGCCGTTTCACTCCGCCTCATATGTATTGTAAGATAACAAGTCCGCTTCGTCTACCTCATTAATTACATTATTCTTGGAGCCATGATCAATTCTATAAAGTTTCTCAATTGGTGTAGTGCTAGGAGAAATGTAATTTACAGCTGGCGTGTCTTCCTCATGGCCGACAGATTGGCAATGAGCGGTTTATGTCTGAATATAACTACTTATAATTTGTGTGGTATCTTTGGCAGGTTTTCTTTATCAGCCACTAAAGTCCACTGAACTTGGCAGGCTGGTCAGTTATCGCAGTAAGATATCAGTGTTTCAGAATCACTTACATAATCAGATAGTCAGCTCGCTTAGATAATGTTGGTTATTGTAATTTAGACGATCACGTACCGGAAAGCGTCTAACGGGCCGTCCCCTTACTACATGAACCGACGACCAGGTTAAGGTCGCGGGGAGTCGCTGGATGAAGGTTGGTCGGGACCGGTCGATGTGGCATGCCGTGAGGAGGCCTATGTCCAGCAGTTGACGTTTCCCAGCTGATGATGATTGTAATTTAGGCAGCAAAAATAATTTATTCGACAAAATTTAGGCACAAAGTTAACATAAAGTTAATTAAAATTGCGATGCCACGATATAAACTGCCATATTCATCTGCGGGTGTAGCCGGCTTTCTTTGATTTCACGGCGGCATGCTTTGACTAGAAGCGGCGTGTGCCCAGACGCCATTAAACAAATGCGATCGAAGGTTACTTCTTCACCAAAAAATAGTCGATTTCAACTCACTAATTTCCGCCGAGAAAAACCACATCGTTTGGTCCTTCACATCAAGGTATGTCGCACCATACCCTGTCATGGTAATTACTCCCCATCAATCTTATGGCGGTCCCATCTCATTACCATGATGGTGGGGTAATGAGGAATCGATTAAAACGGGAACGCTTTTATACTGCACGACACGATTCCTACACGACTTATCTTCAGATGAGAGATAGCTATGGCGGACATATTGGTGATCAAATTAATATTCAAAATCCCTCTTTTGTATATATGTCGCAGTTTCATCGAAGTTTCATACTAAATTTCTGTTGCCATAATCTTTTAAAATATAATAGCTGGATTTGTGTAGTAACTATTTAAAAATAGAACATCAGATTGTGATATCGCGAAATGAGTATCATTAACATACAACTTAACAGTGAATTATTGTTCAAAGCGCCATCTATGAACCATTAGCTGCGTAACTGCTATTGTAGCTAACTACAAAGTTGTAAATTAATGATATTTATTTCGCGACACTATAATTTCGTCTACTATTTTTAGGTAGTTATATATCAAAGTCAGCTGTTCTATTTTAAAAGATTATGGCAACAGAAATTTAGTATAGAAGAAATAGGAGAGCGATAACGTTATTAAGCCGTTATACACAACAGCTAGCTGTTTCACTAAACAGATCCGTTTTGTAAAACAGCTCAACGACGTTAAGCGATTTTACATAATAGCTGAACCTTAACTCGCGGAATTGAATGAACGTTTGGCGTTCATCCATGCAGCATGAATTAACGGTTTTGTAAAACAGCGCGAAATTAAACATCAGATTGTAAATTTTTTTTTCTAAATTTTGTCGCTCGTGGCTGTATGTCGTATGTCAAAATTAACGAATAAACTCAGAAATATGAGTGAAAATGAACCAAATTTAAGTGAAAACAATTGTTTAAAGGATATTCTTATTTAATCAAGGTCGCATTGCATAATGTCATTTGTGGTTGTAGATAATTTTGCAAAACGTCTAAAAATTGGTAGCTGCTTTGTTAGACGCAACGCAATGACAATCCAGCTAGACATTGTACAGCCGTTCCACATAAATGTTTAGTAAACCAGCTAGCTGTTATGTAAATCGCTTATTAAGCAATTAAACTGCGACATTCCTCGTATATCGAGTCACTTTGTTACCAGTGTTTACGTAACAGTTCCACGTTGGACTAAATTATTGTAAATGGATTCATATTTATTATTATTTCATATTATATAGATTAGTTTCTGGTGAACACGAGTTTACCAAAACAAAACCTATTCTTAACTCTACCACATTGTTAGTTTTGACAATTCATAACTAAACGACGCCATACAATTTATTTCCATAATCTTTTAAAATAGAATATTTGTATAAATAACCAGATAAAAAATAGGACAACGGATTTTCATCATGAACATCAGCCACGAAACGTCCACTGCTGGACATAGGCCTCCTTCATGGTACGCCACATCGAGCCACCCACCCTACACCCAGCGACTCCCCGAGACCTTAACCACGTCGTTGGTCCATCTAGTAGGGGGACGGCTCAGTAGACGTTTCCCGGTACGTGGTCGCCACTCGAGAACTCTTTCTCCCCATCGGTTATCGGTTCTTCGAGCGATGTGGCCTGCAAATTACCACTTCAGCTCACTGACTCGTCGAGCTTTGTCGGATTTTAATGTAGGGAAATTATTTAATGCAAGCTATAATGGGTGGATTTTTGAACAATCACGTAACAATTGTGTAAAAATGAAAATTGTGAATACTGACTTTAACTTTAACGAGGCGGTTTTTTTATGGATAGGTGGCAACGTCACAGCAATTTTTTTCCTCGTATGAATTCAAAGCAAGCATTTTATATATCCGATTGCTTAACGATGAAGAAAAACATCGTGAGGAAATCTGTGCAGATTGTGCGGACTTTCAATCTGAGGGTTTCGGGTTCGAATCCAGCCTTGTACCTATGAGTTGTTTTTCAATTCAAGTACATTATCCTATTGCTTAACGGTGAAGGAATACATCGTAAGGAAACCTGCTTACTCCTGATAAGAAATTCAAAGGTGTGTGTGAAGTCTAGAAATCCGCACTGGTCCCGCGTGGTGGACTATGCCCCATACACTCTCTGTAGGAGAGTAGGCTTGAGCCCCTGCAGTGGGGACATGTATAGGCTGTTGATGATGATGATTTTATGTACTAAAATTCCTTGGTGCATAGCCATTAAAGTCTACTGCGCCTACCAAAGAGAATATAACTGCTGTGCAAATAAAACTGTCAAAATTGTTTTATTTTTTTGGTTGTGTGGACTGCTATGATATTTTTTATACAGATTAATTTCTACCTATTCCACGCCACCTATTGACACCTTTGAGTCCTCAACTGACAGAAAAAGTCTCATTTCAAAATATTATGTTTCAATCTTTTTTCTTTCGTTTCGACTCGTAGCAAGTATTAAAGGGCTTCGATATAAAGATGTGAACTGCCGATACGTGGGCAATTTGCTTTCGATCGATCGTTTACTGTAATATGAACACCTCGAGCATTAAAAACGTTGCAAAAATGTTACTGAAACGATTAATTTCGTTTTTTACGTTTTTTCAACACTAGACACGCTCGAAACTCGTTATTTATTAATTTTATTCTGTAGATAGATAATGTTGTGTTTACGAAATTATTGAGTATGTTTGTCCTTTCTTCCCATCGTAGCACAAAATCAGGAGCTCTATTTTTGAATCCTATTTTTGACTCCAAGTCGCATGAAAACAAGTTTTAAGTATTTTTGAATCATTCGCCTCAAGTGTAACTTGGAATGATTATTTTTATCCGTTTCTCGCAGAAAAATAAAACAAGTAGTCAGTCATCGCAACGAAAAAGTTACTTCAAATTTTAACAATTATATTCTGAATAAGTAGCTACTTGAGCCTAGTGTTAGAAGTAGTATAACTATAAATTACAGACAACTATATTTTGATCTTCACTTCATTCGCTTGAATTGATAAAACCGGCAATTCACGCAGCGAAAACGGAACGCAAAGTTCACATTCCAATGGGAACTGTCAATGTCAATCAATGTAATATAATGTAGAGACCACTCTTTGCAGAAGAGTGATTCAAAAATATCAAATTTCCGAAGTCGAACGAAAATCTGTCGAAATCGAGCGTTCGTGGCGCGAGCGAATCAAAAATAGAACTACAGAATGGCTTGGTATTTTGTTTAGGGATAGTTGAAAAAAGGGGCGTACACAGGCTACTTTTTACCCCGATCGAGTTGAATTTGACTTCGGAACAGCACATAATGCACAGTCTTTATACAACAGTGTCCCGATGGGCAATCTGTGGGTATGTAAGAAGAACTGTCGCAAAAATTCTTAATTAATTTCCCGGATCCCTGTCGACTTAAACTCGTAAACTGTTATAAAACTCCTCGGTACCGACTGCTAGTGAAATGAAGTTAAATTTTACTCAGCGCGCAGCCGGTGCTTCCGCCTATAAACGGGAGTCGACCTTCGACGCATGCGAATGTTAGTCGACCTTTAAACTTTTTGAAGACTCTGGCCTCTTTGAAAAGCTATGAAAACTTTATTGAACATGTTTGAGTATTTCACAATGGTTGATCACTTGCTCGTTATCTCACTTCATGTGAGGATAAAACGGAAGAATATCTATATTTTGTGGGTCTATTTTTATTACTTTTTGATTTTTTTCGTGACACTACAACCTACTTACTTAGTCGTTTATAATAGGAATTAGTCGACCGATTAAAATACTTAATTTTTTAATATGTTATTTGTTTGTACTTGGCCTTCATCTCATCTGATAAGTGACAATTGGGCCGTTGGATGGCAATCGTGCGCATCTATAAGCTAAGCATATCGGAACACTGCATTGCTATTGGCGGCAGACTTAGACAACATAGTGAAGGCTAGCCAGGCGGACATAGGAAATAGCTAACACGAACCAAAGCGGGGTCACAACGTGTTTTCTTCTTCCACTAGTCTTAATCAACCGTCCACCCATACCTTCTTAGATCTTCCTCTGCCCCTACATCCATCAACCTCCATGCTCATCACTTTTCTAGAGGCATGCGTACAGCCAGGGAGTGGAACGTGCTGCCGGCGTCTGTATTCCCAGAAAACTATAACTTGGGTGTCTTCAAGTCGAGGGTGAACAGGCACCTTCTAGACCAACGCGCACCATCGTAGGCCACACCGTCACTTACCATCAGGTGAGATCGTGGACAAGCGTTGATCTATACTATGTAAAAAAATATGTCTTCCATCCCTCCTCACAACATGCCCGTATCACGATAACATACTACTTCTCAACTTTTCATTCACCGGTGCAACTTTTAAACTTCCGCTTACATACTCATTCTTGATCTTGTCCATTCTAGTAAATGAAAAATGAAAAAATATTTATTTCCTTTCACATTTACATTAAATTACAGTTTTTGGGACACTCCTTTTAGGTTAAAAAAACTTGTATTAGGAGGCCCCGCTCTTCCGCTAGTTATTTAGGAATACAAATACATAGGGGATAATACAGTAGTGCAGTAAAAATTAATAGTATAAGTTATAAAGTAATGAAACATTTTTTAAAGAAATTAGGTTAGTTGTGTGTAAGTGTATATGTATGTGTAAGGTGTGTGTGTGTGTGTGTGTGTGTGTGAGAGTGTGTGAGTGTGGTGATGGTATTGAGAGGGAGGATACGTGCGTCTGCTAGCTCAATATGTTCAACAAAGATTCCGTGTTATCGTAGGTTAACGTTTTTAACCACTTTGTTAATGATTCTTTACACTCGTATGAATTTAAGGGATAAATTGCAATTTCGCGACTAATTATATTATACAGGTAAGATTGTCTAGTCTCACCAATCATCCATCTGAACATTCGCATCTCTGCCATATGCACTCTTCTTTCATCCGTCTTTTTGGTTGTCCAACGCTCAGATCCATACATCAGGAATCATACTCGAAGATACCACCAAAAATCTGGGTCTTCATGGTCCCAGTCGTCTGAATACTCTTACTACGAAAAATGTTGACTTCCCGTCTCATCATCAACAGCCTATACACACGTCCTCACTGCAGGGCTAAGGCCTACTCTCCTACAGAGAGTTTATGGGTTGTAGTCCACCACGCGGGCCCAGTGCAGATTGGCGGACTTCACATGCCTGTTCAAGACATGCAGGTTTCCTCACGATGTTTTCCTTCACCGTTAAGCAATCGGATAATGTACTTGAATTGAAAAACAACTTTTAGGTACACGTCTGGATTCGAACCCGGAACCCTCAGATTGAGAGTCCGCGCCTTATCCATTGCGCCACCGATGATTCCCATCTCATACTCATTTGAAAATAAGTCTCAGAGCAAAATATAACAAATACTAGTACCAAAAAAAATGTACGGGCTGGTAAACAGTTTAAAATTAGATAGATATATGGAACGACGTCCTGAGTTAAGAAATAGATCTCAGAACTAGTCTAGAGTGTTTGCCAAAACTTATACACGGCTGTTGACTTCGCAGTAACTATACATATGTTCCTATGCATCTAAGCGTGACGGCGACACCTGTTCCATGGGTGGCGCTAATCGAGCAACAACCTTTGTCTGACGTGATGCAATTTTGACGTCAAAAAACCGCCAAGTGCGTAGACTCGCGCTGCGAAAGTTCCGTACAGAGTATGATTAATAAACAAACCGAAAATCTTAAATTTAGTCCAGGTAATATGCGACAAAAATGCAGGTGCCTGATGAAATCAACGAGCAAATATTAATTTACATAATATTTAAATACAAATCATGACAGGCACTGGAACCGTTTTTTATCAATTGTAAAAGCGATTTTAGTGAGACGTAATTAGATAACTTTTGCTGCTTTTTGCCAAATTTATAGGTTTTGATGCGCTTTCAAGGAAAAATCATCAAAATAAGCTGCATAAATGGCCGTATCTTTGCGAGCTACTAATATAATACTTTACGACAACAACAAAAAGTGAATCTACGAGTCCAAGGGTTCATTTTTTTCCCTTTTAAGATACGGAACCCTAAAAATCAATGAGAAGTCATGGGAAGAACCCTGTCGTGAGTTATTGAGATGTGAACCAAAGAGCATGTCAGCCAGTATGTCTGTTGTCTTCTCAATATGTAATGTTTTTAAAAAGTTCTTATTAAAACAATGCTCGGCGGCACAAACAGTAACAAATGCAATTGAAAGTTTATTAAATACAGCGGAAAAACAATTTAAACAATCGCCTTTTGTTATGAGATATTAATGGGTTGGAATGCATGCGCGGGAGTTATTTCTACTCGTACTTCATAGACTATAGGTGACGTAGGTTGTAAGGATTGCCGTGCACCATTTGCTATGCTATATATCCGTGGCTTTGCCATAGAAAGACTGCAGATATTATCATCCGATCGGACTGTTTTATTCTTTGCTTTAAAAGTAATTCCAAAATTAAGTAATGTCTAGATAGGCGGCACACACCTCCTCTAGTCAGACGACGCTGACACGAGCTCAGAGAAAGCCGGCTGTGTCTCATACCCGCTGGTGAGGTTGTGTTTGTGACTTTGTGGTGACAGCTGCGTGTAGAACATGTTGTGTTTTTAAATATGCTCCGTTATTTTTGTCGATAAAAAAGCTGTGATAGCTCAGCTGGATAGAACGTCGGTCCTTGAACAATTTGAGGTCTGGGTTCGATCCTGGCTCGTACCAATCTGTTTTTTGGAAATTTGGAATTTATGTACGAATGATAAAAAATCATTACCATCGCCTTTTGGCTAAGGAAGACATCGTGAAGAAACCTGCATACTCGTGAGAAGAAATTCAAAGGTGTGAAGTCTATCAATCCGCACTACACCTGCGTAGGAGAGTCTGTTGATGATGCGATAAAAATGTGAATGACATATGAGTATTAGTGTATTAAATTAATAGCATTTTTTAATACAATATCTACATTTTCCGTTTTGATGTACCGACACTATTGCGAAATAAAATATTGGCACACCGCTAGCTTTGCGGAGTTAAGAATATGGAGAAGCTAATAATATGTAACAGTGGAACACAAGTCTCACCACACTTTTCGTATTCAGGTCAATGGCATAGATTATTTATTATTTACCGTCTTGAAATATTTCATGAACTTCCACAAGGTTCTGTTACTATTAATGTTCTAGGATGACCATTACATTTCGTATTTTATTTATGTATCCGTTGCATTATACGATAAATAAATAAATAAAAATAAATTCAAGAATTTTCCGTAATTATTTCCCGCGGGGAAAAGTCAACTGCCGAAGATAGGCCTCCACCATGATTTGCTACATTGAACGGTCCCGAGCCACGTGCATCAACTCCCCACGACTTTAACCAGGTCTTCGGTCCATCAAGTAGAAGGATAGCAGTAGACGCTTCCCCACTCGAGTACTTTTATCATCAGTTTTACGAGCGACGTGGCCATCATTATCACATTTTGAATCACACGTTCGGGTTCGATTGCTAGCGGCCTAGCGGTACTCGTTTAGGTTTTTGGAAGGGTATTTTTACGTCTAGTTAGTTATAGACTCATTAAAATGAGGATTCTAGTTAAGCACGCTATCCAACACCCTTAAAGTCTCTTTCATGAGATAAATGAAGGCAAGCATACAAAAGTGTACTGATTGTTTGACTGACTTTGAAATGAAATGATTTCTGTTTCGTTGCAGATATAATGTCACTGTGACGTCACGCTGTGAGAAGACTGCGGACCGAAGATGTGTGAGAAGACTTGCTTAGACGCGGAGAAGATGTCCGGCGTCCCTCCGGAGACCAGGGCCATGATGATGAGGGGTGCCGGCGTGAGGAGCTGCTACCGGCGACAGGTGAGTCGTATCAGGGCATCTGCTGCAAGATCCAAACGATTGAAATCCTTTTCCTTCACCGATAAGCAATCGGATAATGTACTTGAATTGAAAAATAACACATAGATACACGGCTGGATTCGAACCCGGAACCCTCAGATTGAAAATCCGCGCCCTATCCACTACGCCACTTCACGAACACACACACGAAGCTTCATAATATAATGTCATCCATAATATAATCCATAAACCGTAAACCAGTAATGACTACATTCCATCCTAACTACTAAAGTCCATCTTGGTATTTGAAATTATTGAATAATTCGGAGAAATGTGGAAAAGAGCAAATGAGGGCGCCACTGTCGCTGTATGGCCTCTTACATCCTGTGAAGTAGGGTCTTATTAAATTCTGATCGCGAATAAACCAGATGCCATGTTGCGGAATTTCGTTGTAACTAAATTCTGATACTGTTCACTATGGCTACAAACTTGAGTCCAGTCATTCTCTCACAGTAGCGCCCCCACATATAACTAATATATACCTTTTCTTTTACATTCAAACCAACAATATTTATCGCTATAAATATCTAGTTAAAAATGTATGATGGCTTTACTCTTGGCCTTCATCTCATCTATCTTAAGTGACGATACGAGTAAGGCCATTGTAAGCAACATTCGCTAGCTACTGAGGCGCTGACTCTGCCACGTGTGAGATGAGAGTGATTGTATTCTACACGCGAGATTACGCGTCTTCTATATTACTATACCGTGAGCATTGTAGCGGTCTGTGAGCGCCGGTCATGTCCAACTGATCATTTTGTCGGGTTACACTGGTTATGAATTTTAAATCAGTACAACGTTAGGGAAATTGCGAAATGAATATTTTGGACAATTTCCTAACTTCCTCAACTTGATAACAAAAGCTCCTATCACTATGACAATAAAGGTCATTTCCGTGCGGCGGATCGATCTGAATATGAGGCAGTGTGCCGGTCAATGACCCCCCGAAATGCTCGCACCGATATAGCGTTCAGATATAAAACGAATAGTGATGTGACTTTTGAATTGACTTAATTATATCGATATTTTTTACAATAGACAAGGCTATTGGCCACGCCTTGGAAGAGGCTTATGTGATAAATGTAGTGTAGTGTATGCGGTACATACACATCTATCTCGTGTGTCTATGGGTTGGTTTGTTTAGTGGTGTAAGAGTGTCAATGACGGACAATTTACGGGAGCCGTGAGTGAGTGCAGACGTTGAGTAGTGGATGCGGTATAGCATACACACACTGTCTCGTGTGTCTATGGGTTGGTTAAATAAAGTCATTTCAGAGTGTATTTAAGTGTCAGTTGACGAGAGCAGTGGGCGAGCGCGGACGGTTAGTGGGCATTGCTGAGCCAGTTATATGATAGACAATGCCGTACGGACCAACTCCTAGATGTAGGATTTCTTTTGCCCTATTCTGCAGAACTCTTTCCCAGAAGATGCGGTAGATTTATTCGTTGACGATCCCTTATGTCTTGACTTTGAGTGGAGAGATACGGGTATTTTAGCTCGAGACATAGCTAAAAGGAATGCATAGCTACTGATAAAAATTTTCTTACCGTCCTCAAATTATTTTTAGTTGTAGTGAACATCCAGTTTAAGAAACCCACATGCGCAATTTTAATATACTAGCTAGAAACTTTCTAGACCAACTTACCATCAGGTGAGATTGAGGTCAAGTGTTGGTCTATCTTCAATTTAAAAAACCGCGACATCGTCCGCGCGGACTTTTTACATAATTTCAGGATTTTGATTCCATGCATTCTCTAAGGAAAGCTTTAAAGTATGGAACATAAACAGCCGTATCTGTTTATTGCGTTGACTTAGAAGTTTGATGTTTTCACAAAGAACTGCAGTTGAGTCTTTGATAGTAATTTCAACTTGATACCCTTCTGTGTTCCTGAGAAAAATGGTCTAAACAGATGGACGGAGAACAAAGTGGTGCTATAAGGGTTAATTTTTTCTTTAGAGGTACGGTACCCTAAAAATATCGAATCAGAACTAGAACAAGAATACAACCAGAATCTATTAAATACATCGATTTTATCGATAAGTTGCGACAGGTCACACCACTATCCATTGACATTACACATGGTGTTGGAAACATTGATCGATTCGCCGGGCCGTGTATTGGGCGCGGTACAATATTGAACACCCTATACATCTTGGTACTGTGTTCAATGTCTAGCTGTGTATTTTATGGGCAATGTCGAATAATAACAGATTTCGTTTATTACCGTAACATAGATAAAGTATTTCGAACCGTTTGTTTTGGAGATAGAGGAGTACATATTTAATCAGTCTTGTTTTTATTTTCGATTGAGGCTATTTTTATTTGCTTTAAAAAATGTTAGTTTTTTGTTTATTTATCGGTATTCTAAGATAAGTCGTAGGATGGAACCTTGCTCACGTCCATTGAAAGTAAAATATCTCAATATTTTCTCATGGTTACACAAGGATTGTTTTTTTATATACATCTGTAACCAGCTATAACACCACCACATACCACCATGTTATCTAAATCTGTTATCACTTATGATGCTACATTACTATGAGGCATATAGCTATGATTACTTAATAAGTTATTTTATATTTCCGCTAGCTATTTTGCAAAACAGCTTTTTTACGGAGGGCATCTTCTAAAGTTACCCGGCTCTTTAGGGGAAGAGACTGGTTATGTAGCGTTTTTATCTATTAAACCCTGGGTCCTCCAAAGGAACGCCTCCAGTGCTCCCCTAGCGCTATGCATATCGCACGTCCTGGGTTGATGTGCCAGCCCTTAAAATCTATTCGCAACGGAAACGGGGACACACCGTTTCCGCCGCCCTCTTGGGATCTTGCAAAACAGCTAGCGGTTATGTCAAACAGCTGAACAATGTGCCACGATTTTTCATAGTTATTAAAAGTTATCACGCAAAATTGCATAAACGTTTTTTACTTATCAATGAAGCTTGTAAATTATTCGCGGTTTAATGTAATACTATAAGAGCCACAGTAGCTCAGTTGTGTAGGGCATCAGTCCTTGAACAATCTAGGTCTGGGTTAGATCCTGGCTCCTACCAATAAGTTCCAATTCGTTATTTAGATTTTATGTACGAAAAAATCATTACCATTGGCTTTTCGGCGAAGGAAAACATCGTGAGGAAACCTGCAAACCCCTGAGAAGAAATTCAAAGGTGTGCGTGAAGTCTACCAATCCGCACTAGTCCCGCATGGTGTACTATGCCCCATACACTCTCTGTAGAGAGTAGGCCTGAGCCCCTGTTGTGGGGACATGTATAGACTGTTGATGATGATGAATGTAATATCGATAGTTGTTTTTTGTTTCGTACAGATAATAGCAGCCCTGGCTGTCTCTCTAGGGCCGTTCGCGGCCGGTCTCGGCAAGGGATACATGTCGCCGGCCATCGCATCCATGCAGGAGTCAAGTCCACATAACGGCTCATTCACAGTGGATGACCAGCAGGCCAGCTGGATCGCCAGCCTTAGCTTCTTGGGTGAGTATTCAAAAATTGTTACTTTACTGTGTATTGTTACTTTCCACAGAAAACCCAAATTCTATATCATCATCAATAGCCTATATATGTCCCCACTGCAGGGGCTCAGGCCTACTCTCCTACAGAGAGTGTATGGGCCATAGTCCACCACGCCGGACCAGTGCGGATTGGTAGACTTCACACACACCTGTAAATTTCTTCTCAGGAGTGTGCAGGTTTCCTCACGATGTTTTCCTTCATCGAAAAGCCAATGGTAATGATATTTATAATTCGTACATAAATTGCAAATAACAAATTGTAACTCGTTGGTACGAGTCAGGATCGAACGCAGACCTCGATTGCTCAAAGACTGGCGCTCTACCATTTGAGCTACCGTGGCTGTTATTATATTGCTTTTCAAATAAAACCTCTTTTGCAATCCGCACATGGGCCATTTGATGTGATATTGAAATTTTATAGAGCGTTTCATATTGTTTCGTGTAATAAACACTAACAGTAAGTTATAAACTTATGACGTACACTTGGATAGTGATTGCAGTAAGATGTTGTTATTATTTTAACTTTAGAAATGAATTCTTGCTACGTAGACTTCTTTAGACAAATTCCTGTTTAGGCATTCGGGTCATATTTATTTTTATGTTGAAAGAGAGAAGGACAACAAAGTGTAACGGTTTCTTTTTTTTCTTTTGAGGTAAGGACCCCCAAAAATGATCGTTTTACAAAATTATAGAAATTAAATCCAAACCATAAATTAGCAAGCACATGCTTACGTATTTCATTATGAAAATGTGTGTTTTATGGCATTTCATAGAATGCCAATATTGTACTCGTGTATTTACACAATTTTTTTCACTAAGGTCAATTTTACCCGAGGTCAATTTCACATGAGGTCAACCTACATCAAAAGTTCCGTATCCGTCCCGCCTGCTGAGAATTGCACCAGTCGAGACGTGAACCACCGCGGGTTGCTAGTAATTGCAGATTGGGTATTGTTCATGGATTTAACTGCCACGGTTTACGCAGGGTCAGCGCAGGTGATATTTAACCCGTGTTCCCGTGGGTACAGATTTATTAAAACGTGATTGAATGTGTTATTAAAGGGCTAATGCATGGATTCATTCTACCTAGCATTATAAATACAAAAGTGAGCTTGTATTTCCTTTACGTCGAAGAGCTAGAATGACTTGATTGGTTGTATAGAAATTGAAGGGAAGGAAAAGAGTATAGGCCGAATTTTTACTATTGAGGCTTAGTCATATAGTCCCGTTGAATACTCTTTTGATTGCTTCTTTACAAAATTTCTTCTACCTAGATGGCGTTATGAACCATTATCAAACAGTTTGTAAAAAATAAAATTTGTGATTCACAATGAATCTGTGAAAGCAATTATACTCCCTAACTGTGAGCTAACTGTCTATTCTTTTGAATATGATTAACTAAACGAGATATAATCTAGTTCTTTTGTTCTTGACTATCCAGTCACAGAGTATCCCCCGTTCTGTCAAACACTTGTCAGTTTTTAACGTCAATGTTGCCGTCAACGCGGCTCGATACTTCGTTTTTTAGTATTTTATATAAATCGTATTTTAAAGTCCTTCAAATGTTAATGATATCAATTTGGTAACATTAAAATCCGACGTACTATTTTTAGATAATTGCGTACTTGACACCTAATTAGTTTAGGGTTGAATTGTATTTTATTGCATTAAAGACATTAAAAGAAAGCCCCAAAAATATAAATACGTAATAATTTTAAATTTTTATTTGGATTTGGTAATAATTTAATGTCTCAAAAATTGTGAAAAACATAGTTCCTCGAATAGTAAAATGCTTATTAGATTTAGTTTTCTCAATGCATTTGTTACATTTTCTTATAGGGGTATATAATTTATACAGAAAAACATTATTTTACGAGATAACTCAAAATATCGAATAAGCTTCATACATTTAACGCTCCAGTATAGTAATATGACGTCACAAAACACGCCCGATTTATATGGAGCGTTTTAGTGCGTTACTAGAATCACTTTTCGGCGGATTGTGGTGAAAAAACTATGAGTCGTATAGAAAAAGTATTGATAGAGCTATTTTTTAAGAGATTAAAATATTTTTTAGTCAAATACCCAAGTACTGCACATCTTCCGCTTTCCTATTTTAAAAGGATCAGAAGACTTACCGTCGAATTCGCTTTAATAACAGTAAGCAGAGTGTTAAATAATTAACGCGTTCAAAAAGGACTAAAAACCGACTTAATTGCCATTAAAATTTGGTTTTTGTTGATTTTCTCATAGAGCGATTAATAAATTTCGATAAAATTTCTATGGGACCTGGACCACCTCTAAAGTATGTTCTACCTAACAAAAAAGAATTAACAATATCGGTTCACTATTGGCGGAGTTATCGCATAACACACATACAAAAAAAATACATACGCGTTGAATTGAGAACCTCCTCTTTTTTGAAGTCAGTTGAAAATATAAATCATTCCCCAAACGACCACCTTCAGCCAAACAACGTAACATAAGGAAGAACGCGTGCGCAGACGCCGTAATTGTGTACAAATGAACGAGTTCCGATCTGACGACGGGATACTTATTGCTATTAATCAACGGGCAGTGCTTGGTTTATATTTCTACCCGTTAGTAATTACAATCGAATAACTTTACCGAAAATTTGATCTAGAAACATTATTGTTACAACAGTATTGGAATAACAAACTCGCACACCAAGTTTGCTCCTCTGAAGTTAGCTCTCCGCAATTTCAAACATGTACAGACGGAATGTGTGTGTATTATTTTCGATAATAACTATCCCTAGATGACATACAACACTAGGACATTTCTTTCCACCCGCTAACTTGCCTTGCCTCCCATTTATACGTTAATAATTGATACTTCGCGGTCTTTTGTGGCTAACTTCAGAGAGGCAAACTTAGTTTGCGAGTACTGTAAACTCTCCAAAATTTATCATTGTATATATTTATTAAAACAATTTATAAAACCCTTTATTTTGATACTCCACTCGATAGGCTTTAAAAATAAACCATTGTTCATGCCACGAAACTTAGCGCCAAAATTCCGGCATTTTGATTTCCAATAATTTTATTATAGCCTATGATACTTTAGTGGTTAAGACGAATGTAATCTTGTACAATTTAATAAAGTCGGTGTCGCCGTTTAGTAGTTACGTTACATACATGTCAAACACAACCCTTCTCTTGGGCTTTGCCGCAGTCGGCTAAAAACACCGAATACCACTCACATTTTAAATACATTATTCAGTTCTCTCGCTGGAACATAATTTGGTGCACGTTCGAAGAAATGAGAATTAAATATAATTTGTCGTAGTTAGCGCTTCTACGTAATAATCACGACACGATACACTTATGTACTACTTATGTATTCTGGGTCCTGTTTGTTACCCTTCGGATGCAAGGTCATTAAAAATGCTCTAACGAAAATCCAAGACCGATTGAATCGTAATTTTAATGAAATATAACCAAAAATTCTGGTTTTCAGATTTGTTTCTATACTTGTGCTGTAAGACCTTGTCTATAGGTTTTGAAGCACTTTCAAGGCAAATCGTCTAAATATGCTACCAGAATAAACTTCTACATCCTTTCATTGCGTTGACCTAAAAGTTTGATTTTTCAGATCCAAGGAATTGCACACTTGAGAATTTGCTATCAATTTCAATTTGATACCTCCACTCTTGAGAAATAAGGTCTCGACAGACAAATTGACAAAAAACTTCAAGTAAATAAATGCTGCCTAGAAAGCTTCTTCGTGGTGAATTTGTTTCTGCCACAGTGAACATTAATTTAATCCCAGTTAAGTCAAAAACTAACAGTCGACGTAAACCGACAGATAACAGTTAAGATAAACCTAATCCAATTGGTTTAACTGTCACAGTTACTGGTCAACGCCACCGCCATTACTGTCAACTTGACGGGGTTTAGGAGATAGTTAAGTGTGATACGAGTAATTGCGTGTGTTGATAACCCAAGAAATGTGAAATTAGTCACGCATTCGTAATCTTTAGGGTTCCGTACTCAAAGGGTGCCAACCGGAACCCTTTATTTTCAACTTACTTCAAATAAGAACGAGGATTTCAATTCGTCTGTAGCGTTTGTGCGTATGTTTTGATTGATCAGACTTCAGAGGTCAGATATAAATTTTATTGAAATTGATTTTCTTCTGAGGAGTGTGCAGATTTCCTCACGATGTTTTCCTTCTCCGATAAGCCAATAGTAATGGTTGTTATCATTCGTACATAAATTCCAAATAACAAATTGGAACTCATTGATACGAGCCAGGATCGAACCTAGACCTCGATTGTACGAGGAATGACGCTCTACCCAACTGAGCTACCATTGCTTTTTTGACGTAGATTTGAAAACATCTCTTTTGGTGATGAAATAAACAAGTGACTGTTCTAGAATGTTTCACGGTTTTTTACGTTATTTGCGAATCCACGCATAAATCATTGTACTTGGATTTTAAAGACTGACAGTTCCAGAACGTGTTTCTTCAGGCACTTCGCGCAAAAATCGAAGCGAATTCTATTCGTCGTGTCATGCGCCAGAAGATGAACATAAATTTAAGTATCAATTGCATCCCATGAGCGTCGCGTCGGCCGCAATATTTCACCTACAAGTAATATTTCATTCAATCTACAAGTTCAACGACTGTAATTCAATCTGTCAAAATATATAGCGAAAGTCGGTCAGCGGCTCGCTCCCCCTCTCTCGCCAATCAGTTTTTGCTGTATATTTTTATACCCATGATAACTAAGTTGGGTAGAGCGTCAGTCCTTGAACAATCGAGGTCTGGATTCGATCCTGTCGCGTACCAATGAGTTCCGATTTGATTTGAAAATGAACGAATGATAAAAATCATTACCATTGGCTTTTCGGTGACGGAAAACATCGCGAGGAAACCTGCACACTCCTGAGAAGAAATTCAAAGGTGTGTGTGAAGTCTACCAATGCGCACTGGTCCCGCGTGGTGTACTATGTCCCATACACTCTCTGTAGGAGAGTAGGCCTGAACACCTGCAGTGGGGACATATATAGGATGATGATATTTGTTGACTTCCTTATCATCGGCGGACAGTCAACTTTTAAACATGAGTCTCCTCTTATATCGCCAAGACTTCCATGAGGGGATAAGCCATATTGGAGAATTGAGAATGGAGAGAGATTAGTGATAGAGCCGCCTCCATAGCCTAATGGGTACACGCTTGGAGTAACACCGGAGGTACTTGTTGATACTTGGTGTGGTTGGTGGTAGGTCATTTTCTATGTCTGACTGGCTAGCTACCAACTTGTTACTGAAGTAGAAGTACCAAACAACCGTGTTAATAGCACAGGATCTCTTCCAGTATGAAAGGTTGAACCATCGATTAATTTAGACTTTTGGGTGACGCTTACCATTCAACGGCCTTATCGTCACTTACCATGAGGTGAAATGAAGGCCAAGTGCAAACTCATCATGCATTGACAAATTAAGATATTGTTGTTACATAGGTAGATACTGAACCGAAACGTGGTCCTTTACTGTGGGCCGAATAAACAAGCTCAAAGTCACTTAGCGAGCAATGGAACGAGCTATGCTCGGAGTTTCTCTACGTGATAAAATCCAGAATGAGGAAATTCGTAGACGAACGAAGGTCACAGACTTAGCTCGACGAGCCAGTAAGCTGATATGGCAATGGGCAGGCCACATCGCTCGAAGAATCGACCACCAGGCCGTCCCCCTACTAGGAGGAGGAGGGACGAAGGAGGCCCATGTCCAGCAGTGGACGTTTTCGGGCTGATGATGATGATGTAGATACTGACCCGCTGATCTTTTTATCCAATCTTTGTACCCAATAGTATCTATTTACTAAGCCTCATCTCTCCGTCTCACTCACACAAGGCTGTATCGTCACTGGAATCTGTACTTGAAATTTTTATAGATTACAAAAACAACAATTTAAAAAATGTGATAATACAAGAAACGTTTTTGTTTCGGCGACTCACACTTGGCCGGTTTTTTATCTACCATCTAGAATTCAATCACAATACAAACAATAGGTACTTACATAATAAAATTTACCGCATCGTTGCTTATAATAAAATGAAATGTGGTGAAACGTTGATCCATTCTAAACAACAATAAAAAAACTTGAGAGGTGTCAAGGGACACCCGGATGGAACGAAGTTCCTTTCGATTAATTAGTGAAGGAATTGTAATAAAATTTTACAAATTTTCAATAAGGTTTGAACAGATTTTTAGCATTATATTTTAAATATGGTTTTGTACGTTTTTTCATTAGATTTTTTATGTACGTGATACGTTTTGTTTTTAGCGACATCTGTCATTGAGTAGCGGCAACTAATCAGAGCCATCTGTCGTCACATAGCTGTACTGTTGGTATCGTCTTACTACTACGTACGTCGTACTAACAGATGACGCTAACTTACTATAGCAAAAAGTGTCGTGACAACTTTTCGTAAGAATTTTTTCCGTCTAGCCCCCTTTCACAACGCGCAACTTCGTTCCAAAAATAAATACGTATACCAATATGATTATTCCTCTAGATAGTTACTTTAGGGCTTCGAACATCCGATGAATAAACAAAACTCTAATAATCTGAGAAATTGTGACCCACAGGTGCCGAAATTGAAATAATAGACAAAATAATTTTATTTATTTTTGACAAGGGACTTCTTCATGCTGAAAGCCCCACTACAAATCGAAGTTATTGTCCAAGGGCTACCGTTGTCTAATGGCTACACGTGAACTTACAATCCGGGGTTCGATTCCCAGTGAGGGTCCCTAACGATACTCGGCTTGTTTCTATTTCGGTAAGTCTGCCAAGTAAGAAAGGTAGCAAAGCCAGCGCCTCCTTAGGTCGAGGCTTATGGATGCGCACGCTTACCATCCAACAGCCTTGTCTATCATCAGGTGAGATGAGGGCTAAGTGCCAAACCCAGCATACTTTTTTAAAAGTACCGAATCACTACAACAAATGACAACAGATCCTGTCTCTGCGAGCTATCTTTATCTCAAACGCGAGACATAATTTGATTCACCAATCTTTCAATTGCTCCCTTTATCCCACCGATATCCTGTCTGGACGTAAACATAGCGGGGCGCGGCGGCGCCACCGTCCGTATGATATAAACAGGGATAATCCTGTTTATTGTTACGCATGCCAATGAATACCATAGACGAAATGTTCGCGTCGGTCCGCCATTGAAATGTGGAAGTGTCGAGCTTTGGTTCTCATGCGAATATCAAATATTCGATTGTATTTCAAGGGCCACGCGTAGTGTAGGCTTCCGTAGTTGCCCGGAACAATAAGTTCAAGCGTCCAATGATACGCAATTTTTTCAAAATTTTCATTTTGACATTTATTTTATACTTTGATCGACTATTACTCATTAACCTGTAAATTCAGCTTGGTCATAATAGTCTTCCTTTTAAGTTTAGTATACTACAACTGTCAATTTTTTTGATTTTAAAAAGCGATAGTTTAAGCTATTGCTTGGGGGTTTGGGGGTTAATATTTCTCAAACGGAACCCTAAATCGAAAAATGATGTGCATAGGCCCTCAATTATTTTTAAAGACATATTTAACGATACCCCACACAATGGGGTCTTCGAGCGATGTGGCCTGCCCATTGCCACTTCAGCTCACTGACTCGTTGAGCTATGTCTGTAACCTTCGTTCGTCTACGTATTTCCTCATTCTGGATTTTATCACGTACAGAAATTCCGAGCATAGCTCGTTCCATTGCTCGCTGAGTGACTTTGAGCTTGTTCATTCGTCCCACAGTAAAGGACCACGTTTCGGTTCCGTGTGTCATCACTGGCAACACGCACTGATTACAGACTTGACTCTTTGGTCTACTCTAGCAAATTCCTTAAAAAACAACCGTTTTTTTCACAGAAACCAACTAAAACGCTATTTGCTATACCCGCAGTATATTTGACTTGTGGTTCGTATAATACACTTTCCATGTTTAATTGTATTCAAATATTTGAACCACCACAATAATTAGTATGTAGGTTTGTTTAAGTCAAACAGTTATTTATTATTCGAAGTTAAATATTGTGTGCGATTTCCAGCTTAGGAAAATACTAGAAGTACACTGAATATTCTCGAACGCTAATAAAATTAGTAAACCTAGAAATCGATTTAGCTTGTACTCAGATACTTATTTGTACGTTAAGATTATTTATTCGGAAAACTTACGGCTAATTTGTTTACCGACTACGGAGAAGCCAGAAGGAGAGTGTGGCGTCCACAAATGTAGTAATGTAGCAAACTAAGTTTGCCCCTCTGAAGTTAGCCACTAAAGATCGCGAAGTATCAATTATAATTATTAACGTATAAATGGGAGGCAAGTTAAGGCGGTTGGAAAGAAATGTCCTAGTGTTTTATGTCATCTAGGGATAGTTATTATAGAAAATAATACGCACACATTCTGTCTGTATATGTTTGAAATTGCGGAGAGCTAACTTCAGAGGGGCAAACTTGTTTTGCGAGTACTGTACGCCAACACTTGATGGTAGTGTCTTTATGTTGGCAACACTTTCAATCTGACATCAATGGCGTTCGGACGTTTCCCTGGAGCTTGCGTGACTACCTACTGGATCCTGGATTGTATTATTTAGAAGGTTATGATTTTAGCAACGTTTGTTTGTATGTTCACCTTTTCGCTCATATTTCCTAAATCAGGCCGTTCGATGTAATGTATGCTCACCCAGAAGCCTTAACCTAATAAGGCGCTGGCTCTGCTTCCTTTCCTACTGGAACACAACAATGCTACAACCGGTGTTTGGCGGCAGACTTAGGCCACATTGTGGTAGCTACAGCTAACAAGTCGGACATGGAAAATGCTTTACCACCAACCAAAACGGGCACCTATAGGTACGACTACTCGTACCTCTGGGAATCGAACCCGGGACCTCTAGATTGTGAATCCAACATTTAGCCATTAGGACACGGAGGGCGTTAAAATTGATAAGTAAATTTTGAAAATATATAGGTAGCATTTAAGTACGTATAGAAAGAAGAAGAACGAAGAAGAAAAATAAATTTAGTGCTTGGTTAGAAGAAACGACAGAGATTTATAAACTAAATATATACTAAAGCAAAAGGCATATCTCAGCTGATGCTGCAGCCACAGAGTGATTGCAGCGCTGGTTTTCAGGTAGGCCTTGACTAATACTAAACTAATCTAACTATATAATTAAATGTACGCATTATAAACCACCAGTGTTTTTTAGTTTTAATAATACGGTATATATACAGGGTGGTCCAAAATGTGACGTCCAAAAAATTTTTTTAGATTCCTTACACCTGGGTGTATCCGAAAATACCCCATGTATGTTCCGCGATTTTTTGTAGTTTAGAAGTTATGATTTTTTAAATGTATATTTCGAATTTTCTGCCGGAGCGACTTAAAATAATCGTAACTTGTTTAATAGTAAGGTTTTTTTATTTATTTTTTCTCGAAAGTGATCGTCTTGAATCACCCTTTCTACTTTATTATCAACTACACAACGTTATTCATTACAAGTTACCGAAAAAAGGGATGAAAGTAAAAATTTTAGGTTTGAGTTGAACGGAGCCAAATTTTCAAAAATTTCTTAATAATACAAAGTTAATGTTTCATTGGTTCAAACTAATTTTAAAAACTCCAGCAGTTTGTCAGCTTACCAAATAATAATAAAAAAGTTGTTCTTAATAGGCGATTTTACGACGAAATTGGCTTCAGAACTTAGTTAGGTGAGAATGCATAAAAAAAAAATGTTGTCGTAAAAAATGTTTAAGCTTATTTTTTTTTTCATTTTTATGGCCTACATTAGCAAGGCATCAAAAGCATTCAAATAATCTCAAATTGAACGATCAGTGACACATTTCATTTTCTGTTTTTAGACATGAAATTATGAAAGCTAGAATTAAACCAAAATCTACTTCAAGGCCAATCACACACAATGACACAAAGCAATAAATAACACGTTTCAAAAGGCGCCAGGCCAGTAAGGTCTTTCTCTTTCGCACTGTTATGGTTGCGTAGAAGTACGAAAGAGAAAGACCTACTGTCTTGGCCACAAAAGTCAGCCGTGCGCGCTAGGGGTTTTTTACCTGCACTTCCCTCTCCCCCCTCTCCCCATACATTCTCCGTAGCATCTCACTGTATCGTCCGTCCGCTAGTCGTTCACTCACTTCCATCGCGTGTGATACTACTTGACGTTGCTTCTTTCCGATACCGATATTTTGAACCTACTTTCGCTTTGTTACTGGACTCCGATTTGCCTTACGACTAACTTGTGCTTGTGTTACGGACTCCGATTTGCCTTACGACTGACTTGTGCTTGTGTTACGGACTCCGATTTGCCTTACGACTGACTTGTGCTTGTGTTACTGACGGCAACATGAGTAATTTTAGTCTAAGCCAGTACGCAGAAATGCACTTTTACTATGGTATGGCCAAAGGAAACGGTCATTTAGCCGCAAGGCTATATCGTCAACAACTGGACCGGCGAGGAGAAATACTGGACCATTACCCGGACCATAGGGTATTTATTAATACTCATAATACGCTGATGGCCGGGCGTATCCCCGGTCGTAGCCAAAGGCACGAAGGAGTACCCAGAGTAGATCCGGACAGAAGAGATGAAGTCATCGCAGCTGTAGAAAGAGACTCTTCTACGAGTTCCAGAGCAATAACCAGAAGGACTGGAATACCACGGACCTCAGTTCTAAGGATATTGAAAAATGGTATGTCGTTTTGTTTTTTATTTACACAAAACATAAATCACAGATACAATGCCAGGTATTAGACTTCTTCCTGCCTAGGTGGTGAGTAATAGTCCTTTTCTTTTTTCAGAAGGCTACCACGCTTACCACATTCAGCGCGTTCAGGAGCTACAAGCTTCAGATTACCCTAGAAGAGTTGCTTTCTGCGAAACAATGATACAAAGGTGTCAGGAAGACCCAGATTTTTTTAATAAGATCTTATGGACCGATGAATCCCGTTTTGAAAACACTGGAGTATTTAATATCCATAACTATCACAGCTGGGAAATTGAAAACCCACACCTTGCAAGAGCATCAAATTTTCAACATCGATACAGCGTAAACATGTGGTCGGGAATTGTAAATGGAGAACTGATTGGGCCTTTCGAGCTGCCGTCTAG
The DNA here is from genome assembly GCA_910589575.2 of Carcina quercana. Taxonomy (NCBI): domain Eukaryota; kingdom Metazoa; phylum Arthropoda; class Insecta; order Lepidoptera; family Depressariidae; genus Carcina; species Carcina quercana. The sequence goes on along the minus strand of OU342449.1, from coordinate 8,776,734 downwards.
GTTGGATGGAGACAGATATCTAAACTTTTTGCAGAACAACCTTTTTGAATTGCTGGAAGATGTAAACTTGGAAACAAGAAGGCACATGATATTCCAAAATGATGGTGCTCCTTGCCATTACGCACGCCAAGTGAGGGGGCACCTTAATGAAACATACCCGGGCAGATGGATTGGGCGTGGCGGCCCAATCGAATGGCCTGCACGTTCACCGGACTTGAACCCAATAGATTTTTTTATTTGGGGTTACTACAAAGAAGTTGTCTATGCTCAGCAAACTAACTCCGAAGAAGAACTGAGACGAAAATTGAGAGAAGCAGCGACGAAAGTCAGACAAAATTCAAGCGCTTTCCGCAGACTAAAAGATAACTTTTTAAGACGTTGCCGATTGTGTATCGAAGTTGAAGGGCGTCATTTTGAAAATCTTCTTTAATAAAGTAGTTGAACTTAATTTGTGTTTTCTTTTATTGATGCTAAAAATAAACCAAAATAACCGTATTAATAAAAACTAAACTAAGCTTTTTTAAAATAAAATGTTTTCTAATGTGTCACTGATCGTTCAATTTGAAATTATTTGAATGCTTTTGATGATGCCTTGCTAATGTAGGCCATAAAAATGAAAACAAAATAAGCTTAATATTTTTTTTTGACAAAATTTTTTCTTTATGAATTCTCACCTAACTAAGTTCTGAAGCCAATTTCGTCGTAAAATCGCCTATTAAGAACAACTTTTTTTTTATTATTTGGTAAGCTGACAAACTGCTGGAGTTTTTAAAATTAGTTTGAACCAATGAAACATTAATTTTGTATTATTAAGAAATTTTTGAAAATTTTGCTCCGTTCAACTCAAACCTAAAATTTTTACTTTCGTCCCTTTTTTCGGTAACTTGTAATGAATAACGTTGTGTAGTTGATAATAAAGTAGAAAGGGTGATTCAAGACGATCACTTTCGAGAAAAAATAAATAAAAAAACCTTACTATTAAACAAGTTACGATTATTTTAAGTCGCTCCGGCAGAAAATTCGAAATATACATTTAAAAAATCATAACTTCTAAACTACAAAAAATCGCGGAACATACATGGGGTATTTTCGGATACACCCAGGTGTAAGGAATCTAAAAAAAATTTTTGGACGTCACATTTTGGACCACCCTGTATACTTTTTGTGTAGTAGTAACTTGCTAGTATTCTGTATATGATTTCAAGTCTATAAAACAGCCTGAGGGTTTTATTTGATTTATTGTATTGTACCTGCTGTATCATAAAATAATATAAGAATTAAGTGGTCAATTTGCACCAAGATGCTTCAGGGCATCAAACCGCTTTTACGCCATTTTATATTAAAGCTTGTGAAAATTTAGTATTCAATTATATGCAATAAATCATACACCTGGAAAGATTTTTTCGGTGATTGGTGAAATTGAATTTTAATGTCCGCAATTCGCCTGTTTCATGTGGCAGCATGGGAAATGACCTTTAGTAAATTACAGCTTTGTTTTGTGCCGATTCGAAGCGCCCTGAGCGAGAGGATCGAGAACTAAAATTGATACTTCATCAACGGAATAGGGTTGTTTTTGGGTTGTTAGATGTTGTCTACATTAGTTCCAAGCACAAGTAACTTGTTTCAAGTAAGCTCAATACGCTTAGTGCTGCGATCAGCGCCAAAGTGCCGATAAAAGGGCCTTACACGGCCAATTTGAACGACCCATCTCGCACCTATCTCCAACCAGATTTTGCTGTGTAGAGTCATATATAGAGTTACTCATAGAATAGATAATAAATACAAATACTCCAACACGGTGTAATCAGACTGCAGTCTCCTTTCAAGCGCCTAGTATCATTACTATTCTGTACTAAAATAAGAGGATTGTCTGTTTAGAGCACGTGGCCGCGTTCAAATTTGGATTGTTTTGTAGCTGTCCCTATCCGAGCCCTATCCTACCCGAGCGCGTACGGTGAGACAGCATACACTACGCGAAGTTATCCACCCGTTATTTGGATGTTTCGTAGTCCAGGGATCATTTGAAGGATACAGTATATTATGTAACCATTTTTTTAAATATAGTATAGTATACCAGTGAAATTTCAGATGTCGGTGTTTTTTCCAAATTGTTCTAAATTGATTCATACTCTTGTAAAACAGGTTCAAAGTTGGGGCTTTTTATTACCGAAAAATACAATACTTTGACGCTCTGTAACTCTGGAAGTATATATTTAAACGAAAATCTGACTCACCGCCGACACAGATATTTGTTTCTAGATTGTGAAATAAATTTTTTTTAATGTATAATTAATAAATAAATTTTTTTAATAAATAAAAATATTTGTGAAAAAAAAGTGTTTTATATCCAAATTTCCAAAAATAAATAATTGTCTACCCCGTGCGAAGCCGGGACGGGCTGCTAGTCAGGTCAGGTATATTGTCCTACGTAAATACGACCATGTCTCTGAAATTCAAGCACAGCTGAATTGTCTCCCAGTCCGGCGCCGTAGAGACTCACATGTACTGCCACTTCTTTACTCTATCCTCGTCTTCTTACCTTACAGACCGTTTCTCTTTCTGTTCTTCAAGTCTCACTATGCCTATAGCACGAACCGGAGCATACAGGTTACTACAACGTGATAATTGAGCCCTATTTGTAAAAAAATGAGGCTCTACAAAAATAGAAATTCGTTGAAACGAATATTAGATGTAATAGGTCTAAGCAAAGAACATATGTTTGAAAAGGTATGCGAGTATACGAAGGACCGAAAGAAATATGTCAATAGCGCGATTTATAATACAAGTAGCGCCATCTAATGGTGACTAGTAAAAGCGCCTCACACAGCGGGTGGCGCGGACTTTTCAATTATTTCTTTTGGTTATCTTTAGAAGACTTTGTAGAAGAAGAAGGCACACTGATTGGCTATTGGCGCGAAATTGGGCGATCGAATTGCCTCATGTAACTGATTTTAAGGCTCCGCTATCCGTCCGTACATCTGTCACAGGGCTGTATCTTTTGAACCGTAATAGATAGACACTTGAAAATTTTCACAGAGTGTGTATTACTTTAGTCGTAGTATAACAAAACAAATAAATACAATTTTGAAGTAATATAATCAAGATGAATTAAAATTAAGGTGGAAACAAAAATTAACAGAATAACCATTAGGAAAACTGTAGACGAACTAGGGTCACCGTTATAGCTCGACGAGTCATTGAGCTGAAGTGGCAGTGGGAACGAAGAATGAATAACCGAAAATTTCTCGGGTAGTCGGGACCGTTAATTTTGTTATACCATGGAGGAGGCATACGTCCAGCAGTGGGAACAACCACCAGGAATCTTGTGTTAGATATGGCACGGCTTCCGATTCGTTTTTTATAATTAAGAGTTTTCGGCGCCGCAACGCGAATAACAGACATTTCTCAATGTCAAAACAAAAGGAAAGTATTGTTGAATTTATCGCTTTCGAGTCGGAGTACAGCGATTCAGTTGTTTTTGTTCGAGATCGTATCGACAGCGAAAATAAATACTAATCGACGCGTTTGGAACATGTGGCCTAATTCTGAAAATAAATTCGGATAAAAACTGTGTTTCATGTAGCCTACCGGTGAAGAATGAAGCGAGGGTTATGTGTTTTGGGGTTGGATACTGTATATAAAATAAATACTATTTATTCTATTTAAGATACAAGATCTCAAAAATGTCATTATTATAGTCAGTTCATCCAGCGCCTCTACCCTACGAATTATAATTATTCATCATCATCAACAGCCTATACACGTCCCCACTGCAGGTCTCAGGCCTACTCTCCTACAGAGAGTGTATGGGACATAGTCCACCACGCGGGACCAGTGCGGATTGGTAGACTTCACACACACCTGTGAATTTCTTCTCAGGCTTCCTCACGATGTTTTCCTTCACCGAAAAGCTAATTTAAGAACTGACGCTCTACTCAACTGAGCTACCACGTCTTAATAATTGATTAGGTCTAAAACCATTTGTGAACGACTTCATTATATTAATTTACAGTAAAATATTATCAAAGTGTGTGTGTGTGTGTACCTCTCGATGTGGTGTGACTTATATCCCTAGTTACAATTATATACATGTAATATTATTTAAAATTGTCTCTAGCTCTTTCTAGTTAATAAGATGAGTTGTGAATTATTTAATGGCAAAATTATTAACATTTTACTAATTGACATGCGATGTAAACTAATTTTTTAACATTGAAATTCCTTATTAGGTATGTTTATAATATTTGCACACCTGTGGACAGGTTAAGTACATCGAAGTAATTGAAATGACTATTTAAACACCGTATAAAAAAACTATGTACTTGGCAAATAAATGTTTTCTTTTTTTCTTTCTTTCTAGTTATAAGTTATCATAACGTGTTCCTTTACTGTGGGCCAAATAGACAAGCTCAAAGTCATAGCAAATTTCTCTACGTGACAAAATCCGCAATGAGGAAATCCGTAGACGAACTAAGATCACCGACAAAGCTCGGCGATTAAGTGAGCTGAAGTGGCAATGTGCAGGCCACATCGCTCGAAGAACCGATAACCGGTGGGGAGTTAAATTCTCGAGTGGCGACCACGTACCGGGAAACCTCTACCGGGCTGTCCCCCTACTAGGTGGACCGACGCACTGGTATAGAGGCTCGAGACCGGTCGATTTGGCGTAACACGAAGGCATATGTCCAGCAGTGGACGTTTCCCGGTTGATGATTAAGTAATCATAAGGGTTTTAAAGAGTCTTCATCATGTTGTTTTGTTTGACTATTAAAGTTAAAAACAACAACAAGTTATTCCTATGGGATAAACCGTGAAGCCCATGCGGGCAAAACTGTAGGCAGAAGCTAGTTTAAAATTAAACTGTAACTTAGTATTAAACCAGTTGTATCTCATTAAAGTCTGCAGCTCTCCAGTCTAGAGACATTCCGTGCGTAGTCAGACATAAATAAACGTCCACTCCAGACATTAGCTAAATATACGACTTACTGCTGCGATCGCTCACCGGGGTGGATAGCTGGCGTCGTCTGCGCACGCCTTAAACGATCTAAATATGTATGCTAATAGAGCTTATGATTATTTAAGAAAGAGAGAGAGAGAAAGCCGTGGTAGCTCAGTTGGGTAGAAGCTTTAGTCCTTGAACAATCGAGTTCTGGGTGCGATCCTGGCTCGTACCACTGAGTTCCAATTTGCTATTGGAGGGTATTTATTCTTTAAAACAAAACATAATGTCTGGTGTCAAAAACTTGTAACTAATTAAACTAGATAATCTATTCAAACTTATTTACTACTAGCTTCCGCCCGCGACTTTGTCCGCGTGTACTTCAGGATGTATTCTACTTGTTCGATAGGCAAAGGTGACGTTTATGACAAATTATTATACAGCATAAGGTACAAAATAGTGCTTATTCTGTTACGTAGTCTAATAATTTAAAGAAACAAAATAAATTTGAATATCTGACGTACATTCAAATAGTCTTCACACCAATGTTATAAACGCGAAAGTTAGTATATACGAATTTACATATTCTATGGTCGGTTGCTGGGCAACGCGTTTTTGTTATGCCAAAATTGCCCATGTAATTCCAGTAATATTATAACTGTGATTTTGGACAATTTACACAATATGCCTTTAGAAATTATAGCCTATATGTTATTCTGATGTATAAGCTTTATTATTGTAAAGTTTCATTCAAATCCATTCAGTAGTTTTTCCGTGAAAGCGTCACAAACATCCAAACATCTAAACATCCAAACTTTCACACTTATAATATTAGTAGGATAGGATTTGGAATCTATGTACGAGTGATAAAAATCATTACCATTGGCTTTTCGGTGAAGGAAAACATCGTGAGGAAGCCTGCACACTCCTGAGCAGAAATTCAAAGGTGTGTGTGAAGTCTACCAATGCGCACTGGTCCCGCGTGGTGTACTATGTCCCATACACTCTCTGTAGGAGAGTAGGCCTGAGCCCCTGCAGTGGGGACGTATATAGGCTGTTGATGTGATGTGTATCTGAGACACTGGATAAGAGGTTTCACAGTACAAGATTTATGATCCATTTCCCTTTGTCCACAGGAGCTTTATTGGGCGGCGTGGTGGGAGGTATGGCGATGCAGTACGGAAGGAGATCAGTGCTCCTGGCTGCAGCTCTTCCTTACACCCTGGCCTGGCTAGCTACGTCCCTGTCTACCAGTGTTGACATGATATCGGCCATCTCTTTCTGTGGGGGGATGCTAGTGTGCTGTATTACAATGATAACTCAGGTAAGGAACCGCTCACGCTTTCATCACGAAATTTCAGGAACCTGTATTGCCTATAGTTTTAATTGTTTGTAGTAATTTAGCAACACTTGTGAAAGGTTTTGATTTCCGGTATGAAAGGTATCAAGTGCACACCCATCATACATAGTGTCACGAAGATTCTAAAACCAGACTAGAAATATTGAAAAGAGAGGCGAATCCATCTATCTCCTTGTCCTAGTGTCGGATAGCAACAAATGACTAGCGTCGAAAGCTCTCGAATAATCTCATAAGGATTGTCAAATGCGAAAGGGAGACCAATCCATCTATCTCCTTCGTGTCGAATAGCAAACAAAAGAAAGCGTGGAAGGCTCTCGAATGTCCCTGAAGATTCCGAAAATTGAAGGATCTAGAAACAATACCGGGTATATATAGGCGCGAGTCTAGCTTCTACGATAGTTGAGTTCAGTTCAGTTCTAAGTAAACAGCGATTTAAAGTGAAGAAACGGATACCAGAAGAAATTGTAGAGTGAAAGTACAGACGAGGTGGAAAAGTGTTAGTGTACTAGTGTGCCACGTGGTGTCAGTAGCGATAGATCGGCGTCTGTAGTGCCAAAGGACTCTGTACGTAGAATCCAGGGACGGACTCAGTGCAGAAGGTTTAGACCCAGTGGGGCAGGGACGCACTATGTTGGGGGGAACCGCGATTTTGAAGATTAGTTTGTGGACCTGTGCTACCAATAAACTCAGAAACTTTGGACTCGTGTTTCTGTTCAATCCATCGAACCCGAAAGCTCGTAACAATATAAAAACAATCAAGTGATCCTATAAGGGTTCTTTTTTTTTTGAAGCGCTGAACCCAGGCAGATCTAAAACATCGATTCCATTGTGAATCTTCACCGAGCTATACGTGTGGAAATGCCCGGTTACGGTCGTGATTTACAAAATGACGTCACCGCGCAATCGTGACCGACGTCACCAGCATTTTATTTGGTCAACAATCGTGTTTCTCGCATTGTTGGACCAGTTACTAACGCACGGGAGTATCCAATAGAGTTCCAGGGAAACAGGAAAATCAAGATACTAGCTTTCCTGCAATTTGATTTATTAGATAATTTTCACGAAAACTCATACAAATCGTAATACTAAAACGTCAAAATCTAAAAAGCGAGTCACTAGGTCTGGGGGTATCATGTGAAAGGTCTACGTTTGTAATTTCGGTAAAAGATTTTTAGGGTTCCGGTACCCTATTACTAAAAACGGGACCCTATTACTAAAACTCCACTATCCGTCTGTCACCAGGCTGTATCTCATGAACCGAGATAGACAGTTGTAATTTTTACAGATAATGTATTTCTGTTGCTGCTATATCAACTAATAGTAAAAAGTAGAATAAAACAAATATTTAAGGGGGCTCCCATACAACAAACGTGATTTTTTTGCTCTTTTGATGCTCGATATTGATAACGGTAACAGGGAGACGCTTGAAATATTCACAGAATATTTAGTTATATTCTCTTTAACATTAAATAATTAAAATAAAATAAAACAAATATTTAAGGGGAGCTCCCATACAACAAACCTGATTTTTGCCATTTTTATTTATAGAGAACGGCACGGAACCATTCGTGCGCGAATTCAACTCGCACTTGGCCGGTTTTTATTAATTTCCTTGTCGCATAGTTTTTGACTTATCATGAAAATGTTTCTAAAAATACAACCCCATTCTCCTCTCTCTATCTCCGCAGGTTTCAAAGTGAAACATTACAACAAATATTGGAGAGAGCACTATACTACCGACATTACACACCCACGACGAGCAATAATCCTAGCGCATTGCAATAACCGGCACATTCCGGGGCGATTTTTTCCGATCCCTCCATCACTTAGTAGCCCTAAGCCGAGGTATAGACCGAGCGGGCGCCCTTAGGACAGTTCCGCGCTCGCCACTCACACCCACACCATCAAGTCCATTCGAAGAAAAACAATTGCCAGTCCAAATGTTTAGCCATTAGGCTCTTTGATTCGGATGTTTCCACAGTGTCAAGTATCCATAACAGCTACCTTCCTGATTACAATATAAATGGCCGCCAATTTACATGAGAATTGTAATCCACAGCACCGTGTCACTCCAATACCCGCGGTCCTTTGTAGCATTGCTTACATATTTGCGTGCGTCGACGAACCGCAAACGACATGTTTTCGTTTTATTCATACAATGTTATTCAAATGAATTTTAGGTGCCATTCATTTGAAGATTATTTTTTTCATAACAATTTCAAAAGTATTATCCAAAGATATTTAAACAAAAGTATTATCCATAGTCACTCAGCGAGCAATGGAACGAGCTATGCTCGGAATTTCTCTACGTGATAAGGTCCGGAATGAGGAAATCCGTAGACGAACGAAGGTCACCGACATAGCTCGACGAGTCAGTGAGCTGAAGTGGCAATGGGCAGGCCACATCGCTCGAAGAACCGATAACCGGTGGGGAGTAAAGGTTCTCGAGTGGCGACCACGAACCGGGAAACGTCTACCAGGCCGTCCCCCCACTAGATGGACCGACGACCTGGTTAGAGTCGCGGGGAGTCGCTGGATGCAGGTGGCTCGGGACCGGTCGATGTGGCGTACCATGAGGGAGGCCTATGTCCAGCAGTGGACGTTTCCCGGCTGATGATGAATGATGATGATGATTATCCATAGGACATCCATAGACACACAGGCAAAAAAATTACATAGAAAGACAATCGAGCGCCAAAGAGGCGCTGCTAAAGATGGTGGCCAAACTCCAAAGCCTTGAACGCAGACGGAAAGTGTCCTGCCTCTCTATATGCTATAGGTTACATTTTGGAAGGTGTGAGCAAGAGATATTCCTGTTGATTCCGCCATTGCCATTCAAGTATCGATCTAACAGACTACAGGGCTCCACCAATATATAGTCGACATCCGTATGGCTCGTACTAAGCGTTTCGCTTTAAGAGGGTATGCTGTTGTCAAAGCGCCCATACAAACGTAGTCCAGTCATGTTTTGAGTATTAAGCTATGAAAATCTATGAAATTTTCAAGACACAATCTAGAAACAAATATCTGTGTCGGTGGTGAGTCAGATTTTCGTTTAAATATATACTTCCAGAGTTACAGGGCGTCAAAGAATTGTATATATACTATATAATATATAATAATATACTGTATCCTTCAAATGATCCCTGGACTACGAAACATCCAAATAACGGGTGGATAACTTCGCGTAGTGTATGCTGACTCACCGTACGCGCTTGGGTAGGATAGGGCTCGGATAGGGACAGCTACAAAACAATGCAACCTTGAACGCGGCCACGTGCTCTAAACCGACAATCCTCTTAAAGGTGGAATGGAACGCACTGCCAGTTTGGGTGTCTTAAAGTCGAGGGTAGACTACATCGTCGCTTACCGTCAGGTGAGATCGTGGACACGCGTTGATCTATAAAAAAATATTATGCATTGTTCTTTTTATCACTAGCAATAGCGAGTCTTCCGTTGTTAACAGGTCACGTGCAGAAAGTGTGCAAGATTACCTAAGATTTTTACACTAAATTGGACTCAATTTCGGTTTTTACACTAAGGCTAAATAAATTGGACTCAATTTCGGTTTGTACACTACCGCTAAACAAACTGGACTCAAAATCGGTTTTTACACTAAGGCTAAATAAATTGGACACAATATCGGTTTTTACACTACGGCTAAATAAATTGGACACAATATCAGTTTTTACACTACGGCTAAACAAACTGGACTCAATATCGGTTTTTACACTAAGGCTAAATAAATTTGACACAATATCGGTTTTTACACGAAGGCTAAATAAATTTGACTCAATATGCTAGTTAGATTCTCAACAATAGGTTGTATAACATGGGTTATGATATTAGAAGGATCAAAACACAAAGTATGGAAGTGCCGTTGAAATATTCAATTTTTTTGTGGGCACATTCAGACATTTTACTTTAGCTCACTGCGTGCCGTACTGCTTTGCATTTAAAAACCAACATTTACAAATTAAACACGGTTTACTAATACACCTACTCATTCAGAAAAATGCCCATAAAAGAAACAACTTCTAACTAGCATGTTGGTTCCGAGAGTTAGGTTTGGATCCGTATTGGTAGATAGATCTCGAGTTGAGTTAATCTTGAGTAAGGTTTATAAATATGAGATAGAGTCTCAATGGATATGGCTTGATGATAAAAACATTAATTAACCACAGGCCTATCCAAATTACCCACCTCGGTGACCTGTCTAAAATAAAAAAATAAAAAGCATTTTATTTCTTGCAAGAATGCCTTTGTTTTAAACTAAGGAAAAATATAATCAAAATTATAAAGAAAAACAGTCCTATGTAAGATCGCAAACAGGCGAAGGTGAAGGCCTCCTCTAAAGAATTCCAGGCTAAATGTTTGACTAATCTGGCCGCCGAATTCCGATCCCTAGTTTGGGAACCTATCGGTACTTAGCTTGGTTGGTGGCAGGGCATTTTATATTTCCAACTGATTTGCTTCCACCTTGTTATCGCCTAACAGCAGTGTTAGTAGCACTGTTGTGTTCCAATATGAAATGTAGCAGAATCGCATGAGATTGAGGCGTCTGAGTGCGCATGCTTTCCGTCCAACGACCTTATCGTCACTTACCATCAGTTGATATGAAGGCCAAGTGCAACCCATGACACATCAAAAATATACCATAATATTCCTGATATTTTAAAACAAGAGAAAAATCACCATTTCAATCATAAATTACGGTCGCTCCTAAATGGAAAATCGTGCTATACAATTAAGGAATTTTTGGAAGATAAAAATGTAATTTGAATATATTGTATTTTAGATTATACATTGTATTGTTGTTAACTTTTCTTAAAACCTGTTGTATTATGCTCTTTTTAAATAATGAATACAACCTTTACCTGAACATATTATTACTATTAGTGGTTCTTTCTGACATACACATTTCTTAAATAATTAATATTAATGTTTTAAACTTGACAAATGATTATTGTAGCAAGATGGACTTGTATACTTTTTTCTATGCCCTGACAGGGTTCATGTGTGCACATCCAAGTTTTATATAAACTCAAATGACTCTATATACATGAATACAAATTGTTTTTGATTTATTGAGCGACAGCGACATACTAAATTGGAGGCCTTTTGACATAGATGTAAACGTTGATATAGTATTCTTAAATACTAAATCTTAATTAACAAATCCAAACCATATTGTACGAACAGTCCAACATGTAACGGTTGTACGTTAAAAAAACTTATATTTCTTTCTTTCATTAAATTTTGAGCTTGTATTTGTCTCAAGTTTGTCCCAAGCTTGTCTCAAGTTGTCTCAAGCTTGTCTCAAGCTTGTCTCAAGCTTGGCTTAAGTTCTCTCAAGCTTGTCTCAAATTCGAGGAAAACCGAGAAGCGATGTCGTGTTTGAATTGAAGCTTTCACCGTACACTCGTCAGTCTTTATACGAGCCTGTGTGTTTTCTGAGGATCCAAGAACGGGGTGTGAAACGTCGCGAACTATTATGGTATACTGGCTCTTTTGTTTGGTTTGCAGTTAAACATTGAGTGACATACGGCTTGGAAGTATGACGAACCAATGTTCACGAGAAGTCTCAGCCTAATGAGGCGCTGGCTCTATTACCTTTCACACCGGAACACAATGCTTATAACAAATAATATATATCCGGAATGAGGAAATCCGTAGACGAACGAAGGTCACCGACATAGCTCGACGAGTCAGTGAGCTGAAATGGCAATGGACCTGGTTAGAGTCGCAGGGAGTCGCTGGATGCAGGTGTCTCCGGACCGGTCAGTGTGGCGTACCATGATGGAGGCCTATGTCCAGCAGTGGACGTTTCCCCGCTGATGATGATGATGAAGCCCAAGCGTGTAGCCAACGCCACGGAGGCGGTTAGATTTAATAATGTCATTGTAAAATCATCAGTTTATATTTCGTTCGCATCCATTTTCTATACACCACAAAGTCACAAATACAAGGTCACTACGATTCATCGGTATAAGTATCCAAATCTACAAGTGGATGTACACCGCAGCCGGCCTACTTTGATATAGCGGCGGCATCGTTTGATTAGAGGCGGCGTGTGCCAGGGTGGTATTTTACAAAGGCTAACACTATCTAAGAGAAATGACTACAAAGTCCAGTCCGGGACTCGATACATTGGCGGAGCTATTATTTTCCCCACATCCTTCTGAACCGTGTGTCACATATACTTTTTGTCGTAACAACAGTATTCTAGTAACGATCTTTTGTTTCGTAATGTATGTGCGAAATTGCTATTTTTTCGACCAGGCGCAGACTGACATGATTGATCGATGCAGAGATCTATAGATCATTGTAGAAATTACACTGTTGTGACTTAGAAATATGATTGTATTTTAAGCAATTGTAGCTTTTTTTATATTAGTGTTGTTAGTAAATCTTAGACAGAGTTATACAAACTTTTTTTAGGGTTCTGTACCCAAAGGGTAACGAGACCCTATTACTGAAACTTCGCTGTTCGTCCGTGTGTCTGTCCGTCTGTCACCAGGCTGTATCTCATGAACCGTGATAGTTAGACAGTTGAAATTTTCACAGATGATGTATTTCTGTTGCCGCTATTACAACAAATACTATAAATTAAAATACATACAACAAAAGTGTTTTTAAAGCACTGCGATGTGACATACTACTAGCGCTATCTAGTGTCGTACTCGTCTACTGCTGCTACTGCAAAACTAAATTGATAACGAAAATCGAGACGCATTCGTTGGAGGATTGTTCGGTGCAAATTATTATTTATGGTTTTCCGTATTTCAGATATCCATATTCTTTACGGAACCCGCCGTGCGCGAGTCCGACTCGCACTTGGCCAATTTTTTAAATTTAGAAATGGTTCGCACTTTGTCTTCATCTCATCTCCTCTGTGATAATTGTCCATAAATCTTTATTAATTACTATCTAGTTTTCACAACCAATAAATAAATTAAATTTATACTATTTTTCTAGAGATAATTATGTATTTGTGGCTGGGAATCCATTTTCTATATCTGTACCAAATTTCAAGTTAATAGAATCAGTAGTTGTAGATATAATCGGAGTGACAGTAATGCATAGAAGGGGTCTTGAATTGAATATCAATTTATGAAACATATATCCTTTACCTCTATAAAGTATATGTAATATTTATCCATTTCTATGATTATTTTAGTCACGTCGATATAGCATGAAACCACTACTGATTTGAATACAAAATTACTGTCATGAAAACCTAGCGTTATGGTGCCTGTCACCCACGCAATGTAAACAAGACACAAATTTGCATGCAATTTCAAATAAAACATACATATTTAGATGTACTATCAGAGATCTTCGCAATTGACCACTGCTACCTTACGTAAAAGCCAATAAAAGACAAAGGTAGAATAACCATTTTGGCAAGTAAAAAATTCATACCCTACCGATACTACACAAACATTAGAAATGCAAAAGTGTGTACTTCCTTATCAACGCAGAATCGGATGTGATAAGGTACTTTTTGTCTTTTTGTGTTACCGTAAAATAATTACGCAGACGTCATGGCCAAAAGGCTCCGAAAGTGGCGGTATATTCGTTGATTTAAAAAAACCTCGGTCTTTGCGAGTTGAACTCACACATATAGGTTTCGTACCAGCTTCCAATATTAGACAGAAGATAAAACTCAGAAGAAGAAGAAAAAAACTTTTTTGTAATGGGAGTGTAATTCTGTTAAATTTTTACCGTTAATTATTGTTTGATATTTGGTTTGACACTCTGAAAACTTCAATTTGAAACGTTTCAAAAGATAACCTGTGACAGATGGACGAATGGACGGACGGATAGACAGTGGAGCCTTAGCTCTCCATGTCCAAGTCAGACTCGCAAATGGCTCGTTTTAATAGTTTATTCAATAAACTGCAAATTACTCTGTGACGTGCATAATAAATTTTACAGCGAGAACGCAAGCAAATGCACCGTGTTTCTGAGTGCTTTCGCTTCTTCTGCTCATAAATTATAAAGTTAAACGACTTTTGAAACGAAACGGTATTGGTTTCCTACTATAATTATATTCTATCTTTCGTCTGACTCTACTTTGCTGAATTTACTTTGTATAACTCCAGCCAGTGCCTTTCCACAGTTGAAGACAGGACATTCCTTCCGGCCCTGATGTCCTGTTTTACTTGCTGACTACCATCTTCCTTAGTCTCAGCTATGGAAAATATGCTCAGCCATAAACCTTAAGTCAATGAGGCTTGAAAGCGCTCGCAAACCCCCCCAAAACAGCCGTATAAATTGAGATATATTTTTGTGTTTGTTTTGCTTATATTATAGTACGAAAGTGAGTTTCTTTGTTAGCCTCATTGAATCAGGATGACTTAATTATTGGTCCGGAAACGGACATAGGTTACGTTTAATCCTAATCATGTAAGTTGTTCTCGTGGGATAGTGTCTGAAATCCACGAGGATGAAGTCGCAGGCAAATCGTTTTGTCCCTCCCTCGTAAATAGCTACGTTAAACAAAGTTCCCATGGTATAGGCTAAAACCAGCACGCTTCTCAGGGGATTTGATTGCAGTGCGATCTTGTGGTACAAAAGTATGTGATGTGATGACCTTTCCCTTGAACTTTCCATTGCCTTTTACGGCACTGGCGGGTAGACAAACATGTATGAATTGAATTCCAAAGCCGGGACCACACGCAATGCTTGGAAATCGTATTCGTTATCTACCCGTGAAAATATCCGTTTTCATCCGTTTTTTATTAGATCAGATTTGACTCTTTGAAGATAAAACCACAATGTAATGGGACTCGGTCATTTTTATAATACGTCGATAACATTTCATCCCACTCTGATTAAATACAGATGTATAAGCAGTAAAGTATATCCAAAATTAAAATTTAATGAGTTACGTTACCATTTTAATGAATTAAACTTAAAGGCTATTCGATTTTTGTTTAAATAAGAATTAACTTTATTTTCCTTTGTTCACAGGTATACGTAACGGAAATCGCGCTACCAGAAATCAGAGGGTGCTTGAGTTCAGTGCTAAAGATTCTCAATCAAATCGGGATCCTAATATCATTCTCAGTTGGAGCATATCTCAACTGGCAACGACTCGCTTTAGTAGTAGCTTCGGCTCCAATACTACTATTCATAGCTCTGCTCTTCATTCCTGAAACACCGTCGTCCTTGCTGTTACGAGGAAAGGAAGACAAAGCTGCCGAAGCCTTGCAATGGCTCAGAGGCCCTGACGCCGACATAGGGCAAGAACTAGCTACAATCAGGACCAACATATTAGCTAGCAAGCGATACCACGACAGCAAAACCAGCAAACTCAAAGTTCTATTTTCAAAAAGGCTAACCAGACCTGTTCTTATCACTTGTGGGCTCATGTTCTTTCAAAGATTCACTGGTGCTCACGTATTCAACTTCTACGCGGTGCCATTATTCAAGAAAACTTTCAAAATGATGAACCCTCATGGCGGTGCCATAGCTACAAGTGTAGTGCAGTTGTTAGCTTCCTGTCTGTCAGGGATGTTGATCGATAACGTTGGAAGACTACCCTTACTACTAGTTAGCGGTGTTATGATGTCTATAGCTTTAGCTGGATTTGGATCTTATCTGTATTACGATGACGTTTATAGAACATCAGATGTCGGTTCGTATGACTGGATACCTCTTATTTGTGTTTTGACTTTTACCATAGCGTTCTCTTTAGGCATCAGTCCTATTTCTTCATTGTTAATTGGAGAACTCTTTCCTTTGGAATACAGGAGTACTGGTAGCGCTTTAGCGACTAGTTTCAGTCATCTATGTGGGTTCTTGAATGTTAAAACTAAGGCAGATTTTCAAGGTCTTATAGGGCTGTATGGGCTCTTTTGGCTTTATGCTGGTATATCAGTTTTAGGACTCTTGTTTGTGGTTCTATTCGTACCGGAAACTAAGGGTAGGCAAATAGATGAAATGAATCCTAGATACGTCGAGCCTTTGTGTGTAAATCGATAGTATTTAAGTGGAGCTGTAGGGTATTTTTGCTGTCTAGATTTTTGTCTAGATTTAGAGTAGAAACGTCAGTTTCTCGGTTTTTAATAGAAGTGAGATCGGAGTTGCTATTCTCCGAAGGTTCGTTAGCATTTGTCATGTTTAAAGATTCTTATGATACCACTTTATAAGTGCTATCTGATAGGTGAAATAAAACTTGCTAAATTCAGTAAATTTGTTTTACCAAAAAGTGGTTCAACCTATCGAACACGAAATAGACTCTGATCTAAAAATTGCGAAATCTATTGGTCCCAAGGTGCGAGCAGATGAGAGACGAGCATGCCAGAATGCTCGCTCGCTGACTTCTGATTGAGTGAAGACAGTCTTCCAGTATTATACGTATTTGTAAGTGTTTCCCACGAGTGCCTATAGTATTTAAAGTTCCTTTAATTTCATCACAACTTGGCTATGAAGTGTCTTGAAAATGGTGCTGGCTATTAATTATAGAAAATATTTACTAATACTTAGAACGTTTCTTGAAATTGGTACTTTATTGTACATGAACGGAATCAATTGTGGTGAATTTTTTATATCGATAATTGAAATTTGCAAAGAAAGCCGTTCAGTAGAAGTACTAGGGTATTAACCAGTGAACATTAAATGCGATAGCTTTCTTTAATGTTTTATTGAAATTTATTAGTTTTAAAATCAGTGAATTTAAATGTTTTAATGACTTACTGTTGCAGACCCTCAGAAACAATTTATGAGCCACAAAAGATTGTAGATAGATAGATAGATATATCGTAATAGATATTTCCAGAAGAAAAATAAAGCTTGAGTGGTTTGTACCCAAATAAACGCCCAATACCCAAGAATTTCCGACTGTATTGCGTAACTGTTTACATAATAAAAACGTTTCAAACTGACCTTGAACGAGCATGCTTTAGTCGGTATGCTGCTTGAGGTTTCATTTTTGAAAACATACAAGATCTGAAATAATTCTTCTAGAATCATCACTTTCATAAGCAATGGCATAGCTTAATAAGCTATTTAGGGATATATTAATTCTTTATGAAATTTGTATATAGATTGATAGAGTCACTATTTGATATTTTTTGTCGAATTGTATAAAGTGAGGTTATTTTACATACAACTTCAGATGGAGACTACAGTTCACAGAGTATAACTTTAGTAATATGCCATATTACATGAATTTATTTTGACGGTTGACGAAAAGAACTACACGGTAGACCACAAATCAATTGCTAATAAACGCAAAACTATGAATTACTGAAGCAAGCAACCCCGGTAATATCGTCTTAAGTGGTCGATCGTGAAGTCCCCCGACTGTACATAGTATAAATAGACTGTATTCTGAGACTTAAGTAGAATAAAATGCCTAAATAAAAAACTACATAATAAAATACGGGTAAAGAAACACGGAAAATAATAAAATAAATAATAGTTAACAATATTAAAGTTTAAAATACAAATGGTTTAAAAATTAAATATGTAAATTAAAATTACTTAGATATTTTTATCTTTTTTTTTAAATTGAACATTTTACTCAAGGCGACAAAGCATTGTGTGATGCGTTTTATTTGGAGCCAAGAAAGTTTTTTCTTAAAAATTTGGTGCTAAAATATACAAAGTGTCTAGTAATTTTTTTAAATCAAATGTTTCTTAAAAAGTATTTATTGTTATACAAATTCTAAATGTTGTATTATATGAAACAGTATTAAGTTTGTATATAAATACATAGTTTATAGATTATAATAAATATACAAAAAGTATGTGTTGCCATAATTCAAATAGTTTTAGTGTATTTTAAATTTGTACTTAAAAGGTTCGAATTATAAGGTGTTTTAATAAAAAATTCAGTGAAATTATTCTGTTTTTGTTGAAATTTTCCCACACACCATCCATGATTTCTGATGTACAATACAGAGAAACCAAGAATTTACTTAAAGGGATTTGCTTCTGCAGTACGAACTACCAAGCATACAAAAGAAGAATTTGAAATTATTCTACGAGTAAGTACTGTCGACAAAGTTCCCGCTTGACCACTATTAGAGTCAGTTTCGCAGTCGTGGCTCGCGCTGCTCCGCCTTGATAGTATTTTGTGATAGATCATAAAACTTTTTTTTAAAAAAACAAGAAGACTTTGTTATTGTAAAAGTCCAGCAAGTTGTACTTGTAAAAATTTATAAAGCTCATAAACAAATGCGTTTAGTATCAACATGTTGAACAAGATGAAGGTCGTGGCTGGCTCAGATCGTCACACGCAACTTGGTTTTGAAAGTGATCAGGCGGAAGCTTTGCCGAGTGTTGTACGAGCAAAACCACGTTAGACTGTATTCCAATTTTAAAGTGTAACACAGAGCCATCTCACTTTTAACGGAGATAAAGCTATATAGGACACTGAGCTTCCTCCGTGGTGTTCCTGCCGGCGGTGCGCTAAAGCGCCTCTGTCGGGTTTCCACAGAACTAGCAATACAAACAACGGGTGACGCTTATCGCCTCCGTAGACCAGTGGTTTTTAAAGTTCCGTGCCTCAAAGGGAAAAAAAACTTTTAGGGCGGGTCAGAATCTCGCGCTGAGGGTTCCGTATAGAATATGAATAATTATCATACTGAAAATCATCATATTGTTTATTGCACATAATAATAATTACAAAGTCAATTATAACTTAAATTGTACAATTAGAGTTGCCTATCCCTAACAAGAGATTTCTCCCGGCACTCACACTGGAGCTTTCAAAAAATAAATATACTGTAAGTAGACCTACATACATGTACATAAACAAAACAAAAAAAGTATATATTAGAGAAGATTATGTAGAGAGAAAAAAGCATAACAATAAATAAAAACACGATTTACATAATATATAAATTATAAATATATACATACATACATACATACATACATATAAACTGCCTATTATTTAAATGAGGGATAAACAGTGCTCCTTGAGTGGTTTTATATCAATATTAGGTGCGGTAACAAATATCGTATGTACAAACCTCTAACGCCAGACAGAAAGGTAACCGGCATTGTTAATTTACATACTAAGAATAATTATACTATACAAACAGTTATAGAGAGAAGAAAGAAAAGAGGTGAATTTAATGTATAAACTTTCATATTTTCAATGATTATTTGTTGATATAGTCGGCAACAGAAATACACATTCTGTGAAAATCTCAACTGACTACCTATTCCATTACGGATCATGAGAAAGAGCCCGCTGACGGACAGACAGACGAACAGCGGAGGTTCAGTAATAGGGTCCCGTTGGTTACCCTTATGGTACGGAATCCTACAAAAGGAACCTCTTCTCAAGTCTCTTTCTGTTGTTAAACTTTTTCTGTTCGTAATAAACAACAGCGAGTATTCAAATTCAGCTTCAATTTTATCAATATATAGTTAAGAGTCATCATCATCTACAGCCTATATATGTCCCCACTGAAGGGGCTCAGGCCTACTCTCCTACAGAGAGTGTATAAGACATGTGTGCACCACGCGGGACCAGTGCGGATTGGTAGACTTCACACACACCTTTGAATTTCTTCTCAGGAGTGTGCAGCTTTCCTCACGATGTTTTCCTTCACTGAAAAGTCAATGGAAATGATTTTATCATTCGTACATAAATTCCAAATAACAAATTGTAACTCATTAGGACGAGAAAGGATCGAACCCAGACATAGACTGTTCCAGGACTGACGCGCTACCCAACTGAGCTACCACGACTTAGTGAATAGATTCATTAAGGTCAAATGTGATACGGAAGCTGTGTTACATGGATCACAAAACGATCTCGTTTTAATGCTATTGTGTAATCATTCCGTCCTATAATTATCGTTACATTTGGTTCACGGTATGGTGGATTTCAATAAGCTTTTTAGTGTTTTGATTGCGTCATAGTTTAACAGGATTTTACACCAACTACGGTGTAGGCAAGAGGGTTATGATTTAAGCAAATTATTTATACCTACCCCCTCATAGGCATCATTGCTTACAATCATCTCCCAAGGGGTTTACAATTAGAAAACGGCATAGATTTTAAGAAAAAATTAAGGAATGGCTTCTTGGAAACTGCTTTTATAGTTTTCCTGAATATTTGAATCATAAACATTAATCATTTTGGATATACCTGTAATTATAGTTTGACATAAATTAATGAGATGACTGTGAATTATTTAATGTCAAAATTATTAACATTGTACTAATTGACATGCGATGTAAACTAATTTTTAACAATTAAATTCCTTATTAGATATGTTGACAATATTTGCACACCTGTGGGCAGATTAAGTACATCGAACTAATTGAAATTACTATCTAAACACCGTGCGAAAGAACTATGTACTTGGCAAATACATTTTTTCTTTCTTTCTTTCTTTCTATCTCCTAATATTAGTTCACTTAGATAGTGTTGCCTTGTGGTGTACACCCGCTGGTGAATTAGGAATTTTATATCGATGCATCGCAGGAAGGCTGTGCCTTTTAGAAAAACTGTCTGTATAGAAAATGTTTGTGCTTAATTTTATACACCTTCATGTATACCCATTTTTGGTTGAATAAATCATTTTATGTGATTCAATAATTATATTCGTTTTGTATTACAATAATCACATTTTACATTCGGGTGTACTGACAAGTAAACTAGATTTTAGACGTATTTCTACAAATAAGATATGAGCTGATGAAATTATTCCGCATATAATACGAAATTCTGACTAGACTACTACTACTATAGTAATTATAATGTGACTGGCCATAAAGATGACATAAAATATCATTGAATAATTAAGCGCCTGATAGTTAATTAACACCAAAATTCATTAGAGTCACAAAAGTCGTTGCTATCATATTAGCAGTAGGCGCTAAAACTGTAATCCTATAACGAACATAGCAAAAGCGTCTGAAGTATCAAAGGGCAACCAAGTCATGTTTAATTAGTGAAATACTGGCATTTAAATTAGACTAGTTCTATGTATATGTCGAAATGTGAACCAAATAAACCAGCTCACCTAGTGAGCTAAGAAACAAGCTATGCTCGGGATTTCTGTACCTGATAAAATCCGAAATGAGGAAATCCGTAGAAGAACAAGGATCACCGACTTAGCTCGACATGTCAGTGAGCTGAAGTGGCAATGGGCAGGCCACATCGCTCGAAGAACCGATAGCCGTTGCGGGGTAAAGGTTCTCGAGTGGCGACCACGTACCGGGAAACGTCTACCAGGCCGTCCCCCCACTAGATGGATCGACGACCTGGTTAGAGTCGCAGGGAGTCGCTGGATGCAGGTGGCTCGGGACCGGTCGATGTGGCGTACCATGAGGGAGGCCTATGTCCAGCGGTGGATGTTTCCCGGCTCATGATGATTATAAATGCGAAAGTGAATTTGTATATGTATTTGCCCTTCCCTTTCGTCGTAAAGGAAGGTCATAATGACTTGTTCTTGCCCTGGTTAGAAATGATGTCACTCATCTCACCGTAGAAACTGAATATCCTCGAACGAAACACGAAATCTATTCCAAGCTTAATTGGAAAGTACTCGATGCAAGTTCAAAGTAAACACTCGAGAATACTCGAGAGACAATAAAACTGGATGGTTGCACTCGTCGGGAAATGAACCGGGCCCGATCGATTACAGGCTTAACTACCGAGCTATAGCTGCCAGCTAGCTGTTCCGGTCTCGTTACGAATAGATTTTAATGAAAGGGGCAGCGTGAAGCGTGCGTCTTTAAAGGGTTCCGCATATCTACTCCATTGAATAGTTTTGCAATTGATGAATGAGAAAGCCCCATCGCGTTTATGTGACGTCTGTATAATCGAAGAAAGCGGGAGTATTTATTCAAAATAAGTTAGTGACTTCCAACGGATGAGGTATATATCTCTATTTGACGAAACGTAAATTAATCTTACCTGATGGTTGATAAGGCTTTTGGATGCTAAGCCTCATGCGAAACACGGCTTTTTCGCGGCAGACTTAGGTAACAT
This sequence comes from Carcina quercana, assembly GCA_910589575.2. NCBI lineage: Eukaryota > Metazoa > Arthropoda > Insecta > Lepidoptera > Depressariidae > Carcina > Carcina quercana. The sequence goes on along the minus strand of OU342449.1, from coordinate 8,754,462 downwards.
GGTAGTAGCTAGCTGACACAGAAAATTCCCTACCACCTGATTCACTCAGTCTCACGTCACGTCACGCGGCCATACAAGACATTTGACGTACCACTGACTTTCGAGATCAAAGCTTTTCTATGAAAACTTTTCCAATGCCCGCTCTATAACCTATTACTATATTTAAATCTCTCTGTGTGAAAATAACCTTCACATGTAGATTTTTTAAAGTGTGATAGGTTTGCACTTGGCCTTCATCTCACCTGATGGTAAGTGTACCCACCCAGAAGCCTCAACCTAATGAGGAGCTGGCTATGCTGCCTTTCATACAGGAACATAACAGTGCTATTAACACTTCTGTTTGGCAGCAGACATAGGTAACATGGACACAGAAAATTTCTTACCACCAACCAAACCGAGTATCGATACGCACCCCCATTGGGAATCGAACCCGGGACCTCAAGATTGTTAGTCCAACATTTACCAATAAGACTACGGAGGCGGTTAAATACTGGTAGATTTAAGACTACATAATCGGTATTGAAGTGTATACATGTACATCATCAACAGTCTATATACGTCCCCACTGCAGGGGCTCAGTCCTACTCTCCTACAGAGAGTGTATGGGACACAGTCCACCACGCGGGACCAGTGCGGATTGGTAGACTTCACATACATCTTTAAATTTCTTTTCAGGAGTGTGCAGGTTTCACGATGTTTTCCTTTACCGCAAAGCCAATGTTAATGATTTTTATCATTCGTACATAAATTCCAAATAACAAATTGGAACTCATTGGTATTAGCCGGGATTGAAACCAGACCTCGGTTGTTCAAGGACTGACGCTCTACACAACTGAGCTACCACAGCTTCCATTGGTATAACTGTACGTAAAAGTGTTGTCCGTAAGTGCTATATGACAACTGTTAGTTTACGGTCACCGCACCTACGGATCCCTGCAGTGGCAGTGTTGCATCTCGCCCGCCGGGGACGCAGTGCACTGTGAAAGTGTGACGTTACAGCGACCCACGAGGGACACATTCCAATGATATTGCATTTTAATTTTAAAAAAAAGCTAAGACGTGTAATCAGCATATAATCAATAAATTAGCAAGACTGCAAAATTTATTATAATATCACTTAGAAAACTTTGGCAAGAAGCAAATTCTTAATTTATTCCTATGGTTATAGGAATAAATTTGAAAAGCAGAAAAATTACTTTTTTGGCTTATAATCGTCACTTTGTAGTTGAATGAATCGGCTATGTAATGTAACCGCAAAGTAAAGTTAGTTATCTCTGATATATATTTTCGGTAGAGCATGATTTTTAAGTACATATGTTAATTATTCATATTCTGTACGGAACCCACGGTGCGCGAGTCCGACTTGCACTTGACCGTTTTTTTCTATCTTTTAGGTTTTTATGAAAATATTTTTATTATTTTGTTTAGAGGTGTCAGGCATTGTAAAGTTTTATTGTTATGTTTATTATTTATTATATATGCTTCCACGATAACTTCGTATTAAAAACAACCACAATAACACCTAATGGTAAGTGAAGATATGATGGACGATAGTAAGTAGAAGTCCACGTGAATCACTACTAAAACTATATGTCATTGATATCTTGAGACCCATCTCGCGATACACAACCCCTTACACCCTGCATTTCAGGCAATCGATTGGTTACAGCCCACAGCTGAGACTGAAGCGTTGAGGCAGATATACATGCAGGCCGTGAGTTAAACAGAGCCGACTATATGTCGAGATAAAAGCCTCATCTGGCATCGATAGAGCTGTTGACCTACTGTTTGTTTGATGTTCAGAATTATGCCCTAGCAACAACCTCTGCCTGCGCTATGTTCGCCTGGTACTTTATAAACGCTACATAGTGAGAAAAAAACCTTATTTTGTATTGTTTTTGCTATTGAGAAAACCTCACAGTTCAACAAACGAAGTTCCCATTAGGGGAATGTACGTAATCGCTAGGTTTGGTCGGCAGTTTCGTGATCGCAGTATGATGTCATCAGTAAGACAACACCTTGGAACTAGTTTCGAAGGTAATTTAAATGCCTCCCAAATCGCTAGGAGATGGAGCAGGAGTATGGGATGAGCTGCTGCCAAAGACATTTAATATTAATAGACCGGGCAAAGCAAACAAACATTTTGATCCTAAACTTATTACCAATTGGTAATAAGTTACTCAATCTAGTGTCACATCACGTCACGCGGCCTTACAAGACATTTGACATACCGTTGACTTTTGAGATCAAAATGTCTATATGAAACGTTTCCCAATGACCGCTCTATAACCTATTACTATATTTAAATCTCTCAGGCGGCTGCACTCTTCAAATTTAGTTTTATAAAGTTCATAAACAAAAAGAATGCGTTGGCCGAGAATCGAACTCGGATCAACTGCTTGGAAGGCAACTATGCTGACCATTACACCACCAACGCATGTGAAAGAACCTCCATTTCTCTCAATGTTTTATAGAACAAGAAAACAGTGTTGACACAAATGTTATTTGTAACAGAATGGTAACAATAGGGCAAGAATTAATGATAATGAAGTCACATGTGTCTGATGACTTCATTTTAGTAACGTAATTTTATTATTATAAATTACTACTCATAACATTCCAGTTTTTGCGTGTAAGCCATGATATTTGTAATCTTTCGAATCTAAAAATCTCGTAATGGACAAATGGACTAACCTAACCTAACATTAGAGCAACCTACAATAGGTTTGCACTTAGTTTTCATCCGACCTGGTGATAAGTGACAATAAGGCTTCAGGATGGAAACCGAGGATGATCAGGGACTGGCGAATGTGGAATCTTTCGAATGTAGATTGCATCAAACTCAGAATCCGTCGAATGTAGAATCTGTCAATAATAAACTATTATGGTAAAAACAGAATATGACGAAGGTGGACCAGGAGACGATGAAAACATTTATAGTATTTTTATATTTTATGGATTGATGTTAATCTGAAATAATAGTACATTTCCACACTAACGTTTCGACGCGAAACGTCTGTAAATTCAATCGAGTTTTGTCTATTGAACCAGTCTGAGCTTCTAGGAAGGAAAATGAGATCATTTACATATTCTATTTGTTCGTTATTTACTGTTATTTCGTTGGTTACTGCTTGTTGGGAATTAATCATAATTTTTGTTTTAGTTAGGTTCACCGGCTTCAACGCTTTCATCGGATAGCTGCTGCAACATTAGTCCCAGAGTTCCTGCGTCCTCTGAGAACAAAATCAAATCATCAGCAAAACGTAATGGTTCAGGTTTTCGCAATTTATATTGAGCCCATCTTTGGTCCTATTAAAAAGCGAAGGCCCGCATTCTTATTTCAAAAATATTCGAACTGAAGCAAATCCTCTTGGAACATGTCAATGCTGCAAAAAGTATCTAATTAAACAGACCGAGATCTTTGTACGGAGGTTAGTGCGGTACAGTTATCTTACACGCTCTCTGACACTTATGTCAACCTGGTAGTCTGTAATTGAGATGGTGCCTAAGAGTGTGTTGCTAATACTGCCTAGTGAATAGGCAAAAACACTAGTAATGATTTTTGAAGCATATACATGAAAAACATTTCATCATTTAATAGCACTAGTGCTTTTTGCTTTATAACTGGTTAATAAGAAAAACGCACGCTTGCCTTGTGTTTTTCAGACAACCTTCTGAAATCACGAACTTTGAGCACGCCAAACAGCTACGAAACGTATCACTTTTTGAGCACATGTATGTATGTATGAAAAAGAATTTTTTTATTATTATTACTGGTTAAATAAACGTGCAAAGAAAAATACGTGCAAAGCAGGTACAAACTCTTTACCAAAAGTTTACAATACTCGTAACAAGATATCGTCAATGGAATGTCATTATATGCTTTCCAAAAAGTAGGTTCATTCCTTTTTAAGAAAAAGTTTTTGTTGGATGGTAGCACTCTGAAAACTACAGCTAATAAGGTGCTGGATCTGCTACCTTTAATTCTGGAACACAACAGTGCTATTAACACTGTTTTCGTTGTAATGAAATTAAATTATGTTCCGCAAGTTTTCTAAGATATCGGTTCTCTAAGCTATTAACGTATACAAGAACGAATCAAAAGTAGAAAATTACGGGTGAGTGCAAATAGGGCACTACTTGTTGTTTGTTGGCTTGGTGGTCTCTGTTTATACATCAAACACCAAACTGACTTAGTTCTGCGGTTTGAGGGGAAGGGGGGTGCCTTAACTCGGGATGAAGTTTCAAATCCTTTTTTACCCGCCTCCCGCCCTTATATGTTTGTACTAAATAGTTCTAAAGCGGGCCATTCCTGACCCAACCGTTGTTTCGTCTGACACAAATTTGGAGAACCAGGCACCAACTCTCAGTATGAATCTCCCTACATATAGACAATAGATATTTATTACATACTCATACATACACATTCCTCTCATACACATCTCACACAGTAAACAGCACTTATGTATGTTACACAAAGATATTATACACTGAAAATGAAAAATGAAAATGAAAAAATGTTTATTGCATCATCTACTTACAATTAATTTACAGGTTTTGGGGTACTCCTTTTAAGCTAAGGATAGCTTGTATTAGGAGACCCCGCTCTTCTATAGTGTATACAGATTATTGTTGTGCAGATAATGCCTATGTCTAATAATTTATATTTATGTAGTTACTTAAATTTAAGGTTAAACAATAATTGGAAAGGAAAGGAGGAGTGTGAGTTATGGTGTGTGTGTGTGTGTGTTGAAATGATGTGTGTGTGTGTGTGGGGGGGGGTGTTAGTTTTAAGTTACTACCTCTAAGAGAGATTCGGTTTCTTTATACGTTTTTTCTTTTAGCCATTTTGATAAAGTATTTTTAAATTCGTAAGCAGTTTTAGGGTACAGGGTTAGATTTCTGTTTAGTTTATTATATAGGTGAGCCGATAATATATTGTACTGGTGTCGTGCAAATCTGGTTTTTCCTCGATTAGTTATAATAACGTTAGAGATTCGCCTTGTAACAGTGGTGCTAGGGTTGTACGTGAGCTTCTTATGACGCTTTAAGAGAGCAGCAATTATAAATAACTGTCTCACTGTTGGGACTTCACTGAGAGCATAAAGTTCGGTGGTTGGGAATCTATATGGTTTTGAGTACATAACTTTGAGAAGAGCTCTCTGAGCTCTCTCTAGTTCAAGGAACTTAGTTTTAGAGGCGCCGCCCCAGGCCGGGATACAGTATACTAGGACAGATTGAGCGAGCGCAGTGTATATCTTTTTGAGAAGTTCGACTGATGCGACGTGCCTGAGCGTTTTAAAAATCCAGATTAATTTCCTAGTCCTGCCCGCAATTAAGTCAAGGTGTTGATGCCAGTTTAGCCTCTGGTCAATGATTATACCTAGGTATTTAGTGTGGGATACTTTAATTATCGTTGGACATTTGCAGTTTGAGTTTGTAGAGTCTTGGCAAGAGTGAATTTTGATGTTAAATTTGACTGCTGGTTGTGAGGAATTATAAATTGCAAAGCAGATGAAGTTAGTTTTCGATGCATTAAGGGTCAGTAGATTATTGTTGAGCCACCTAGCAATTACAGCCAGACCGTTTTCAGCGCAACGCTGCACCTCGTTCCAAGTATCTCCATAAAAAACAATAGCAGTGTCGTCAGCATATGAGAAGATCTGACCATTTTTAACAGTCATGTTACAAAGGTCGTTGATGTAAGTTAAAAACAAAGTTGGGCCTAGGACACTGCCTTGTGGCACACCGTAGTTAATGTCCAACATGTCACTGGTGTGTTGTCCGATCTTAACACTTTGGGTGCGTTGCTGCAGATAGCTTTGGAACAGTGAGAGTGTTAACCCCCTGATCCCAATTGCTTCGAGTTTAGAGAGGAGTGTTGAGACAGAGACGGTGTCAAAAGCTTTTTTTAAGTCCAGAAATACAGATATACACTTTTTACCATTGTCAACTTTGTCTATTACAAAAGAGGTGAGGTCCAGTATCGCGTCTTCAGTAGAAAAGCCTTTCCTAAAGCCATATTGTCTGTTTGACAGAATGTTATATTTTTCTAGATAACTGATGATCCTGAAATTAATGAGTTTTTCTAAAATCTTCGAGATGGATGGTAAGACTGAAATGGGGCGATAATTGTTGACATCGTCTCTGTCTCCGCTCTTATATACGGGTGTTACAATTGATTGTTTGTATATACTATACACAATAATTTGTTGCCACCTGGTGATGGTTGGATGGAGGGTTCAGCGCTGTGGGACTCCTGCAGCACATGCTGAGTCAGCGCCTTTTCCGTCGACTTATTGTACTGTACCTAATTTTAGTTGTTTTTTAAATGTTTAACTTTATTTTAGTTATTTTACATAAGTACGAGTATTAGGTTTAAGTTTTCTTTTTGTATATAATTTGAGTCACCGAATAAATATGTATAATATCTATCTATTTATCTTTGTTTTTGAAAAAACTTACCGAAATGTGCGCAGCATCAAACTTTTTCCACAAAATACAATTTTTAAAACCAGTTTGTGAAAAAAAATGGTAATTAAAAATTAACATTACATATGATAGGTTTCTATGGAAATGTTTTTCTTACTTTTATAATTTTCTAGTATATTATGAACGGACAAATTTAAAGTAAAATTAGTGCACAAAATCTGATCTTTGGGCTTGTCCTAATTTCTGGACTTCTTGTGGTTAAATAAGTTTATTTATCTCAAAAGAAATTTAGATTTCACTTCATGAGATTACTGTAACAGAAATTAAAATGCTGTCATTGAGCATTCGAGAGGGTTACGGTAATGAAGTAAACAGTGCCAGTTGAATACAATAAAACAAACAATGTAAGTTAGTTTTAAAAATGTTAAACGGGAAGGTAGTTGGACAAAATACATCGATGAACTAGAATAATTATAAAAACATGAGACTATTTGAGTAGGACATTACTGTATTTTTTAATTTCTTTCTTGTAGATGTGTAGTTAAGAGATTTCTTTTAATTCTTTTGACAGTTTGTATTTCTGCTCTTGTTCTGCTCCTTCAAAACGTATATTTTCTAACCATATTTGTTTGTGTAATTGGCACTTCCTTTACTTATTAACCTAGTAAGGTACTACAGTACATATTTTGTTAGTTTTTGTTAATTTATTACGATGCTATAATCACTTATGATCGTTTATATAGAGTCAAAGCCAGCTAAAGTATTGATACCCATCATATTTCCAATAACTTATCTATGTCCTACGATAATACTTTAAAATCATTTCTCTTCCTTTTACACTGACTTTACTATCCATAATTTTTATGTAATTTTTTTGTTAAAAATGTAATTATATCTTTTCTATGAGTATGTACGTTTTTGCAGTATTTTTGCTATCAAAAATTATATTAGCCCTTGACGTGCTAATATAATCCCTCCCGCGATATTCTTGTCGGTCGGGATTAAACCAATTATTTTCGACTTAGTACCTTGTAATGCCTACTATCTATCTACTATCAGTTGGCATAGATCGCAACTTTCTGGCAATTTTCTGAAAAAAATTGACTTTTTGGACGCTGAAAGATCTTGAGAATCTATAAGTGAAGTATTTCCTTATGGCTTTATCTTCTCTTTTAAAGAATCAAAAATGCGATCCGAAAATTTTGGCCAGATAGCCTCTTAGGCTTTTCGAAAATAAAATCTAGTAATATTTCCTCAGATTATTGTTTAAGAACATAATGTATGCAAATCTGAATTGCTTTAAATAATATGTAACAAATTAGTATTTACTAGATGGACCGACGACCTGGTTAGATTTGCAGTTTGAGTTTGTAGAGTCTTGGCAAGAGTGAATTTTGATGTTAAATTTGACTGCTGGTTGTGAGGAATTATAAATTGCAAAGCAGATGAAGTTAGTTTTCGATGCATTAAGGGTCAGTAGATTATTGTTGAGCCACCTAGCAATTACAGCCAGACCGTTTTCAGCGCAACGCTGCACCTCGTTCCAAGTATCTCCATAAAAAACAATAGCAGTGTCGTCAGCATATGAGAAGATCTGACCATTTTTAACAGTCATGTTACAAAGGTCGTTGATGTAAGTTAAAAACAAAGTTGGGCCTAGGACACTGCCTTGTGGCACACCGTAGTTAATGTCCAACATGTCACTGGTGTGTTGTCCGATCTTAACACTTTGGGTGCGTTGCTGCAGATAGCTTTGGAACAGTGAGAGTGTTAACCCCCTGATCCCAATTGCTTCGAGTTTAGAGAGGAGTGTTGAGACAGAGACGGTGTCAAAAGCTTTTTTTAAGTCCAGAAATACAGATATACACTTTTTACCATTGTCAACTTTGTCTATTACAAGAGAGGTGAGGTCCAGTATCGCGTCTTCAGTAGAAAAGCCTTTCCTAAAGCCATATTGTCTGTTTGACAGAATGTTATATTTTTCTAGATAACTGATGATCCTGAAATTAATGAGTTTTTCTAAAATCTTCGAGATGGATGGTAAGACTGAAATGGGGCGATAATTGTTGACATCGTCTCTGTCTCCGCTCTTATATACGGGTGTTACAATTGATTGTTTGTATATACTATACACAATAATTTGTTGCCACCTGGTGATGGTTGGATGGAGGGTTCAGCGCTGTGGGACTCCTGCAGCACATGCTGAGTCAGCGCCTTTTCCGTCGACTTATTGTACTGTACCTAATTTTAGTTGTTTTTTAAATGTTTAACTTTATTTTAGTTATTTTACATAAGTACGAGTATTAGGTTTAAGTTTTCTTTTTGTATATAATTTGAGTCACCGAATAAATATGTATAATATCTATCTATTTATCTTTGTTTTTGAAAAAACTTACCGAAATGTGCGCAGCATCAAACTTTTTCCACAAAATACAATTTTTAAAACCAGTTTGTGAAAAAAAATGGTAATTAAAAATTAACATTACATATGATAGGTTTCTATGGAAATGTTTTTCTTACTTTTATAATTTTCTAGTATATTATGAACGGACAAATTTAAAGTAAAATTAGTGCACAAAATCTGATCTTTGGGCTTGTCCTAATTTCTGGACTTCTTGTGGTTAAATAAGTTTATTTATCTCAAAAGAAATTTAGATTTCACTTCATGAGATTACTGTAACAGAAATTAAAATGCTGTCATTGAGCATTCGAGAGGGTTACGGTAATGAAGTAAACAGTGCCAGTTGAATACAATAAAACAAACAATGTAAGTTAGTTTTAAAAATGTTAAACGGGAAGGTAGTTGGACAAAATACATCGATGAACTAGAATAATTATAAAAACATGAGACTATTTGAGTAGGACATTACTGTATTTTTTAATTTCTTTCTTGTAGATGTGTAGTTAAGAGATTTCTTTTAATTCTTTTGACAGTTTGTATTTCTGCTCTTGTTCTGCTCCTTCAAAACGTATATTTTCTAACCATATTTGTTTGTGTAATTGGCACTTCCTTTACTTATTAACCTAGTAAGGTACTACAGTACATATTTTGTTAGTTTTTGTTAATTTATTACGATGCTATAATCACTTATGATCGTTTATATAGAGTCAAAGCCAGCTAAAGTATTGATACCCATCATATTTCCAATAACTTATCTATGTCCTACGATAATACTTTAAAATCATTTCTCTTCCTTTTACACTGACTTTACTATCCATAATTTTTATGTAATTTTTTTGTTAAAAATGTAATTATATCTTTTCTATGAGTATGTACGTTTTTGCAGTATTTTTGCTATCAAAAATTATATTAGCCCTTGACGTGCTAATATAATCCCTCCCGCGATATTCTTGTCGGTCGGGATTAAACCAATTATTTTCGACTTAGTACCTTGTAATGCCTACCTGCAAAGTGACTTGTCATATGAGATCTAAATATTAATTCAAATTAATAATAGCCAACTAAATTATTGTTGGAAATTTGTTACTATTAAATGATTTTTTTACGAATCATTATAATAAGCAGTAAGCTGCACGAGTCCACAGTTGGCATAGATCGCAACTTTCTGGCAATTTTCTGAAAAAAATTGACTTTTTGGACGCTGAAAGATCTTGAGAATCTATAAGTGAAGTATTTCCTTATGGCTTTATCTTCTCTTTTAAAGAATCAAAAATGCGATCCGAAAATTTTGGCCAGATAGCCTCTTAGGCTTTTCGAAAATAAAATCTAGTAATATTTCCTCAGATTATTGTTTAAGAACATAATGTATGCAAATCTGAATTGCTTTAAATAATATGTAACAAATTAGTATTTACTAGATGGACCGACGACCTGGTTAGAGTCGCAGGGAGTCGCTGGATGCAAGTGGCTCGGGACCGGTCGATGTGGCGTACCATGAAGGAGGCCTATGTCCAGCAGTGGCCGTTTCCCGGCTGATGATGATGATGAAGAATATGTAACAGTGATATTGTAAGTTATCAAGAAGCTTTTATTTTCATATTCGAGCTCCAGATTCTCACACAAGCCACGCCCATTAGGGTTTCAATTCGCCATAATCTATGGTGGCCCGTGTTGAGCTGACGCTAAAAAGGCCATGTCTGACTGGGGCAGCGACCATTGTCAGTTTCGATGCGGAAAAGACACGAGGCGTGTCCGTTTACTGTAAAGTACAACAACCTCTTACTGCGATCGCCTGCCAAGGGTGGTGTCATGGCCAATACCCTCATGGAAAGTTCAAAGAAGCGTTCTGTGAAGAAGCTCCTCTCCAACAGAGGGATTTATGCAGCCGATTATATTTGCTAGAGTCAAATCTTGAGTTTGCTAATTAAACACCAAGCTTAAATAAAACACTGCGTTGGCCGAGAATCGAACTCGGATCAACTGCTTGGAAGGCAACTATGCTGACCATTACACCACCAACGCATGTGGTATACACTGCTTATTTACTGGTCATATTCAACAACGGAACAGCTGCATAAATATTTGAAAGCAAAATTGAAATTCACATCTTCAATCACATGCGTTGGTGGTGTAATGGTAAGCATAGTTGCCTTCCAAGCAGTTGATCCGAGTTCGATTCTCGGCCAACGCAGTGTTTTAATTAAAATTTGGATTATAATTAGCAATTTGGTATCGTCATTCATACAAAACATACGTACTAGAAGATTCTAGAAAATAATAATTATAATCACTATCCATAATTAAATATTATATCAATCCATGTCATTCCGAAAGTGTTATAAATAGCAAGGGGGACTAGCTGAATGACAGTAGGACTAATTATGCGGGCACATTTTGAATAATCGTTGCCCAGATACGAATTATAGAAAAATAATATTTAAAAAAATCATTACCTAATGATCTACTACTAAGTTTATGATGCCAAACATGAAAAGGACACTAGCGGACTGTAACTTCTTCCATTGGCCCACATCTGAACTCATAATACCCAATGAACTGTTCAGTTCAGTAGTTCTATAGTCTCTCCACATTTATTTAGGATACCAGAGCTAACGATTGTACCTACATTAGGTACAAATTCGTCATTTTGTCGAGACCATTGTTTGACAATTTCATTATCCACAACTGTACCTCTGCCTGAAGCGCGGAAACCACCGAAAACTGATCCTCATTGTGTTAGAACAAGGGTCTGGTAAATAGGCCATCTTACAATGGTCCCGCAATGAATTGTAACCAGAGTAATAATAACATCCGTCCGTCCCAAGGTTTATATTTCATGTACGTAGTCCTAAGGTCTGGATGCGTAGAGTAGAGAGGGTGCAGAGAGAACGGTCAATGCAAAAAATCGTTATTGCTCTTATTTAAGTATATGTCGAAGAAACTTTGTTCTTAGGCTAACTCAAAATATGACCCATATTTGTAGCAATCTTTAAAAAAATATGGTTGCAGTTGACTAAGCACAAACATTCTTAAAACATTCCAGCTTATGGACGTCTCCGGTGACCTCATTCTATATTGAACCTTTGTGCCTAAAAAATAAGAGATGTTATCTGCAAAGATATCCGTTAGCCGTAAGGTTGTAAGGATGTTTGTCCTCAGTGAATTGCATCCCAGAAAACATCAAACAGCATCTAAATTATTATGGCAAATCGACTCATGGAAATCTACTCATCGACCTAGTTAAGGTCGCGGGGAGTCGCTGGATGCAGGTGGCTCGAGACCGGTCAGTGTGGCACACCATGGAGAAGGACTATGTGCAGCAGTGGACGCTTCCCGGCTGATGGTGAAGACTTATGGTAAGCTGGGTTACCGTGATGGAGGATTATGGTGGAGGACCTATGTAGCTAATTATTAGCAAAATTGAATATTAACTATTAAAATTACAATTATTTTAGCGATTTAAATTATATTTGTACTTTAATAAAAACATGCTATCTCGTCCAGTCAGTGCGGGCATCCGTTTATCAGTATATTCGTTTTATGCATCAGTCCCACATTATCTTAGGTTTTATTTAGTTTGACCAACACGAAATATACAGGTTTATGCATTACTTAACAGATTTGAATAATATTTTTCAAAAGGAGGTAATGAATTTTTATCGATCAGAAATCTTTAAATCATAATCCCAAAAAGAATACATTTTGATACTTCATATGCGCTGCATCATGTCATTTTCGTAGTAGCAAGTGTGAGGATTTCATAGCGATTAATTTTAACCATCTGAGTAAACTCAAGAAAAAAGTCACATGCGTTGGTGGTGTAATGGTCAGCATAGTTGCCTTCCAAGCAGTTGATCTGAGCTCGATTCCCGGCCAACGCAGTGTGTAAGTACAGATTTAAGTGCCTTGAAAAGTGTATTTATTAACTTTGATAGATGATTTTGATTAGTTAAAAGCAAAGACATTTAATATTAATAGACCGGACAAAGCAAACAAACATTTTGATCCTAAACTTATTACCAACTGGTAATAAATTACTCAATCTAGTGTCACGTCACGTCACGCGGCCGTACAAGACATTTGATATACCATTGACTTTTGAGATCAAAATAAAATAAAAAAAATATGTTTTTATTTCTTCTCTCCACAACGTCATATATCAAGTTACATTTTAATAATACAAGTAATATAGTAGTTGTGAGAGAACTGGTTCCCAGACTAAGCTCGAGGCCTGTGCTATGGGTGACCAGGTCTACACACACGGAATTCTTGTCTCTATATATATAATAATAATAATAATAATAATAAAAGCATATTTATTTTTCTCCACAAAGTTTGTACACAAATCATAAATCACTTAATTCTATGGTCTCGTAACTTTGTGAAGACTGGCTCCTGAACTAGGATCCCCTGTGCTACAGGAACCAGGTCTCCACCACCGGACATGTGTTTTTTAAGTGACATATAGTGAAATATAGTATATTGTAAATTATCTATTATTAAAAAAATAGTTTTACATTCAAAAAAATATATATATAGTAAAAGAAGTGAGTGAGTGAGATGAATATGTGTGTATGTGTGTGTGTGTGTGTGTGTGTGTGTGTGTGTGTGTGTGTGCGCGCGCGCGTTGATTTAATATATTCTAGTTTCAGAGGGTGTAACCAAGGCTTCGGTATAATCGTAGTCCTTTGTGAGAAGCCAATTTGTAATTTTGTTTTTACATTGGTTCTTACAGAGCGGATATATATTTAATATTCTGTTAACGGTATTGTAAGCTTTAGGACCTATGTGTATGCTAAATTTTCGTGCAAAAGTTGTTATATATACACAAGTACGTGGAGTGTGTGTGGTGTGGTGTGTGTGTGTGTGTGTCTGTGTGTGTGTCTCTGTCTGTCTGTCTGTCTGTTGTTTGTTGTTGTTGTTGAAAATGTTTATATGAAACGTTTCCCAACGACCGCTCTATAACCTATTACTATATTTAAATCTCTCTGGTTAAAAGCTTTTGAAAAAGTAATAATGCAATTGTGAAATGCACACAATGAGAATGTTCTGCAATATAGATTTGGCCAATATGCGATTTTACACATTTCTCTCCACTCCTGCCTACTCTGCACACACCCCATTTAAGATGTAAACACATAAGTATAGGTAGAATCGCACTAGGGGGAGGTTTAGCAACCCCAGTCGACGCGGCGTAGCGCCGCCTCACGGACGCGAAAGGCACCGTTGCCTTTTTATTTTATATAAAAAATAACACAGGTCCTTATCAATCTCCTTTCTCCTAACCTCCTTTCTTTTCCCAGCCAGACAGTTATTTTTCATTGGAAAAACTGTGATATTTCAAATTCGGAACGCAATGCGGTCGGATTTGAAACGTCGACTGTTCTAAATTGTGTCGAAAAATTCTGGCCTCCTTTCCATGTTTTTCTTCTTTTTTTATTCGTTTTTTTAATCTAATGAAAAAGTGTTTTTTTTAGTGCTAGTTGCGGCAAAGGAGTCAATTCGGAATGCCTTCTGGATTATGATTTAAGCTGAAGTAAGTCGATTGATAAGGATCCCTATTGATTGTGTACCAAATGTGAAGCTAGCTATTTTTAGTACATATCTCATCTTATTATTATGTTACGTAAAAAGCATGCATCACGGTCGGTTTCATTCATTGTGTTTGCTTATATCATTCATTTAAAACTAATAAATATTTGAAACACGTCAATGTTAATCGTGATTTAACATGGTATATACAGCAAAAACACATGAGAATTGGGACTTTTGGATGACGGGCTTAAACATACGTTCATTGGTGAATAGAATTCATATTTTAATGCTAACTTTATAGTAACACAGTACTAGCTGTACAATTTGAACTGTAAACAATTAAAATTCAAACCATGGAGCCGAATGTATCAATAGGATAAGGTTTTTAACTGTATCAAAAATGAAATTTACACAATTTATCTTTTTTATTGTGTTGTACCCACAAGGTACCAACTTGACTAAATACTATGGTCAAACGAGGCAAAGTCTAAAATATCTAAAGCCTAGTAGATGTAAGTAAGCGAGGAATCGATCAGAGAAGTTGGTATTGTCCCAAGTCTTTTCCCATTTATGTATATTCGTGTACAAGTTCTGATTGAACCTGCAAGCTTTTTTTAAACTGTCACACACATAATCTTTATTTTTGTAAATACTCGTAGCACAGAAATCTCATATTTGTAACGTATTAAAACGAAACGTTTTGCCACTCGTAATTTTAAAACTATTCCATGCGGAACTTTTCTAATGGAAAATAGCTACTTAGAGGTATATTTTTTTAACTAATTAAATTGTACTGTAAATTAAAACACTGCGTTGGCCGAGAATCGAACTCGGATCAACTGCTTGGAAGGCAACTATGCTGACCATTACACCACCAACGCATGTGATTAATGACCTTAATTTCAGTTTTGCTTTCAAATGTTTATACAGCTGTTCCATTGTTGAATATGACGAGTAAATTAGTGGTGTTCACTACATGCGTTGGTGGTGTAATGGTCAGCATAGTTGCCTTCCAAGCAGTTGATCCGAGTTCGATTCTCGGCCAACGCAGTGTTTTAATTTGTAGTGAAATATAATTAGCAATTAAGTCAACTGCTTACCAAAATCATAGAAGGTCAAAAAGAATAATATTAGCAGAAATAACCACCACGCCTGGAGAGTGAGTTAGTGTAAAATGGACGGTATTATGATACGATGACGTGCCCCACGAACTTGTAGGTATTTTAAGAACACTACCTTAGTTGATAAATAATTTCAACTGACATAAAAAACTACTAGATTGGCAGACAACCTGGTTAAGGTCGCGGGGAGTCGCTGGATGCAAATGGCTCGGTACCGGTCAACGTTGCATACCACGATGAAGGTCTATGTCCACAGTGGCCGTTTACCGGCCGATGATGATGATGACATCAAAACTGCGTTGTCTGAGAATCAAACTCAGATCAACAGCTTACACACCACCAACAAATGTAATTTTAGAACTACGACAAATCTAAGCCACAAGGTTTCAATTTTTATAATATAGTAACTTCCTTCGGAACGAAATGATCCATCAGAGAACCAATCACCGTATTAGCAAGCTGAAGTGGCAGTGGGCTGGTCATTTTTTTTGGTCTGGTCATATTTGCTGAAGGACAGACAGTCGCTGGAGCAGACGAGTCCTCGAGTGGAGACCACGCCTAGGCAAACGTAGTGTAGGACGTCTCCCGGCGAGGTAGAAAGACGACTTACGTAGGGTTGCCGGACGTGAATGGATACGGAGAGCAGAGGACCGAATAGTGTGGCGCACTCGGGAGATGTCCAGCAGTGGACTGCCGCAGGCTGTACATGATGAACTTCCTTTAGTATAACAAATCAGTTTCATAGTTTTCGGATAGAGTCACAAACATTATCCTTAACTTTAGTAAAAGTAGCATAGGACTGGGATTATAATATGTACTATAGAAATAAAAACGTTTAAATGAGACGCCCGGGCGGATTTGACGAACGCGAACGGTATTTAGCTTATGTTTGAAAAACGCCGCCTCAAAAACACAAGGCAAAGTCTAAAGGCTACAAAAGTACAGCAACAATCCTTAATGGTCGCTACACCCTTGACCCGTGGGTCAGTTACACGGAAATCTAAAGCGTACAATAGAACTGTTGTCGTCATCAGTTTCATGCCATCATATTAAGCCATAATTTAATATCCCTTCTTGACCAATTGTTCTAACAGAAGAACCATGCATTTACTGAGTTCATAATCCACCGATTCGAACAAACAATTGGTTATTATTATTATTTTATTACAATATGAACATTACAGTGTAAATCAAGTCATTAATATTTCTACAAAACAGTGAAGAGGTACTTATATGCCAAAGGCATTCTCACAGAATGTGTCTCGCTTTTTCGTTTAAAATGCACACTAAAAAGGATTGGAATTCACTGCCAATATGTGTGTTCCCGTGGTAGCTCAGTTGGGTAGAGCTTCAGTCGTTGAACAATTCAGATCTGGGTTTGATCCTGGCTCGTACAAATGAGTTCCGATTTGTTATTTATGTACGAATGATAAAAATCATTACCATTGGCTTTTCGGTGAAGGAAAACATCGTAAACAAACCTGCAAACACCTGAGTAGAAATTCAAAGGTGTGTGTGTGAAGTCTACCAATCCGCACTGGTCCCGCGTGCCTATGCTCTGCCTCATACAGTCTCTGTAGGAGAGTAGGGCTGAGCCCCTGCAGTGGGGACATATATGGGCTGTTGATGATTGATCTGTGTTCCCGTAGAGCTACAATTAATAAAATACCATAGTGTTATGGAAAATATCTATGTTATACTACCTCTAGATCCTCAGTTTGAAATTGTGAAAGTTTGGATAGAGGATTGGATAGAGTTCCATCCATGATTTAAGAAAAAAAATTTCTACTCCTCACTTACTAAACGGCTCAACCTACTCTATGACAATGACAATATGACACTTTTATAGCACACGTCTAAGAACTAAACCACTTCTATTGGCGCGTAAGATTTCTAGGGTCAGGCCCCTTTACGGGTAAAAGTTAGCTTCGGACTGCGAGGGGACCACAAATTTTTCGCGATGCGGGCCTCCCCCTTCAAAGGGTCAACCCCCCTTTTATGACCCTTCCAAAGTCTGCAGGGTAACAAAAGAGAAAGGGTAAAGATACCATAAGATAGGTATGGTAAAGATAGACGTTAGGTAAAAATGGCGAATCGTATTGGTTTTTTGCGAGATACTGTTCGAAAATGACCACCCCATGTCGTCCCGTGGTCGCGAAAGACGACTAAGGATTTATTGTAGAAGACAGGGCACATATAACCAACTTACTGTAACCAATATTTCCCTGCTGAGGTGAATAAGTAAAATCTCCTAAAGGTTATGTCCAAGAGTGGACTTAACTCGCACTTGTACGGTGTTTTTTTTTGTTCTTCTCTGTTTGTGTCGATCTCTCTGATCTATCAGTATCAAAAAATATTGCGAAAACGTGCATTAGACTATAATCGAATTATCTCCGCTTTCATAGGAAGAAGCGGTTGTAGGTAGCAGTTCGAACCGCTCGCTCTGAGCTCTGGATACCACCAAGAATTCATTAATTTTCAATGGAACTCGGTTGTACGTAAACAAATACAATCACCGTCCATTGTTGTTTCAATTTATACTGCAAACAAACCGAGGGTAGTTAGGCATTGTGCACATCTACTTATAGAAACGCTGCGGTTGGTTCATTTGTTTATAAGGCTGCGAACATACGATCAAAAACGGAACCGTAATAAAATCACTTAGATGTCTGCTAGTAAACTGCTGTAGCTATCTAGTTCAAATTTCGAATCGTTATGGGAAATAATGACAAACAGCCTGCGGAGCACAGGATTTTATTTTATTTTAATAGGAAGAAAAAAATAGGAAATTTGAAAGTGTAGTTACTAGGGACGACTTTGTTTGTACATTTTTAATCAGATTTTAGTAGTAGTAACTGAAACAATCATAGTACATAGGAATTAATGTTGATATTATAAGAAAAACTAAGCAATATTTCGATCTTGTACAGTTTTAGAAAAATGATCCCAAAACCTTGAAAAACAAACTGAGTGAGCCACATAAAAGTGATCCTTTTAAAGTTTTTTGTCATGGTTGGGTCAATTTGCACTAAGCCGAGTTTTTTCAAATAAAATGGCGACCGTAAAATTCAAAACGCATAAAGTTTTAATGTCTCTAACTGCAATTTTTAACTTGCTATCTTTTTAATTTATTTTTTTACGCAGTCAGATATATTTCAATATTAGTTTTTAGCTATCGTTAGGAACTCTGGGCCTACCACTTTTGTTTCGTTTCATTGTTGTTTGAATCTGAAATTTGAATTTTAAACGGATTTTAATCGGTCGTTTTTATTGGTACCAACTGTTGAGCGAGTCCGACTCGCACTGGAGCGGTTTTTTCTTTAAATATCCGCCTAGTTTCGTGCGGTATGTCTGCATAAGCCCTATAATCTTTATGAAGCAGGTGCTACCGAGCGGTCCGGGCTCCACAAAGCAGCGTTAGTTTACAGCTTATGTTCTTAGCTGTATAAAATAGGGAGCTTATTTCTTAACGCTATCGCTAGATATTCTACAGAGATTTAACCACCTTCGTAGCGCAGTGCCTACATAGTTGAACTTGTGGTTGCACTCTTAATACCACGGTTAAAGGTTTGATTTCTAGTGTAGGCTAATTATTTTTAAATATCTATCCTGCTAGATACCATAGTGAGCCTAATGATGCCGCCAAACAACATTTGTAATAGCACTTTCGAGTTCCGATAATGGAATGCAACCAGAAGCGCCTCAACAATGTGAGGCTTCTACATTTCATTTGAGCTTATCTCACCCGATGATAAATTTATTGTTTATTGCACATATAAAATAAAAATAGTAAGATACTAAAAAAATTAAATTATTTTTATTAGAGACGTGCTCATCCATGAACTTTAAATAATGAGGGGCTAGGCTATGTTATCTTTTCATTACCGGAGCACAACAGTGCTATTAAAATTGCTGCCATCAGGCAGACTTAGATATCATGGTGGTAGCTAGCGATTCGGACATAAATAAATGCCCTACCTCCAACCAAAATAATGATGATTATAATCATTAATAAATACGCACATTTCTGTAATGACTACAATAATTTAATAAATTTGCATTTCCCTTCACCGTTAATTTTCATCTGGAACATAAATCCTTGTTTCTGTAATACTGAAAACAGTTTCTACGGGCGATGATAAATTAGCGAGGAATTTACTGTGTCAGATTATATGAAATAATCTAATAGATGTATTTGTTATGAGATGTATTTTTACGTGGTAACATTCAATTTGTTTGCCTTAGTTTCAATATTGCAAAATAAAATTAATAATACAAAAATCACGCAGGTGTTGCAAACTTAAAACGAGATTTTTTAAAGAAGAAAAAATTTTTTTTTTATATTCAGCAAGTTGTAGATGATTGGTAAAATCTTAGCCTTTTTTCTTTTGTTTAAAATAAAATCAACCCCTGTCATTCGTAGTCAGACATCTTACACAAATAAAAACGAGTAACAAATTTATTAATGCGTTCAAAAAGAACTAGAAACCGACTTCAACTGCCCTAACAGTCTACAGCATTCATTTCCTAAAATATTCAACCTTAGAGGTAGATTATGGGTATATTATATTTGGATAAAATTTATATGGGACCACACGGAGATATCAAATAAAGAAAGAATAATAAAAATCAGTTCACAACGTAGAAAGTTCTGTGGTAATAACTGCACTCTGGGTGAGGCCAAATATAAGATGACCAATTGGCTTTTGACACAAAATTATAGTGCCACGGAGGAAATTCTCACAATATTACAGTAGCAGAACACACACACATACACACTAATATGTCATGAATTCCCTACCATTTATTTGAATTGTATTCAGTTAGTTAATTAATCTTCCTCATGTAAAAATAATAAGTTACTTGTTCTCCAAAATTGTCTTCCCGCAACACACGTCTCCTGGTGCGGGAGATAATGTAAATTGTATTTGTTTGTAATTATCAGGAAAATAAACATTTTTGTATTTGTATTAATATAAAAAACATACAGTCGAATTGAGAATCTCCTCCTTTTTTTGAAATCGGTTGATAAATGTAAGGTTGGTTGTGTGAAAAGAGTTTCTACTGCCTGAAAGAGTGTTTTGTTTTTATTTAATTGTTCGTAACAGTAACTTGATTATTCATTGTGTTTTTTGCAAATCTATGTTTGTTATGTTTAATTAGAATATATACTCGACACAAAATAATAACTATAAAACTTATCTAAGATTTATTACGTGCTGAATTTGATCCGAGAGCCAGCTGCAAAGATCAAATGCAACTTCCCCATAATTATTCCGATGCAGTTGTGCCGACTGCAATCAAAACACACTGTGGCTGAATTTCTGCAAATCTCCTGTCTTTGCCCTTATATATAACATACATTTCTAGAAATAAATTGATTTTCTTTTTCTTTGATAAATGCAGCAATGCCTTTACTGTCGATCTATTCTATGCTACCGAGCTCGGTCTATTTATTTTAAATAGTCTAATGTTGGAGAAGGTTTTTGCCTCTTAGCCACCTGAAACGTTTGCGGTCACTTTTTGTAATCCCCAAGACGCATTTGTCAGCTGTCACGGGCACTAACGATGGCCATTTTGCGAAATGACTGAATTTTTTCGTAAAAAGTTTTGCCCTAAGGGTTTTAATAGGCAGTATCGAACGTAACAGAATTGTTGCAAATTGATCATTTCACATTTAAATTATAAACATGTTATACATTGTAGCTTTTAGGTGATTTGCAATACAACCGTATTGTCATTTAACTGCAATTTTTTAAACTTCCGTTGCTCTGGTGTCTATTCGCTTGGCCTCGTAATCCGTAGGGTTTGATTCGATTCCCAGTGACATTTACCAGGTCGTCGATTCATGTAGTAAACATCGGACCGAGCAAGAATTTCCCGTGGGATACTTTCCGTAGAATTGTATAATCACGGGCAAAACTTGTACTTACATACAAATGGATTACCCTTTTTACTCTGTGACACAAACCCTCTTTAGCTATAGCGTTGGAATTCCCGGTGGTATACTGGCGCCGGATAGTTCCACGTACTAAATCACTTTGACGGGAAACTTTTCCACGTCCGCTGCTTCCAACACGAGTAAGTAACGTGCGAGAACATTTTAACTACATTATATAAGTATTGGGAATTTTTACCGTAACTTCGCCTGCTTTATCCCACGGGAATTCGTTCAGAGATCGGATTATAATGTCACGAAATGCACATGCGCACGCACACACACGCGATAAGTTGTTTCAAATTCGGCCTGCACTTGTACACTATTTATAAAATCAAGTAATAATCTAAATATGTATAGAAAAATACTATAATTACATTTTTGCATATACGAGTACTCGTATTTTGATTGTACAAAATTATTCTTTTTGTTGTAAGTGACAGCGTCAAATGTCATTTTATTGACGCCATCTTTGCTTTCAACGTCGAGTCTTATAGGTATCGTGTGTTTTATATGTTTTGGTACAAACAAACTAAGGCAAAATATACAAAAATGGTAGCTAAATAACTTTTATTTGATAATGTCCTTTTAAAATTATTAGTGTACAATCCAGGCCTTGGCGCCATACATTCGCGGAACGTGTCATTGAACCAGAATAAATACAATTTATAGGCTCAGGAGTTCCGCAATTTCATAACCGGAAGCAAATGTTACATCCGCACTTCGTTGATTGGCAACGTTTCAGCGGAATCGCGGCTGTGACGTGGCTAAATCATAGCTGGGATATGGCTAAACCTTAGCTGGAACGTGGTTGGAATATGGCTGGAACCTACACGAATAGAGCACGTCTATGCATAGAATTTGAATATGTAATGTAATCAAATGTAAAGGCGGCGAGCGCATGTTAGCGCTATCGGGAATTCGCCACGGATTACAGATTCATTGAGCATATGCAGTCTCCAAAAGCTTCATTGAGACAGCTAGATGTATAATTAACATATTTTGTATGTTCTTCTGTAATCCATGGTAGCTCAGTTGGGTAGAGCATCAGTTCTTGAACAATCGAGGTCTGGGTTCGATCCTGGCTTCATACCAATGAGTTCAAATTTGGAATTTGTGTACGAATGATATTACCATTGGCTTTTCGGTGAAGGAAAACATAGCGAGATGGATATGGAAATGGTAAGTGGATAAAACCAAGTTACGGAATCAGTTAGACACTCGACCAAGCCTTGAGTATAGTAGTTATAAACTGTTTGTTTCCCATAGATAAATAGAAATAAATAAATAAGAAAAAACGTTCCGTTCTCCGTCAATGTATCCACCGAAAAAATTCAATTTAGTGTCGAAAATGACAGCTAATGCCACGTTGCCAAAACGTTCACGAAAAGTACCCTTAACCGTGTTCCCCCAGCATCTGCCAATCACCCGTCGATAGAATAGAAAGCAATAACAGAATTCCACTAAACCGGGTGTATAATAAAATAAAATAAAAAAGACGCTCGGAGGAATTCCCACTTTGCTGTATTCCGGCTGGCACTCGAGTTTACGAGTGATGTGACCTGCCAAGTGTGAGTTGTCGAGAAACTGGGTTAGTGTGATGCTCGAGATACGAGCGGGCCGGGGTTATCGATATATCATCATACTTGACTGCATGTCGGATAGATCGAACATCCTCCGTGTCGCAGTTACATGAGTGTTAGCACAGGTCCCGGGTTCGATTTCTGGTGGGGATATTCTGTCAAATATCACTTTGTGAGACTTTCCGAGTTTGATGATAGCAATGCAGGCTGTCTCTTGATCGTAACGCACAACTCTGTGGTATAAAGGTGTGGTAGTCATACGGTGCTGGAGATTTAATCGAGTGAAAAACGTCTAGACTGGTCTCCCGATCCGTCGAAGTCTGCGTCAGCGGCGCGGAGCAATCGCGGTGCAATGTGGAGCGGATCCGCCGCACAGCGCGGCGTCGTTCTCGTTCAACGCTTCGGTGTGCGTCACGGGTTGTCAACGGATTTTTTGAGATAATTTAATATCACATCACACAACAACACGTCTACTTTGGTAGCTGCCGCAAAATCAAATGACCTAATTGTCTGAAAAGTTCCCTGGTTCGGAAGGTAGTAGCTACATGAGCCGTGTCAGAAGACTATGGTGACTCAAAAACTCTGGAACTAGGGTGTGTGATTTGGTGCGTTGTGCGACGACAGCGAGCAGACTACTGCGACTGCCCCACACCCTGCGTGCGCTTGCGCATCGTGCTGTAGAAGCTACCTCGGCAAACATCCCTGAAGCGCGTCAGAAGCGAGGCAGCCGCAGCAAAGCCCTGAGTGCGTTATGCGAAACGTTTGTCCTTTGCGGTGCTTTGCGTGTACGAAACCCGAGGGCTTCTCGTGTAGAATACAATACATACAGTACAATGGGCTCAAAACAGTGTACTTTCTAACTTTTTAAAGAAAAAGAAACCGACCGAAATTTCCCTAAAAGTCTACTTTTGTTCAGGCAAATTTAATATTTTTTCATTTACTCATGGATGCCATTGTCAGAACTGAAGCAAATTGAAATGGGACCACACAAAAGCACCAACTTTCAAATACAAAAAAAGAATCATCCAAATCGGTTCACCCAGTCAAAAATTCTGAGGTAACAAACATAAAAAAAGAAGAAGAAAAACAACGGAAAAAACCATACCCGTTGAATTAAGAACCTCCTATTTTTTGAAGTCTGTTGAAAATAGATTGAAAACTAAATATATTTTTATACTGCCAAATAAGTAAGCTACTCGTACTAAATCTTAGATTTCAAATAACAGACGCTGTAACCATCGCCGGAACTTTTGCCAATATGTATGTAAAAATGGATTTTGTATCTTAGTACGTACCTACCAAACTAGAAATGGAAACTAGTGAATTGAGGACAGACTTTTGTGTGTCTTGATGAATAGAAACCGCCAAGGACACGTTTCAATAGCTAGCGTAGCTTGGTTCAAAAATATTATTTTGCAGTCTATTTTATCGACAAATCATGCTCATCACTACGTCCCTTGGCGCAGTGCGGTACGAAACTTAACTGTCCATCGATATAAATGTCTTTGAAACGTTTAGGCACAACTTTAGTCATTTAGAAAATTTTAGTGAATGCGAAATGGTTTTCTTCTAAATTTCGGTAAATATATTCTTGGTTGTATTAGAGCAGACGGTTTACACTCCGAAAGCAAGACAGCTGCAACATTGCAGTTAGGTTGCTGTTTATAAGCAGATGGATCAACTGCATTAGGACTGCAAATAAATACGTTCAGGTGCTGTATAATGTAATGCATATGTATAAAATCATTATGAAATTATTTAAAGTTACTATTTATATTCAGTATATTCAGTATCCGTAGGGCATAGGAGTGTGCAAACACAAACACACACACGCACACACACACACACACACACACACACACACACACACACACACACACACGAGCATAGCAAACTTAGCAAATTTGCCACGAACATCTTACAGAAAAACCATAGGAACAAATCTGAAAAGGGGCCGTCCATAAATTACGTCATCGATTTTTTCAGATTTTAGACCCCCCCTATAATCATCCTATCGTCATTTCTTAATGACCCCCCCCCCCCCTTCTCCCAAAATTGACGTCATTACTAGTTTGACAAAATAAAACATTGCAGATTTGAGAAAAATAGGGTATTATATGATTAAAACACTTGGTTAATATAATAATCAATAGAATCACCTTTTTTACTTTGGCAATAATCATTGATATAATATAACTATTTATTTTTTACTTTTCTTTGGATAACTCGTTTAATAAACACAGTGTCGCATACAAACTATTTTCATAGGTACGATGTTATTTATAGTTTAAAAAAATAATGTAGACATGCCTTGACCTTGTAATACATAAATAATGAGTTCAATAATTAATACCATTAAATTCTTGCAAAATATCACAAGAACATTATCTTTCCTTAGTATGAGACATGTATTTAAGTATAAGTATAGTATTAATATGTACTTTTATTAATTATGTAATGTTGTAGTTATTATTTAAGTATTGTTTTTATTATCAATACACAGTATAAAACAAAGTCGCTTTCGCTGTCTGTCCCTATGTATGCTTAGATCTTTAAAACTACGCAACTGATTTTGATGCGGTTTTTTCAAATAGATAGACTGATTCTTAAAGAAGGTTTATATGTATAATACATGTAAGTACCACGGGCGAAGCCGGGGCGGGCAGCTAGTATTTTACTAGGTGTGCTGGAAGAAATTTCTTTTTAGAAATAATCTTTTTGTACGTGAAAAATAAACTATAAATAAATAAATAACAATGACGTCAATTTCGAAACACCCCCCCCCCCCCCCCCCCCATTTATCATTTACCGTCATCCGCAGACCAACCCCTCCCCCCCTAATTTAGAATGACGTAATATATGTACGGCCCCAAATCAGTTTTTTTTAATACACACTAAAAATAACATTTTTATGTTTACAAACTTAACGTTGCAGTTGAAAGCCATACATCGGGTATGTCACTTAGCTGCACTTACATTTTCGGTAGAGCATTGTTGGGTGCATATTACCGTACCTATTATTTATGATTTTCAGCGTGTTAATTATTCATATTCTGTACGGAGCCCTCGGTGCGCGAGTCTGACTCGCACTTAGTTTTAAGGAATTAAATGTTTATATTCTACTGTTCCAAAAGAAAGTTACTTTCATTTCAATTTGGAAAAATGTCACAAAATAACTGTTTATAATGAAAACTTACACTCTATCCATATCTCGACGCGGTATCGGGCTGGGAAATCGGAAAACTCCACAAAAAAATTACTGAATACCGTTTTAATTTCCGTCGGATTTTCCGGGCTGTGCCGATATGGCGGGCCACCGACGCGCCATTATTTGGTGCAATATATTATTATAACTTTTTTTATATTACGTACATTATTCTTCACACATATACGGGAGTGTGTGTTTACGGAACGCCAGATTGAAGTTATGCGTCGTTTGACAACACACAAAACCTCACACTTTCCCGTACCGCTCTCATACCTTAGGAATAAACTCAGCTATGCGTTAGACCTGTAATACATATAATAGAAGATAAATGTTCCTTCATTCGTGTAATTGTACAAGCTGCCCGGATATGTTCACGAGTGTGGAAACACGATTTGTGGACGCGATTTCCTTTATGATTACTTCTAGTTTCATTGTTTGATTCCTTACGTTTTAAAAGTCGTAGAATAATTGGAAATTTTTTCATCGCGATAATCCTAGGAGGATTGTAAAGGACCAGGGCTGGTACCATGAAAAAAGACCGATCTAATTCTGTTTATGGCCCCACCACACCTAACGATTCTGTTCCCTAGATCAGATAAGAATCCGGGTTGATCGCGCCACACTTACCGGTTGCCAGGCTTTCTTGATTTGCGCTCAGTCGTAACCTAGCACTTGCCGAGAGACGTACTAGTTTACCTTTTACTTCGGCTGTGTTGGTAGTGCACAACTGTAAGCGTACCGAGGCAAAATATCCGGCTCCGGGTTGCAACCGGCCAGTGTGCCACGATGTAAGGAGTTTGTATGTAATTCTCGCCTCTTTCTGACCGGCCAGAACGTTCTTACCGAGAATGATGACCGGTGCTTGACGGAGTGGGTAGACAGGTGTGTCAAGATTGGGACATTATGTATGGCATTCAATTCTGTGCTGTTCTGATCTAGGTAGATCAGAACAGCAAAGATAGATGTGTCCCTAAGTTTAACCTGGGAACTCAGGATTGTGGCTACAGCTACTAGAACACGGAGGCAGTGGAACTATATCGCCAGTTTACATAATCTATCTCTCAGTTGATCTGCCTATTGCTACGTGCAGAACATTTCGCCTGAGTCGATCTCAAGTCGGCTATAATCAATTCGGAACACCTGAGTAAACAAAACTGAGTTGATTTCGTATTGATCGCGCTCAGTCTTCAATCTCGATTCAAATCAGAATGTGTATTGTCTGTAATTGAGCATGAATTGTAAATGCTATTTAAAGTAGTTGTAAAATTCT
Organism: Carcina quercana; assembly: GCA_910589575.2. Lineage (NCBI taxonomy): Eukaryota > Metazoa > Arthropoda > Insecta > Lepidoptera > Depressariidae > Carcina > Carcina quercana. The sequence continues at coordinate 8,726,974 of OU342449.1, read as the reverse complement.
CAATGAATGTCACATGCGTTGGTGGTGTAATGGTCAGCATAGTTGCCTTCCAAGCAGTTGATCCGAGTTCGATTCTCGGCCAACGCAGTGTTTTTGTTACTAGAGTCAAACATTTCGCTTGCTTGCGACGAAGCTGACATTATCCTTGAATTAAAACTACGAAAGAAAAGCAATAATTATTAGCGAGGTCTCTATCTTGTATAATTATTGAGAAGTCATCAATAAAACTTTGACAAACTTAGTTATGCGGTCGGGAAAATGAACCTTATTTCAAGGGTACGTTTCTTTCATTCAGCAGACGTGTCTCGTATTCAAACTATATTTGCTTTCAAAGCCTAACAGATTGCAGTGGTACTCTTTTCATTTGTCACCTAATATACGCCGCACCGTAAAAAGCAGTCAGCTTTCATTCCATTTGTTTGTTTGGTCAATAAATTGTCACGACAGGCGTGTGGGGACACAAAAAGCTCATGTTGGCACTCGCTCGATAATTACTTACGTGGACGTGTCGAAACATGTTAAAATAATGGACAGTTTGATGGGAAAATAGTGGGAAAAGCAAACACAGGTGTGGTGCGGGCTGCGTGAGGAAAATCAGCCTGGAAATGTGACGGTCAAACCCAATTTAACTGCATCCGGCAGGTAGCTACACAATTTTAATGCTCATCTGTGTCGAAGTCAGAATTTCGCGGACTAGTTTGACACAAGTGTGTAAAAAATATTTCTGTAAATTATTTATTTCTCGCGGGCTTAACCAACTTTTTTAGGCCGTGAATGTATATTCCCATATTTTAATAGTTATTCTACTATTCGGCGCGAAGACAAATTTAAAAATCAAAGATAATAAAAATCGGTTGAGCAGTGTTTGAGTTACAAATGTTGTGTCCAACCCGGCTTTGTTTTATTATATACAAATAGTGAAGTACCCATGACAATGTTTCATTAAGGGTAGGTTTAGTAATTAAAATTGCGGAACTATCAGAAGCACACTGTGCGAACCGTGGCAGCATTCGCGTCCCATGTACTGTCAAAGTAGTCCGCGATATTATGGCGTCGACTACGCTACCATAATAAAACCAGAGAATACTTTACTCGTGTGATAAAAAAGTAAGTGTAACCGTCTACCAAGTGATACAAAGTGAAGTGAAGAGGATAATAGGCATCATCAAATATTCAATATTGCTACTAGACGCCATTATGAGTAGCTTGTAATTTTGCACATTGAAAAATCATATAAGAAATGGGATATTATAAATTGCATATCAAATAAATAATCGCCTATCAATACATACTCATCATTTATATTCTTTTTTACATCAAATAACTTACTTCACTACAAATAAACTAAATGTTTAACAAAACTCAAACTGCAGATAATTCGAAATTTTACATCAATATGACATTACTTTTTTCCTCATAATGCAATACAGTTAAATTTATTTTTGTACAAAAATACTACATACATAGCATAAATACTGACTGCACAGCAAATTTTTCATATTTCATAGCAAAATAACTATCCCAGTCGCATATTAACCAATAAGTACAACAAAACCTGTTCATCATATTTGTCTTAATTTTCAAGTAGCCATGCTCGGCAAATTTAATGATTATTATACCAAAAAAAATCCTTTTGCATTGCATTATTTCTAAAAGCAGAACAAATTAACTGAAAAAGGCGCTTTTTCGTCACTGGAGTGCAGAGTGGCGCGATTGAGTAAGATAGAGATAGCACTAGGTCGTGTCGTCGGGAGTTAACCGTATATCTCGCGCGTAAGAGCGAAATAGAAATATTTCGTCAGTGTATGTGTCGTTTTACACAATCCGCGTGTATTTGTTTGTTTATATTCATTCGGTGTTACGTTGCGCCGGCGACCCGGAAAGATAATCTTATAAAAACAATAATTGCAATATTTGTGTGTAATTAGTGTGCATTTGACTTTTGAGTTTATCTAATGTTAATTTACTGATGATATACCATGGAATCATCAAGTAATATACAACAACAAAGTGATGTTCCTGTGTATTGTTCGGACAGTGAACCTGAGTCACAAGAGGAGCCATGTACCAAACGAACGAGAAAAGGTGGCCTAGACTGGATATTTGTCAAAAAGTTCGTAACTTTTGACGAAGCACAACAATTTCTTCGAGATGAAAAGATTTGGACTGCTAAATTTACTCACACGACAGAAGAAGGTAAAAAACAGTATTACCGTTGCAACAAAGTTAAATACCGAGGCCCTCAGTGTGCAGCACAAATTTATTTGCTTTTTGAGTCAAACTCCGATGCTGTCTTACTGTACCGTACAAGCAGCGATCATGATCATGAGATTATTGGGACCAAAAATGATTATGGCATAACCCAAGAAACAAAGGACGAAATTAATAAGCTATACGCATTGCATTTAAAGCCAAAAGCTATTTTAGCACGTCTGAGTGAAATAAATGGTATTAAAGTTCCCTCAAAAAAGCAACTAAATAATTATCTTTCTGACCGTCGCAGAGTTGTTTATGGCCCTTCTACAATCAGTCTGGGAGAGTTAGAGCAATGGTTAATAAATAAATCCGAAATACCTGAGGACGATAATGAACCATATGTAATTTATTACTACGTGTACGAGGATGATGATAATACAACCTTTCGTTTTGCGATCGGAACAAAATCTTTGTTAAAATTAGCAACTTTAGCTACCAACTTGCATGCAGACGCCACGTACAAACTTACATGGCAGGGGTTTCCAGTATTAGTGGTTGGCACAACTGATAAAGCAAAGCGATTCCATCCTCTTTGTATGGCGATTTCAAGTTCAGAGCGTAAAGAAGATTTTGTAGTGCTGTTCGATGCACTCAAAAGGGGCGCTTTAACTCTTTATGATTTTAATATAGAACCAAAAGCACTTATTTGCGACGCAGCAAAAAGCATTCAAAACGCTTTTCAAGAAGTGTTTGGCACAGAGGCTACTATTAAAATGTGTTGGGCACACGCAAAAAAAAACATACAAAAAAAAGTAGAAAAATTGGTTGAGAAGAAAAAACAGAAGGAATTGTTGGATGATATAGATTTGTTGCATTCAGCTACCTCTTCTACATTATTTCAACGAGCGTTAACTGCGTTTTTACATAAACACGCAAAAGAAGAGCAATTCATATCATATTTCAAACAGGAGTGGGTTTCGCTCAATCCAAATTGGTATCTTGGATCAGCCGAAGGTTCTCCAGTGACAAACAATGCACTAGAGTCATTCAATAGAAGTATAAAAGACAGCCACACATTACGAGAACGACTTCCTTTGTCTAGATTCATCTCAGTCGCAACAAATATGGTCAAGGAATGGTCGAAAGATCACAAACCAGAGACATTTAAAACTTTACCTCCGATAGAACTGAAAGACTGGACTCTTGCATATCAATGGGCAAAACTTGACAAGAATGTAAAATTTTTAGAATCTGATTCCGGACTAAATACTTATATAGTTAGAAGCTCAACAGCAAGTGACATGACATTTACTCAAGATTGGGACACTTTTGATGGTTACAAAAAAAACGCTTTCGCATATTGGAGAGTTGCTTTGCCCACCCAACAAACCGCCTGGGTCAACGGAAAATGCACCTGCCCCATTTTTTTTAAGAACTACATGTGCAAGCATATCATCGGACTTGCGATCCGACTCAAGTACGTGGCGCCACCTGCAGAAGCTAAAAATGTGCCTATTGGCCAAAAAAGGAAGCGTGGACGCCCCGCGAAAGCAAGACCTGCTTTAATAATTCAATAAATTACAATTTTGTATCTAATTTTATATATTTTTTGCTGATCTCATTATGTGGTAATTAATAAATAATAAGACGACTGTGATTAATAAAACGCTGTTTTATTTAGAAAAACTGCTGTAAATAATATAAAAATAGAAGCTATATTTAAAAGAAAAAGAGTTAACAGGTATAATGTGCATTAAGATTATTAGCTGTGCATTGATGAAAAAGCTTTTGCTTTAGGAAAAATCGCTGTTCGCTGCGAAAATAAATTGTAGTGTGTTTAGTGATATTTTGAGTTGAATATTATGCTGTGCAATCAGTAATTTTGATGGGAATTTGGAATCTTATTGCATAGAAAAAGGATATTTTTTGATTTGCGTTTAAATACTACCCATAAGAAATGTGGAGAAAAGCAAGTGGCCAGTATCCAGTATAAAAATGGTTGAGTTGGTCTAGATAGGTTCGGGGATTTGGGGTAAGGTTTGACTGGATGTAGTTGGCACAGTTGGAAGGATAAATACCAGATATGAATGATGCATAGAGAACAAGCGGATGGGTGTGCCAGTCAAGTCGCGGAAGAAACATATTTTTTTCCTTGACTTGGCAAACTACACCGAAGGGGTTTTAGATCATGGAAATCGGGCATCTCCCGAAATACTCCAACATCTTTGACAGATTTCCCTTCCGCAAAACAGGTCGTAGTGACGATGTTGTCATCGATGCTACGTGTTAGTCTAGAAGCTTTCCATTCAATCACAGCAATGTTTCTGAAGTATGTTAAAGTTGCTATCCTTGTCTCTATAAATGTATCTCACAATCTATGATATTCTATGCTATATGCTGTGTATAAACCGTTCACAAGGTATACACAATATGAAACAATACAATATTTTGGCGCAGTGCGGACTCTGTGCGGAGGCCTGCCAACTGTATACATATCTACTTGTAATTGATTTACATTTAATCCCACACAAGCGTTTTCATTATCCACTGTAAAGTCCACGTCTGGGCATGAGCCGTACCATAGACATAAATCTACAAAAAATCATCCTGAACTCCAACAACGAAAAGCTGTATAAACATCTGAAAACAGAACTGATATTCACGTCATCACTTGTTACACAATTGCTAATTAAATTCAAACCATTAATAAAACACTGCGTTGGCCGAGAATCGAACTCGGATCAACTGCTTGGAAGGCAACTATGCTGACCATTACACCACCAACGCATGTGATTAATGACGTGAATTTCAGTTTGGCTTTCAAATGTTTACACAGATGTTCCGTTGTTGAATATGACCAGTAAATAAATAGTGTAAACTACATGCGTTGGTGGTGTAATGGTCAGCATAGTTGCCTTCCAAGCAGTTGATCCGAGTTCGATTCTCGGCCAACGCAGTGTTTTATTAAATTTCATTTATAAATTAGCTAAAAGCTAGTTTATAGAGAAAAGCTAGGATGAACAATTTGAAGTAAATTTAGCTTAAATAAAACAGGATTTTGTCAGTTATACCGTCGAAGAGTTCCTACACTCTCATAAATTGGCCACCACGAACTGGCTTTATAAAAAGCAGCACCCAAAATGCTGCTGCCTATGGCCACAAATTACCCCTTGTGTGTGCCGTTTACATCGCCCACTTTCAACAGCCTGAGATGGCTTTTCAATTAAGCTCATATCAGAGGTTTCGTGCTAGATTTCCAGCAACGGGTCAGTCACTTTGTAAAGAAAATTTTATTAAGGTACAAGTTAGACCATACGGTCTTAGCTTTAGGCTCATCCCATATTATCCCGCGGTTGTCGTGAAAGGCGACTACGGGAATGTAAGTCCATCGTGGCGATCTATGACGGAGATTCATTTCCAATAGTGGACATGTAGCATATTATGATGATGACGGCGCAAAAAGGAATGATAAATCTATTTACTTCTAACGCATAATTTATTCTGTTCTTGAGGTACGAGAGCGGTACGGGAGTGCGCCGTTTGACGTTCCGTGAACACATCCTGCACTACCTCTCCCATACCTCAGGAACAGACTCAGTTATTTATTTATTTAGAGACACCAACAAGTTACATTCCAAACACATACAAAATACAAACTTACAAAACTAATTACTAAAAATGTTAACTTAATTATAGGTATCCACAGCTTACACAAAAATTCACGTTAAAAAGAATGACAGTCAAAAATAGAAGTATAGAAATATAGAATTATGTTATGCCTTAGATCTGAAATTATTTCATGTAATCTGAAACAGTGAATTCCTCTCTAATTTACCATCGCCCGTAGAAACTGTTACCAGTATTAGAGAAGCAAATATTAATGTACCCAATGAAAATTAACAGTGTGAGGGGAAATGAAAAATTATTTGAATTATTACAATTCTCATTACAGAAACAGTATTTTTCCCGACACGTTATCCAAATCTGCCGGCAGATGTCATGTTCATAGCGCTCTAGGAACCACGAATCGCTCCAAGGCCTTATCGGCACTGATCATCAGGTGACATAAAGGAAAAATGGCCCAATGGTCCATTCTACAATTAAACGAATGCATATTGTCTCGACAGTGCCCACGTGTTAGGGCTACTAAACGTCGGCACTCGCCCACGGCTCTCGTCAACTGTCAGTCATTGGCACTCTGACACTGTTTAGCAAACCAACCCATAGACACACGAGACAGTGTGCGTATGCTATACCGCATACATTGCGCCATGGAAAAACGCGACGATTCCCTTCGCTGAATTTAAACTGTAGCCTTCATCGATTCAATAAAGCCGAAGCTTCAGTTCCAATTGACGTATACAACGGTAATCCAGTAATCGGATCAATCAAATGTGACGCTATTTCCCAATCACTCGCTACCCTCCACTGTTAAAACTTTAGACAGACTATTTTTAGATACTGGGTTATAGGTAGCGCACTGTTTGAGCTTAACCTACTTGGCTAAGGAGTAGTTATAAAATATTATTTTTCGGCACTTCTCTTGCACTTGTCACTTCTCAAAATGTTTATGAACCCTCCACACCGTTACATTTTCATCCGCTTACCCCACACCGCCGTACACACGTTTGACAACTGGAAACCAAAATCCTTACACTGTTACAGCATTCTAAAGTTTGTATCTGTGTAGAATTACTACAGCTTACAGATTTTACGCTTACCGTCCTTTAAGAAAAAAAGTATCATATCTTTTTACTAATAATAAAACAGTGTGGTCGCGGAACAGGAAGAATTTAGTTCAATGACCCGTGTGACGGGTCTGTGCGAGAGCAACGGCAATATGAGAGCGAAAGAATTAAATAGGTCATTGTATGAATATCTTTAGACTCCAATACCTCTCTTGACTATACGTTTAAGTTTAGTAAATATCGACCGGTTATTTAAGCTTCCACAGTTTTACATAAAAGGAATAATTAAAACAATACAGTGTGTCACACAAACGGGAGAGTGGCTCTCTAGGAGCTAATACACAGGCTCTCTTTACGCCTATTCAACTCTTCAGTAAGTCAATAGTGCCGTGTATACTGGGCTTATTATCCGGGCCGGGGCCGGTTTAAACCGGATCAGTGCGCACGGAGCCGCCTGATCCGGGCACGTGTTAATGTTGTTCAAGTTTGTACACTTTTCTGTTTGTGTTCAGTAATTCGACACCATTTTCAGGGTTTCAAATATCCGATCAAAAAACTGAACCCTTATATATTAACCTGACATAATGAATAGTGTTATGCCAAGGCCTGTTAATAGATAGTAGCCTTTAAATTCATTAGTCTATAACCTAAATGTAGCTGTAAGTCACCCTAAAATAAATAAAATAAAATAATTTCCCAGTAGTTCAAGTTACAGTATATTTTTATTTTCTCTGATGCATACTTTTTGACTTATCGCGAAAAATGTGTGCAAAAATAACTTCATCAAAACGCTGCGTTGGCCGAGAATCGAACTCGGATCAACTGCTTGGAAGGCAACTATGCTGACCATTACACCACCAACGCATGTACTTACTCAATTCAAACTTAGAACACATGAGTAATATGAGTATCTGCTTACACAAGTGTTCATCACTTTACAAGCAAATAGCAGCATAGGTTTTAAACAAGATCAAGGATATTTTAAAACGCAATAACATACTCGTAACAATATTACTAAGATATTATATGCATGAAGAAAAAAAAAATTACCATTAATATATGTCAAGAAAAGTTTTACTTGTCGAAAAAAAAATTTTTTTTCTTTCACACACTGTCACACACACACACACAAATTTTATAGCTACGTTGAACGATTTTTTAAATATATTTTCATGTATGATGGGTTTGCACTTGGCCTTCATCTCATCTGATGGTAAGTGACGATAAGGCCCTCAGATGGTAAGTGTACGCACCCAGGAGACTCAACGTATATTTTTTTAACGAAAGGGAATCTTCGCAAGATACCCGACTCCTTAGGGGAATAACCAGTGTATGTGGGATGCTTACATATCGGAAAGCTCTGGGTCCTCAAAAGAACGCCTCCAGTGCTCTCCTCGTGCCATGCATGTCGCACTTCCCGGGCTGATGAGCCAGCCCTTGCCCTCTCATAGCGGGTACTCCACAGCAGAAAAGAGGCCACGTCTTTTCCACTGCCCTCTCCGCACCGATCGATAGGGCAGCCAGAGATACTCTGACTGTCTCCGGTCCCAAGCCCTTTAATCCTGGTGGACTATGTTGGTGGAACGACAGGGCGTTCGTTCCCGACTCCCCGTCTCCGCCGTCGAGCAGGATCGGCTCGTTCTCGATCCCGTTCAGCGGTCTCCTTCTGAACCATTACGGTTTCACAGAAGGAGACCACTGCCCCCTAAGCAGATTCCCTCTCCAGCATCACCGCTACGACGGTTGTCAGAGAGTGAGCCTCAACCTAACTAGGCACTGGCTCTGCTAATTTTCATACCGGAGCACAATAGTGCTATATTAACACTGCTGTTTGGCGGCAGACTTAGGTAACATAGTAGTAGTTAGCCAGGCGGATATAGAAAACGTGCTACCACCAACAAAGTCAAGAAACGATAGGTACCTCCATTGGAAATCGAACCTGGGACCTCCAGATTGTGAATTTAACATTTAGCCAGTAGCCCATGGCGGTGGTTCTAGGATTTTCTTAAAGGTCCTATAAAAAAAGCAGGTCACTGTATGATGGCCAATTAACCATGACCATGCTCCATACCCTACCTATGTATAAATGTCATCTTACTGGCGGTCACCAATTCGCATGCCACGTGTATATGTATTAGTCAAGTGTGTAGAAGTGCAACATGGCGACACGTATGGGAGGTCCATATTCAGCTGTGGGCTGATTATCATGAAGCTAAAAAGATGTCTCTTAAAAAATCCCATATTTAATTATAATTTTCATCATCATCAAACATGTCTAGGCAGATGTGATCTCACAAAAACAAGCACAACAAAACATTATTCAAGTTTCCTCCGACAATTTAACACAAGCTCTACCTCAATCCCACTCAATGGAGCTAAATCCGTCCGAGGCTCGACGAAGCCCTCATTAATATGCGATCTCTCTTTTACAGGGGAAAATCAAATAAGGAAGAATGGCGGGTTCTCGGGAACGACTGCTGTACGAGAGACGATCCGATTATGACTACGGATACGAACCAAGGCGCCGGTACGACGGCCATGCTAGGGACACGCCTAGATATATAACCAGATACGACCGCAGAGAGAGACGAAATGAACAATACGAGAGGCCCAGACGAAAAAATGGATATGTATACGAAGATATTTATTCAGATTTCGACGAGGCTCAAGGCCGCCTCTCCCTCTTCCGACCGATAAGGCCTGAATACTTGAACCTCCCCTCCTCATACGACAGCAAATACAACTCGCTCCCACGCAACTATTATTACTACGACGAGAGAAACAGTCGCAGATACAAAAAGGACTATTACGATTTCCGAATCGATAGCGAAAGACGAGCGCGGTATTCTTATGAACGCAAACCTGAGCTCAGGAATGCTAGCAACGAAAGGAAGAGAGATGGCAGAATCATAACGAAAGTCCCGTCGAATCCGCCGAAAAACGTAGCTGTTTGCAAGCCTTTGCGTATAACAGAGAAGAACGCTAAATATTGGACCAGTGACTACCCAGAGCGAAAAGCTAAAAGATCGGAGGAGCCAAAGAAAAACGTGAAATTCTCAGAGGTTTCAGGGTGCAACCGCAAAATGATCGTTGACGATCCGGTTTGTGGACGAAAGGTCGTGCCTGTTAGAGAGCTGGAGGTGTCCTTGGACCAAATGATCCAAAATGGATACTTCGAGAAGCATAATATTCCGATAGCGAAGGCGATGGAGCGATCTGGCAACGTTGCGCGGGAAGAGATACAGCCCGCGGGCGCCGGCGCTGTGGTGCCGAACGGGAAGTGCTTATCGGGTCAGAGCGGAAAGGAAAGGCAAGCGCTGAGGAAAACTAGACATCTGCCGCAGGTAAGCTGACTGAATGCTTTTTAACAGCTATAAGCTGTCTACTCTTTAGAATATTCTAATACCAGTAAGCGGTGCGGTATTTGACTCTATTAAAGATGTATTCCCGTACATTTTTACCGCCTCCATGATTAGCTAATTTTGGAATTTCCTGAAGTCTCCGGAATTAGGCACTAAATTATAAACACTAAAATTCTAGATGTATTTGAATTACTACACTGGATTGTCGCCGTTTTTGATGCCTTTAACTTATGATCTTGAAAGTTGACTCGAAAACAGCAGAAACGAACTAGTTCCAAACAAAACCATGGAACTCATTCTAAATAGTAATATCGAGCAAAATGAGAATGTATCAGCGAGAAAATATGGCCCAATATAATACAAATAGGGACATTTGTCTCGAGAAATGAGAATAGAATGGCAATGCTTTTATATGGAGTCTAAGATTATATAGCCCTCTTTTTTGTACCATTTGGAAATGCCCGACATTATTCATTTTCAAGGACATCAATTTCTTCAATGGATACAGTTTTTCGGCGTATCCCGGACAAGTGTAGCCAAAAAATTTCAATGATATTAGTTATACGCATTCGATTTTGCACTTGGCCTACATCTCCACGTTATGTGACCTAACAATAACCTTGTTGGATGGAAAGCGTGCTCATCCAAGAGATTTAACATAATGAAGTAATTATTAAAAAAAATTTAAGTAACATTGGTACAAGTTAGCATTTTAACATTATAAACAGTAATTAGCAGATTTAATGAGCTACAGAAAGAAAGAAAAAACATCATTTTGATACGTTAAACTAAAACTAACTTATTATCTAGATATAAAAACAATTTTATGACGTGCCAAAAAAGGCAGCAGATATCCCACTGCGACCCTAGTCTTCCGTAGGGCCTGAGAATTCTTACGCAATTAAAAACAAAATAAAAATAGAAGAAAAAAACAACTAAAAACAGAAATGTTTAGTGGAGATTACTAAAGCAAAATAACAAGAAATTAGCGCTCGCCACCCACGACGCTGACTTGTGATGCCAGTGTGTGACACTATTGAAACGCATACAAACTTGTAGTAATGGCTTCAAAGATTGAAAGCCTAAAACTGAGCGCTTTCTAAGACTAGTGGCTACACTACTTATTTTAAGCAGACGAGTCATTGAGTGGAGACCACGTCGCAGCAAATGAGTGTAAGATGTCCTCAGGCTAGAATACGACGAAGACGAAAAGACGACTTATGTAGGGTAGCCCGAAGTGAATGGATGCGGAGAGCAGAGCATTTAATTAAGTGTCGCACTCTGGATGAGGCCTGAGTCCAGCAGTGGACTGCCACAGGCTGTACATGATGATGATTATGAATATTTAGTAAATCTTAGCAGCTGTGTTAGTAGATGTTGTCTTAAAATTTTAGATTTTAACTTTCTCCTTGTGCCTCGTCGTCGACCACACTTCTCATCAGATTTCCGCATCGTGGCCTAATGGCTACACGCTACGACGGCATTTCTGTTATCCGCCTGGCTATCTACCACCATATTACCTAAGTTTGTCGGCAAATAGCAGTATTAATAGCACGGTTGTGCTCTGCAACCTAAGGTAGTAGAATCAGCAGCTTATTAGCTTGAGCATTCCGCGCACGCCTTCCAACGGCCTAATCATCACTTACCATCAGGTAAGATTAACGTTACGTTAAAAACATTCGATTTTAGCAGAGACTTGTATTAAAAATTCAGTTGCCAAGCGTCATACTATCTTTAGAAACATTGCGAGCTTCTATCTCTCTCCAAACAATGGTGACGCTAATAGGTTGTGAATATATGTAGTGTAGTTTAACCCCAGCGTGAGTGGTCGAAATAGTTTCAACAGTTCTGGCGGTAACCGGGATCCTTTGTAACAAGTTGGGAACATGACTTTCATACGGACAAACGTAAGCAGCAGCAGAGACACATTCAGAGAGCCTATTTCATTTAGGATTTTGGGGCATTTTGTGCTAATTGTTTGATTTTGAGTATCTTTTACATAGGTAACTAGGTATTTTAAGGACCCTGTTTTGATTTTTTGACAATAACTCAGTGTGACATTTAAATTGATCTCAATCAAACATATACGCTAATAAGTAATTTGTATTTTAATTTAAAGTTATAAGTATGATTATATCTAAGAATTTTGTCAATTTGTACTTCGTTCATGTGTGTGTGCTTTAGCTAAGTCACTTTTGCTTTGTCATTACACTCCAAGGCTAAGTGCAAGCAAACCCGTGACCAAGCGAGAGCGAAATTGTTCCGTTTCAGTTTTGCCAAAAATGCTTTCATATGTCCGGCTGTTCTCCTCTACAGGTCGCATTTCTAAACCGATTCTCGTGAAATTTTGTGTGAAAGTTTAATACCTAATTTAGTACATATATTATTATTATTTTCGGTTCAGTATTTTGAAATTCGAATTTCGAAAATTAATATGGGGTTTCAAAACGTAAAAAATCATATGTCAGCCAATTCGAAAATGTTATAATATGTCACAGAACATTTTTGCTACCCATACTTAGACGCATGAACTTCATGGGGGTCAGGGGTGAGAGGATTGGAAAATAATGTATTTTTTTGGAAATAAATATTCACCGCGCAGCGTGCGCGGTCAACAGCTTACAGAGCCACGAATACATAAAAGGGGGTCATTAGTAGACGCCCACCTCCTCAGTCCGTCCCTGGGCTCGTTGTTTCGTTCCCCTCGTAACTGATTTGATTGTAATTAATAAACTTGTCCGAACCAGGAACGAATCAATCATATTTACGTAGCGGCCATTGTTTCTAGATCACGATGGATCATTGCTCACTGATTGTGCAGAAAAGGTTTTATGTATAAAACACGTTTAAATAGTATCTATAAATAAATCCTTTTTGTCAGATCAAGCCGTGGTAGTTCAGTTGGGTAGAGCGTCAGTCCTTGAACAATCGAGGTCTGGGTTCGATCCTGGCTCGTACCAATGAGTTCCAATTTGTTATTTAGAATTTATGTACGAGTGATAAAAATTTAAAAGATATATCATTAGCCTTTCAAGAAAATAAATTTCAATGCCCTCTTTTACGGAAGTTAATCATACCAATTTTATATTTCTGTCTACTAAATTAATTATCTGTCTCTCTGATCACCTCGTGGTCGTGGCAGAGGGCAAAACATGTTATAATAAAAACCTTTTTTAAAACAAAGACCATACAAATAGTTAGAAAACAATTGCCTTTGGACCCGCCACCGCTTCCACGAAAACCTCCAGCGCCCACTAGGGGCCGGTCTAGAAGATGCAATTTCACCCTCTACCTGAAGACATCGAAGTTGCTTGTGGGATTATAGACGCCGGCAGTGCGTTCCATTCTCTGACTGTACGCATTATAAGAAGGGAATTTATTGCGAGCTGTAGAGATTCAAAATAAGTACAGGCTTCGTAGGCTTCTGTCCTAAATACCAATCCTCCATGCAGTAGCCATTTCTGCGTCATATACAAGTTGTTTGATATATATACAGAAATAATTACTATCATTAAGGCAATCTGTGCCCCTAATGGAAGCTTCGACGAACCCTTTCGGGGCGACGGTACACGCGGAACCCCAATAAAACTTGTATTGATTTTGTTTGTACTCGTGTTTAGCGAGGTCGAGATCGAGGCGATTTATGTCAGCCAAAGGTTGTTGCTCGTTTAGCGTCAATCGTCTGACACGTGCAAGTACTAATGTCAAATAATGCGCACGCAAAAATAATAGAAGAAAACTTAGGTTGTAAAAGTATGATAAGTATAACTTTAATTGAATAAGTAATATGTCCAATGAGTTCCAAATTGTTATTTGGAATTTATGTACGAATGATAATCATTACGATTGGCTTTTAGGTGAAGGAAAACATCGTGAGGAAACCTGCACACTCCTGAGAAGAAATTCAAAGGTGTTTGTGAAGTCTACCAATCCGTACGGGTCCCTTGGTGGACTATGTCCCATACACTCTCTGTAGGAGAGTAGGCCTGAGACCCTGCAGTGGGGGCTATAAAACTTATCCTTTTGGTTAATCAAAGTCCGGAACGCTGTCAAAAGACCGCCATTACAGCTATAACCTATTACAAAAGCTCCTTTATCCGATACAAACATAAATGGAAATAAACGGTACCTTTATTTATTTATAGGGAACCCTCTATATAATGGAAAGATATTAATCAATGCTTACATGATATCCATAGAGTCATATTTATTGTGGACATGTCATCGAATGACATATCAAAGTGAGTTGCTAAAATTTGAAAATTTTCTTTTGTCTTAATTTTTTTTTATTTGATGGTAAGTGACGAAAGTGACGTCAGACGGTAAGCGTGCTCACCTATAAGCTTTAATCGAAAGAGGTACTGTCTCCTTGAGTAGACTCCGTCGTAGCTCGAGTAATGACTCGTGGTAGCTCAGTTGGGTAAAGCGTCAGTCCTTGAACAATCGAGGTCTGGGTTCGATCCTGACTCGTACCTATGAGTTACAATTTGTTATTTGGACTTTATGTACGAATGATACAAATCATTACCATTGTTTTTTTGGTGACGGAAAACATCGTAAGGAGACCAGCTCACTTCCGAAGAGGTGTGTGAGCCGCGTGGTGTACTATGTCCCGTACACTCTCTGTAGGAGAGTAGACCTGAGCCCCTACAGTGGGGACATATGTAGGCTGTTGATATACGGTGTGTGATGTACGAGTACGTCCCAGAGACCTACTTTTCACGTCACAGGAAAGCATATCACTGTGTTTGATGACATTTGAAGTCATTGTTAAGATCAGTATATTAGGTTCATTGTTACCTTATGTAACCTGACAAGTCTCAAGGCTGAAGTCGGTTCAATCTGTCAAAAGTTCTGAGGTAACAAACATTTAAAAAAAAACACGGATGCGCACGCTTACTATCCAACGGTCCTATCGTCACTTATCATCAGGTGACATGAAGGACAAGTGCAAACCCCATCATAATTTTTTTTAATATAATGCGTCATATCATGACATTTCAATAAACCGTTTATCCTTTGTCAAGTCAATTTGAACGCAATACATTGCTGCTCGGTCGTACTTTTAAAAATGATTAACTCTTTATCAAATAAGCTATTTAACAAAATCGCTTTCACATATGATTTGTACGGTTGTAAACTATATCTGGATACATTATACGCCCGTATGAAATATACACCCTGTATATAATGGACTGTGATAGTTTATATGATATTCAAACGCATTTAAACGCCGCTACAAAATCAAAAGCACCATTGATATTTCATAATAAGCAGTAACATGTTTTTAACCGACTTCAAAAAAGGGGTAGGTTCTCAATTCTGTATGTTTTTCGTTGCGAAAACTCCGTACACATTTTATAAGTGACTGTCAATCATGATAAGCTTTGCCAAGCTGTCCAGTTTGGATAAGAGAACCAAGGGGGAAGTAATGCGGTTATTTTTTCATTTGTTTCTCTCAGAAAGTGGCTAAGATGTGGCATCCCATCTGATAATGAGTTTGGAGGGATGCCGCGGCTTGTCGCGTCTCGTTCACAAGCGGGAGATGATAATAAATGTCAGGTTGGAAGAAACTTTGAAGGAAATGCTTTTTATATACTTTTCTATTCACTTCAAAAAACGAAGAAGTAATCAAATTGTCGTTGTAGATTTGTATGTATTTTACAAACCTCATCATCATCATAAACAGCCTATATACGTCCCCACTGCTGGGGCTCAGTCCTACTCTCCTACAGAGAGTGTAGGCCATAGTCCACCACGCGGGCCCAATGCGGATCGGCGGACTTCACATGCCTGATCAAGACATGCAGGTTTCCTCACGATGTTTTCCTTCACCGTTAAGCAATCGGATAATGTACTTGAATTGAAAAACAACTCATAGGTACACGGCTGGATTCGAACCCAGAACCCTCAGATTGAAAGTCCGCACCTTATCCACTGCGCCACCGACGCTTCAAACCTTATACCTCCGTCAGTTATGAACCGATTTTTTTGGTTAATGTTAAAAGTGTGTGTGTGTGTGAGCTCTGACGTACGACTGGAGTTTACTCCTAACGATCAATTATAAAATAAATATAGTAGTGGATAAGGGTGAATGCATGCATTTTTTATATTACTTCGAGCATATATAACGTTTTTACCGCATCCACGTGCTTTCATCGAATTCTAGATCTCTTTCTCTCGAATGATTCAATATATTACAGTAATTTGAGAGCTTTATTCACTTGGCAATTTTCTCAATTTTAAGAGGGTATGCTGGTGTCAAAGCGCCCATACAAACGTAGTCCAGTCATATTTTAAGTATTAAGCTATGAAAATCTATGAAATTTTCAAGACACAATCTAGAAACAAATATCTGTGTCGGTGGTGAGTCAGATTTTCGTTTAAATATATACTTCCAGAGTGACAGGGCGTCAAAGAATTGTATTTTACGGTAATAAAAAGCCCCAACTTTGAACCTGATTTACAAGAGTATGAATCAATTTAGAACAATTTGGAAAAACCACCGACATCTGAAATTTCATTAGTATACTGTATGTAAAAAATGGTTACATAATATACTGTATCCTTCAAATGATCCCTGGACTACGAAACTTCCAAATAACGGGTGGATAACTTCGCGTAGTGTATGCTGTCTCACCGTACGCGCTCGGGTAGGATAGGGCTCGGATAGGGACAGCTACAAAACAATCCAAATTTGAACGCGGCCACGTGGTCTAACCAACAAAGTATCTTAAGATAAATATCAAATTAAAATTTATATTTTATTTATTAAAATTTATATTTTAATTTGATATTAATTAAAAATAAAAATAAAACCACGGCAAGTTGACAGTAATTGTAGGTTAATATCCTAATATTAGATACATACATCGGCCGCGTGTCTCCAGCACAGAGACCCGCAGTCTCCTTGCTGAGAGATACTAGCCATCTATGCATACAAACAGTACACATCGTGGTTTAACCTTTTCTAAGACTATCTCTGTCACTCACTCACTACTCTCTCTCTCTGTAATACGACGCATCTTCGGCTAACATCGTGTGACTCCGTACGTGGGACATCGTGAATTCGATTTTCATTTTCCATACCCCGGGCTTATGTATTATGTCTTTGTGTATGAAAATCGTTTCTTAAGGAGCAAACTGCAATATTCCACCCCCACAACGGTTGTATCTCATTATCGGCACACAACAGTGCTATTAACACTGCAGTATGGTGGCAGACTTACATGTTGGTAGTTAGTAAAACTACCACCAAACAAATCAATCAGAGATATTCAGCTCTGGGGATCGAACCTACGACCTCCATATTGTGAGTCAGTGTAGCTACTAGGCTACAAAAGAGATTGATTGCATGCTATAACGTGTAGGTACAACAAATATGTTACTAAAACCCTTATTACTTATAATTACCCTTCCTTTGCTTCGTCGTTGTCGAGTAAAAATAAGTTACGTTTGAATAAAATAATATGAGTTTGCGGAATGCGGAAGTCAAGACAAAATGGCAGCGGTTAAAGACCTCCGAAAAAAGTTAAAATGCAAAGAGACTGTGACATCTGATCCACCGATTCATCACGAAGAAGAAAGGCGACCAAAATGAAAAGAAAACCGTTCACTTGCACGCTTCTGAATGATAAGTCGCTTCCCAGTTTGTTTCGTTGAACATTGTTGAGGACAGGACGTCGACAAAGTACCCTTTCGTAAATTTGCTTCAGTTCAAACACGAAGTTTTGTACGATAGATCTTTTAATGAATAGTTACAGTCAATTGGGAATTGACTGACGGACATTAAAAGAAAGCCCCCCAAAATAAAAATACACATTAATTTAATTTTTTTATTTGGATTTGGCCAAAGTTTACAGTCTCAAAAATTGCGAAAACTACAGTTCCTCGAATAGTAAAATGCTTATTATATTTAGTTTTCTCATTGCATTCTGAACATTTTATTATATGGGTATATAACACATAAAAACATTATTTTACGAGATAACTCAAAATATCGAACAAGTTTCATACTTTTAACGCTTCAATACTGGCGTGTGACGTCACAAAAATCACCCGATTTATATGGAGCGTTTTAGCACCGCGTGACAAGAATCACTTTTCGGCGGGTTGTGATAAAAAGTATTAGTGGTATAGAAAAATAATTTAATAGAGCTATTTATCTTTTTTACATGGACTATGGATTTAGACAAAAATATTTTTTGGCAACTTTACTCGAATTCGTAGCAATACTAAAACTGAACAAACACTGTCGACGTCGCCTCCGAGATAGGTTGTGGATGGCTAAATGTGAGAATAAAAATCCGGAGGTCTCGGGTTCGATTCCCAGTGGGGATATGCTATGTGTACTCGGTTTTGTTGGTAGAAAAGTGTTTTCTATGTCTGTCTAGGTAGCTGCCACTATGGTACCTAAGTCTGCCGCCAAACAGCAGTGTTAATAGCACTGTTGTGTTCCGGTATGAAAGGTAGCAAAACCAGCGCCTCATTAGCTTAAATTAACATAGTTAGATGAAGGCCGAGTGCAAACCCACCATTCATTAAAAAAACATACATTCACAAAAAAAGTTATAAATAATTTTCACAAGTTTCAGGGTAGCAAAGTGTGTTAACATAGATTTTAACAAGATCCTGCCGGTCCAATGCTTACATGCAAGTTATGACCTAATAGGGCTTCTAGAAGTGGTTAGGTTACCTAGTTCTTATTACACACCAACTTTCCCGCGACTTCATTCGTGTTCACTTCGAAAAGTATCCCACGGGAATTGTAAGCTCGAGATGAAAAGTATTCTTTGTCCTTTTCCAGCCCTTCAACTATTCTGGTACAAAAAATCCAGTCATTCTGACCCTCCGTTACGACGGGGAGGAAAATGCAAGTGTCTCGGGACCACTCATTGACCAGTTATGGCATACCATGGAGGAGGTATGTGTCCAGCAGTGGGCGTATCCCAGCTGATGATGATACCACCAGTTTGTTTTGTTATCATTGATAAAAAACAATTTTTTTTGAAAAACCCACGACAAATGGGAAAGTAATAATCGGAAAAGAGTTAAATAATTTTGGGGGGGAAACCCTCGACTCTCGACAAAATGGAAGTAAGTAACTAGATAAAACGAAACATACATATTATTATAATAATAAGCCCGAAAAATCCGTCGGGGGCTGCCATTACCTAATCTGGAGCCATTTTCATTGACTTACTTGACTTGACCTGAAGGCCACACGCATTCACAGACGGAACCGTCGTGGGTAAAAATAGGTACATTTATACGCTTTATGATATCAATTTCTACTTTTAAACTATAAGTCTTCTGAAGATGAAGTGTACTCGTAATCTACAAAGTTTTCGTACTTCCGCTTCGCTCGGCCACGCGGCCGAAGCCCTACAAGTTCCCAAGTCTCATCTCCACAGCATTCCATCCGGTAATTGTATCGGCCGCCCGCCCTACATACCAGCTCGCGGGAACATTTCCCTCAGGCGGGGCGGGCGGGGACCAATTTTCCTTTGACGACGTATTTTCGCGAAGGATTCTCGAAGATGCCAATAAAATTACGTTATTTTGGTCAGTTATGTAATGCTCGGTGTAAGGAGGGTAGAAACCCGGTCAAGTACAAGTCGGGACCGCGCACCGAGGGGTCCGTACATCATATAAATAACTAACATACTTAAAGTCATAAATAACAGGTCGAGAGACACTTGCGTAGTGGTACCGGTACCGGTAATTCACGCAAGGAAAACGGAACGCAAAGTTCATAGAACAGTTCCTACTGTCAATGTCAATAAGTGGTAATGTCAGTGTTCGACGATGACGTTTAGTCTATCGCTCGCCTCCGCAAATAGTGGTCCCGACCACTCATTGCAGAAGAACGATTCAAAAATACCTAATTTCTAAGAACGAACGAAAATCAGTAGAAATCGAGCGCTCGCGGCGCGTAGAGCGAATCAAAAATAGAGCCCCTGGTCTATAGCTGCTTCAGTTCACTAACTTGTCGAGCTATGTCTGTGACCGTAGTTCTAGGGTTCTATCACGTAGAGAAATTTCGAGCATTACTCGTAATAGCATCATTGGAGTATACCCATACAATACGATAATCAACATGGCTTTATACGGGAACTATACATACGTGCGTGATATTATGTCATTATCAGATACGGTCTGATTCACCAGTGTGTCCCGGACGTAAGGCTGGTGCGCACTGACGGCAATACAGACGGCTCGTTAAGCCCAGCCCTAATGAGCTACAGGGCTCTAACAGCGGACGTGCGAAACGATTTATTTTAATGTTGGAGAAGGTATCTGGAGACAAAAAGGTTTTGTAAATTTATTTAAGAGGAGGTAAGAACAGCTTTATATCAACTAACTTTCAATCTGAGGGTTCCGGGTTCGAATCCAGACGTGTACCTATGAGTTGTTTTTCAATTCAAGTACATTATCCGGTTGCTTAACGGTGAAGGAAAACATCGTGAGGAAATTGCACACTCCTGAGAAGAAATTTAAAGGTGTGAAGTCCACCAATCCGCACTGGTCCCGCGTGGTGCACTATGTCCCATACACTCTCTGTAGGAGAATAGGACTGGAGCTCTATTTTTGATTCGCTCTACGCGCCGCGAGCGCTCGTTTTCTACTGATTTTCGTTCGACTTATGAAATTTGGTATGTTTGAATCGCTCTTCTGCAACGAGCGGTCGGGACCACTCTTTGCGGAGGCGAGCGATAGACTAAACGTCATCGTCGAACACTGACATTACCACTTATTGACATTGACAGTAGGAACTGTTCTATGAACTTTGCGTTCCGTTTTCCTTGCGTGAATTACCGGTTTTATTTTTCTGCGTAAAACGGATAAAATTTAACATTTTAAATTATATTGGCAAAACCTGAGGCGAATGATTCAAAAATACGGTCAAAACTGTTTTCATGCGACTTGTAGTCGATCGTGACTTAAGTCGTGTGCGACGAAGCTATGTCACACGAGCGAATCAAAAATAGAGCTCCTGAGCCCCTGCAGTGGGGACATATAGGCTGTTGATGATGAAGATCAACTTTGGTATGTGATTTATCACCTTTTACGCAAGATACTATGAAATGACTAATTTAAAAGATCATCAAATAAAAATAATTTAATTACCTTTGTTATATGTATGATGGGTTTCCACTTGGCCTTCATCTCAGCTGACTGTGAGTGACGATAAGGCCTGTGGATAAGAAGTATGCGCACCCAGAAGCCTCAACCTAATGAGGCTGAACACAACAGTGCTATTAACACTGCTGTTTGGTGGCAGACTTATGTAATATGTTGCTAGTCACGTGGATATAGAAAATGTCCTACCACCTACTAAATTTATGTTGCCATAATCTTTAAAAATAGAATAGCTGGCTTTGATAAGTAATTTTCAAAAAATTATTGTGTCGCGAAATTAATATCATTAATTTACAACTTCATAGTTGGCTACAATAGCAGTTACGCAGCTAATGGTTCATAGATGGCGCTTTGAACAATAATCGAAAAAGTGTTTAAAATGACAATTGTGATTCACTGTGAAGTTGTATGTTAATGATACTCATTTCGCGACATCACAATCTGATGTCCTATTTTTAGATTGTTACTTAACAAATCCAGCTGTTCTATTTTAAAAGATTATGGCAACAGAAATTTAGTATGAAACTTTGTTGGAGAGGTATCGCCCTAAGGTCGTTTTTTTTTTTAATATTTTGGTTTGATTCCGAACCTAAACATTAAAAACTCACAAACAAGTCAAACTCAACCTAGAAAACTAAGAGGGCCATAATGAAATGACCCATCACACCCAATGACCTACCTCGTCCATTATTTCCTAACTCCATGAGTTGCCTCTCGTTCACGGATGACGTAACGAGGCTGAAGCCACCGATACCCAGACCAACTGGTGATTGTGTTAAATACCGTACAATGTTGATCCATAGCACCAACTGTACTGTAACTCAGGACTTCACGTTCTAATGTCCACACATCTATTATATACAAGAAGAAAACGCACTATACAGCTCGTAATCAACTTATTAAAACAACTATATTAGAGAAAACGAATATCTTGAAGACTCATTGCTAATGATTTGTAAACGCTATATGTGGCGAGCAAAAACGCTTTAATAGCGAGTGTTATCAGGCAGGTGGCGACATCTATACTTTCATGGCAAAAGCTCGCAAACACGCACATTTCAGAGCCTTTCCGAGCAATACAATACGCTGTAGCTTATGCTTCACTTTTCGACACTTTCGAGTATTTCTAAAGTGCCAATTCATTTAGACTTCTATGATGGCAACAGTAACGCCCCAGTGACCTTGAGCTCCATCCATGTCTGAGGCAAGCCACGCTGGCTCCGCGCCAGCAGAGCTGCCGACGAGGCACAAATCAACCGCTGAACATGGACATATAAATTAATTCACAATTTACAATACAGCTCACAACAAATACCAAATACATAAAAAACTTTCAATACTAGTCATATAATTTAGAGTAATAAATCCGAGAGAATTTTTAAAATATAAATTTAGAGAATTTTTTAAAATATAAATTTCGATAATTTTTAATATATAAATTTTGATAATTTTTAAAAGATAAAGTTAGAGAATTTTTAAAATATAAATTTGGATAATTTTTAAAATATAAATTTGGATAATTTTTTAAATATAAATTTGGATAATTTTTAAAATATAAATTTGGATAATTTTGACAAGTTATAATATTGTATACTCGTACTATATAATAATTACTTCAATAAGATTTTGTTATATAAATAATATTATAATAAATTATTGTACGCCTTAGTGTAGAAAATATAGTTTCTAGATATGTATCAAACCCAACAACATTGTACCAACTATTTCTATAATAAATAGTATTCTATTCTAATGGAACGAGATGCTCGGAATTTCCCTACGTGATAAAATCCGGAATGGGGACCGTAATAGTTTGATGAGTCAGTGAGCTGAAGTTGCAATGGGCAGGCCACATTGCTCGAAGAACGGAAAACCGATGGCGAATAAAAGTTCTCGATTGGGAAACACGCACCAGGAAACGTGTATTGGGCCGGCCCCCTCGATATACCTATACGACCTGGTTAAGGTCGTGGGTAGTCGCTGGATGCAAGTGTATCGGGTCAATGTGGCGTACCATGAGGGAGGCCTATGTCCAGCAGTGGACGTTCCCGGCTGATGATGAATACTAAACCACATGCTGGTGTATATGGTCCTTGTCGCACAGTGAGCAACGAAAAGGTTTCATGAGTTGGATGCAGTTAACTAGTATCCACATTCTTACAACCTCGGATGTTTTTGCTGACGATATCTTTAGTTTCGGAGATAACAAGGATTCACATAGTGAATGAGCTGGAGTTGCTGCTGATTTTCAGTCAAGGTTTTCTTAATTTCCTCTGTGACACATTAACGGAAATATACGAGTATGCGACAGGTTATCTTATAAAGATTCAATACTTTATTTTTATGTTACGGACCCCTAAAAACTGACGCACTAATGAATATTTATTGTAAATTAGCCTCCATAATACGTAATAGAAATTCAGAGACTTAAAATGATGAGAAATTCTTAAGAGCCTAGCCTTTGATATTGTTTGTCTCCCTGGTAAACGCCTCCTAATTCCTGTACCCCGAACAAAATACACGGACAGGACCTTTTAAACTTAAGGCGGGGCTCCATGTTTCGATTTACTTTGAAATTATCATGGAACTGTATTATCTCATTGCTTGACTAAAATATAGTAAAATTGCATTGGTGAAATACTTGTATATTTCCTTTGAAACGTTAAAATTACCGACTAGACTCTCACTTGGCGGGTCTAGAACAAAGATATAAGAGCAAGAGCCTGCGAGGGCCAGACCTTCGTTATTTTGTAAAAGCAGAGTTATTCTGTGCATTTGCCCAATACAGGTATGAACGATCAGAGACTTGGACTTTGGACTGTGGTTACTTTGGCAGGTAGCGGGTCAGAAAGGTGTATAGAATCGTACCTTAAGAGGGTATGCTGTTGTCAAAGCGCCCATACAAACGTAGTCCAGTCATTTAAGCTATGAAAATCTATGAAATTTTCAAGACACAATCTAGAAACAAATATGTGTGTCTGTGTCGGTGGTGAGTCAGATTTTCGTTTAAATATATACTTCCAGAGTTACAGGGCGTCAAAGTATTGTATTTTTCGGTAGTAAAAAGACCCAACTTTGAACCTGATTTACAAGAGTATGAATCAATTAAGAACAATTTGGAAAAACCACCGACATCTGAAATTTCATTAGTATACTGTATTAAAAAAATGGTTACATAATATACTGTATCCTTCAAATGATCCCTGGACTACGAAACATCCAAATAACGGGTGGATAACATCGCGTAATGTATGCTGTCTCACCGTACGCGCTCGGGTAGGATAGGGCTCGGAGAGGGACAGCTACAAAACAATGCAACCTTGAAACCGACCACGTGGTCTTACCAACATAGCCCCGTACTCTCACTTGGCGGGTCTAGAACAAAGATATAAGAGCAAGAGCCGGCGAGGGCCAGACCTTCGTTGTTTTGTAAAAGCAGAGTTTCTCTGTGCATTTACCCAATACAATGAACGATCAGAGACTTGGAACTTGGGCTGCGGTTACTTTGGCAGGTAGCGGGTCAGAAAGGAGTATAGAATCGTACCTTAAAAAGCTGAGAGCTTTTACAAAATAACGAAGGACTGGCCCTCGCAGGCTCTTGGGCTATAATACATATTACTAAAATTTAAACTATCTAAAATATTGAATAATACAATTAATTTACCTAACAACCGGAAAAAGTATTATAAGGAACTTAATAATGTATACAGATATATCTAAATTATATATTTATATATCTATGCACCTGAGAGATATTTTTTTAAATATCTGAGAGAAAAACACTATATGAGGAGAAAATATCTACAACCGAAAACCATTCAATATAGGGAATGTGTATATAATATATAGAAACAAATTATCTCTAACGTTTCGACGACGAAGTAATGAAACGTCCACTGCTGGACATAGGCCTTCCTCATGCTACGCCACATCGACCGGTCCCGAGCCACCTGCATCCAACGACTCCCTGCGCCTCTAACCAGGTCGTCGGTCCATCTAGTAAGGGCACGGCCCGGTAGACGTTTCCCGGTACGTGATCACCACTCGAGAACCTTTACTCCCCATCGGTTATCGGTTCTTCGAGCGTTGTGGCCTGCACATTGCCACTTCAGCTCACTGATTGTCGAGCTATGTCGGCGACCTTCGTCCTTCTACGGATTTCCTCATCCCGGATTTTATCACGTAGAGAAATTCCGAGCATAGCTCGCTGAGTGACTTTGAGCTTGTTTATTCGGACCACGTTTCGGTTCCGTATGTCATCACTGGCAATACGCACTGATTAAAGACTTTTGTCTTTAATAATTAAATGAAGGATAAAAACTTCAAACTAGGGCATCAGATAATATTGTTCTCAAACAGGCCCCGCCTTAACTTAGGGTACTTAGAAGACCGGAGGCTTCCACGCTAAATTAAATTTTACCTTAAGTAATTATGCAAAAAGCGTTTGCTTTATGTTTCGTAAACAACTTGGGACTCAAATAAATTAGTAAGTATATGCATTGCATACAAATGAGTTGAGAAGAGAGAGAGAGAAAGTATATTGTTGAGGAGACCTTCAATATGGAATTTTCAACTGACACACGAAAGAACTCGTTTTTAACCGACTACAAAAAGGTCCTCCTTTTTTCGGTTATCAATTCAACGGGTATGTTTTTTTAATGTCTGTTACCCCAGAACTTTTGACTGGGTGAACCGATTTTTTATTTGATAGGTGGTGCTTTTCATGTGGTCTCATTTCAGTTTGGTCCAGTTCTGATAATGGCATCCATGAGAAAACGATATAAATCTTAAATTAGAGAGTTATAAATTAAAAAGTAGACTTTTAGGGCCATTAAAGTCGGTTTCCAGTTCTTTTTGAACTCATTTAGTTGTTAGAATGCGTCAACCCCATTTCATTTTGCGAGGGTCGTAAAAGTTGAGTAAGAGACGAATGATTCAGGAAATGGGCAGAAGAGATCACTAAAGTGGTGGTTGTAGCAAATCTCCACAAGGAAAGTCCAATCTGGTGATCATTTAAGGCTAATGTCCAACAGTGGACTCATGCAGACGATGACAGGATGATTTCTATATCAGTGTTTTTTCCATTTATCAAAACTAAGCTACCACTAGCTTGAAAACTGCTGAGTTGAAGATTAGAATGCAGTTAGTAAAATAAGTTATTTATTTAAGATTAATACGAACGTTTATTTAGTTTGAACAAATATATAAATATGACAGTCCAGAAAAAAAACACAGTTTCTCTTATAACATCTTCAGAGGGTAGGTAAAAGCATAAAATACAATAAAAATTTATGCGCCTTCTGCTAATTCTTGATGCAGATGTGAATGGCTCCCGTGTCGAAATTTTTCACCATTTTCATTACAGAACTATGTATGTCACTTTAACATATAAAATGCCAAGTTTTAATTTCAATTGCAAAAAATCATTGAGTATTGTATATGTAGCATATAAAGTAGCTCTTTTACGATAAAGCGCAATCCCCCATGTATATCCTGAAATTCGTTTTTTAATCCAACGCCTGAAACTCTCGAAATCTCTGCATACAGCTTATGAGCCATAAAAACTGCAAAGCGCCAGTATCCACAGTCGCGGCGCCATGTTAATAAAAACAAATGACATTCCGGGGCACGCACTCGCGTGTCGGTGTGATGGATGGACAAACAAACCGAAGGATGTAGTATTCTAAAGAATGGGGGACGTTGAGAATACTTTTCGCTGTGTATAACTGGAATTTCTGTGTTTGGGATGTTTAAGAGGGAACAGCAGATAAAAAATTTCATATGAAATTAAGGGTTTGGGATATAGCTGTTTTCTCAACGAAACGTTAGCCAAATTCAATCATTTTGATCTTATTCTCTTTATCAAAGAATAATCTAGGCCCGTTGGTTTTGCTTTTTTCAATATTTTGTCTACAATTAGAATTATGGGCATCTCAAAACTCAAAATTTCAGAAAAAATTACTTTCAACTTATGGTACTCATTATTTAGAGTAAACGTAACATTTTCAGAAAAAGCAAAACCAACGGGCCTAGATTATTCTTTGATAAAGAGAATAAGATCAAAATGATTGAATTTGGCTAACGTTTCGTTGAGAAAACAGCTATATCCCAAACCCTTAATTTCACGGCAAAACTAGGCAAATACCAAAAAAAGCTTCAACTGTCCTTCTCGCACAGTTCGGTTCGGGAGGCAGGGTACACTATATCACAACTATATACTGTGTATTATATGTATAAAAATAAAGTAAGCATGCATTAGTGATGTCAATAAGCTTTATCGATTTTTTCGACTAATAGTGGTGGGAAAAATATATCGATAGATACCCTTTCTCGAGCTATAATGGTTTTACCTGTTAGTTTTAATGTTTAGATTGATCTAAATAAACAAATATAAAGACAAATAATTCTAAGGAAATTTATTTTATCTCTAGAACAGAACATTTTCCCTGAAATTCTTAGTTGTTGTTACGTTTTGTTACGTGTAAATAATTAAATATGATTTATGAATAAGTGACTTATGTTTCAAATATTTTTTTAATGTTAAAGTTCGAGTCGGACTCGCATACAAAGGGTTCCGTACCACTGTAAAATATCTAAACAGAAAAAAAACACAGAAAAAACATAACATTTATTGCATGGACATCCGTTTATTTATAACTTTTTTAAAAGCTTTTTTATATTATTTTTTGTTATTTATTATTATTGAAAGTCTTGAGAGAGAACGAGAAGTTATATGGACATCGCATGTACAAATCGCTACGGAGACTATATGACCCGACACAGATATCCCGGAGATCAGCCAGAAAGAGCTTGAAATGGCTCTCCAACAACTCAAAAACCGGTCAAGAGCAAGTCGGACTCGTGCACCGAGGATTCCGTACAGAATATGAATTAATGGCATACTGAAAATCATAAATAATAGGTACGGTAATATGCACCCAACAATGCTCTACCGAAAATGAAATTCTAAGCTAAATTACATATTACGAAGTTAAGTTTGTAAACATTAAAAAATCAATTTTACTGTGCTACAATTAAAAAATTCAGATTTATTCCTATGGTTGTGCTGTAAAACCTTTCTTCTTGCCAAATTTCAAGATATTAGGTCAACGGGAAATACCCTATAGGTTTTGGTTCCATTGCATTTCGTACGGAAATGGTCTAAAATACAGCTATATCTTTTTATTGTGTTGACCTATAAGTTTCATTATTTCACAGATGTAAAGGACAGCAGACTTGAGTATTCGATATCAATTTCAACTTGATATCTGTACGCGTTACTGAGCAAAAGGATCTTGACAGACAGACGGATAACAAAGTGATCCTACGAGTATACGGGTTCCTTTTTTCCCTTCTGAGGTACGGAACCCTAAAAATAACGGAGTTACAACAGTGCTATTGAAAATGGTTGTAACACGGTACTTTAGTCCTTCGGAAGCTGTTTCAACCGTTTTTAAATCAGAGACTCGTAGTACTAAAACCTGTAATATATAGTAGTATTTTATTATATATATTATATTTGTATTGAAATATTTTTTCCCAGTTATACATCTCATACACTTACAACGGGATTTTTAACTCGTCTATTCCATTGTGTGAAGTGTCGTGAAATTACAGCTTTTTAACCGACTTCAAAAAAAGAGGTTATCAATGCGACCTGTATGTATGTAATATTTCCAGAACTGCCCAGTTTTCATATATGTTAGTCTATATCAGCTTCTAAATAAGTGTGCCAAATTTCTAAAGTGTATGTATGTATGTTTGTCCTCGCATATATCCGGAACTACAAGTTCGATTTAAATAATCCCTTTTTTGTTTGTATTATTAAACTTAGGAAAGACTGCAAGTTTCATCAAAATCGGTTCAGTAGTTTTTGAGAAAGGGAATGTTAAGTGTGTATTAGTTAAATGTTTGTTACCTCAGAACTTTTGACTTGACTGGGTGAACCGATTTGGATGATTCTTTTTTATTTGAAAGCTGGTGCTTCCCGTGTGGTCCCCATTTCAATTTGGTCCGGTTTGTAGAATGGAATCCATGAGAAAACGATATACATCCTTAATAAAAGTAGACTTATACGACAGTTAAAGTTGGTTTCTAGTTCTTTTTGAACGCTTTAACTTGTTAGTCCTTAGACTCTAGCACTCTATGTACTAAAACACCTCTAGGTCACCTAAAGTATTGTTGGAAGACGAACGTTCGGATATGGCGAAACTAAAAGGTTTTCTTGTTGACTGTAGACCCCTAAAATGGCAAAGTCATAATTTATGTTATATTTATATGTGATAGGTACTTACTAGTCAATTATATCAAATACAACCACAGTGTGTCGAGACTAAACCAATATGCGCCCAATAATTGCTCAAAACGTGAAAAAAGGGTTGACGCACGCTCACGTCAAGTTTATTATAATTTTGAAAAATACACTCTAGCCAAGCGTAGAGCGATGACTGACGAGGCGAGGGGTAGCGACTATGCGCAGCGCGGGGGAGGGAGGCCGCGTTGGGAGTGAATGCAGCGTTATTTGTGTGAGTGAAAGCATGTGAAAGGCTGTATGTGTGCGTACCGAATCGCGACAGCAATAAAATATTGAAATACCTACTATTCTACAGAGACTTTGCTTCATATCCCTCTTAAAACTATTGACAGATGTATAATACAAGAGTTTTATCGCGACCTCCAAATGTATCACATAGGAGGACTGTGCCGGTCACTTACTATCAAATCAAATCATATTTATTCAGAATTAAATAATTCCATCAAGTGTTAGTACATTTCTAGCCTAAGTTAGTAAGTATTTACGGGTTTTTTATTTTATTTGTGCATGAGGGGCACAGTCCTATCGTCCTGCGTGTCACTGCGATCTGAATAGATCCCACGGGTTACGTGCGTGCCAAACTTTAGCACGACTGGTAGAGCCGTTGAGGCGTCAGGACTAGGTCACTTTTCTTAATGTACATATAATTACCATATTTACTGCAAATAAATTCATTTCAACTCATAATAGGTTTGCACTTGGCCTTCATCTCACTTGAAGACGTACTTGTAATATTATGGTGGTAGCTATCCATGCGGACATTAAAAATGCTTTCTATGATTTTTTTACTATAGTTTTTTCTTATAAGCCTTATCGAAGCAAGACAAATCTATGGACACAATCAAACTGGCCGGACACTTCAAACAAATCATCTTCATATTCAAACATATTCTTAACATCCGATCTTTTAATTCAATAAAAACTTGCTGCGTCTAGCAGTCCGATTGAAGTAAAAAGTACCAAATACTTTCTCATGAACTTCTTTACTTTCAGGTGTTGGCAGCTCTAGCAGTATCACTGGCTCCATTTTCCGCTGGCCTGGGCAAGGGTTACAGCTCTCCAGCTATAGCATCGCTACAAGGACCTGGAGCTAATGCTACCAGGAGAGACTTTCAACTGACGGACCAGCAGGCCAGCTGGCTCGCCTCCCTGTCTTTCTTAGGTAATACTTTTTTATGTATCTGGCATCGCTGTAGGAACTGCTGTCCTCGTTTCCAAGGAATCTTTCTTTTTACAATACAGATCAACGCTTGACCACAATCTCACGTGATGTTAAGTGACGATGAGTTCGACGAAGTGACGCGTTGGTCTAGAAGGTGCCTATTTACTCTTCGTTTGAAGATTCCCAAGTTGTCATTTTTAGAAACAGTGTATTGCATATTTTAACTGTACATGGTGCGGGTTATAGGAAGATCTACTGTATACGGGAGGAGGTTTGACGTTCTGCTGTTTGACCGGTACTCAGCGTCGTACAATAGCTACCATGGGTGACACTTCGTCGCGAAAGTTCTCTACTGCGATGTACGTTACTGCAAAAGTTTACCATTGCCATGAACGTTTTTGATTGCAAAGTGAAAAGCCAGCATAATTTAACGTTTTCCGCGGATACGCTGAGTAATTTCCCGTTCAGATAAAAGGGGTATAACTTCTTAATTATGGTTTTACAAAGCGTCAACAAGGGTGCCACTCGTCCAAAACATTTTTCGAATGTGGGTTTGATCAAACATTTTTGCTAGCTTTATCAAACCATTTCAAACAGTAAAATTGACGTTAAAATTACATAAAAATAACTCCAAGCTATTTCACGTTTTCCGACATTTATTATTAACTTAATAATGGATGGGTTTGTGTCATAGGGCCAATGTTGAAAAAACATTGTAAGTAAAAACTGCTTTTAAAGCGTGACCAACACATACAACTGTATCATTTTACCTGTCGATTGTAAGTAACGACGTGTTCGTTATATAAAAAGCCGACATTTTATGTATTGGCAAGAATAGATATGCCACTGAGATTTGATGCTCTTTTACTAGACGAGTGGCATAGGGCCCTCATCGTTGAAATTAAAAACCACGCTGCAAATTGTAGCATGACCCTTATAGGAACGTGTTAGGATGTGTAATAATAACAGCATATGTAATATAAAGGCCTCACCACAAACTGGCGCGCGTTGCGGAAATGACGACGATGCGTGAAGTGGAAATGTAAAATTGTTTTGCGTAAATGAAAACTGCGACAACGAAAGCGCAGTCAAGATTTTATTTATACAGGCTACATTTACACACGGTCATGTTTTTGTCCAGTAAATACTAGAATGATATACAGGTAGGCTACATTGCTTGCTTGATAACCAATGGGGAGTAAGTTCTGAAGTGGCACCCTTGTACCGGGAAACGTGTGCTGGACTAAATGTACCGACGACCAGTGCGTCTACCATGAGTTTACGCAGGCGGTAACGTATATCGAATACTATCGGAAATGCTGCTCAGTCGAGGTGCGGGTGACAAGGAAAGATAGTTAACCATACACGTTATCGCCTGCGTAAACTCATGGTAGATGTACAGTGCGTCTACCATGAGTTTACGCAGGCGGTAACGTATATCGAATACTATCGGAAATGCTGCTCAGTCGAGATGCGGGTGACAAGGACAGATAGTTGACGATACACGTTATCGCCTGCGTAAACTCATGGTAGATGTACAGTGCGTCTACCATGAGTTTACGCAGGCGGTAACGTATATCGAATACTATCGGAAATGCTGCTCAGTCCAGATGCGGGTGACAAGGACAGATAGTTGACGATACACGTTATCGATGTGTGGGTCGTCAGCTTCCTCATAGAGCTAGGGGAATTGTACGCATGCCAAATTTTAAGGCAATTTAGGAGCAATCAAACTTTAGCATTCATAATTTAGCAGCAATCATGACTCAGTTACAGCGAGTTGTTTTTAGTGTGTCAGCTGGAGACATGGGTCTCCAGCTGACACATGCCAGGAAGGCAAACCAGTGAGGTTAGGGCTTTAGACTATAGTCAGGCATTTAAAGCACAATGAGAGCAATGAGAGCCAAAAAAATTAACGATCAAATTGATAAACTGTTGGATCTACGAACGAAATACCGTGTGTAAGCTGGCGACCCGTGTCACCAGCTTACACATCTGTATCTTCGTAATTATTCAAGTTACGATTATGTATTGTACCTCATATTTTAGGGCAAAATAGCAGCGCCAGGCGCCAAAATTTTCGAATCTCTAGTGCTAAAACTGTTTGAGCTACGAGCCGATATGTGTGTGTAAGCTGGTGACATGGGTCGCCAGCTGACACATGTTGTATCTCTGAAACTACATAAGTGAGAACTTCGTTTTAAAGATCAGATGAGACCATACAATAGCAGCGTTCACGAGTCAAAATTTCAAATCTCCTGGCTGTCTAGATTCAAAGTTATAAGCAAAAAACTATTTTCCCGCCAAAAAATTCAAAATAATCGCACGGACGCCGCTGAGCGGGCCGTTGCCGTTCCGTGCGCTACGCTATTAC
The DNA here is from genome assembly GCA_910589575.2 of Carcina quercana. NCBI lineage: Eukaryota > Metazoa > Arthropoda > Insecta > Lepidoptera > Depressariidae > Carcina > Carcina quercana. The sequence continues at coordinate 8,693,736 of OU342449.1, read as the reverse complement.
AATAGAGTTTCAACTTAGCCGTCATTGTTTTAAAATTCATTTTAACCTGCACGTTCGTATCGATTCAATTGGTACATTGAGCGTGTTAGACCAGGAGCCGACTGAAATAAGCAATGGTATACTACCGATTAACTTCATAGAGAGATTACGAACGATCTTCACCAAATTTGAGGTCTAGCTAGAATCTAACCCTTCACCGTTGGTGCATAATTCAAATCTACTAATTTAACTAATACGGAATCAAGATTTAGTTTAGTAATGAATCAACATATAAGAAACTAGCTTCTTCCCGCGGCTTCGCCCGCGTGGACTTTAGGTTTTATCCCGTGAGAACTACATGGCGTAGTACTACAAAATATCAAACTGACGCGAGACTTCCTGTCGATGACGTACCATTATTCTAAAATCGCGATCAAAATACGGGGGTGGGGGCAAGAGGGTGCAACATTCTCAGACCTACCAAATATATGTAAAAAACAAAAAAATTGGTCAAGCCGTTTCACAGGAGTGCGACTATAAACACCTTGACACGAAAATTTAATATATTAGATTGGATTGCAGGATTTTTTAAAATGCTAAAACACGTCATTTTTATTTTTAGTTCATAACACTGAGTATCAATTTTCATGATATTGACTTCAAAAACAACAGAGTTCCCATACAAAATTTAATCCCCATTATATATCCGTGAAACACGTAATCCTTCCTTTGTTTGAAATCTAATCGCTTACCAATTTTCATGGGGCATTATTTTTATTCCTTGTTGATTGCTGTGCAATTGCATGGATGTCAAACAAACTCATGCTTTATTATATCTGATTAGCTCATCAATTGAAAGGCTCCAGGTATACATAGAGCTGTAAAATAATTTCAATATCACGTTTTATCTAGACGGTGGCGCCATCTATCGGTGAGGTGTTAAACTATTTCGACAACCGTAACCACAGAAAACAAACCTAAATGAATTAATATTCAACTAATTTTATGGACTTTATATCGATCAACAGCTTATAGCTCTAAAAATAACGATCGATACCTCTATACGACTTTTCATCCCCCCTTTCAACCCCTTTCGACAAAACCCTTTTTTCGCATTAAAAAGTAGCCTATGTTCTTTCTCAGGGTCTAAAGATTGTCTGTGCCAAATTTCATCAAAATCGGATGAGAGGTTTAAGCGGGAAAGCGTAACAGACAGACAGAGTTACTTTCGCCTTTATAATATTAGTAGGGATAGTAGGGAAAGTAGGGACTAGTAGGGATAACACTTTACGGTGTGATATAACATAGTATAAGAGGTATATGTGCAACATATACAGCTTATATCAATATGATCAATAATTGTTGAGCTCGATATCCTACTAATATTATAAGTGTGAAAGTTTGGATGTTTGGATGTTTGTGACGCTTTCACGGAAAAACTAATGAATGGATTTGAATGAAACTATACAATAATATAGCTTATACATCAGAATAACATATAGGCTATAATTTATAAAGACATATTGTGTAAATTGTACAAAATCACACGTATAATATTAGTGGGATTACATGGGAAATTTTGGCATAACAAAAACGCGTTGCCTAGCAACCGACCATAGAATATGTAATTCGTATATACAAACTTTCGCGTTTATAATATTAGTGTGAAGACTATTTGAATGTACTACGTCAGATATTGAAATTTCTTTTGTTTCTTTAAACTATTAGCCTACGTAACAGAATAAACACTATTTTGTACCTTATGCTGGAAATGGAGATAGATGCCTTCTATGCCTATCGAACAAGTAGAATATATCCTGAAGTATACGCGGACAAAGTCGCGGGCGGAAGCTAGTTTAGTATATTTTCAGTAGCAATTATTGAATAAAACATGATATAGATTTCTCAAACATTTATTTTTAGTTATTTTCATATACCTCTTATACTGTGTTATACCACATACACCATACAGTGTTATTATAAAGTGTTATTTCTTATATGTTGATTCATTACTAAACTAAATCTTGATTCCGTATAAGTCAAATTAGTAGATTTGAATTATGCACTAACGGTGAAGGGTTAGATTCTAGCTAGACCTCAAATTTGGTGAAGATCGTTCGTAATCTCTCTATGAAGATAATCGGTAGTATACCATTGCTTATTTCAGTCGGCTCCTGGTCTAACACGCTCAATGTATCAATTGAATCGATACGAACGTGCAGGTTAAAATGAATTTTAAAACAATTACGGCTAAGTTAAAACTCTATTGTAATAGCGTAGCGCACGGAACGGCAACGGCCCGCTCAGCGGCGTCCGTGCGATTATTTTGAATTTTTTGGCGGGAAAATAGTTTTTTGCTTATAACTTTGAATCTAGACAGCCAGGAGATTTGAAATTTTGACTCGTGAACGCTGCTATTGTATGGTCTCATCTGATCTTTAAAACGAAGTTCTCACTTATGTAGTTTCAGAGATACAACATGTGTCAGCTGGCGACCCATGTCACCAGCTTACACACACATATCGGCTCGTAGCTCAAACAGTTTTAGCACTAGAGATTCGAAAATTTTGGCGCCTGGCGCTGCTATTTTGCCCTAAAATATGAGGTACAATACATAATCGTAACTTGAATAATTACGAAGATACAGATGTGTAAGCTGGTGACACGGGTCGCCAGCTTACACACGGTATTTCGTTCGTAGATCCAACAGTTTATCAATGTGATCGTTAATTTTTTTGGCTCTCATTGCTCTCATTGTGCTTTAAATGCCTGACTATAGTCTAAAGCCCTAACCTCACTGGTTTGCCTTCCTGGCATGTGTCAGCTGGAGACCCATGTCTCCAGCTGACACACTAAAAACAACTCGCTGTAACTGAGTCATGATTGCTGCTAAATTATGAATGCTAAAGTTTGATTGCTCCTAAATTGCCTTAAAATTTGGCATGCGTACAATTCCCCTAGCTCTATGAGGAAGCTGACGACCCACACATCTCTCTAACACCGATTATTTAATATTTTTGGTCGATTTTAATATTTATATGTTCACTGACGACACCGCCTCGAGGAAACTGAAACAATATTATGTTTACAAATACACCAATTGTAATAGATAGATGGGGCAGCATTGTATGTCCTTATGTGGTGGTCTTTTCGCTGTTTGTTTGTACATACAAACCAATGTTTCCACTTATCTCCAGAACGGTTTGACCGATTTAAATACGTTTTTTTTGTAGTACAATCCCGTCAACTCTGTGCTAAAACGCTTCATATAAATCACGTGTTGTGTGAATCTCCATAATTCAACTACACTTTTCAATAATAAGAAGCCGCATAGAGAATTCTGACATGATATGGCGGAGATATCCAGTACCTACCCAATTTTTATTACTTTTAAGGAGGAAGTAAAAATTAATTTGACTTATAGACTATAAGTTCCGCCCAGATCAGTTGAGAAATGCAACATCTACAGGTCAACATACAAACACACAGAATATAGCTTCTTTTTTCCCTAGCAGTCGAAGGGGAGACCTTTGTTTGCTTCGCTTACTTGCTGAATTAATTACAGGAAAACCATGTCTATATCTAGTTTACTTTTTGAGAAATTATCAACTAATCTTGAAGAACTATTATTCTATTTATCAAGGTCACCTACAATAACATTAACAAAAGTGTTAAGACACTAACAAATTTAAAAATGTATCTTTCTATCTTAATTACAGGCAACAGCGTCATGCTAATAAGAACAAGTTGTTAACTAGGTCTACCTAGTAGGGGGACGGCCCGGTAGTAGCTTGCCGGTACGTGTCCCCTCTCGAGAACCTTTACTCCCCACCGGTTATCTGTTCTTCGAGCGATGTGGCCTACCCATTTCCACTTCAGCTCACTGACTCGTCGAGCTATGTCGGTGACCTTCATTCGTCTACGGATTTCCTCATTCCAGATTTTATCACGTAGAGGAATTCTGAGCATAGCTCGTTCCATTGCTCGCTGAGTCACTTTGAGCTTGTTTATTCGGCCCACAGTAAAGGACCACCATTCGGTTCCGTAAGTCATCACTGGCAACACGCACTGATTAAAAACTGTTGTATTTAGATAGATACTGATGTATTTTGGAAGAGAAGAAGATATGCCGTAACTTCCCGAACGCTGCCTAGCCGAGTTGGATTCTTCGTTCTTCTGGTTGACCCAGGTATAGCTACATATTCGTCTACGACTTCGATGGCAGGGTTCCTAACTACTACATAGGTGCAACATGGACATTTGACATGATTTTCGTCTTGTGCATGTTCATTGTTAAACCTACCTGTTGGGAAACTCTGTTGAGGTCATTGAGTATTGCATACAGATCATCTAAGGATCAAGCAAAGAGATGGAATGGAACACAATAGGTACAATCGAGTACAAAAATATATATCCACTTTTGTATCATGTTACATTGACTCTTGCTTGTGTGTTGAGGGAAACGTCAATTAAAAGTGAAGGTGACATGGTTCAAAAGTGGATACATATTTTTGTACTCATGTGTATGTAACTAACTAAAATCTGTTTTATATCGAGAGTGCGGTAAAAAATATCATTGATAGATTGTCACTTCCCCGGCCTGCGTCTGCTGCGCTTATGGCACGTGTAGATGTGTGGGTCGTCAGCTTCCTCATAGAGCTATGAGAATTCTACGCATGCCAAATTTTAAAGCAATTTAGGTGCAATCAAACTTTAGCATTCATAATTTAGCAGCAATCATGACTCAGTTACAGCGAGTTGTTTTTAGTGTGTCAGCTGGAGACATGGGTCTCCAGCTGACACATGCCAGGAAGGCAAACCAGTGAGGTTAGGGCTTTAGACTATAGTCAGGCATTTAAAGCACAATGAGAGCAATGAGAGCCAAAAAAATTAACGATCACATTGATAAACTGTTGGATCTACGAACGAAATACCGTGTGTAAGCTGGCGACCCGTGTCACCAGCTTACACATCTGGATCTTCGTAATTATTCAAGTTACGATTATGTATTGTACCTCATATTTTAGAGCAAAATAGAAGCGCCAGGCTTCAAAATTTTCGAATCTCTAGTGCTAAAACTGTTTGAGCTACGAGCCGATATGTGTGTGTAAGCTGGTGACATGGGTCGCCAGCTGACACATGTTGTATCTCTGAAACTACATAAGTGAGAACTTCGTTTTAAAGATCAGATGAGACCATACAATAGAAGCGTTCACGAGTCAAAATTTCAAATCTCCTGGCTGTCTAGATTCAAAGTTATAAGCAAAAAACTATTTTCCCGCCAAAAAATTCAAAATAATCGCACGGACGCCGCTGAGCGGGCCGTTGCCGTTCCGTGCGCTACGCTATTACAATAGAGTTTCAACTTAGCCGTCATTGTTTTAAAATTCATTTTAACCTGCACTTTCGTATCGATTCAATTGGTATATTGAGCGTGTTAGACCAGGAGCCGACAGAAATAAGCAATGGTATACTACCGATTAACTTTATAGAGAGACTACGAACGACCTTCACCAAATTTGAGGTCAAGTGATAATATAACCCTTCATCGTTGGTGCATAATTCAAGTCTACTAATTTAACTAATAGGAAGTCAAGATTTAGTTTAGTAATGAATCAACTTATCAGAAATAACAATTTACGGTGTGATATAACATAGTATAAGAGGTATATGTTCAACATATACAGTTTATATCACTATGATCAATAATTGTTGAGCTCGGTATTTAGTGTATTTTCAATAGCAATCCATACTAATATTATTTATAAAATAATATTATGAATGCAAAAGTGATTTTGTTTGTTTGTCCTTTATTATCGTCGTAACGTAGAGTCAGAATGATGATTTTTTGTATAGGGGTAGTTTGGAAAAGGATGGAAAATGACATAGGCTGTATTTCTTAAACTTTTATTCATAGCTATTTTCATGGAAATTGCAAACAATATTGGCACATTTTAATAAAAATTATTGCTTATACTCAGAAATTTAGATTTGCAAATGAATAAAAATCTTATGATTTGATATATTTTTATTATAAAAGTCGACTAACATTGCTTTGTCTGATTTTCATAATATCAAAAACGGGACATGTGCGAGTCAGACTTGCGCACCGAGGGTTCCTATATTTGTCCCATAAGACTTTGTTTTTTGCCAAATATCAGGATTATAGATCAATCAAAAATATGCGTCATGCACGGCTTTGATATAAGGGATTGCACACCTGAGTATTTGATATCAATTTCAACTTGATGCATTCACGCATTCCTTAAAAAAGGGGTCTTGACAGACCGAAGAACAACAAAGAGATCCAATCTAGGGTTCGCCTAAATATATTATTTAGTCACAAAATTAACCGTTTATGTACATAATAAATATGAATGTACACAAACACATACACACACACACACACACACACGCACACACACATATGAGCATAGCAAACTTAAAATAGGAACTAAGATTTTAAATAATACTGTGTAAATCCGTCTGGAAGACGCGGTGCACTTCCAACACAAGTGTCGAAAGACTACTTTCTGGAAGGCCCCTGCAAAACTCTGTAAAAGTTATTTAAGAAATAAACACTTTTTACTTTTACTAAACTAAATCTTGACTTCCTATTAGTTAAATTAGTAGACTTGAATTATGCACCAACGATGAAGGGTTATATTATCACTTGACCTCAAATTTGGTGAAGGTCGTTCGTAGTCTCTCTATAAAGTTAATCGGTAGTATACCATTGCTTATTTCTGTCGGCTCCTGGTCTAACACGCTCAATATACCAATTGAATCGATACGAAAGTGCAGGTTAAAATGAATTTTAAAACAATGACGGCTAAGTTGAAACTCTATTGTAATAGCGTAGCGCACGGAACGGCAACGGCCCGCTCAGCGGCGTCCGTGCGATTATTTTGAATTTTTTGGCGGGAAAATAGTTTTTTGCTTATAACTTTGAATCTAGACAGCCAGGAGATTTGAAATTTTGACTCGTGAACGCTTCTATTGTATGGTCTCATCTGATCTTTAAAACGAAGTTCTCACTTATGTAGTTTCAGAGATACAACATGTGTCAGCTGGCGACCCATGTCACCAGCTTACACACACATATCGGCTCGTAGCTCAAACAGTTTTAGCACTAGAGATTCGAAAATTTTGAAGCCTGGCGCTTCTATTTTGCTCTAAAATATGAGGTACAATACATAATCGTAACTTGAATAATTACGAAGATCCAGATGTGTAAGCTGGTGACACGGGTCGCCAGCTTACACACGGTATTTCGTTCGTAGATCCAACAGTTTATCAATGTGATCGTTAATTTTTTTGGCTCTCATTGCTCTCATTGTGCTTTAAATGCCTGACTATAGTCTAAAGCCCTAACCTCACTGGTTTGCCTTCCTGGCATGTGTCAGCTGGAGACCCATGTCTCCAGCTGACACACTAAAAACAACTCGCTGTAACTGAGTCATGATTGCTGCTAAATTATGAATGCTAAAGTTTGATTGCACCTAAATTGCTTTAAAATTTGGCATGCGTAGAATTCTCATAGCTCTATGAGGAAGCTGACGACCCACACATACGTTATCGCCTGCGTAAATTCATGGTAGATGTACAGTGCGTCTACCATGAGTTTACGCAAACGGTAACGTATATCGAATACTATTGGAAATGCTGCTCAGTCGAGGTGCGGGTGACAAGGACAGAGCGATAGTGTACGATACACTCGGGCCATCATGAGGGAGGATAATGTTCAGGAGTAGGGTGATGATGATAACAATATCGTGAAGATAGCTAATATACATTATTCGTTATTCAAAATAGCTGAGCATTTGACTTTTATCTGACCCTTCATGACAGTGTGCTCTTCCTGTCCATGTTATTTATCTTTACTTGAACATAAGAGTGGTATTAACACTTAAGTTTTGCGGCAGATATATAACGGGTTGGTAGCTAGCTAGCCGGAGGCACAATGCGATATGTCTGCTGCCAAACAGCAGTTGTTTTCCTGTAATGAAAGATGACATAGACTGTTCCTCACTAGCTTATGATTTCATCAGATGCCAGGAGCTAAGACTGAGGCCAAGTAAGCCGTAAATTATGCTTCTACGTTCATAACTTATTTGACCCCCTCCTGTTCTTTCTGATAGCCCTCTTTTGTCACCCTTCCCCCCTTGATCCACCAGTAATGGGGGCTTAAAAGATCATAATGGACCCATTACAATGATTGCGTACGTTTCGATTCTATAAATTTATTGCGAAAATATTTTGAAAGGAGTTTGCCATAAAGAGTCTTTGAATTCGTTCAATTGTGGAAATTAGTAATTGCTGGATTTGACGCAGTAGCCACGCGTACAAAGTTCAAATTAATCATTTGGAAATCCTTTTTTGGAGCTTTTTGACGCATTGACGTGAATTCGATGGTTTTCTTAGTTTATGTTTGGTTCGGGGATCATCCCCAAAATTGCTGACATTTATTTATTATTATTATTATTTATATCAGACAAAATCCATATTTTTGTTAGTAAATAAAATAAAGTCAATTTTAACCTAGTGTTAGTAATAAGCTGTTGTTGTAGGCTGTTGATGATGATGATGATGATGACAAGTACTAAACTTAGTGACATGACACAAAGTTGAATTTTTATGGGATACTCGAATACCCTAGAGTTTGGGCTCATTTTCTTTGTTTTGACAACTTTAATACATTATGCTTAATTTAAAAATTATGATGGAGCCAGGATGTGGATAGATGAACTCTTTGATTGTAATACTGACAAAAGTGTGTTGGAATTTATTTGAACCTGCATCATCAGCCGGGAAACATCCACTGCTGGACATAGGCCTCCTTCATGGTACGCCACATCGACCTGGCCAATTGCATCCAGCGACTCCCCGCGACTCAAACCAGGTCGTCGGTCCAACTAGTAAGGGGACGGCCTGGTAGACATTTCCCGGTACGTGGTCGCCACTCGAGAACCTTTACTCCCCACCGGTTGTCGTTGTATTGTTGTATTTGAACCAATCACAAGAAAAAGGTTATTAAATGAAGATTTAATTATTTATTAAGAATTTAAAGAACAATTTTTATGCTATAAAACACACACACATACATATATATACATAATATATCAAATTGGTTTCACATTTTGTTTCAAAAGAAATAAAAAGTCGCATGATCTCGGCTTTAGACATGAAACACACGTAGGAAACTTGGAACAAATGTCTTGATATCGTCACACATCGAACGTATGACGAACGTATAAACGCGCTTGGGCCATTTTCTGCATACTTCTTTTACGGGGGAAGTGAGGTATCACGGATCGGCGGGAGGCGGTGAACGTCCGTTCTGTTAGCAGTACTATATTGATCCTGAACTTATCTGTACGTTTCCAGGAGCTCTGTTCGGAGGCATGGCTGGCGGTGCAGCGATGCGTCACGGGCGCCGTCGCGTGCTGTCCCTGGCAGCCGCTCCCTGCAGCCTGTCCTGGCTGCTCACAGTGCTGGCCACGTCAGTGCGCATGATGTGCATCACAGCCTTCCTGGGTGGATTCTGCTGCTCCATACTCACCATGTTGTCCCAGGTATGCCAGACCAGTATTTTTGAAGTTACGTACCTCATAAGGAAATCTCACGCACCGAAGGTTCTGTTCAGACCCATGAAAAGACACCTACAGATTTTGAACCGAAAAGCTTCATTTTCCGCATAAATACGCTTGTAGATAGATACCTCACGTTTAAATAAAAGTTTGTATACTGTGATTATTTATGATTTTTGCCTTATCCGCTATTGTTTCTTCTCACAAAGCAACAGCTCGAGCCCGAGCGCACGAAGCGTGAAGCGATTTAATGGTATTTCGATTCCTTACATCGCCATATACAATTATATATGACGTCATCTTTACTATCTGCGATTCGTGAAATGCTTACCATATACTGATCATTGACCAGACCTGAGACCCCTATAATTAAAACACCAACAAGAAAGCTCTAATCAGTATAAATTTAGCAAATTTGCCTCAGTTTTATTTGACAAAGCTTCTAATATAAGCCCGGAGCATCGTAGACCTTATTGCAACGGATTAAGGCAAAGCAAAGTTTGTAAAGAAACTAATTTTCTTTGAGTCTCGCCCGCATATTTCGCAACGTAGGGTGACCGTTGTTTTGTATGAAATAAACCTAAGGCTTATTTACGATTTAATCCCGAATCAGTTCAAAAATACAATTTAGAACTGCTCTGGTGGTGTTGGTCTCTATCCTCCCTCGGAAGTGACAGTACATCACGCCCTTCGGCCAGAAGTCTTCAACAAGTTATGCGTTCACCTAGCAGTCAGTGAAGAAGTATCACTATTCAGAAAATATGCATACAGTCATCACTTCTTGCACCTACGCTGTTTTATTAATTAAATTCTCCATTGTAAAACTTGCCTCAAAAATTTACGACCAAAACATTTATCTCAAAATTTGTCGCTAACCTTCCTCCGGAACTCAGTCGAGTTCTTCGTAAAACCTGCAAAGTCCCCAGGACTTTCCTTTGAAGGCGTGCATAACAGAGCACCCTACGTAATTGATAAAGTCTTCAACTTTGCGAGAGTTTAAAGTGTTTTACTTGGAGCAGGCCTCCCTCATGCCATGACGAGATAGACACTGTTTACATGGATCTAAGATTGTCATGAAATTCCCAAAAGATTTTTCTCTCTTCTAGGAAAGAGATTACACTTGGAAAGATAAGGCCATTAGATGGTAGGCGGACTTACACTCACCTCGGCTCTTCAAGCACTACCGATCCGTCCCCGACACTTTACAAATACACCATCTCCGCCGGCGGAAACGGCAAAGACACACCTTCCCCACGACGAGCAATAATCCTAGCGCTTAACGCAACTATCGGCACATTCCGGGCCAATTTTATCCGATCTCTTCATCACAAAGCAACGCCCTAAGCCGAGGACGAGCCCGACCGGCCCCCCCTTAGGCCTGTTTCTAGTAATAATAATACCGGTTGAGCGCCTTCCGCGCTCGCCATTGTCCGGGTGAAGCTGTAGAGGTCGCAGGACCAACAGCATCAAGTACATTAGAAAAAAAGCGGACTTACAGAAGACTTAAGCTAATAGGCACTGGTTCTGCTATGTTTCAAACAGTGATTTTAACACTGCTGTTTGTGGTGGACGGCTAAAGAGTTAATTTTGGCTTTTCTGGGCAGCAGAAAAAAAGCCTTTTCGAATGTTATGGAAGGTTAATAGACGCCTAGAAACATTTGTTATACAAAAGTTGTTTCAAATTCGGCCTGCACTTTTTAATAACCAGTAATAATGTAAATATGCACAGAAAAATACTAAAATTAAATTTTTGCATTTATTTTAATTGTACAAAATCATTCTTCTTGTACTAAGTGACAGCGTCAAATGTCATTTTATTGACGCCATCTTTGTTTTCAAAGTTAAGTCTTACCTGTTTCGTGCGTTTTATGTTTTTGTACAAATAAACTAAACCGAAATATACAAAAATGGTAACTAAATCACTTTTATTTGATAATGGCCTGTTAAAATGATAAGTGTACAAGACCAGGCCTTGGCTATATACATTCGTCATTTATTCCAAAAATATATTTTAAATTGATATAGTCAACGTGAATTACGGTTGATATACCATCGTCGTCACCATTTTGCGGTGATCAAGTGAGATCATGCACACAAAAAACACGTGATTTGAGAATGTATTACATTTACAACTCTGAGTAGTATGGTTAATTTTGGGTGCGAGCTGTGCTGTAAAGATTTATGATTATGGATTTGGATTATATATATGAAAGAGAGGGAGACAGGCTGTATACTGTATTATTGATTCAGAGACATGATTTTAGTTAGGCCTGTCTACTGACGATGCTTCTCAGTGGAGTAAAGCGCACGTAAGAAACAAGAAACCCGGCCGCGCAGCGGAAAGAAGCGAGGACGAAGAAGTTTGGTGCGAAGGAGAACAATAGATAAATAAAAGGAGAGAGAGAGTTTCCACCACTGAATGCCAAGGGAATAAGAGAATCAATACAAAATTATTTATACATTGGATTCATAAGATACTCTTCGCAGTTGTCGCCATGTGAACCCACCGCTAGAGCAAATTTTCAAAATTTCTCCCTTCGAAAAGAAGAAGTTTGCAGCCGCCGATAAAATTATTATTTATTAGTTTAACAAGGATGAAATTAAATGAGTTCTACTTGTTTGTTTTATTAGTTGTTTAATATAATATTCACGTAAGCTTTGTTCATTTGGTAGTACAGCCGGTTGTTGCGGTTTTTGTACTGACGAAGTTAGATTGATGTTATTATTTTAATTTTGATCAGGTCTCACACCGACCTCTACCTGGGAGGATACGTTCTCTGAAGCATAGACTAGGTGCACTGGGAATTTATAGTCCTGTAATATTATTGCCCAGGTTTTGTGATAATCGGAAATGTTCTTTCACGTCAGTTGGTTCCTAAAACCGTGTATAGCTCTTCCCGTAATGTAGAAGATGGTAATTTGGGCAACTTCATGGATATTTTACTAAGCAACCATCTTAGTGACGTTGATTTATCTTATCTTACTGACATTCTAATTGGGCAAAAAAGATGGTGATTTTAAAATGCTATGTTTGTGGAGGTCATCACAGACCAATTACCTAGGAATAAATGTATTGTTAGTTAAATAAGTTCACACATGTTCAGCCTTTAAATTCGTCCTCTTTATTTTCCAGGTCTACATCAGCGAAATCTCAGTCCCTGACATCCGCGGCTGCTTGAGCGCTGTCCTCAAGATCGTTGGTCATCTCGGAGTGCTGTTCAGCTTCACCATCGGAGCCTACCTCGACTGGCAACAATTAGCTTTGTGCATATCCGCTGCCCCGCTGCTACTGTTCTGTACTGTTCTTTACATCCCAGAAACACCTAGCTACTTGGTCCTGATTGGCAAAGACGAAGAAGCTTACAAAAGTCTGCTCTGGTTGAGGGGTCCAAATTCTGATGTAGCTCAAGAATTAGCTACGATCAGGACCAATGTGCTAGCTAGCAAGAACTTTAGCCAGCGTCAGATGCAATCAGGAAGTCATCTGATCAATTCTTTGGACGTCAGAACTATGAATAGGCTGCTGGGACCGATCCTGGTAACGTGTGGCCTGATGATGTTCCAGAGATTCTCTGGTGCTCACGCGTTTTCTTTCTACGCAGTGCCTATTTTCAGGAAAACCTTTGGCGGAATGAATCCTCACGGAGCTGCTATAGCCGTGTCCTTCGTCCAACTGCTCGCTTCTTGCCTCTCTGGGCTACTGATAGACACAGTTGGTCGTCTGCCATTACTCATAGTAAGCTCAGTCTTAATGTCAATGGCATTGGCTGGGTTTGGAAGCTACGCTTACTACGAAGAAGTGCATCGTAATCAGAGAATACAGAACGTTATGTTTCATCAGACGATCGGGCAGAACGATTGGATTCCGCTGCTTTGTGTGCTGGTATTCACAATTGCCTTTTCTTTAGGTATGAGCCCTATATCCTGGCTCTTGATCGGTGAATTGTTTCCTCTTGAGTATAGAGCGTTTGGCAGCGCAATGGCAACAGCTTTCAGCTACCTGTGTGCTTTTGTTGGTGTTAAAACCTTTGTCGATTTCCAACAGGCCTTAGGGCTTCATGGAGCCTTTTGGCTATATGCTTCTATAAGTGTAGGTGGTCTATGTTTTGTGGTATGTTGTGTCCCTGAAACGAAAGGTAAAGATTTGGATGAAATGGACCCCAACTATGTTCAGAGTCTGTCGCCGAAAAGGTAAAGATGTTTCTCTAAAATTTGATTTACTTTTAGGAGAGTAGTAGGGCGGACATGTAGGAGTAAAGAGTTTCCATAGAGTATGCTTGTTGTCAGAGTAAACACCAAAAGTAATGTAAAAGACTAAATAAGGATTGTACATGCTTTTTGTCGCACCGGGAGACATTACGTTGATAACATTTCAGTTATTCGGAATGTGGTAGATTAAAATATATCAAATCTAAGTCTAACCTAATCAGGAAAATCCTAAAAGTTTGCTACGAGAAAGTCTTTAAAACCAAACAAAAAGGTTTTCTAACTTTGATTTGTAATTGAAATACATCCTCAGACTACTATTCGGTTTTGAAAAATGAAAGCTGTTTTTACAGATGCTGTACAACCAGAAACAAAATATTATGGTGCAGGTTTAATGTTATATTTTATTTCTGGTAACTCCCAAAAATAGTTGTTTTCAATAACAGAAATGCATGTTTTGTGACCGTAATTTCTCGATAAATTCAAACTGGTTGAAGCCAAGCTACAGGTCTGACGCATAACTGAGTCTGTTATTGAGGTATGGAAGCGGTACAGGAGGGTGTTTTACGGAACGTCAAACGACGCCCGACTGAAGTTATGCGTTAAGACAGTAGCTGAACAGAGGCAAATGCTAACGAACAAGTTGCTGTTTGCCAGTATCATCATTATTATTCTGGTTTTGGTACCTCTGTAATATATAGTCGACCTATTTTGATAATAGATGCAGGAATGTTATTAGGTAAGGTTCGAAAATATGATGACAATAAAACTGTAGGAAATAAAATAGAGAATCCCAATGTATCTAGGAACAAATAATATAATAATATCGAATCCACCGCAAAATTTTGGCTGTGCTTATTAACAATTTTTTAATATTAATATAAAAAGAAAGAAAAAAACGCCACTTAATTTTATGGTGGTACTTATAATCGGTAGTCGAATAGAAAAAATATATCAGGAAGTTTATATATAGCATATCCCTTAACCATATCTCCGATTTTCATTTTAGTGAAAAATAAAATAAATAAAAATAATTATTAATTATGTATATTTTAAGATTGCAGTGGTCCATTCTTTACCTCTCCTTAAATATAAATTATAGTCCTTAGAATTCTAAAACATAGAAGATATATTTCCTTCCGTATATTGTAGTAAAATCTCTATGTATGCCTATGAACGAAATGTCAAAGCCGTAGCTGTTTAGGCGAGTATAAAACGTATATATGTATTTTCTTTTATCAGTATCAAAGTCGGTCAACCCAGCCTCATACCCACTAGGGGACAAATGGCGGGTGGCACATTTCCCCGGGCACATTGATGAAGAGGAAGTGTTGTTGAGTACCGCTATCAACAAAATAAAAAATGGAATATGATGAACTAGGAAGTACTTACAAAACAAGAATTAATACAACTAGACGCTACACTCGAGTACATAAATATGTATCCAGTTTTGAACCATATCACATTCAACTTTTATTGACATTTCCTCAACACACTACATAGGAACAAGAAAGAGTGAATGTGATATGGTTCAAAAGTGGATACATATTTTTGTACTCGAGTGTACAAGGTACGCAATGTCATGCGACATGTTGGGTGAAGTCTTGCAACGTCGCCCGATATCTCCGGAGACACGAGTCGCGCGACTTTTGTTGCCTAGTGGGGGCCTAGCTTAGTTCCGTAAAGGTCATAAATATAGAGGAAATAGTAAAAATATTGCAAATTTGACTTTAAACTATAAAACAGATCACTTAGATGTCATCTAATTGAGGTATTCATAATTACTATTATCCTAAGTTGAGATCAAAAACATCAAAAACGTACGTTAATATTTCAGAGTCAGATCCGTTGATAAGAAATTAAAAGAATTGTTTTATTAAACTACACAATTGAAGATCCAAATCTCTGCCCTAATTTAGATTCTGTTTCTCACCGTTTCAACTGAATATTGTAATAAACGATTTTAAAGCAAAAGCTGCCTGAAAATCACATCTTCATACTACGCGTGTCGATAGTTTTAATTTAACTTTGGTTATCTGATAAATAACTTTAACAAAAATAGCATTCGCTAACTATCCGATAACATGGCCATATTATATAAACACAAAATTGTCAAAATATTATATCACTCGATCAAATATCCCTTACAGCTACGGCTTTGCCTTTTACACTGACGAGAAACGTGCATATTATGGCAACACATTTTTATCCTTAAATATAATTTGTTTGTTCTTCAACATATTACAATATAACTGCTATTAAAGTGTTTCAGTATGACAGCATTTGACCTTAGTATAACCTTTTTGCGTGTTTTATCCGTGTCTCAGTAGTCGCCCATTGACCATAATATCCGTGATAGCTGGCAACGTCGCGTTGTACCTGGCAACATTTTGTATGAATCCGATATGCGAAGCATGTTTCTTTCTCATTTCACTCTATATATACAGCAAAACCTTATACTCGTATATATCAATAATTGATTTGTTTACATCAGGATCCATATTGATAATATTTTTTTATTTTGCCAATAAAGGTCCTTACGATTCTTAACAGGCCAAACTATGCACGGCTCTCAAAATATCAGTAGTTAAAATATTTTAAACGAGCTTTTCCACCTACTCTATGACAATAAATTTAAGACAATAATTAATACTAAATAACTGTTATAATTATTTCTAAAATTCTATTCTAGTCTAGAAAATGTTAATGCTATACAAATTTATATGAGACTTTTTTGAATTTTTTGAATCTAGCTTGCACATTGCTATTGCTTGAGAAGGATAAAAGTGTCATACAAAAATTATTTTACCATAATCTTTTAAACTAGGACAGCTGGCTTTGTACAGTAATTATCAAAAAATAGGACATCGATGATTAATATCGCGAAATGAGTTTCATTAAACTTGAACATTAACGTGAATCACAATTTTCATAATATTTTTATTTGCTTCGTAACGGCTAACTGTAGCTGACATTAAAGTTTTACCTTAGTTCACGGTGTACTGTTTTAGTTAATTTCTAATCAAAACCAGGTATTCTGTTTTAAAAGAGTATGGTAAAAGAAATTTCGTATGAGAGCATTCTGGAAGAATTTATTTTCTTTAGCTTTTACGTCTATAAAAATATGTATTCAATTCACAGGGGTAACGCGGTGTTAATTTATTTGTCGATTGCATTTTTATTGAAAGTCGTCAGCCGATGTTTTCCATAATCAAGCACATTTTAAAACGACTGTCAATATGTTTTGTTTCATAAAATGTATTTTATTGCCCCTCAAATATTTCTTTATGTTCATTCTATTTCCTAATGTAGTAAAGTTAACTACTACATTCTAATTCACAGATTGTGTATAGGGAACAATTTTGTTTTGTTGTGCTGAATGAAATGTAATATTCTGCATCTTCGGAACGTTCTTATGAGTGAAATGAAATTGAAACTATAATAATAATTATTATCATAATGTTTTACAATTACTGCAACCTCATATTTTTTCCTAGCATATAGCATAATTCTCGGGTTAACTATATACCTAGGAGAGTATTATTATTTTGATTTTTATCCGAATGTCTAACCCAAAAGTATTTGAGTAAAATCCGTTGCGCTGCTGATCTATTAATTAATATTTGCGTAATTTATATTCGTACTATGATACTTTGTCACACTTACTTTTTCAAAGTATAAGAAATATTAAAATTCGTAATAAATAATAGAAGGCCTAAACCCCTGCAAGAAATATAATATGTTATACACTAAGCAAATACGGTGCATTTCAAATTAATTAATTTCCTAAAATTATTTACCATTTCGATAGAAATCTGTTAACTATTAAATTTTTATTTAAATAAATAAATGAAAGATTTAATAGACAAAATAATAGGTTGTGAATTTATACATTTTCTAGATTTTTATAATAATTATATAAATAATTAAAAAAATAGCACGAGAATTAGAGTTGCTTCATATTTGTACTGTAAGATATCCCTTTGATCTGCTTGCTTGCAAAAAATAAATATAATACTGTATCGAAAGCAAAATGTATGAATGTGATTCAATTTGTTCTTAACGTTATCCCTCTCCGAATGCATAAATATTAAATTTCTGTTGTCATAATCTTTTAAAATGGAATAGGTGGCTTTGATAAGTAATTACCTAAAAAATATGTGATGAAATTATAGTGTCGCGAAATAAGTATCATTAATTTACAACTTTATAGTTGGCTACAATAGCTTTAAGTAATAATTGAAAAAAGTGTTTTAAATGAAAGTTGTGATTCACTGTGAAGTTGTATGTTAATGATACTCATTTCGCGACATCACAATCCGATGTCCTATTTTTAGATAGTTACTACACAAATCCAGCTATTATATTTTAAAAGATTATGGCAACAGAAATTTGGTATGAAACTTTGATGGAGGTGGATCGCATTAATTAAACAAACAGCCGATACTGACAATTATGTATCTAAAATTAAAACAACTAAATATATATATGTTTCTGAATCTGTATTCTCATGTATTTGATATTGTATTTCGATAAAAAAAACTAAAATACTACTTGAGAAACCGACAATAATCTAAATATAATTATTATTATTATTTACAAGAGAAAATAGGAATAAACAGA
Organism: Carcina quercana; assembly: GCA_910589575.2. Classification (NCBI taxonomy): domain Eukaryota; kingdom Metazoa; phylum Arthropoda; class Insecta; order Lepidoptera; family Depressariidae; genus Carcina; species Carcina quercana. The sequence goes on along the minus strand of OU342449.1, from coordinate 8,675,338 downwards.
TAATTCAATTCACTATAACTTTATTGTACACCAATTAAAAACTTAAAATAGAACATTAAAATTTTAAAAGATTGTACAAAATGCGGTCTTATCGCTTCCAGCGATCTCTACCAGACAATATTTGGGTAGAGGAAATAAGACACAATATTTGTATATATGTATTTGGGTGGAGGTATAAAATTATTATAGATTTATTGTTTATAAATTAATTTTATATATTTAAGACGTTGTCATTTTTCCTATCCAGACACGTAAATCTCATACTTTGATTTAAACAGGATTCATATAAAATTCAGATATTTGCACATTTTGATTATACATAAGATTTTGTATTAATAATTTGTGAAAAGTTAATTTCGTTACTCCCTTGTGACATATAAAAACAATACATAAAAGGCCTCAAATTGAAGTAAAGTTTTATGTTGAATGAAGCTATGACTAAGCATAACATATTATTATTACCTATATAATAGTTATTTTAAAATAATATACATTATGACTATGATTTATCTACTGACACTCTATCTACTGATTTATATACTTGCGTATTAAATCGTGTGTTGATTTGTAAATTAATGTGTTTTTGCTTATTCGTATTATATTGCCTTTATCATATTTGCATTGCCTTAAATAAATAGTCCCCTGCTTTCATATGATATCATATGTAGCTAGGAGACTTGTTATAATGAACGGAGTTTTTTTAGTGTCAAATATGTGTGTTAAAAGTAATTTAAATAAAAATTTAGCGTGTAAGGCCTAGCCTTCTAGCTATTGTGATGTGGTAGTGATGTGTGCCTGTCTTAGGTTGTACTCTAATTGCTAGATCAACACAAATCGAGTGAGCTATTTATGTGTAATTTCTAGATTACTTATTAATTTATTATTAATAATAAATATCTTTATACTAGATAACTTATATTGAGAGGAAACTATTTATTAATAATGGTTATTTTATCAGTACAACACTGGATTTAAAACAGAAGTTATCAATTATTATTTTCTTTCTTAGTCTTTGCAAATTACATATATACAATTCAAATAACTTTGTGAAGTAATAAATACACAAATGAATTTAAACAAAGCAGACACAAACTATTTGATACAAAACGAAGAGAGAGAAAAAGGTTACATATTCTATCACACTTATGTATAACAAGGACAACAAATACTTACGATTACAAATTAAATACAAAAAACAATATTAAAACTAATTAAATTACAAATACATGTAAGGGGCAACCAGAGAATTTAAACAAAAATGAAAAATCAAACAGCTTATAAAATGGATCCATCTGGATTTGAAAATTTATTTATGTACATCCGTCGGCCATTGTTCATATCTATTCTATTGGTATTGTTACTAAATTCGATTAGGGGTTATCTTGTGGTATCTTGGCCACTTAACAACATCTATAAATCTGACATTAAGCAACATTAATAATATAAAAAAATTAAATACAATTCGACAGAATAACAAATACAAAAACGGAATTAATTACACACAAATATCTAGTATTTTGAATGGTTTTATCTCAATATAATAATTAAGCTCACGGTAAATAATGTTGTAGATATTTTAAGATAGAAGGCTTTAACTAGCTTAGTGTTTCCCTTGAAAGACTTTAGATTGTACAAAAATTACTATTAATGCTAAAATTACACAATTTTTAATAATTTCCTTATTCAGCCGCAACGAATTCGTTTTTCAGATTTATTAGAATAGTAAAAAAATGTGTGTCAACTGAAACTGTATGACAATAATCTTGTAATCATGACAATAAATTTATATTAATAAAAATATCCATATTGTATTTTCTTCGTTATTACATATAAGATAAATCGATATTTCTAGAATGTTCAAGTAATGCTGGAAAATGCCTAATTAAACGTAAAATAGATTGATTTGTTAATATATTCTAGTTTTATTTATATAAAAAAAACTTTCCCGAAAAATAAAACAAATTACTGTAACTAAAAATGCAAAAACATACACAGTGACATCTATGTGAATCATTCTGTACTTCGCCCTAAAGACTTAACTAATTAGTTCTTCTATCAGACAAGAGATGGCGCCAGTAACACTTACTTTTCTGTCTAAGTATGTTCCACTACCTGTCCAAAGATAGCGCTAGTAGTATTTAATAGCTTCTGTGTACAGTTCAGGGTGGTTTAGGTTTCCCAGGAATATTAATACAACCCCAACCGAACCAACCCCAATGCAGTCAAGTGGTATAATAAAATATTATATCGTTGACTTGACAAATTGACACGTGCAGAGGGGGTGATAAAAACATATTTAGAATGCCATTAGGGGTTTGAATTGAAAGCAAATTAATTTTGATGGGGCAGAGATTCGTGGGAGAAGTTTTCATAGTGTAACCATTTTAGGTTTAGCTTGAATTATTTTTTGAGGTATTGGGGCTAGGATGCTTTGATTGGATTTCATTTTTTTTTTATGCACTTGTGTATGAGATTGATGAAGCGTCAGAAAATGATAAAGACTAATTTGTATCAAGATCGAAAAAGTCACATAATTCTGAAGTCCACGCAGACAAAACCTAGTTAAACTAAAAATTATGTCACAGCTATCCTCTAGAATTTCTTACAGCTTTAATAATATTTAATCAAAGACTTCCGCTGGAAGGATGATCTCAATTTAACAGCGATTAATAGTCATTATCCGACAATCAACAACTTTTGAAGCTCTACGCGGTATTTTAAAACTTCCATTGTTCTTAAATTTTAAATCTCTCGTCTCTAATCCGCGGAGAAATCAGATTAAAATAAGTTCAGGAGAAGAAAATTATACTCTGATTATTTTCTCGTTGGCTCGCGAGAGAGCAATAGCGATACTTACTTCTTTGGCGGCAGAAAGAGATATGCATAGCATCACATTGTCTCAAGAAAATCAACGTAAGCGACAAATCATTCATTGCTTGAAAACTAGAAGATCAAGTAAAAAATCCTTTGTGCTAAACTTAGGAACCATAATTTACTTCATAATTGTATAAAAATAAGTTGATAATCTTAAGTAGATTCCTAAAACAAACAATTTAAGTGCTTTAAGAGCAGACTTTAAAATATAAATCTATCGAGAAAATTTTCACAGATCGTGTTTCTGGTTGTGCTATTCCTTGCAGATGTCATCGAGATATCATTGATATAATATCAAGTCTCTATCTACTACCGTTAGTGAGAAAAATAGATTTTCACGACCCCTCAAAATCAGGCGCTACATTGACGCGCACTTGTGTGAGAATCTTAACCTCCAATATTAGAGCCATGGGCAGACGTCATTGCTTTGCGTGAGCCCTGCTTTTAGAGCTGCAAAAAACAACACATTTAATTCATTTAAAAAATAACCGTGAGACCGTGTTCCACAGAATATGTACGAAGGCACTAGGTCAGACACATTCATTTGTTATACACTAGGTACACACAAACGTACACCAAACAAGGTAAACACTCAAGGCCCTGTGAGTGTTTTTGTTGACCTCACGCGGCATTAACGAGGTGCAAAGGAAGATGAAGGGTAAATAAATAAATCATAAAGTCAAATATCATCAGTCATAATATCTCTAAGCGCAAATTAATAACAGCTGATAAGACTTATGATCCTCAATATAAATTCATGAGCTGGAGCCACGTGCTGAATGATATTGCACCCTCAGTAACAGGGGTGCATTCAGAAGGGAAGGGGGCAAAGTGAGAACCAAAATTGTGGCGAGACTGATAAACATTACATAATAGTTTGTCACCGTTATTATCCCTCTCCGAATGCTTCCATACTAAACTTCTGTTGCTATAATCTTTTAAAATAGAATAGCTGGCTTTGATTAGTGATTACCTAAAAATATGAGATGAAATTACAGTGTCGCGAAATAAATATCATTAATTTACAACTTTATAGTTAGCTACAATAGCAGTTACGCAGCTAATGGTTCATACATGGCACTTTGAACAATATTCGAAAAAATTGTTTAAAATGAAAATTGAGATTCACTGTGAAGTTGTATGTTAATGATACTCATTTCGCGACATCACAATCTGATGGCCTATTTTTAGATAGTTAATACACAAATCCAGTTATTATATTTTAAAAGATTATGGCAACAGAAATTTAGTATGAAACTTTGATGGAGGTGGATCGATCTGAATCAGGCAGTATGTATTTTTACTAAGTTAATATTCTTTTACCATAATCTTTTAAAATAGGATAGTTGGCTTTGTGCCGTAACTATCTAAAAATAAGGCAATCGGATTGTAATGTCGCGGAACTTCATAGTGAATCATAATTTACATTTTTACACACTATTCTTGATTATTGTTCAAAACGCTATCAAGAGACCATTAATTGCGTAAATAATATTTAAAAACAATACAGTTGTATTAATGATATTCATTGCGGGACACTATAATCCGATGTCCTATTTTTAGGTAATTACTTATCACTAATGACATATATATATTCTATTAAAAAACATTATGGCAAAAGAAATTTTGTAGTTAAAAGTGTTTACTCGTCTTCTTAATTTTGTGTGGAACCATTCTGAGCGAATTCCCGTCAAATCAGTAACTAATGGTAACTCGTAAAGAAAGTCCAATTCCACACGAATAATCTGAGAAAAAATTGTAATTACCCACATTAAAATTAAAAATCATTACGAAATAAGATTAGGTACTAGCTGTAAGCAGTGTCCCAACAAATGAAATCAGCTCTAGCTCAGCTATCAACTAAAGCTAGAGCTTGAAGTCCTTGGTCCAAACAGGCTTGCCGAAGACTTATACCAACGCCTGCATCACTCGTTAAAAAGACCAAACATACCTAAAGGTATCACATCCAATTTATCAATCCAACGAAGTGCCTGTAGAAAGTTTGATAGCAAATATTACTTCGCACGTCTGAGCTAACATAGCACCCTCGGTAACAATTGCTATGTGGGGTGCAGCAGGCGTGCGGCGAGCTGATAAGAAAGAAATGGGGGCCTTTACGCTGCTAAGATGAGTTAAATAGCTTTGGTATTTTTAAATAATGAAAAATTTTGCTTTGCTTATGTTATCGCTTATATTAGCTGTATTACTTCATCATAATCAGTGGGGAAATGTCCACTGCTGGACATGACCTCCTCCATGGTATGCCATAGTGAGCGGTACCGAGCCACTTGCATCCAGCGATTTACTGCGAACTTAACCAGATCGTCAGTCCATCTCGTAGGGGGTAGTCTCAGTACACGCTTCCCGGTACCTTATCGCAATTCGAGAACTTTTACTACGCATAGGTTATCGTTGTTACCATTTATTACCAACCAAACGTGTTGAAATTTACAAAGCTTATAGCATGGAGAGAAACATCAGCTGTTTTCTAACGTGGTCCTTTTAATGATTCCAGAAGAATGTTTTTTCTTCTACTTTGTCGCCGTGGATTTCAGAATGTTCAATCGTGTGCGTACGCGCCGTTTAGTCGTGATAAGGCAACATACAGATAGAGAGAAAGAGAGGGACAAAGAGAGGTGGTAAGCGTTAGTTGAACCAAATAAAACAATCCCCAAACAATATAAAACAGAAGTATATTCATCCATCACCAGAACCTTACAGAACAGCAAATCACAACTCAGTCTTTACTCTACTATCATGGAATTCCTTAAAAGCCTTGACGGCTTTGAAGACATCTTCAGCGAAGACCTTCGGCAGCTCAAAGGCGAGGAAGTGTCCACCATCATCCAGGACCGTTGTGTTGATCAGGTTGGTATACTTAAACCTCAGCATATGTGGAGGTTGGTAGAACAGCTCGTGTTTGGCTTGGATGACCCACGTTGGCACTGGTGTTTGGATTCTGCAATACATAAAATATATAATGTTATTCAGCACACACAATCAATAAAACATCAGCTGGGAAACATATTTTAAAAGTTTTATGGGTTTGCTCTTGGTTTTCATCTGACCTGATGGTAAGTCAAGGTAAAGCCGTTGGATGGTAAGCGTGTAAGCCCAGAGTCTGAAGCTAGTGAGGTACTGGCTCTGCAACCTTTCAGACCAGTGCCATTACCACTGCTGTTTGGCAGCATACTTAGGAATCATGGTTTTAGCTAGTCATGGAAGGCAGAGGCCGTGGCGTGGTTCTGTCCCGCTGCAGCCCGATGCTGCTGAGTTGTCGTGGCTGGAGTGTTCGTGGAGCTTACAGGGCTCCTCGACTTGCGCAGAGTATGACCACCGAGGGGGTCTTAGTAGATGGAAATTCTACATAACCCAACTTCTCTCCAAAGATGTCGGGTATCTTTAAAAGATTTCCCCCTCAAAAATAAAGATGTACATATAAAATGCCCTACCACCAACCGAGTACCGATAGTTATGATCGGGCACGACTAAACTACCTACTCTAAATAGAATCGCAAGTACTTACGCGTCCCAATTAACTTCTCTGTTCTTCGCGCTCATGGTCTCAGCATACAGCCTCATGGAAGTGGTGATAGAGTTGGTTGTCCAGTAGACCATGAGGTTATCAATCAGCTGGTCCCTGGAGAACTTCCCGCTGGTGACCAGCCCTCCGTCCTCGAGGCTGCGGTGCTCGCGCACCGTCCAAGTGGAGAATTTCTCCAGGATATATGCCAGGAGTCCTGATGGGGAATCGGAGAGTGCAACTCCTGAAAGAAGAAGAGAATGTGTAGGCGTTGCATCGCATATACTGAATATGTTTAATACAAGTACAAGGAATAAATTCGGCAAAATTTTAAAAAGACCAAAACAAAATGTTTATACATTTGACTTAAGTGTATGCTCATGATGATACCGCTGAATATTTATCACCGCGTGTTTTCTATTTTATGAGCTACTCGTATCATTACGTACCTTTTTGCATGCAAAAGAGTTCACCTTGGACCTTGCACCGCTTGCTCAGATTACGTTTAAAACGAATGTTTAATGAATAATAATGTATGTAACTATAAAAGTAGACGTCATAGTAATATTAAGAACATAAAACCAAACCTGTTCTTAACTACCTATAAACCTGTTCCGTGTACCTTGGTTAGGTGCTGTTATACATATATTGTTCAAGTAATGTATTGTTTAATAATAATAATATAACACTCATACATACAGCCAGCCTTGTACAGTGCGCTCGAATAACGCGACCTAATTCCACCGTTTTCCCTCTACGAGTAGAATTGTTCTAGAAGGACGTCAGGGTTCCACCCTTCATTGATTGATTTCACCATTTCGTACGAAGTGTTCCACTTTTTTATTTGTTTATATTGTAATAAAGCCTATGTCCTTTTGTCCTTTCAACTATCTCGCTACAAGTAATTCAGACTGTATTATATATATATAGGTCGTGAATTTACGAGATTTTTTTAAGTAAATTTATCTCTTGTTTTAATAGTTATTATGTGATTCGGGCTGAAGTCAAAATCGGTCCAGACGTTCTGGAGTTCATTTGTAAATGATGTAACTTAACTGTGGTTTAACAACCCAACCTTTTCTTTTTTCATATAGAAGATGTACACTGCTAAGAATGGGTTTTGGTTCTTTCGCTGATGCTTACATTTATCGAGACACCTTTGTTTCTACATTTACCCAACCACTACAGTATCTCCCCACCGTCACCACCCAAATCATAAACCGGACGAAAGCACCAGCACAAAATTTAATGGAGTTTTGGGTGATGGTTTTGGAGGGTTTTGGTTTCCGAAATCCTTATAATTTCCAAAGTTTGGTGAAGGTCTTACATTCTTCTGTTTGTCAAGTATTTACTGATACTTCCAGAGTAAGATGTGGTATCCCAGAACTTACCAACAGTGTCCGGTTTAGTGGCCTGCAGATGCATGTACCCAAACTCCTCAAGGACGTAAGAGAACCAGGATGATAGTGGATACATGCGGTCAGCTAGGTGAGGCTCCACAATCAGCGACGGGATGATAGCTCCAATGAAGGTCCTTATCCAAGTGCAAGGGACCTGGTGACAGAAGAATATGAATTCAGTGCCAGGGTTTCCATTGGTCGTCTTTTTAACTGGAAAGTGAATAAGTTATTTATATATTTTCATTCGTGGATATTATTAATAGATGTCAGTTTGTTTGTTTGATTGTTTGTCCTTGTATAGACTACTTGAATTTTCGCATGAGGATAGTCACGTTCGAATACGTACAGACTACTTTAAGCTCGATCGGATCTAAATTTCATACAGACGAAGCGGCGAGCAAAAGCTAGTCAAAAATATACATGAGGTCATAATTTTTCCACTCCTCTGGCCTAAAGGCTACTCGCTTGGAACGGCAACTTTGAGGTCCCAGGTTTGATTAATAGTGGGGGTCATCATAATGTACAGCCTGTGACAGTCCACTGATGGACATAGGCCTCTCCCAGAGCGCGCCACTCGATTCGGTCCTGTGCTCTCTGCATCCATTCACGTCCAGCTACCCTACGTAAGTCGTCTTTCCACCTCGCCGGGGGACGTCCTACACTACATTTGCCTAGGCGTGGTCTCCACTCGAGAACTCGTCTGCTCCAGCGACTGTCGGTCCTTCGGCAAATATGACCAGCCCACTGCCACTTCAGCTTGCTAATACGGTGAGCTATGTCGGTCACTTTGGTTCGGTTCTCTGACGGATCACTTCGTTCCGAATGCGGTCCATCAGAGAGACTCCGAGCATAGCCCGCACCATAGCCCGCTGAGCGACATTAAATTTGTGGATCAGTCGTGCCGTGAGTGTCCACGTTTCCGCTCCGTAAGTCATCACGGGTAGGACGCACGGTTGAAGACTTTTGTCTTGAGGCAATAGTGGGGGTAACTATTGTATTACCGCCATAGCATACCATAGCCAGCAAAAATTGTGTTCCGAGTGTCCGGTTTACAACGGTAGCAGGGCCTCATCAGCTCGATGCTTCTTGGTGCGCACGCTCACCATACCACGGCCTTATCGTCACTTACCATCAGGTTAGATAAAGGCCAAGTACAAACAAAGTCGTTTTCAATGAGTGCAAGAGACCGACCCTAACGAAGGCCATATTGGTGTGATGTCCAAGAACTTCCTCAGGGTACAGCGTGGCCATCGAAGCGGCCACAACAGCGCCCCAGTCACCGCCTTGGATGTAGTAATTCTTGTGACCGATCCTGTGCATCAGGTTTCTCATGATGACGGCAACTTGTGGTGCTCCAAGTCCTGGACGCACGGCACCCTGGAAATAATCCAATAAAAATAAAATAAACATGTTATCCCTCTCTTAATGCTTCCATACTAAATTTCTGTTGCCATAATCTTTTGAAATAGAATAGCTGGCTTTGATAAGTAATTACCTAAAAATAGGAGACGAAATTACAGTGTCGCGAAATAAATATCATTAATTTACAGCTTCATAGTTAGCTACAATAGTCGTTACGCAGTTAATGGTTCATAGATGGCGCTTTGAACAATAACCGAAAAAATTGTTTAAAATGTAAATTGTGATTCACTGTGAAGTTGTATGTTAATGATACTCATTTCGCGACATCACAATCTGATGTACTATTTTTAGATAGTTACTGCACAATACCAGCTGTTATATTTTAAAAGATTATGGCAACAAAAATTTAGTATGAAACTTTGATGGAAGTGGATCGCTCTAATAATTTTGTTAACAATTCGATCTCCAATAAAGTCCGGTACTATATTAAATCGCTGGTTAACTATCAAGTCTGGCTCCCAATCTAGAATACTCTGTGTTCCTCATGTCGGTGTAGCAGATTGTACAATTGTACAATGTTTCGGTCTAGTATTATATGGCCTAGCTACTTATGTGTGTGTATGTAAATGCGAAGGTAGTATTGTGTGTGTATGAACAGATTTGATCAAAGCCTTTGTAATAGTATCATTCACCACGCAAGGAGAGCTTCAGCTTCGGCATAGTTAAGCTGTAATTAGAATTTCAGTAATTTATTTTACATTTTTTATACATACTAGCGACCCGGCTCGGCTTCGCCCGGGTAGCAAAGCATAATATAATATAGCCTATGTCACCCGGAGATAGTGTAGCTTCCCAACAGTGAAAGAATTTTTGAAATCGGTTCAGTAGTTTCGGAGCCTATTCAATTCAAACGAACAATCATATCTTCATGGTTATGCTATTAAATTGTAGCTTATATGAAACGTTTGTATTTATAACATAGCGCCATCTACTGAATACTTACTGAATCCAGTCAACAGATGTCGCCATCTGTTAGAATCGTTTGGAGCTAACAGATAATTGTGACAGTCAAATGGATCTAGATGTATGCAGGTATATAATGTCTGCCTGGAAACTTAGTTTAATATTTTAATATTTATCACACGTGCAAGGTGCCTTCTTCATTGGCCTGGAGAAGAGGATTTTACAGATTTCAGCGTGGAATGAAGAATATAAGGAATCACCTGCAATCACCTTCTCGCTCACTGTTATCAAAAACACTACAACTTACATCAGAGAATCCGTACCCGGGTAGACTCGGCACGATGACCTCGAAAGTGAAGTCGTACCCTGGAGTCTGTCGCGTCAGAAGCGGGATGGCCTCGTAGAACTCTCGCACCGATCCTGGCCAGCCGTGCATCAGCAGAAGAGGAACTGTTTTGACATTGGCAGGTACCTGGGAAACAGTAAAAACGATGTACCACTGATCACTACAATATACAAACTGTAAAAAAGCGGCCATGTGCGAGTCGGACTCGCCAATGAAGGGTTTCGTAGCAGAAAGTAACATAATATAAAAGTTCTTGTAGTTCGTTGTAACTTTGATCGATGTTTTAATAATAGTGTATTTTTTATATATTTGAGTTAATTGAGGTATACGATTTATTACGTATTAAAAAACTACTTACTAGATCTCGTGGGCACACATTTTACCATTTTGGGAGTGCCTAAATTTTTTATTATTATTTTTGTGTGAAAATCTTAATGCAGTTCACAGAATACATCTACTTACCAAGTTTCAACAGTATAGTTCTTATAGTTTCGGAAAAAAGTGGCTGTGACATACAGACGGACAGACAAACAGACAGACATGACGAATCCATAAGGGTTCCGTTTTTTGCCATTTGTCTACGGAGCCCTAAAAACAAAACGAAGGAACGAATCGTATTCGCCGTCGAATCAACATGTAAACTATTTTGAGGATCTTACTGGGCCAGAGTCTTCTTACGGCACCATACAAAAGTTGGTCCACACTTTGTGTCATCAATTTAATTAATTGGCTTATTATTAAAGAGTAAATTTATAATGTTTCCATAGAGCTAACATGTACTTCCAATTGTCAATATATACTATTTACATCAAATTAATCCATGTATGCACTTGACCTTCATCTCACCTGATGGTAAGTGACGATAAGGCCGTTGGATGGTCAGCGTGCGCAGAAGTCTCAAGCTAATGAGGCGCTGGTCTGCTACTTTTATACTGGAACACAACAGTGCTATTAACACTGATGTTTGGCGGCAAACTAAGAGTGGCAGCTAGACAGGCAGACATAGAAAATGCCCTACCACCAATCAAACCGATTTCCGATAGGTACCATTGGCAGTACCGACCCCGCGACTTACGTACAGTTAGTCCAACATTTAGCCATTAGGCCACGGAGGCGGCCAATATAATTACCGTCTATAAACTTTCATACTCATCACTTTTCTAGTGATATGTCTTTCGTCCCTCTAGCATGCCACACAGATCTTAGGTACCTGAGGTTTGACTCTGATGAAATGTATGTCCAGTCCCTGTATGTTGGTCTTGAACTGAGGGAATTGGTTGAAGAACTTCTCCCTCGCCGCAAAGGGATACTTCTCCGCCCAGTAGGACACCCATCCCTCCAGCTGGTTGTTGTTGAACCCGTACTGGAACCCTACACCTTCAAGACCTGGTGTCATGGGACGGTGGTTCTTCAGACGATCCTTGAGGTCTTTGATCGTCTGTAAAATATGGAAACAATTGAGAACCGTGAGGTTAGATTTCGATTTCAGAATGGTATGTCAATTTATTTGTGCTGTGAACAGTGCTGCTTTTTATTTCGTGGTATGACAGCCAAAGGGTTTTTGTTCGCTTTGCATGACACCTGACGTCAAGTCTTGGGTGACCAACAGTCCCTTAGTAATAGCCTACCACGCGATCGCATTCAAAATCTTCGATTGTGTGAAATTCAGAAATTATGCCATGGTAACACTTCACCAGGATAAACGGCAACCTTTCATTTCGGGACAAAACAATACTAGCACTGCTTATTAATGACTTGGGTAACCGAGTAATGATGTGGTGTAACAGAGTGGCGACCACGTACCGGGAAACGTCTACCAGGCCGTCCCCCCACTAGAGGGACCGACGACCTGGTTAGAGTCGCAGGGAGTCGCTGGATGCAGGTGGCTCGGGACCGGTCGATGTGGCCTACCATGAGGGAGGCCTATGTCCAGCAGTGGACGTTTCCCGGCTGATGATGATGATGAACCGAGTAATGATAGATACCCGCTAGAAATTGAACTTGAGGCTTCTGGATTGTGAGTCCAATCTAGCAACTAGGGCACGAACGAAGTTTAAATGGCTTTCATTGTACTCGTATTAATTTTTATCCCAGTAGTGTAGACGAATCTTATCTGTTTTACTTCAACGAAGAAAATATGTCCTAAAACTCACCTCTTCTGTGAACTTGACCTGGAAAGGCTTTATGCTGTTGTCTTTCTTGTTCCTTAGCTCCTTGGGTCCCCACCATTCGTCTGGACTCAAGTTGGGAGGTAGTGGGGAGTTGCAGCACTTGCAGGTCATCCAGATGGCCAAGCCGACCAACAGAGACCCCAACAGCAGGATTATCTTAGCCATGACCTAGACAACAACGGTAGATTTGCATGATTTGTGTAGCACTGGAGTACCGGTGGAGACATTGTCAAAAATCACTTCGTGAGACCTTCCCCAGTATGATAAGGATATTGCAGGCTGAATCACGTGATTGTCTGAACAGTAAGATGATTCCGTGCTTCGTTAGTCACGTTAATCCGTTGTTACCGGTTACTATCTACGACAGGTAGTAGCTACATGAGACATGCCAGAGGACTGTGGCGGATCAACAACTCTGACAACTAGGGTGTGTGAGGTCAGCCATCGATCTGTAAGACCCACACGCTAATAGAATTATGATTGCCTTGTACCCTACTACTTGGAAGTTTTCAAACGAAAGGTAAATAGGCACCTCTAGGTAAGCCAACGTGTAACTATAGCAGTCAGCGACTTCCTCTACCTGAGTACTACTTCTTAGCTCGGAATATAAAGGAACTTTTTCGGTCCTTCAACTATCCCTATACAAAAAATCAAGTCATTCTGGTATCCCTTCGAGCTTCGCACGAGTGGACATTTATTTTGGCATAAACGTAGAGTAAATGTAATCTTTCTAGATCATTACAGAAATTATCAGAACTTTCCAGAACTTCTTATGTGAAGTTAACATGAGTTAGACAAGGACAGATATACATTTTTCACATTTTTGCCACCCACAACCACCCATTTCCACCCATCGCGACCAAACTCCCTTACTTTCAGCAGGAGACCAAGGGGCATTCACAATCCCAACGGGAAGTTGGTCGGAGTTAGTGGTGATAGAGAAAACCCTGTCTTAACGTACTAACATTAGCCTTATACTATATAAGATTAGTATGGATTGATACTGGAATGGTAAACTCATCAGATATCAAGAAAGTATAATGAAGGTTGGTATGGTAACAGACTGCAATTATTTGCGTGCATACAAGTTTCAGTATATAAGTAACCGTTCGTAATAACTGCTACTCAAACTTACAAGTCACGCAATGTCAAGGTTAAATGTGAGACGTGTTTATGTCTTGATAAAACTCTTAAAGATATCGCTCTTGTTGACAAATCTGAGATTTTTGTCGAGAACAAAGTTTAAGAATTAAACACGCTACTTAAGGCAAAGTTCCAAAGCCTCGAACATAGGTGTCAGGTTGCCTGCCTTTCGGTATATAATAGGATACATTTTGGAGAGTGTGCGCAGGAGCTGTTTTTGTTGATTCCACCTTCTCCGTTCAAGTACCGGTCAAACAGAAGAACGGCAGACCTTCACCCGTACACTGTAGATATTCCTACAGCCCGCAACAAGCGTTTCGCTTCCACATTTATCGTGCGTACAGCAATATGGAATGCACTACCGGTTTCCGTGTTCCCCGAAAATTACTCGTACAACGAAGAGTTTGTGATGTCGCAAAATGAGTATCATTAACATGTTCATTTTAATTACTTTTTTTCTTCGATTATTGCTCAAAGCGCCATCTATGAACCGTTAGCTGCGTAACTGCTATTGTAAAGTTGTAAATTAATGATTCCGAGAAGCCATTTTATTTATAATTTTAATTTGGTTTACGAATATAATTTTATTATTAATAACATTTGACTAATATTATTTGACATAGTTATAGATATCAATTAGGTACGTGTCTTGACATCATATAATTGTATAATTTAAATGCTCGATATTATTACTTTTAATTACTGTTTGCATGTCAAAACATTGGCTAAATGTGTGATCTAGAATAATTTACTTGAACATCTGAAATGTACACATTTATTGCAAATAAAGGTTTATCTTATCTTATCTTTAAGACCAAAAGTAGCTGATATTGCCCATTAAAAGTAGCTAAGTCGGCAACAATGTGAGTAGTTGTGCAACTTGTGCGCCGGCGGCGCGGGCGCATGTCTAGAGATATCGATGTATTATAACAATTTGTTTGTTATGTTATGAACGTTATGTAAGAGATATTGTGATAAGCATTCGTGGGTGAGGCCGTGTTGATAAAATGTAAGGGTCAAGTTGAAACAGTGTGTAAAACAAACTAAAGTTTAAGTATACGAATGTATGATGCCAATAACACAGTAGTGTTTCACTTTGAGTTATACACAATGAGCCTAGAATACTACTTGAGCGTAAAGTGCATGATTGGCTATTAGAAAATATTTTGTGCACCACATAAAGTTACGTACGTTTGTCTCGACAAATCAAACACAGTGAAGAGTTCGATCGTATCATAGAAATGCATTATCATTGGGACTTAATTAACTCATAAAACTTAATTAAATCGCCCGATAATTCATTGTCATACTCAACGATTATTATTCTCTTTTGCTGTCCTGTTTATGTTATTCTTTTAAAAAAATTCTTCGATGCTATTATTTATTTGAATCTAGTTTCAAGTATTTACGAGTATATTATTTATTAGTAAGTTTATACATATAATTGTAAATGTATAACTGATACAAAAGCCATATGTGGAGCTTATCAATGGCTAGTCGTTTATTTCTCTCTCTATGGTCTGTATTGAAAGCTGTAGGGCACCCCAAAACAATAAAATAAAATACAATAATTCAACTCTCTAGGAAAATAGGTAGATAAATGAAAGCTTGCAAAATATATTTTCACAGATTTTAATGTCTTTCTGAACTTTAACCCCAACCTGATTGCTTAATAATGCGTTAACTACACTTTTATGTCCAACGATAGCGGGGTATTTGCTAGAATCAATATATGTCCAGTCCTTCCTTCAGCAGCTTCAGGGCGGTTTGGACAAACCTAAGAGCGCTCTTGATCCACCACGATTCCGGATGATGGTCCAGCGTCACGTCGACGAGGCTTTGGAGAGTGTTCAACAGTTTGGCAACTGGCGAGAAGTCCAGGATGTTGCGAATGCTGGTGCTCTTGTGGCTTACAGCTTCTGTGAAAAGATTTTTTTTAAAGTTTTGTTTTTTGTGTCGGTGGTTTCTTATTGATTGCGTTGGTTATTACGTAATCAGCTAAAAACAGGGAACTGAGAATTTAATTGCAAGAAGTCAAACTATGTACGAGCTCTAAACGTCAACTGAGATTCGCGACATGCGTTGCCGTGTGGCCAGGGACGGAATTAAACTTAATGCCGCCCCTGGGCATCGAAAAAAATGCTGCCCCAATACTCAAATTTCATCAAACTTATAGTTTACATAGCTTATTTTTTATAAAGAAAATAACTATATAAATTAATAATAATAATAAAAAGGAAATAAATACATTAAATTATTTTTGTTGTATATTTTTATTTTTAACTAAAATTGGCAAAATTTTAATTTACAAATTATGCATGAATTGAATTTCTTGAATATCAATTAAATATAAAATGATTAATGAAAAGAATTAATTAATTATATTGATAAGACTGAAAAAAAAACTGAAAAAAACCTTTATCTTTTCTTTTCAGTTTCCAAATTTCGTTGCCTTGGGCACTAGCCCCGACTGCCTTTAGTGTAAATCCACCCCTGTGCGTATCGCTTTTGATATTGTAATTCGAAGCTAAGAATAAAAAATCCATAAATGTATGTAAATATTTAATACTTGTAACTATTAATTATAAATAGAATAGAAGCCTTATTCATACGTGTAAAGCATTTCAGTATGCGCGTCCTTGTCGCTCTGCCTGAGAACGAGCCCGCGCTCTCTCTTGCTCGCGCCGCGCCGGTGCGAGTGAGCAGTACAAAACCGAAGGAGCTACACAGATTTACATTATTTACCGATTGGCTTCGACCGCGTCGAGAAGCGCGCGTAATGTTATGTGTAATGCAACTGTCCGCGTAATGTGTGCTGCAACATTACGCGGTAGGGTAATATATTTGTGTAATGCATCAATCGCATTACTTACACATGTCTATACTATACCAAACCTTTTTCATCCTGATGCCACCTTCTAAAGGCTCCGATAGCTGTCAGTACGCATTCTGTAAACTCCTCCGGCAGTTCAAACGCCAGGAAGTGTCCCCCGTAACGCAGAGCAGTGGAATTCAGTAGGTTTGGATACTTTATCCTCTGCAGCGCTGGGGATTGGTACAAGACCTCATTTTCAGCTTCCACTCCCCACACGGGAACCGGAGTTGAGACACTGAAATATTGTTGACAAATTGTATTTAGAAAGTTTATTAAATATCACAATTGTTTGGCTTAAGTGACATTCAATCCAATAGTTTTTTATATATATGTTGGGTTTTCACTTGGCCTTCATCTCACCTGATGGTAAGTACGTGGAAGTCTCAAGCTCAAGTGAAGAAAGAAAGAAAGAAAATAGTTTATTCCAAGCTAAAAAAAACACACACATGACACATACAGAAAACAAACCAAATAATTACAGCAAAATTAAGTTATCTTGTAAAACGGCGCCAGTTCACCCCGATGCTGTGATCCAAAGACCACAGCGCTGATGTTCAGCTGGACCGTGACTTATTTATTCGGCGTTCAAGTGTTATTATTTCTAACTATAACTGCTTGTAAAGATGCTTGCTAGCAGAGCCATACCCGAACACAACAGTGCTATTAACTTATTGGCGGCAGACTTAGGTAACATTGGCTTTCTGTTTCTTATGATTTATTTATACTCTGTATTACTAGCTGTTGATCTTCCTTAAATAAAATAAATAAATAAATAAATAAATAAATAAATAAACATGTTGGTAGCTATCCAGGCGGGTACAGAAAATGCCCTGCCACCAGCAAAACCGAGTACCGATAGGTACTCCCACTGGGGATCTAACGCGGGACCTCCGGAATGTAAATCCAATATTTAGCCATTAAGTCACGAAGGTGGCCAAAAATTCGCAGTTTGATTGCTTAATAAGCTGTTATACATAACTTTTACTAAACAGATCAGTGAAATAGTTGTACAATGTGTAGCACATCATCAGAATCTGAACAGTTCGATAGTCATAATATTTATTTTGCATAAACATAGCTACAGAGGTGTTATTTTACATTAAATGTACAAATACATGTTTAGCCACATTTATGCTAGGCATGCAAAATTATATGAGTCAGTATGGCATACACAATATTTAGTGAGTCAATTACACCAACATCAACACCAACCATTCAAAGAATTCATCATCATCATGTACAGCCTGCGGCAGTCCACTGCTGGACATAGACCTCTCCCAGAGTGCGCCACTCGATTACCCTACGTTAGTCGTCTTTCCACCTCGCCGGGGGACGTCCTACACTACGTTTGCCTAGGCGTGGTCTCCACTCGAGAACTCGTCTGCTCCAACGACTGTCTGTCCTTCGGCAAATATGACCGGCCCACTGCCACTTCAGTTTGCTAATACGGTGAGTTCAAACAATTCAAACAATTGCTTTTTAAATAATCTAATGTTCAGCGATTTGAATTTGTTTGGCACTTTGTTATATAACTTTACACTCATTGCTTTGTTACTTATCAGGGTTTCGGTAATTTTTCTCATAGTATAGATAGATCTCATCATTGCATTATCACCAAACTTACATAACTATGCCAAATATCTAAAACAGATACTATAGCAGCATCTAAGTCAGATCGCATGATTAGACCTAAACAATCATACAAACCTTCCAAGTTAAAAAACAGCTTGTGAAAAGATTCAACTTACGCGTCAAGGCCCAATGAAAATAGCTTTAGGTTGAAAGTTTCCGCATAGTATCTCATGGAGGTGGTCACTGTGTTGGGAACCCAGTACATCATCAGATTGTCTATCACGGAGTCAGGGTTCAAGAGGCCCAGGCCAGCGTCCGTGAGGTTCTGCTTCATCGGATACACTCCAAAGGAAATCTTCTCCAGGAATTGCGTCAGAAGACCAGCTGGTGAATCTGTCAATCCTATCCCTGCAATCATCACGAAAAGACTTCTTATTTTTTGGTCAGCTAAAATATGAAACCATTCATCATAATTATCAGTATCATCAACAGCCTATATAGTATACACGTCCCAACTGAACTCAGGCCTGCTCTCCTACAGAGAGTGTATGGCACATAGACCACCACGCGGGACCAGTGCGGATTGGTAGACTTAACACGCACCTTCGAATTTCTTCTCAGGAGTGTGTAGACTTCCTCACGATATTTTCCTTCACTGAAAAGCCAATGGTACTGATTTTTATCATTCTTACATCAACTCCAAATAACAAATTGTTACTCATTGGTACGAACCAGGATCGAACCCAGACCTCGATTGTTCAAGGACTGACGCTCTACCCAACTAAGCTACCATGGCTTTTTATGAAATGAAACAACTGCTTCATACAAAATGTCAGGATATCGGTTCGTATTACTATAAATCGAACTGGTGACGTTTGTATACACGATATGTGTGAGTGAATTCGCGCGCGCAATACAACCGACCCTTGAGCCGGCCACTTTATTGCGGGGGAAGTGAGGTATCGCAGATCGGTGGGAATCGCTGAAAGTCAGTTCTATATTTTGTACGCCACAATGACTGGTTTCGAATCGCCTGCGACCAGAGTTTCCCCACGCCCATTTCCACCCCCATATAAAGAAATCTGAGGTAGATCCTCACCAAAGGTATCTGGTTTGGTAGCCTGTTGGTGCAAGTATCCGGTCTCTCTCAAGAAGTATGGCACTATGCGCGTGAGAGGGTACATGCGGTAGGCCAGAGCCGGGTCTACCACCAGCGGGGGGTATAGAGCTCCAATGGCCTGCAAGGCCAGAGACACTGGGTGTAACACTAGAATCCAGTTGCCATGGTAGCCCAGAACTTCCTGCAGAGTAAATAAATACAATAAAGTAGACCAAAAAGACCTGAGAATCCGATTTCAACTGCCTTAAAAGTCTAGAGCATTCAATTCCTAAAATATGCACCCCTAGAGGTACTGGTATTTTGTAGAATTATCTGGGTATATATATTATTTTGTTTTTTGGAGATTTTCTCAAAAAGCGATAAATCAATTTCGATAAAATTTATATTCGTATGTACACGTTTACTGTACACTTTTCCCTGTTTCCCATCGGTTGGCCTGCTCATTGCCACTTCAGCTCACTGACTCGTTGAGCTATGTCGGTGACCCTAGTTCGTATACGGATTTCCTCGAGAGAGTAGAGAAATTCCTAGCACAGCTCGTTCCATTGCTCGCTGAGTGACTTTGAGCTTGTTTATTCGTCCCACAGTAAAGGACCACGTTTCGGTTCCGTATGCCATCACTTTATACGTTGAAATACTTTATACGTTCATCCACAAGCAGTCGTGTTGGGCCAGACATTGCCACACTAATTTAAATAATTAGTACATAATATATTTCTTTGTGTATGTATGTATATATTTATTTATGGTTGCGTTTGTCATAAAGTGTCTACTTGTTCATTTTAATTTTCTTAAAAGTGTGTGTACTAGCATGAGAATTCTCATGCCCCACGGAAGACCAGCGTCGCAGCAGGCTACTCGTATCTGATTTTTTGGCACGTAATAAAATTGTTTTTTAATCTAGAGTATAAGTTAGTTTTAGTATAACGTGTCGAACTAAGGTTTCTTTCTTTCTTTCTTTCTAAATATAGCCTTAAAGACATGTTAGACCAGATTTTTAAATAGTGTTTTACCTTGGGAAACAAAGTCGACATGTAGCTGGCAGTGACGCCGCCGAAATCTCCTCCCTGTATGTAGAACTTCCTGTGTCCGAGGCGGTGCATCAGATTTCTCAGAAGTACAGCTGCTTGCGCAGCACCGAGGCCGGGACGCACTGCTGCCTGAAATACATTAATAATTTGCTGTGCGTTAAATCTTGATATGGGAAGTGGGAGAAATAAAGCTGCTGCACAATAACACTGCAGTCAGACAGCGGGTTTAGGGACCGTAACCATACTAAGTGACCCGTTTAGGGGGTGGAATGGGGTCTGAAAAATACCACGCTTCTCCACAGGGGCAGGGGTGGGGGCATAGGTGTTCGTCACATAGTCAATATCCTCTAGAGAAATCTCGCGCTTTTTCGAGCAGTATTCACATTATGGCGCGCAACGTTCTAATTTCGGGTGGCAACACTGACGCAACTTTGTAGTAAAATGACAGTTGGGCAATTTTTATTATTTTAATAGTTCAAATTTCTCTGCTCACTACTTCAAGACTCTCTTATAGAACATACACTTGTAACTGTCGCTTTCTGTTGGCCAAAAATTATGTAAAATCATATTTATGGATTACTACGGGAAAACTAGAGGGAAAGGGCCTTGGTATATACTACAGGGGGTCACTGAGGGGTGGGAGGGGGTTACAAATCTATAAAAAATGGATCACGTAGTATGTTCCTTTAGATATAACCCGTTTACCGAAAGAATCGACCTCGCTGGAATGTGATGGCTGTCCCGCTTTCGTCATGACGCAGGTTCGCACACCCATGTACGCCAAACTTATAGCTAACGGGTAGTAACTTCGAAATGAAAATTATCATGCAAGCAACAAAGATATATTACTAATTTTTATCACGAAAGAGATGGTTTCTGTGGCATAGCTAAAAAGTCCGCGCGGAAGAAATCGCACGTAAAATACTAGCGAATAATACCAGTATCTAATAAAGCAGTAAACGTTTCCTACAGTTTAAATTACATGGAGCGGAATAAACGATTTTATTAACAAATACTCGTAATTACAGTTTTAAATAGTTTCTTTGAAACAGCACTTGATTGCGTAAATTACGACAGTCGTGTGGCCGGATATACTTGATCGATACCCTTGACATGTAGGCGTCCATTGCACGCTCACTGGAGCGTCATTCAGTGATTACTGATATTGAGTACGTAATGAAGCTCTATCGCCAATCGATACTAAATCGTCAATCACTGTCAATCATACGTAGTTTTCGTAGATATATTCCGTCCGCATAAAAACAAGTATTAAATAATACGCATAATTTCATTTAGGCAGCAAAAATAAGTGGAGCAAAAATTAAACTCAATATTTACTATACAATCATCAGTCACCCAGTTTAAAATCCAAAATTAACCAGCGGCTGTACGACACATCCAGCGCGCTTTGAGCTCATGTCATTATCGCTTGAAAAGAGGTGGAGTTTACGGAGGTGACATTTAATAAAGGCACTGTCTAAGCAACTGCAACATATCTACAGTGAGTTTGATTGTTACCGCATAGCGCGTCGAGGGCACAGTCATTTTTTTATATCTCTGATGGGTTTCCACTTGCCCTTCATCTCACCTGATGGTATGTGCCCTACGGTTGTTGGATGGGACATTCCCACCTCCTCTCCGCTCCCACTGTTATTCCTGTTTGTTTTTTTAGCCAGGATCTACAGCGGTACATTTGAAACGCGTCCACTGAAGGTGGATGAATTTCCTACGTACTCTAAAGCTATCTTGGGACCCCAGACTCGTTTAGAATAAAGAAATAGGGTGGAATGGTAAAGACGTTCCCACTTCCCCCATGGTAAATGGGAGATAGCGCAAAATCGAAAATCAACCATAAAGTTACCTACTTATGAGCCGAGTGAAGCCCGACCGCCCGGTTTTGGAATACATTGGATGGGACGCATGTCCAGCTCTAATTCTCAAGCGTTGGCCTTAGTTCCATTTATACCGGAAAAACAGTGGTAGAAATACCACCTGGAGAAGTGCCACTGTCGACCCTGACTGTACACGAGTGGCAGTAGAAGTGTAGAAAGAGAAATAAATTGCAATCTACTTACATCTGAAAACCCGAATCCCGGTAAACTCGGCACAACGAGTTCTATAGCAAAATCCCGTCCGTGCTCCACTGCAGTCAGACGAGGAATGACTTCAAAGAACTCCCGAACCGAACCATGAAATCCGTGCATCATGAGAAGAGGCACCACCTCTACTCCTGGAGGCACCTGGAAAATGACATCGAAATAGCAAATGACAATATGGGTCATTCAAATGTTTGCCTAGTGTGCATTCTGTTCTCTTAAACTAAGCACCATGTATGAGAAATTATAACAATTCCTTTGAGTCTGGACTAGTAACTTGTGATAAAATCATTGCTACTGGCTTTTAAGTGAAGAAGAAACATAGTCAAGAAGAGATGCCATAGCATTCTTAGGAAGAATCCAACGTAAAGACACCTCGTCACCAATAGCTTCATCATCTCTTCTTCGCTCTTGACGGTGGAATGTTCTCTTGTTCCACTGTTCTCTTTTTTCCGCCATTTTATTTTCTTCTTCATCAATGGGTACAAAAGTCAATTGTTGAAAGCTTCTGCATCCCTCATAAACCACCAAATTATAGTTTCCATAAGGGTGCATGTCATGACCACACTTTGCAGTCGTGTTGGAATTGCAAGACCATCTCCTAAAGATTTTCGTCTAGTCACCTTGTAAATTCCCCATGGGATGGCATATAACTTACCTTCGGTCTAATCCAAATGAAATGGATATCCAACCCTTGCACATTCGTCTTGTACTGCGGGTACGTGTTTAATACTCTCTCCCTGTATTCGAAGGGATACTTATCAGCCCAGTAGGAGAGCCAGTCTTGAAGGATGTCAGTGTTGAAGCCGTACTGGAAGCCCATGCCTTCGAGGGGAGGCGTGAAGGTTCGGTGGTGCTTCAGACGATATCTTAGGTCTTGAATCATCTGGGAACAACAAATGTTTGATTTTTTGTTTAGAAATCGTGCTCAGGATTAAAAGTGGCGCCTTGGAGGCATTATAAGGAGGATCTAAATAGATTTCTCTACTTTTCTACGATCTAGATACACTCTGGAAGGATAAATTAGAGAAGAACCTGTTCGCTCTCTAAAAAGCCGAATGACATGGAGCAGTGCAAAACAAGAAGAAATGGAGACTTCTGGTGTCGGAGGAAAATATCTTATTTAAAATATCGCTTACATGTGGATCAAACTTGATCTGAAAGGGTCGGATGCTGGTATCTTCGTGACCCCTCAGCTCGTTGGGGCCCCACCACTTGTGGGGGTCCAGGAGATGAATGTCTTCATTAATGGTCTCATCGTCTTCTACTAGGTAACCGTTTACTCCTCGAGTGAATACGTAAACAGTGTGCAAGAGGAATATGAGTTTCATTTTCTGTAAAACTAATTTTAGTTATCACTTGTCTCGACCGACTTCGACTGAATTTTATCAGTTATCACTCAGAAATCCTTCATCGAGTTAAAATGGAACTTATTCTCTTTTTCCATGTCTCTTTTCCATACCCTAGCATTGCAAACTAAATTTCATCACTATCGCGTGTTTTAGTGTGATAGTTATCATAAATGTACATATGTACCTATACAGAGAGGGTTCAGAGCCATGGAAATAAACGTACAGATATTATTACCTTGAAATAAGGTTTATTTTCCCGACCGCATAACTAAGTTTGTTAGTGAAGGTTTTTTGATGATTTCTAAAAGAACCGTCCAAGTGAAGTTGGGCTCGCGCAGCGAGGGTTCCATACAGAATATGCAAAATTAAAATACGGAAAATCATAAATAATATGCACCGAACAATCCCCTAACGAATGCGCCTGAGTACCATTTTCGATTTACTGCTGCTAGATTAGATGGCGTCTAAAAAAATTCACGTTTGTCGTCGTGGAGCATCTTGAAATATATTTTTTTTAAATTTGTTGTTATAGCGGCAACAGAAATACATCATCTGTGAAAATGTCAACTGCCTAAGTGAGATACAGCCTGGTGACAGGTGGACGGACATACACCAGAGTGAGATAACAAGGTTTTTTTACCACGCTTTTATATTCATCGAATGTTTGGAACCATGAACGAAAATTGTAATTTTAACAATTTCTTTATAAATACTTTTATAATGACTCTTTAAAATTAGAAGTAAACATTTAGATTTGGGATGCAGGTTTGGGAGGCTGATTGTTTATCCCGATTCACACAGACGAAGCTGCGACTTCGCAAATATACACAATTATTACTACAAACACGGATATTGTATCGAAAACCTACTGAATAACTGGAAGTAATTTTATACATGATATGTAGTTATCGACATACTAACTGAAGATAATTATTACTGAAGTTTAAACTGAATTATTTTTAGAGTTCCTCATGAAACTAGAATAATTTCAACTGTGTTACTTTTTTTAAACAAGTAAATGTGTTCACAAAGAACTAGAAACCGACTTCAATTGCCCTAAAAGTCTACTTTTACTAAGGCAAATTTAAGATGTATATTGTTTTCTCATGGATTCCATTCTAAGACCACCACACCACCTTTCAAACAAAAAAAGAATCATCCAAATCGGTTCACCCAGTCAAAAGTGCTGAGGTAACAAACATTAAAAAAAAAACAAGAAAAAAAAACATACCCGTCAAATTGATAACCTCCTTTGAAGTCGGTTAAAAATGGGTTTTCACTTAGCCTAAATCTTACCCGACGGTAATTTTTTTGCCACCACTACAGCTTCACCTGGACAAATGTCAAGCGTAGTTGGCGCTCAGACGGCTAAGATTTTATAAGCGACCAAAGCCAAAGGGCGCCCTCGCTCGAACTTGGCTTTGGGCGTAATCGTGCAGTGATGTGCAGACGGATCAGTAGTACTTGAAGAGCCAAAGTGATAGATCATTCCTGATGGTAAGTAAGGATAAGGCTGGTAAGCGTGCGCACCCAGAAGCTTCAAGCTACGAGTAATGAGGCGCTGACTCTACTACCTTTCATACCGAATTTCTGAAGTTCGCGCAGACGAAAAGACGCCGTGGTAGCTCAGTTGTGTAGAGCGTCAGTCCTTGAGTAGTCGGACCACGCGATCTCTGGCGAACAATCGAGGTCACGGTTGTATCCTGGCTCGTGTGAACAAATGAGTTCCAATTTGTTATTTATGTACGAATGCTAAAAATCATTATCATTGGCTTTTCGGTGAAGGAAAACGTCGTGAGGAAACCTGCACACTCCTGAGCAGAAATTCAAAAGTATGTGTGTGAAAACTACCAATCCGCACTGGTCCTGCGTGGTGTACTATGTCCCATACACTCTCTGTAGGGGAGTATGCCTGAGCCCCTGCAGTGGGGACGTATATAGGCTGTTGATGATGATGACGCATAAGAATTGACGGGCAAACGTTAGTTCGTAATATGCGCATAATATAGAATTTAAATAAAATGTTTTGTTAGTTTGAATTTACATAATTATAATTATATATATTACGTAGGAATAAGTAAGTTTCTGTGTTCAGACCCCTTTGAATATATATGGACACACATCTTCACTAAATTTTACCAGTTTATCCGGTTCACTAAATTAAGTGTCCTATGCGATACGGCTTGAAAACATCGCATCAGCTAACAATACTAATGTAGTCAAAACTTATTGTTATTTGTATTCTTCCAGTAGTATAATTTTAACATAGTTTAGTTGATAATAATAAAATAAATAAAATCAGTTTTAGGGTTTTGATCCTCATAAGAACCCTTATAGAATCACTTCGTTGTCAGTCCCTCTGTCAAGACACTTTTTCTCAGGAACGCGTGGATATGTCAAGTTAAGAATAGCAAATACTCAAGTCTGCAATAAGTCTGAGCCAACGCGTAACATCGTCGACCATGTCACCCACTTCTCATCAGGTGGGATAGAGCTCAAGTGATGGACTATATCCTATATACCATAAAATGTGAAGTGATATCAATATAAAAATTGGCCAAGTGCGAGTTGGACTCGCGCACGAAGGGTTCCGTACAGAATATGGATATTTAACACACGGAAAACCAATCTAAAGAATGCGCCTCGATTTTCGTTATCAATTTAGTTTTGCAGTGGCAGTAGTAGACGACACTAGATGGCGCTAGATGTATGTTACAACGCACATCTCAAAAAATCACGCTTGTTGTATGGAAACCTCCTGAATTTGAAATATTTATTTTGTATTTTTTGCTATAGCGGCAACAGAAATACATCATCTGTGAAAATTTCAACTCTTACTATCACGGTTCTTGAGATACAGCCTGGTGACAGACGGACGGACGAACAGCGAAGTCTCAGTAATAGGGTCCCGTTTTACCCTTTGGGTACGGAACCCTAAAAATCTACAGTGATTGTGAAGTTACCAAGCGACGTCGGTCTAGAAACATTAACATCATCCTTCCTTTCATTAAAATAATTTGTTATGTAATGGCCAAAGTGATTACTTAGTGTGTATATTATTGCACCTTATGTAAGTACCATGAGATTTGGTACAAGTGTAGTGTTTGATCCATCTCGGTCCACGGCCTTCACATAGTGACATCTTGTCGAACCTTGTCAAACCATAACTAAAATAAATTTATTTCCGTTTCTTTTCTTTTTACTTGAAAACTGTTTCTATATGAAATGCACCCTCCTAACATTTGGTGCTAATGATTTTTACCCTAAATGTATAACGCTTGTATCCTAAGTAATTTTTCTTGTAATAGTGAAATGTCGTGTATGTCTATAAACATAATATAATTAGGTATCTACTCAGTTAAAATGAAAACAATGTTTCCTTAAAAGCTTCAGTTTAGTGAAGATAAAATTGTTGTATAAAATCCTATATTGATCACATTTAGATCTTAACTTTCGTCACGGTAGCCAGAAAAATGAATTCTCCATTCACAATCTTAATTTTTGTGTGTTTTTGTTTGAACTCTGCTTATATTGTGGCTGAAAATTATTTGATACCACCAATGTTTGATATCAAATCTAGTGCATTATCCGAATGTATCTTGAAGATTATTCAAAAATATAGATACTACAAGCAAACTATTGTTATTAAAAATGAAGGAAACCTTGGCACTGAAGAAATTGTTTTAAACAATATTATTGAGACATTGAAAAATCAGAAGGTTCCTATGATTATTAAAAACTCTGATGGTAATATAGAAGACGTCAGTGAACAAGGCGGTCTCATATTAGCTATAAATTACTACGAAAAGTGCGAGGAATTAGCGCACTTTGAATTACCGACACCGGATTATGGAATGAAACATTTAATAATAGTTGGCGAAAGCTCTAATAGAAAATGTGATGACATATTATCTAAAATTGGAAACCGAACAAAAATGCAAGATGTAATATTTATGTATAAGGAATATGAAAACGACACGTTCCATATTGTTTCATATTTTCCTGTATTTGAAGAGAAAACTTGTAATATCGGCAGATATGTTGAAGTACATAAAATTAATATCTGCAACGGTGGTTCTAGTGAAAACTTGGTAGTGTTTCCGTTGAAAAATCCGTTAGATTTAAAAAGATGCACCTTAAAAGTTGGCATGTCAACTTTGTTCCCATTCTCTACGGTTGAAGGTAAGGAAATAATGAAAACCTATGACTTGATCGAAGAAATTAACGGATCGGATGTTGAGTTGCTGAAAGTTATAGCAGATTACTTCAATTTTACTATAGAATATCATAGTATACACAGACAAGAAGGAAACCCATATCGAGAATCAGATTTTATTGAAATGGTTCTAAATGGGAGTTTAGATATTTGTGCTGGAGGTATGTATAGGATATATGGAGACATATTTTCATATTCTGGGATTTATAATAGACAAGCTGTGTTGTGGACCTTTACAGCAGACAGAATGGGAAGATCTTGGATAAATTTTATAAAAAACCTTCATGGATTGTATATGTTTCTGGTATTATATATCAGCTATTGTTTCGCTTGGAGGCTCGTAAGAAAATTCGACGGACACAGAACCAGTTTGTATGACGTTTTCTTCTACAGTTGGAACACACTGCTTTTTGGTCACGGATTACAGCAGCCGTTATCAACGAAACAGAAGATCTTAAACATCTGCTACTTAGTTTCTGCCATGTACTTCTCCTGCTTTTTTAATTGGAAATTGTATTCGTTTCTTACGATCCAAGGTCCCCCGGAGACATTTAGAACTAACGAAGACATTGTTGAATCCGGTCGAACGCCTTACTTAAACCCTGTCTCTAAATACTTCATCGATGATGTCAACTACGTAGAATTCGCAAATGGATCCCAGGACTGTCATTCGCACAGAGACTGTCAAGAGAAAGCGTTTTTGTACAAAGGAGTAACCGTTGTATTAGACAGCGTTTTCTTACCGTTCCAACTGTCGACTTCAGTCAATAATGAAGCAAGAATTCTGAAAACGACAGATAATTTGCTAACGGTCTACCATGAGATGATTATAAGAAAGAATTTGCCCATAGTTGCCAAATTCCAGAAGGTCATTACGATGCTGTTCGAAGCAGGAATTTGTGATAAATTATACTTAGAAGCGATTGGACTATCTGTTAAAGCGAAAGCAGAGGACGCGTCAAGAAATATGCTGAGTACAAGCTACAGTTGTGTGTATGGATGTATTGTGACTATTTATCAAATGAGGGGAATATTCTACGTTTGGATGGGAGGTTGTGCTTTGGCATTTGGCGTATTTGTTGCGGAAGTATACTTTAAGTCTAAAATATAAAGTGCATCAAGCTAAGAAGCAAAACAAACTGCTGTAGTGAAACTGCTTTAGAGGCACATTTAATTTTTGGAGTGTTGGCATCGCTTAGATTACGTTTCATTCTCAGAAAGTTACCCTTTCAGTAAAGCATTTTCTTTTGAACTATTAAATAAGTAAATAGCTGTAATACACATTACTAAATTTCCTGTCACGCTTCCATGGGCGTAATTTTCACTTACCACTTCACAATTTATTTCATCATTACCATGCGAGGTGGTTGTGTCAAATCTCATGGAAACTTCGGTCATGCTTGATGTTGGCTCTTGTCTAGCCGAAGGTGATATTCAAAACAATCCGTGTAAGCCAGTAACATTTATGAGCTCTTAAAACAAGAAAATATCGTAATACATCTAAAACTAATCTAAGCAGTAGTTTCTCATACAAGTTATGGCATCAAAAATGGTACTAGCGAACGTCTTGGGATGCTGGAACGCGAAGAATTGCCCTCCGTAGTCCAGTGCGGTGGCGTTGTACAGATTGCTATATTTGAGACTCAATATCAGCGGTGATTGGTAGGTGACTGCGTGTTTAGGCTGTATCACCCAGGTCGGCACATCCGTTGGGATTCTGAGAAAATGTGAATGTCAGATTAGGAGGCAGAATGAATAACTCTTAAAATCAACAATGGACAACCTTTCAAAATAAAAAGTTGCAGATATTATTTGGTTTTGGGGTAGCAAATCACATATGAATGTATTTGTTATTTTCTTTCGAGACTTTGATAAAACATAACGATATTTATCGACGATAATTGTCGAGGCTGAAAAAACTATTCAAGTCAAATCTTGAAAAATAATTATTATTAGGGTACCCATGCATGTAAATTTGGATGAATTTCCTCTAGTGTATCCCATGGGTTTGCGATAGTGGCGGTAGGTGTGTGTGTGTAGGTTGACGTTGGATAGATTTGTAGTATCGCATGCGTGACGTCATCTGCGAGTTTTTAGGGTTCCATACCCAAAGTGCCCGTTATTATGCCCGTCCGTCCGATGGTGCTCCGGTATGAAAAGTAGCAGAGACAGCGCCTCATTAGGTTGAGGCTTCTGGGTGCGCACGCTTAATATCCAACGGCCTTATCATCACTTACCATCAGGTGAGATGAAGGCCAAGTGCAAACCTATTATAAATTTTTAAAGAGATTATTAGGACAGTGAAGCAAACAATTGTACTATTGTCGGTCAGCGGCTTAAAGTTCGTCTACGGATTAGCAAATTCCGGATTGCAGTTATAAATAATGTCCAAGCCAACTTACTCCTCAAGCCTCATCCCGAAATGTGCTCGGTTGAAAGTCTCCACGAACAAGTTGGCAACTGTCATTATGGACCTCGGGGCCCAGTAGTACATGATGTTGTCAATCATCTGCTCCTGGGTGAAGTCGCTGTAGAGGCCCCCGTCGTCGCGACGGATGTTGTTGTAGTCATTATCGCGAGCGATGATGTCCATCACCCACACAACGAAGCCGGCTGGAGAGTCCTCCATGGTAACACCTGAGGATACAAGTTCTTCCATAACGAAACAATTTATCAACAGCCTATATATGTCCCCACTACAGGAGCTCAGGCCTACTCTGCTTCAGAGAGTGTATGGGACATAGCCCACCACTCAGTCCCAGTGCGGATTGGCGGCCTTCACATGCCTGTTCAAGACATGCAGGTTTCCTCACGATGTTTTCCTTCACCGTTAAGCAATCGAATAATGTACTTGAATTTAAAAACAACTCATAGGTACATGGCTGGATTCAAACTCGGAACCCTCAGATTGATATTTCGCGCCTTATTCAATGCGCCACCGACGCTTCTTTACACATAACGCAAAATAATTCCAAAGACGCAAGGGTGAATGCAGCCTCAGACACTTGCTCAAACTATTAGCGAGCGTTTGTCCAACCCTACAGACAAACATAATCTTAATATGTTTAATATTCAGCGCATCACCATCAACCAGGAAACGTCCACTGCTGGACATAGTCCTCCTCCATGGTATACCACATTGACCAGTCCCGAGCCACTTGCATCCGTGACTCCTCGTGACCTTAACCAGGTCGTCGTCTATCTAGTAGGGGTGGCCAAATACTAGTTTCCCAATACATGGTCGCCACTCGAGAATTTTTAATCCCTATCGGTTATTGTGACCCGCCCATCCCCACTTCAGCTCACTGACTCGTCTACTTCTAGTGTTATTACTAAACATAAACACTGAATCTTATAGATAATTCTTCTATGAGAAGTCTGTTTCAGTTTCATATCATAATCAGTCGGGTGCCGTGAAGTTTTGGAACTGTTAAATAATATACCAACCGAAAGTAGCGGGTTTGGTGGCCTGCCAATGAAGGTAAGCAATGCTGTCCATCACTCTTCTGAAAGTTTCATAGAGGGGGTACATGCGGTCATACAAGTCCTTGCTGGGCAAGACAAAGGTCGGGAAGAGATAGCCAACAGCTTGGAGCAGCATCGCAACTGGAGACATGACCTGACCCCAGGTTGTGTGGTGGCCAAGGATGTACTGGAAGACGATAAAGAAAATATATGAATACTAAATTTGACACACGATGAATAATTTTAATCTGAACTAAAGCACACAAATACAACAGCTGATACACAATTTCGATAGTCGATACAAAACCAATATAAGTATGATTTTAATTATTGGCCTGGAAAAGACAGAGAGTAGACAGCAAAGAATTCATAACAATAGAAGTTTACGAAAGGTCCTGAACAGTTAAATAGAGGAAGACACTGTCAATGAATGGCAACAATCAAATCAGTTTCTGATGTCAAATCTCTTAATTTTTCCTTCAGTCTTTTCAACAAATGGTGTAGGCTGATCCTATTTTAAAGCAGAGACGATATCGAAATAACACTTACATCCGGGTAAATGGTGCACATATGAGATGCGATGACAGCGCCAATGTCACTGCCGTGGACATAATACTCCTCGTAACCGATCCTCTGCATCAGATTATGCATCACTACCGCAGCCTGAGCTGCTCCGAACCCTTGGACTCTGGCACCCTGGAATACATCAACATTTAACCAGCGAACTAAAAGATGTCAAGCACGGTATGTCAAGTTCTACAGAAAGTTTGATAGAGCACACAGACACACATAATCGCATAGAGAAAATAGTCAAAATGGAAGCAAATATATATGCTGTTTTGGCTGCTTTTTGAAACATATTACTACAAGACGTAGTTTAGGATTTAGATATGAGATCCGAAATGTAACTCACACACTTACATCAGAATATCCGAAGCCTGGCAAACAGGGCACGATGACGTCTATAACATAATCTCTGTCTTCGCTCGCAGCAATCAGAAGTGGCAGAGCGTCGTAGAATTCACGGGGTGAACCAGGGAAGGAATGAAGAAGAAGAAGTGGCACTGTTTCCTTATCTGTAGAGTTCGTCTGAAAATATTAACAACATTGTTAAAGTAGCTCAAATGCAAGGCTATCTGAGACACAATATGATCAATAGTACAATCAATAAAACAAAACAGAAACAGCATTCAGCACCACAACAATAAAAACAGAACATAAAAAGATAGCATTCAAAAATTCTAAAGGTTGCATGTGTGTTGTAAAAGACCTACATTCTACCATACCCTTTTTACAGTCGGTCCACCGGCCGGGTTGATTTATTGCTTCATCATTCATTATGCGTGCTAAGGAGTGGAATTCCCTGTCGGCTTTTGTGTTTTTCTAGCTTTACAACCGGAATATCTTCAAGTCAGAGTGATAGGCTATTTCTAAGCAACTGTGAACCATCTTAGACCATATCGTCGCTTAACATCAGGTGAGATTTTGGTCAAATGAAAGCTTATCAAATGTAAAAAAATATCAAAACATGTTAGTTAACTTCATATGCAATACACATCTTAGAAACTACACAGCAAACGTTGTACAGTCCACCACATAAAAGGAACTCTTGATTGAAAATTATTGTTTAGCTTACAAAATCAGTATCGCCCGCAAAGCTAGATATGTGGTTGATTGTACTCGAGATATATCTTACTCCAGACAGGACTTTGACTGTTATATGCATGTTACAAGTCAAGAAAGCTGTATTTTATGAGCTTTAAACGTAAAATTAAAAATAAATTCAACACTTCTATTGCAGCAAGCCAAATATGTTCACTAGAAAAGCTATGGTTTTGTCCTGGTTTTAACCTTGCCTGGAATAAGTTAAGGGATCAACTCAAGTTCGGCATAGCATTTAGAAGCACCGAATTTGCTGTGGCAATTAAGGGCACAATCGAATCTCATTATGACAAACATTGCAGGAAGCTAAAGATTCGCTCAGATTCTCTGCCTGGTATAAAACACACATACCTTATGTTTTTTGTCTTTTTTACCCTTCTTCCGGGCAACCTAATTCAGAAAAATTAATCTATAATAATCATCTTATGCCAAAACCCTAGTAAATACGATCTAAATTTGACTAAATCTGGTCAAATGTTTTAGATATTTAAATTATTACTATAGTCGGTTAATAGAAGATTATGAAAACATTATAGTTACAAATGTTTATCTAGAAAATTTGCTGTGTCAGGGTGTGTGTATTAAAAAAATTTAAATATTCGCTGATTTGGTTTTCTTTGGTAGTTGTTTATTGTTTAGTTAGTCTTTTTGAACGTTGAGAGGTCCCAAAGCTTGTATTACACAAAATAATCTGTAATAGATTTAAGAGAAAAAGTAATAAACATCATTCAGGACCAATTAAAATA
This sequence comes from Carcina quercana, assembly GCA_910589575.2. Lineage (NCBI taxonomy): Eukaryota > Metazoa > Arthropoda > Insecta > Lepidoptera > Depressariidae > Carcina > Carcina quercana. The sequence goes on along the minus strand of OU342449.1, from coordinate 8,641,421 downwards.
CAATTAAAAGATAATTATGAAAATCAACAGATTAAGCATTACGTGGTTTATAGATAACTTCTTGTCAGAGGTATTTCGTTAATACAAAATTTCATTCCTATACACAATAGATTTTAGAAACTACACAGACAACATTGTACAAACCGCCGAAGACCAAAGCGTTTGTTAAAATAATGTGGTCAACTGGTCTTAGTGCAGAAATACGTACTCCTGATAAGATTATGTCTGCTTAGTGGATAAATAGATATTTACACACACATTGTAACCAATAATCAATAGTAAGAGGTTTAAACATCGCATTAAATGGTAAAGATGTTTAATGAAGTCACATTTTCTGACAAAAATAGTCGCAATGGTCAATGATATTTCTTGTTTTACATCTTGTCTGGAATAAGCCTAGAGACCAATTTTAATCCGGCATAGCATACAGAAGCACCACATGCATCTAGATCTGCTGTAGCAATGGGCATAACAGAACTTACTATAACAAGAAAGCTATTATACGCTCTGCACATACCTTATGTTTTTTGTCTTTTTTACCCTTCTTCTGGGCAACCTAATTCAAAAGCATTATTTTATAATAATTCATTATTCAAGGCGAAACATCTTAATTGTATCAAAATTTGAACAGATCTGGTCAAATATTAAAAAAATTGCTACGTGTAAATCTCCGGTAAATAGATTTGATTAAAATTAATTACAATACTCGTGTTAGTGGAAAATTCTAAACGTTATCTGTAACAAGCACAATTTAGAAAACATTTGTAGTTTAAATTTTAGGAAGATAGGTTTCCTTGGTAAATACTCATTCAGTCCACGAGTCTGTGGCATAAAGATAAAAACGTTCATAGCTTCATTTTTGAAAATAAAATAATCATTTGACCTTATTAGTTGCTTGCACCCTTATCTGCCGAGATAAATGTAATATACAACAACGAAATTTTAAAGTACACCCGAAAATCGATATGCTTTGTTTCTAAGAAGAGATTGCTCAAATATAGCATGGCATATAGAAGCACCGAATTTACCCAAATCTGCTATGCGGAGGGTACAACCGAAACTTACTGTGATAAACACATTGCAGAAAGCTAAATATACACTCAAATTCTCTTTGCGGTGCAAAAAGGGCAATACCTTGTGTTTTTTGCCTTTTATACCCCTGCTCCAGGATACCTATTTTATAATAAAAAAGCAGTAATAAATTTCTAATGCAAAACCTGTCATATAAGGTTTAAGTTTGATCAGATCTGGTCAAATATTCAAAACGTATTGCTAAGTACGAAATCTGCTAATACTCACGCTGGAATTATATCTGATGTAGAAGATATCCAACCCCTGGATGTTAGTCTTGAACATGGGGTATTGGTTTAAAGCTTTCTCTCTTTTGGCAAAGTCATAAGAGCTGTTCCAGTAAGTAGTCCAGTTTGTAAGCTGATTTCTGTTGAAGCCCCACAAAGACCCCGCTCCCTCTAGCGGTGCGTTGTATGATATATTTCTGCTCAGCCGCTTTCTCAAATCCGATATCATCTGTAAAAAGAGGAATTCTTTTAAGACAGCGCTTGTGTGGTAGAAATATAAGCATCAAAACAAGTATGGGGTCCCTTCTTCTTTCTTCTTCCTTTGTTTCTAAAACTTAAAAATGTCTTCGTGCCCTAATTACTACACTAGGGCTACACACACTATAAGCTCTCATTACTTTGAAGCTTCTGAGTAGGTACGCTTACTATCCACCGGACTTATCTTCACTTGCCATCAGTGAGATTTAATGCCAAGTGCAAATCCATTAAACTTTCCAAAAAATTGAAGAAACTGTATCTATCAAACTACTCTAACAAGGAATATGCAATCAAAATCTTACTGTAGTCACCAATAGCCCTGTCTATCGTGATGATAAGGGAAATCCCGTCATGCATAATGATAATAGAATGTTCACTTATGCAGCTTCTTCTTCTTTTTATGTAGGTTATTAGATCAATAATCGACATCACACACCCTAGTGTCAGAGTTGTTGAGCCACCATAATGATAGTCCTCTAGCATGTCTCATGTAGCTACTACCTGTCGTAGATAGTAACCGGTAAAAACAGATTAACGAAACACGGAATCATCTTACTTATCAGACAATCAGGTTGATTCAGCCTTCAATGTTCTAAACAAACTGGAGAAAGTTACCCAAAGAGATTTGGAGCAGTGTCTCTACCAGGAATCAAACCTGGAACCTGCGTGTGTGTTTCACGTCAGAGTCTAACGCTCCAAGCCACGGAGGCAGTTTATAAAGCTGCTGATGAAAAGAATAAGGTACATACGGTCTTACTAAATGTGATGTTAGCACTTCTGATAGATGTGTCCTGAGTTGCATTGGCTTTGCTGCTTGGGCCCCAGAATGCTGTCTCACCTAAAGCAGTCATGTTGAGGGCAGGAGGGACACTGTAGTCGTACATAGTCGCAACATAGACGAGGGCGTATATCATAACCTGAGAGAGTACGTCGACCGCCATTGTGACCTGAAATTTGAAGCTCAATATCAGAACAGCAATTACGTTCAACATCGAATATAAGGATGATGATGATGCCATGGTAGCTGAGTTGGGTAGAGCGTCAGTCCTTGAACAATCGAGGTCTGTATTCGATCCTGGCTGTTTGGCTCATACCAATGAGTGCCAATTTGTTATTTGGAATTTATGTACGAATGATAAAAATTATTACCATTTTCGGTGAAGGAAAACATCGTGAGGAAGCCTGCACACTCATGAGAAGACAAGACATTCAAAGGTATGTGTGAATTCTACCAATCCGCACTGGTCTCGTGTGGTGTACTATGTCCCATACACTCTCTGTAGGAGAGTAGGCCTGAGCCCCTGGCTGTTGATGATGATATGGATAATGAATGTGCTAAAATCTCAGTATATGTCTAGGAGGAGTATATGTCTTGTTCCAAACCGCGAAGACAATGTTATTCTGCTTTTGCCTGTTAATGACGTGCGATAAAAAATTATAGCGGATATTATTTAAAATGACTACATTGTACTTGCATTTACAATTCATTTCAAACTTTTACGCACGAAAAACTGTTTATATAAAATACTTATTTATATTTAGCTTAGTTTACCTACCATCCAGACTACCATCAAAAACAGAATGCAAAACTTCTAAAAACTACTTCTTTGAAATTATGAACATTTCACTTCACTTCACTTCCAGTTGATTAGTTATTCTATTTCAAATAGTCACAAAAGCATTAGGTGTGCCAAACTCACAGATATTTATCTATCTTTTGTGGTCAAATAAAAACAAACACAGCATGATTCTTTTTATAGGACACACGTGGTCTGCTAACAAAACATTTAATAGAATTTATAAGTAGCTTCTTATCATCTCAAATCGTAAAAAGTCTTGATGAGTCAAGTGCTTATGTTTACCTACCTACCTTTGTTTGACCATTACCAAAACCAACCCTAGTGACCGCAACACTACTCTCATTATGTATATTATTAACTATTTTATGTAATGATATATCGTTTTTAGTCTAGCCATTATCAATTCCAATAGTTCTGACATTATTAAAATTATTAATTAGTTGTATGTTTTCGATCTTACCTTTTTTCCTCTTCCCTACGAAGTTAAAACATGCAGTGAGTCGACGAGACACTTATTGGGGTATATTTATACATTTCCACAGGTGGTTTTGTATTTACATTATAAATATAAAGGTGCTAGTACATAAGATCCTTTACAAACGGTACCAAATATTTATGTGTCAAAACTAAAGCTATGAAATTGATATTTCAATGACTATGTGGGTACGAACATTGAACATATAATATTCGCTATATTTTTATGTTTTTCACTTCGCACTTGGCTTTCATCTCACCTGATGGTAAGCGATGATAATGACGATGAAGAAATGTTTCACATCAAAAAAAATTCCCACCCTCAAGTTGAATCACTGCAGAGCACTGAATTTGCTTTTTTTACAGAGAGAGATCAACGCTTGGCCACGATCTCACCTGATGGTAAGCGACTATGTGGCCTACGATGGTGCGCGTTGGTCTAGAAGGTGCCTGTTCACCCTCGACTTGAAGACACCCAAGTTATAGTTTTCAGGGAATACAGACGCCGGCAGCGCGTTCCACTCCCTGGCTACCTTTCATACAGGAACAAAGCAATGTTAGCACTGCTATTTGGCTTGTTAATTTAATTCACTCGTTTTATTCTACAAATCTCTTATCCATATTTATTTAATCTTTTGAATTGCAGTATATAGTTGGGAGAGCAAAAATCCTGCTATCCACGCCAGTAGAGGAGGAGCAAAGCGCGAGACGAACACTGGAGTGTTCGTGGAGTTCCCAGGGCTCCTAGACTTGCGCAGGCGATGACCACAATTAAAGAAACCTTAGGATAGACGTCGTTTTTTTTTAAAGATTTCCCCCTCGAAGAAAAAGGGATTCTATCATTGTTAACCATTGGACATGAGCCTTCGACTTTTCATGTGGAGATTGGCCATAGTCATTCATATTTATTAGCGATAAATATGGTTACATAGAAATAGAAGGTTACAGTATACAGTATGGTAGCTGAATCGAACATATATACCGACATTTTCATAATTATCCTTGTTAGCCTTTAACAATATCTATGGTACGACATGTGGACAATATTCAAAAACCACGACCACACTGCCAGTAGGAATTTTCAGGCTTCTAGACCCTTAACCTTTTTATGAAAATTTTGTGAAAATTTCTGGACACGAATCCACACATACCTTCTTGAAAATGGATGCTTGTAGTAACAAAATATACGAGAAGGACAATAGCTACATCATACAACGCTTTCGATAGTGTGCCACCTTCTTCAGAACACCTTGATGTAATTTATTTTAGCTTTAAATGACACGAATCGAATCCATTTCAGCAGATTCGGTTCAGAGGAACACGTGTTTTGTTTGCTTGACTTGACTTAATATTTTATTCAATGTTGATCCAGTAAACATTCGCAAGTGTTCGATGTTTTTTTGTTGTTATTGTAACTTTAAACTGTCTTTCAACTCTAGTTGGAGCTTAAGCGTACCTATAAGAAGTTATTGGTACAAATGTCACGCTTGACTTCTTTGTGTTCAGAGTTCTTTGTCCTATCGAATTTGTTTAATAATGTGAAAGTCAGTCATCAAAAGAAGAAAGATTCATCCTTAATATTTCTTTTAACTACAACACGACATCGATTTATATGATATCTCTTGTTGACAATTTATCATCTTCGTTGCCATTACTGTTTGCTTCTTCGATAATGTTCTAATAATAAGTCTTCTAAATGCTTCAACTTATCCAAAAAACATTCATATCTTTATCATTTACAGTTAAATTGATATTAGTTATTGACTTCACATTTAATGTGTTATATTTATTGTTTACTTTATTTTAAAAAACTTCTTTTTATGATGGCATCAACTTTTAATTTATCATAAATGCTCACTGACTCGTTAACTAAGACTATAAGATTTTCTTTTGTAGTAAACTGTAATATAGATTTAAAGGTAAAATTAATTATTTGATCAATTTAAATAGTTCATACGCATCGTTAGATGTGTGAGTAAATTATAATCAGATCAATACAAAAATACACAATTCAAGGACTAGGTTTAATCATATTTTACAATTCAGTCTTTGGATTTTTGTTGATCTTCCTAAAGGCCACCAAGGCTCTTAAAACGTCTTCAGCGAAAACCTTCGGCAGCTGGAAGGCGAGGAAGTGTCCACCGTCTTCTAGCACTGTCACATTCACGAGGTTTGGATACTTGTACTTCAGGATGAATGGAGGTTGATATGACACTTCGTGCTTAGCCTGGGTTGCCCACGTTAGTACTGGTGTCGGTATTCTGAAATAAAACAACATCTGAATCAGTTTCAAAATCATATCTTTATAGGGGAGGTAACGGGTTCGATTCCAAGAGCATCTATCGGTACTCAGTTTGGTTGTGGTATAGCATTTCGGCACGTCTGGCTAGCCATCACTGTTTTAACTAAATCTGCCGCCAAACATCCGTGTGAATAGCACTTTTGTGTTCCAGTATGACAGGTAGCAGAGCCAGCGCCTCATTAGCTTGAGTCTTCTGGCTGAGAATAATTTTCATCCAACGACCTTATCTTTTCTGATTTCGGCAAAGTGCAAATCCACCATACATTGTTAAAATGGTACTATTTTTGTGGACAAGCATATCAAAATGAACTCTGCAGATATCACACGCTTTATCATTAGCGGCATCAACATCAACACCCTATTTATACATGTCCCCACTGCAGGGGCTCAGTCCTACTCTCCTACAGAGAGTGTATGGGCCATAGTCCACCATGCGAGACCAGTGCGCATTGGTAGACTTCACTCACACCTTTGAATTTCTTCTCAGCAGTGTGCAGGCTTCCACCGAAAAACCACTGGTAATGATTTTTATCATTGTTACACAAATTGTAACTCATTGATACGAGCCAGGATCGAAGCCAGACCTCGATTGTTCAAGGACTGACGTTCTACCCAACTGAGATAAGCTAATTTCTACTTACTGTTCTAGATTGAGACCGAAATGTCTCTTGTTGAAGGTCTCAGAGTACAGCCTCACAGAAGTTGTGATAGAATTGGTGGACCAGTACATCATAACGTTGTCGATCAACTGTTCTTTGGTGAAGTACTTGGTGAGACCTCCGTCGGGCAACGAGCGGTAGTCACGGTTCGTCCAAGAGCAGAACTTCTCTAAGATGTAAGCTAAAAGACCGGCTGGGGAATCCGAGAGAGCCAAACCTGTGTACAAATTAACTTAAATTACAAAGGAAATTTCAAATATAACATACAAATGACACGTTCCGCGAATGTATGACACCAAGGCCTGGTCTTGTACACTTATATTTTTATATTTACATTATAAATTAAAAATGATTCAGTTACCCTTTTTGTATATTTTAGTTTAGTTTATTTGTACAAAAACATATATAAAGCACGAAAGAGGTAAGACTTAACGTCGAAAACAAAGATGGCGTCAATTGATGCTGTCACTTAGTACAAAAAGAGTGATTTTGTACAATTACAAAAAATGCAAAAATATAATTCTAATATTTTTCTATACATTTTTTGATTTTTAATTGATTTTGAAATAGTGTACAAGTGCAGGCCGAATTTGAAACGTCTCTTTTCAGCAATACAATGTATCACATAAAATTGTAGTCTGAATGACGATGTATCTTTTAAATCTATTTCAGTTTAATTTTTATTTCATCATCAGCAGCAGCCGGGAAATGTCCACTGCTGGACATAGGCCTCCCTCATGGTACGCCACATCGACCGGTCCCGAGCCACTCAGCGAGCAATGGAACGAGCTATGCTCGGAATTTCTCTACGTGATAAGGTCCGGAATGAGGAAATCCGTAGACGAACGAAGGTCACCGACACAGCTCGACGAGTCAGTGAGCTGAAGTGGCAATGGGCAGGACACATCGCTCGAAGAACCGATAACCGGCAGGGAGTAAAGGTTCTCGAGTGGCGACCACGTACCGGGAAACGTCTACCAAGACGACCTGGTTATAGTCGCAGGGAGTCGCTGGATGCAGGTGTCTCGGGACCGGTCGATGTTGCGTACCATGAGGGAGGCCTATGTCCAGCAGTGGACGTTTCCCGGCTGATGATGAAGGAACTCATAGTGTAACCACACACAATTTGTTTCTTAAATAATAATTAACAATTATCAGAGAAAAAGTAAACACATACCAACGGTATCAGGCTTTGTAGCCTGAATGTGAAAGTAGCCAGTTTCTTCAGCCAGGAATGAGAAGCGATCGCTCAGTGGATATAAACGATCTTCCAATCCTTTATCTACTATAAGAGCAGGGTAAAAGGATCCCAGAAACTCGAGTAGCGTTGCTTTGGACGTCATTGTCATAGCGAGGTTTGTGTGGAAGCCCAAAACTTCCTGAAAGTTGAACAAATTAAATTTACACGGGGAATAAAGCAAAGAGAAAGGTTTAGTAATTTTTTTGTAATAAAACTAAAGAGAGAGCTACTACGAAAACCAAACAAAAGACATTTAATATTATTAGACCGGACAAAGCAAACAAACATTTTGATCCTAAACTTATTACCAATTGGTATTAAGTTACTCAATCTAGTGTCACATCACGTCACGCGGCCGTACAAGACATTTGACATACCATTGACTTTTGAGATCAAAATGTTTATATGAAACGTTTCCCAATGACCGCTCGATAACCTATTACTATCTCTCTGACGAAAACTGTGAATTTACTTTGACTCAATAGATAGTTAGTCTAAGTCTAAGGCTCAGGGTTCGAATCCAGCCGTGTACCTATGAGTTGTTTTTCAATTCAAGTACATTATTGCTTAACGGTGAAGGAAAACATCGTGAGAAACCTGCATGTCTTGAACAGGCATGTGAAGTCCGCCAATCCGCACTGGGCCCGCGTGGTACGAGTACACTATTGCCCATACACTCTCTGTAGGAGAGTAAGCCTGAGCCCCTGCAATAGGGACGTATATAGGCTGTTGATGAAGTTTAAGATAGTCCTAAGGCAACTCCAAAGAGAAAAAGTGGCACTCTATATTTTATAGGTTACATTTAGGAAAGTGCGCGCAAGAGCTCTACTTGTTGATTCCACCATCTCAGGACTGCAGGGCTCCACCAGTACATAGTTGTCATCCCTATAACTCACACTAAGCATTTCCCTCCTAACTTTACCACACGTACAGCCAGGGAGAAGAACGCACTGCCGGCGTCTATATTCCCACAAAGCAACAACTTAGGTGTCTTTCAGTCGAGGATGAACGGTCGCCTTCTAGACCAACGCACACCACCGTAGACCACATCATGGCTTACCATCAGGTGTTCTATCTTCAATAATAAAAATGAATGTATTGATCTATGAAGAGCAGGGAAAACACTATGATTAAACAGTGAACTGTATATACCTTAGGGAACAGCGTTGCCATGTTACTCCCAATGAGAGAGCCCCAATCACCACCTTGGATATAGTATTGTTTGTATCCCAGCTTCTGCATCAGGTTTCGGAATATAACGGCCATTTCAGCCGCTCCTAAACCTGGACGAACCGCTGCCTGAAATTTTTACTAAGATAATTTAAAAGCTACATACTTTACTGAATCTTTAAACATTTACAGTTTTATTAAGTACTAGCATGGACTTCAGAAAGTATACCACGGGAACTATTCGCTAGATCGGAATAAAAAGCAATACAAATAATTAAAGCGTTCAAAAAGAAATATAAACCAACTTCAATTGCCTTAAAAATTTGGTATTTGTTGATTTTCTCAAAGAGCGATCACTCAATTTCGATAAAATTTATATGGGACCACATCTGAAGTATGCTCTACCAAACAAACAAAAAAGAATTATCAAAATCGGTTCACTATTTGCGGAGTTATCACGTAACACACATAAAAAACATACGCGTCGAATTGAGAGCCTCCTCCTTTTTTCAAGTCGGTTGAAAATCTAGTCATTCTGACTCCTTCACAACGGGAAGGACAAACAAACAAATTTACTATCGCGTTTACAATATTAGTAGGAATTTTTATTTCCAATGTGGATTTTGAGTGTTATTTTAAATTCTTACGGAGTAAAGCGTTGATACAAATACAATACAAAACGATGCCACGTACATCAGAAAAGCCATATCCTGGCAAACTGGGAACAATGACTTCTACTGCAAAATCTCTTCCTTCCTGTACAGCAGTTAGGTAAGGTATGGCCTCGTAGAACTCTCGTACTGATCCCGGCCAGCCATGAAGCATTAGAACTGGTACCACTTCCACTCCAGGAGAAACCTAGAATACATAAAAATATTCTCTTTTCTCAAGCTCAAAAATTTAGCATTTCATCAAATCTGACGGCAAATTATGCTAAGACGTTGGGATTGAAACGTGGTCAACCAGAATTTGACAAAGCACTGTCTTCTCCTATGTTCTAAACCAATATACCTCTATACACTGGTTTTTGATGGTGGGAGATAATGAAACGGACATACATAGAAGCAATTTCTTACTATCAAGCAATCTGAAGAAGAATAAGAGGAAGAAGAAGTGTCGATGGCGCAGTGGATAAGGCGCGGACTCTCAATCTGAGGGTTTCGGGTTCGAATACAGTCGTGTACCTATGAGTTGTTTTTCAATTCAAGTACATTATCCGATTGCTTAACGGTGAAGGAAAACATCGTGAGGAACCAGCATGTCTTGAACAGGCATGTGAAGTCTACCAATCCGCTCTGGGCCCGCGCGGTGGACTATGTCCCACACACTCTCTGTGGGAGAGTAGGACTGAGCCCCTTTTTAAATACAGCAGTATTTCCAAAAATCCGTTCACTATATCATTAAATACTAAATATTTTACTGTGGGCCGAATAAACAAGCTCAAAGTCAGTCAGCGAGCAATGGAACGAGCTATGCTCGGAATTTCTCTACGTGATAAGGTCCGGAATGAGGAAATCCGTAGACGAACGAAGGTCACCGACATAGCTCGACGAGTCAGTGAGCTGAAGTGGCAATGGGCAGGCCACATCGCTCGAAGAACCGATAACCGGTGGGGAGTAAAGGTTCTCGAGTGGCGACCACGTACCGGGAAACGTCTACCAGGCCGTCCCCCTACTAGATGGACCGACGGCCTGGTTAGAGTCGCGGGGACTCGCTGGATGCAGGTGGCTCGGGACCGGTCGATGTGGCGTACCATGAGGGAGGCCTATGTCCAGCAGTGGACGTTTCCCGGCTGATGATGATGATGATATCATCAAATGGATCCAAATTTCCAGTTTTAGCTCAAGCGGTTTGTGGAAGCGGATAAATCCACCAGTCAGTCAGGACTGTTCTTTTTAAATATAAACGGTATAGTATATTTACAATTACCTCTGGTCTAACGTGAATGAAGTGTATGCTCAAACCCTGAACATAAGTTCGGAAATGTGAGAACTGGTTCAGGAACTTCTGTCTGGCTTCGAAGTTGTACTCCTCAGACCAGTACTTGAGCCACTGGTTCAGCTCGTTTGAGTTGAATCCGTATTCGAACGCCACTCCTTCCAGCGGTGGCTGGAACTTGCGCGTCAGCTTGAAGTATTGTTTAAGGTCTTGAATCATCTGTCATGAAGAAACGATTGTTAATTGCAGGTCTAACGCATAACTGAGACTGTTCCTGAGGTATGGGAGCGGTACGGGAGGGGTGACTATAAAACTATAATCCTATTCTATTTTAAAAGATTACGGCAAAACGGTATGTGGAAGCATTCTGAGCGAATTCGTGTTATTGTTGAATATTTCAGAGGTTTTCGATGATAACAGTGGAACAGAAAGAAAGAAAAAATGTATTTGCCAAGTACATAGTTTTTTCGCACGGTGTTTAGATAGTAATTTCAATTAGTTCGTGTACTTAACCTGTCCACATGTGTGCAAATATTATAAACATATCTAATAAGGAATTTAATTTTAAAAAAATTAGTTTACTTACCGATTCCTTAAATTTGATCCTGAAGGAGCGCACTTCTTCGTCCTGTTTGCTCTTCAAGCTCTCGGGTCCCCACCAGGCGTTCAAGTCCATGTCGGGCAAAGGCGGCGGACTCTTCAGGAAGAGGTAATACACCGTAACGGCGGCGAGCGCAAATATTGGCGCCAAAAATAGTAGTCGCGCCATTTCTGAAATTAAATAACAATTTTTTACATTAAACTAATGTTTTTTATTTGAATTACTCTTTATTTGTACTATAATTGATATAAAAAGTATGAACAGGTAATTTTATTGTTAAAAATGATTTCACCCACTTTTTCTAACTTTTTTAAGGTGTGAAGTGACCGTTTTCCTACTGTTTATTTTTAACTTATTGTTTTATCAAGGAAATTCAAATATACTCATGTCACAGATGAAATTATTGTGTGTCTGATGAAGATGGACATTTAATCTATATTTATTTTCGATGACATTTTTGATACCAACAAGTTAAACCGTCTGAGGACGCGGCAACATTCAGGAGTTGATCGATCTTCCAACTTCAAGAGTGAAAGTACTTAGTGGACTGTATTCTAATGTAATATCCTCCAGCTGCCGAGCATTCTCTCCTCACTGCTGATAGTCCGTCTGGCTTCACTGAATATCGCAAATACGCACAGGGCGGCGCGGCACGCACACACGCACGCACGCACTGTGCTAGCGGTGGTTGAATTAAATTTCAGACAGCGGGAGTTATAGGATATTATTTTTTTCAGTAGAAAGAACATATAGCGCAGAAAGAGCAGCGATGACATTGCTACGCACACCTTCTATTGTTATCGGAGTTTAACTTAAGCATCCCAAATACATTATAATACTTATTTTGGCGGGATCTAACTACGGTTCGTTTTTCATGGTTTCCAAAATTTCGACGGTGTTACAAGCGCCATGATCACGGTGCAACTGACTTGTCGAGTCGAGTTGGCGGGTAGTCTTACTGTCTACATTGTCACGCACTATTATAGTTTCTCACTAAGAACTCACTTCAATATACCACACTCACGGTTTCTCTGCGTTTTGTCCGAACATTGTTTATTCTTACAAATACACAGAATCCTAATGGGTTTACCCAGATTCTGTAGCGCATCAACAATGTTTGCAGAGGCCCGGATAGATGACATTTTTAGTATAATAACAAAACGAATATACTCCATAAGAGATAGAATGATAACAAGTCAAAACGCAGTAATAATTAAACTGTCAGAATATATATTCAACAGCATTGACACATGCTGGTCATCGAAATCAACATGTGTCAATGATAATATGTAGGTGTATTAGTCATTAGTTACCAATTAAGTTTATTTATTTATAAGTACTATTTGTAAAACTTGTATGGATCTTGTGCCTGAAATAAAGTGATAAAAAAATATAAATAAATATATAAGTTTAAAAATAACGACATTTTCAAAAACTTGCTGAAGACAATTATGTTCGTCAGTTTTTACCCCCTATTTTAATAGGGGCTAATTTTAAAATTTCCAGTTTTTGCTAGTTCATAAAATGAAAGCATAACTAAGAACTCATGAAAAAAAAACATTCCAAAGAGATCTCGATGTCCTACCCTTAATCTAACATGAACCAGAAATAGGCGAATCAAGATATCCGCCTTCAAAGTTGACAATATGTGAAAACACAGTTCAAGATACCGTTAACAGTTTGTATGTTTGTAGGGTGTGATTATTTCCAATGGAGTACTTAATGAGAATAACTCAGTTTTAAAAATACTGCGTAAATATATACTTTTAGTTTAAAAACTGAACACACGCTTTTATCAGTAACGCAATTGAAAAGTTTTACCCATTTTAGACCCATCCTGGGTTCATCAGACACTCGTTACCAAAATTGATGTACTAGATTCGTCACAACAAACAAAACGAGCCCGAGGAGTTTACACCAGTAAACTCCTGCACCAGCATTGAAAAGTTCTTCTATCCACCTCCTGACTTCTGAGTCAGATCAGCTCAATATTGCCAAATTATTGTATTGTCTTCCGACTTACATACAATCACAAAGTTTCAACTCGATACGATATTTTGTAGAAGTAGGTTAAAATTGACTTGATAGATTTGTTTACACACATATACATTATATACAGTTAATATATTATTTATTAGAAAAAAGCATCTTAACATATTCAGATACAGTGCTATTATAAGTACATTTAACTACTTATGGCCCCAGTATTGTGGTAGGAGTCGTTAGGGCTTCCCAGTAATGGGAAGTCATGTCCCATGGTCCCATGTCAATGTCCCATGGTCAATGCCAGGAAACTAGATTCTGATCGAAAGAATACGTCAGCTGAGGTATCGTGGCGGAGTATGTTTTTTTACTATAGAAAATTAACCTAATATAAAGCGTATAAAATAATATATATCTTACCTGTACTTTCGCGGATCAATGATACATTAATGAAAGATATCAACCGAACCGGCCAGTTAATCAGTATGAACCCAAATTATACCAGTGTGGGAGCACCACGTAGCCACAGATAAGGAAATATCTACTGAGATATATGTATTAAAAACAGCTGCAAAACATCACACCTAAAGCCAAGTTGATAACGAATTAAATGATACTCCTATATAAAAGTAAATATTTTGTGTTAACACAACCACTCAAATCTAAGGAAGTTGTTAGAATAAATAAAGATGAACAAGTATTTAGGAACAGGTTGTTATCAAATACAGTGTCACGGTGACCAAAATAACTGTATAAGAATTGGCAAGTCATGTTAAATTGTAACAGTGATATAAACAAACAGATACCTGGTTACTTTGAATCCAGGCTCATAAACAATAGTCATACCGTCGTAGGTTGCCAAAAATCATTGTAGAAAAATCTCGTGTTCAAACTGTCATACTTCTGATAATACAAAAATATGTTTACACCACGCCACACGGGGCCAATAATATAAACAACCAAATACATTGTATTTGGTACCTATGTAACACCGATCGAGTTAAACCTGTACAGAATATAGAAGGTCTGTCATGGTCAAGGTTGAGCTACGGTAAGGCTGTCATCCCTTTTAGGAAAACAGGGACTTGAATGTGGAAATACTTGGACACTTCGGTTGCAGTTCCCGTTTGATACGCAGTTAATACGTAATGTGAAAATAAATTACGATTTCTATAATGAAATTGGAATTTTTCTGGAAGTATCTTCAAATACTGAATATCGTCTCCATGATTTCCTCAAAACCGACCCACACAAAACGGCTTTATACAGGAAAAGTGAAATATTAATGGCTCAAAAAATTTACAATAACATTCCAAAAAGTATACCAGGGCTTAAAGTTCTAAAAGAGTTTAAACGAAATCTGTTTAACTACTTGTCAGAAAACACAACACGATTGATGAATTCCTCAATAAATTGCAGCGATAAATTAAAATTTAATGTAACAATCTGTTTATCTATTGTAATCAGTTTAAATTGATTTTATTATTTCCTTCATTATTATTGAATTTGCATTTAATTTATTGTTATTTTTGACATATAATTATGTTAATATTTGCACGCCGCATAGCTCAACATAGCGACCGTTGTTTCATATAAGATCTGTGATACCTATGTTGAACAAACAGATTGATTTGATAAATTATTTAAGAAATACATACAACACAGGACCTTATCTAAACGCTTTCAAAACCCTGGACCCTACATAAAACTATCCATAGAATACCATTAGAACATTCCACTTCATTCCATTCGATGAAAAATATATTAAGACAGAAATCTGCAAAATCATCCTTGCAAAAATGAAATAATTTTAACCCGAACTTGGAAATCTTGCTTACGTTTTACAAAGCTCCAATTCGTCACATTTTGTATGTAAATCTTTTTAAAAGAGTTTCTAAAATGAGTAAATAATGACGTCAATCCGCAAATATATAAACAAAAGGCAGGTGCTTCCTATTTACTTGTTGAATTTTTATTCAAACATAGTCACGTTGTAACGTCCACGTGACAGGGAAAAGCAATCTCACATGGTTGCAGCATAATATTAACTAATAACACAAGCTAGTATAGAAAGCAAACTCCCGCTCCGGACGCGTTCAAGGTCACGTTAGTAGTTGTAGTATACACGTCGCGTTGCGTACATGTATGTATGTATGTATGTATCATCCGTAGTAAGATCGGAGGCATTACGGGATGAGAGGGTAGAACATCGAGCTTCCGCTGTTCCTTAGTTGATATTACATCGTTTTGCACGAAACAATAACTTACAACCTGGGCCCCAATTCTGCTAATTACATACAATTGACATCCTATTGTAATCCGATTGAGACACCATTGCCATTGTGTCAAAAATTCGTATTCCATTAATGTTCATTACAATACCAATAGAGTCTCGATAGAGTGTCAATGGAATGGCAGTGGTGTCTCAAATGAATAGTAGTAGAAAAAACTTCTGGGGATGCCTCTAAAAACTACCATGACTCAATAATATTGACAAACGGTTTATAATTGTTTTACGTAAATAAATCACCAATTTTTTCAATGAATTTCACAAAAGTTATGTGCGTTATAAAATACATAGCTACATAAATAATAAACGTTCAATTGAAAATGTTGAAAACAGGATTTTGGGCTGATTGTGACTTTATTTGTGCCGCGGGCCTTAAAAAAGTCGGACATTGACAGACACCTGTCATCTATGTTTGACAATTGACACTGAAATTCTTTGTTTACATTACATTAAATATCAAGAATTGAATTGAAATTTGAATTAAATTGTATTACAAGACATCACACATGCAGCTAAAGCTAAAAGGAGGACATTCCCATCTCCTCTCCGCTCCCACTGTTATTCCTGTTTTAGCCAGGATCTACAGCGGTACACTTGAAACGCGTCCACTGAAGGTGGATGAATTTCCTACGGACTCTAAAGCTATCTTGGGACCCCAGACTTGTTTAAAGAAATAGGGTGGAGTGGACTGCGCCCCGCATTCGCACTCTGGTGACTCCGGTGCCCGGTCAAAAATTCAAGCGACGCAGTGATCGAACTTCAGCCAATGGACCGCCAGTCGGACGTGGACGTCGGGAAAGAAAAGAAAGAGGTCTCTTTCTCTCCCTCCCTCTCTATCTACCCATACGGCCAAAAGGAGGGCAGTACCATCGTCTCACAATGCTCGCTGCGAGTATCCTACTGGTATCCTATCCTGTGGTACTAGGAACGGGACCACGACTACGCAACATGCACAAGGATACTTCCGGAAAAGCTAATTTGGGTAAAAACTTTATTTATTTAGATTCATATCAGATACATTTATCATGTGATCATCAGTGTAAGTTTGTGGAGTAGCAGCAGATTAAATTAGTTTCATAAGTACAAACTAATATTCCAAAACACTTTGTCAACTGTTACAAATCATTTATTCAATAAGGAACTATTTTACATAAAATGTTTTTTGTCCACAGCTTGTTGTAAAGGATGGCTGGATGGAATTTCATGATTGATGTGTCACCCTGAGGAACTCTAGCATACAGCAAGAGTGGAGCATCTCCTTCTGCAACCTGCAATGTGTCAGTCAAATAAGAATATCAAGAACTTTAATAATATAATATAATTTTCATGGAAGTGTTGGTGGCACAGGAAGTGTCGGTGGCGCAGTGGATAAAGCGCATACTTTCAATCTGAGGTTCTGGGTTCGAATCCAGCCGTGTACCTATGAGTTATCTTTCAATTCAAGTATATTATCTGTTTGCTTAACGGTGAAGGAAAACATCCTGAGGAAACCTGCACACTCCTGAGAAGAAATTCAAAGGTGTGTGTAAAGTCTACCAATCCGCACTGGGCCCGAGTGGTGGATTATGGCCCATACACTCTTTGTAGTAGAGTAGGCCTGAGCCCCTGCAGTGGGGACATATATAGGCTGTTGATGATGTAAATATTTTCACAGCTTAAAGATATTAAATCTAACTTCACTTTAAATTTATGAAGTAGCAGTATATGTTAAAAAACATCAAAGTGTATTTAAATTCAGAGCATGCAATCAAAATAAGTTTACATGAAACCCACATCTACTATATGCTGTCACATCAAAAACTGCCCTAAAAAGTAAAAGTATTTACTGCATGGCACCTAAGATATATAATAAATTACCAAGCAGCTATAAAGATACAAGTCTTCAAAAATACACTCGACGAGTTCTTTAGAGACAAACTAGCACAAAATTAATATGTTGTGGTGCCGATGTAATTTAAAAAAAAAGTATATAAATAAGATATAGGGATGCTATGTATTACACCCAACATCACTGTACCAGCTATATTCACAATAAAATATTCTGAACTAATGTACCTATATACACTGCTTTTGTCCATTAAATTACTGATTTATTGAAAATGTGTTTTATTTACCTAATTTATACATTGATAATAATGTAAACCTACTTAAATTCCATGCTGTTACATGTAGTCCGTAGTTATAGTGGTGCTGCAGTATTCCTTCAATAGTCTTGTCAGATCAGTATCAGAGTCATAATTCCTGTAACAAAGTAAATAGTTAATGATAGTTGTTACTATTATAAGTGGCCTAGTGCATAAACTGAAAGATCATAGAAAAGTCCAGTCTATAGCAAATTTAAGACTTATATGGTTTTCTCATGGATATCACTGTCAGAACTGACCAAAATGAAACGGGACCACTGAGACAGCATACACTATGCGAAGTTATCCACCCGTTATTTGGATGTTTCGTAGTCCAGGGATCATTTGAAGGATACAGTATATTATGTTACCATTTTTTAATACAGTATACTAATGAAATTTCAGATGTCGGTGGTTTTTCCATATTGTTCTAAATTGATTCATACTCTTGTAAAACAGGTTCAAAGTTGGGGCTTTTTATTACCGAAAAATACAATACTTTGACGCCATGTAACTCTGGAAGTATATATTTAAACGAAAATCTGACTCACCACCGACACATATATTTGTTAGTCGGTTGAAAATGGGTTATCATTGCTTACCTTTAACAGAGTGGATATTCCGTCAAGTTCTTCACGTTTCGGAAATATAACGAAATTCTGCTACCAATTCTCTAAAGATTTCCTTCTTCAGGCGCATTGCGGAGGTCTTGTGAGGCATCACCACTTTACCGCCTCAACAAGGCGCCGAATTTGCGGCGGCGGATTTTTAGTGAATAATTTACACTGTTTACACTATTTTCTAATGGGAAAATACGCCACCGAATGTTTGCAGGCACTAACTTTCGTATACAAAGGCTAGACATTCACTCGCCATTCTGCAACGACACCTCACGTAGGTGTCGTTGTCCAATGGCAGCTCGATGGTCCTAAAAGCCATCAGGAAGCCATTGAAAGAAACGTCAAAGTCACAAAAACACGAGTAGAATAGGAGATTGAATTGCGATCGAGCTGCCACTGCGGTATAGAATACCATTTTACCAAATTTTGACAATGACAGTTGAATCTTAGTCCAATGGAAAGTCATCGACACGCCATTGCTTAGTAGAATGCCAAATGACAGAAACCACTCTACTGAGACACTATCGAGACACCATTGAACCAATATTGAATTAGCAGAATTGAGGCCCTGGATGTCTGCAAGGTCAGAGGGAATAGGATATATTGTTTTGGCAACAGTGTATGTACAATTCTCGTTGTAGACAAGTGAAAGTGTCAAGCTAGTCTAATATGACACAAAGACGTACCCTCGTTCTAGAAGTAAATTAAACACATGTAAAATAAGTATAAACAGATATAGAATTTATTTGTTGTCTGGGCCCTAAGGTTTTGTATGACGACGGCGGCACACAAAAACTTTCATCCCCTATATTTACCCCCTTTAGAGTAAATTTTTTACAAACTTTGAATGTCGCATTTATTTCCATGTAATCAAAAGCCAAAAAAATAAGTTTCATCCTCTATTTCAATCCCTTACAGCCCTTTTTTCGCATTACATGTATTCTGTGTCATTTCTCAGACTATCTCTGTACCAAATTTCATTTAAATCGGGTTTAGTAGTTTATGCGTGATTGCGTAACATACAGACAGACAGAGTTACATTCGCATTTATGATGTTCATAATAGTAATATTGAAAGTTGAAGGTACAATCTATATATTTTTCAAAAACGTGTTTTGCCAACGTAAAGTTTGATCTTCAAATATACTTAAATTTACTAGTCAAGTAAGTATCAAGAGGAAATTTTTGACCTCATTAACAATAACACTCAAAAAATAAAGATCAATAATTACATGCTAATATTTATAAATGTAAATGAATTTAATAAAGACGAACCAATGGAGCATTTATAATGAATATCGGTTCCACAAACACAGTTCTCGAAAAGACGTCAACAGCTGTGCAAAATTATATTTCTGTCAGTAGGAGTTGCTAACAATTTCAATTGGGTTCTGTATAAATTTTGTTTCATCTGATGTTCATTCGCTATAGGTGTAGTCCATCTCCCCTGATAGTATATTAATTAAATCTATTACCCAATTAAAAAGTAAAACGATAGTAGTGAATTCCAGTACATGACAAAGCTAGTGTCATTCGAAACCGAATCAATATGAGCTATAGGGATAGGAAGAATTTACTGGTTATTTGTGGAGCCCTCTGGTCTGATTCTTGAATGTTGACGGAATAATTATAAATATATGTTGCGCTTACTATATATATATATATATATATATATATATATATATAAATCCCGGTATCATTTCTGCGTCTTTCCAAAAATCCGCTAATTCTGCGTCCACCTGTTTTTTTGTCAATCCCGCTTGTAGTTTTTGTGAATACTTTCCTAATAATTACATAGATGGCGATAGTAGCACTTACTTAATCGTAACATGCGAAATGTACTATACATTTTTCATTTCACCCTCCATGCTGACTCCTACTATTCTGCGGCGAATGTGGAGTCCGTTCGAGGTCAAATCTTTTATTTTAATTACAAAATGAATACCAAACAATTTAGGAGTATATTATTATTATTGTGTTAGATGGTTTCGTTGCATGTTGTGTGCGCTAAAAGCAGTCGACATTTCTTTATTAGGATTGTCTACCTATAGTTTCTTGCTACAATTTAAACTTAGAGTGGAACATAAATATTTGAACGATAAGTAAAAAGTCCGGGGGATCCAGGAATCGCAGTTCTTCCGTCGAGAGTGTGCAATCTTTTTTATTATTATTAGTTAAGATAGACCAACACTTGACCTCAAACTCACCTGATGGTAAGTGACGATGAGCTCGACGATGTTACGTGTTGGTCTAGAAGGTCTCTTCTTTTGAAGATTCCCAAGTTGTAATTTTCGGGGAACACGGAAACCGGTAGTGTATTCCATATTTTTGCTGTACGCACGATAAATGTGGAAGCGAAACGCTTCGTGCGAGCTGTAGGAATATCAACAGTGTACGGGTGAAGGTCTGCCGTTCTTCTGATTGACCGGTACTTGAACGGCGAAGGTGGAATCAACAAAAATAGCTCCTGCGCACACTCTCCAAAATGTATCCTATAAAATACCGAAAGGTAGGCAACCTGACGCCTATGTTTCAGGCTTTGGTACTTTGCCTTAAGTAGCGTATCGTTGCCTATCAGTCTCATAGCTCGACGCTCCACCGAGTCCAAAGCAGCTAGTTGATAGCGAGCTGAACCATCCCAAAGATGGCAGAGGTACTCCATACATGATCTTACTTGAGCGCAATATAGACTCAAGAGCTGTGATGGCTGGAAGTACCGTCTGACCTTCGATAGGATGCCTAGTTTTTTGGCCGCAGTTTTTGCTATGGACTCGATGTAGCTCCCGAAATTGAGATCAGACGAGATTTCCAATCCCAGGAGCTCAAGACGGTTTGTTATCGGTATGGATACATTTTGGAAAGATGGAGCAAGGTGAAATGGACTCCGCTTCGCTGTGAACAGACACGCCTGTGTCTTCGACGCATTGAATTTAACTGAATTGGCTTCGCCACAATCGACACGGCCTTCAGCGTCAGTTCAACACGTTCTACCGTTTCCTCTCTGAGGGAACGAGTGCTCAGACTACTGGCCTGTGCGGTGGACACATAGCTCTCTGTTACTGTACTGTCATCTGCGTACCCAAAGATACCGGGCATTATAAGCAGGTCGTTGATGTGCAGCAAAAATAGAGTAGCAGAGAGAACAGATCCCTGAGGGACACCAGAATTGATGCTCAGCAGATCAGACGAGCAGCCGTCAATGACTACTCGAATCGATCTGCCCCTCAGGAAGTCCGATATCCACAGGCACAAGCCAGCAGTTACCCCATAAGCTGGAAGTTTACTGATAAGGCTATCATGCCAGACCCTATCAAAAGCCTTCGAGATGTCGAGTGACACGGCAATAGCCTCGCTGTGTTTCTCGATGGCTTCGCTCCATTTGTGAGTGGCATAAATGAGAAGATCCCCAGTGGACCGGCCACGGCGAAATCCGAACTGGCGGTCACTGAGGAGATCGTTAGCTTCCAGATATGCCAGGAGGCGGTTGTTTAATGCACGCTCCATAATCTTGCAGAGTATGGAGGTGATTGCGATGGGTCGGTAATTGTTAGGGTCAGCACGACTGCCTTTTTTAGGCACAGGCTGCACGTTAGCCAACTTCCAGGACTCGGGGACTTTCCCAGTGCTCAGGGAGAGTTTATACAGGCGTGTCAGGACAGGGCACAACTCGGGTGCACAGTTCCGCAAGACTATTGCTGGGATGCCATCTGGACCACTGGCTTTATTCACGTCTAGATTGCGAAGTATATTAAGTACCTCCTTTTGATGTAAATGGATATCCGGCATTTCGGAATCACAACGGGGTACATTTGGTGGAGTTTTGTTCACAGTGTCTAGACGTGAGTTGCTCGCAAAAAGAGATGCAAATAGGTTTGCTTTCTCAATCGCGGAGTGAGCCAGTGATCCGTCAGGTTTCACCAGTGGAGGCAAGGACGGTCGGCAGAAATTTGCCTCGACAGATTCGGCAAGAGACCAGAATGCTTTACTCCCAGAAGGGTAAGAAGCTAGTCTGGCTCCAATACGGCCAATATGGTCAAACCGAACCTTGCGCATAGTCTTCTTGCAGGACTTGGCGGCTGCGTTGAACGCTTTCTTTAATCGACGTGTGTCCGGAGCTTTACGACTACGAGCATCTGCCCATTCCAGGTAAGCGGAGTGTTTTCGTGCTTCAGCTCTCTTGCACTCCGAATTAAACCAAGGGCGAGCTTTACTCTCGAGTGACGTGTCGAAGTACGGAATGAAATACTCCATAGCTCGACAAATCACATCTGAGATTGAATTAGCGCAGCTCGACGGATCGTCTGTACTGAAACACGTTTGCCGCCAAGGATAAGATGCAAAGAAATGACGCATCTCATCCCAATCTGCTGACCTGTATCGCCAAACTCGCCTAGTTCCCTTGGTACTAGGGTCAGCAGGTGAGTAAATAGATACAGATTTCACCAGACAGTGGTCAGAGGTACCTAGTGGGGAGGAAACCGACACTTGGTATCTGTCTGGATCAATTGTCAGTAGAAGGTCCAAGCAGTTTGCGGTGTGATCATCGACGTCCGGTACTCTCGTTGCACAAGTTACCAGCTGGGTGAGATCTAGCGAAAGAGCTAATGCCCGCGCCTCTCTCCCAGCGTGGTCGGTCTTCTGGTATGGGAACAACCATTGTTGATGATGAGTATTAAAGTCCTCCAGAAAAACGAGTTGTGCAGACGGGTACCGTTGTTGAGCAGCTTCAGCTGCTTTGCCGATATAATCACATAGCCTCGTCGTGTCCTGATCAGTTCCATGTGACCTGTAAACAGCAGCGTAGACTAGCTGGTGCGTGCCTGTATCCACCAGTAACCACATTACAGAGAAGCTTGGGTCCTCAAGGTTCCGGAGACGCCGACAACAGATGTCATCACGGGCATACGCACAAACTCCAGCTTTGCTGGCAAATTTGTGCTCCAAGGACCAAGTACCCTGGGTAATTGAGGTATGCTGTGTCTGTCGGACATCTGATCTGAGTCTCCGTCAGAAAGAGCATGTGCGGCCTCTCAGCCTCAAGGTGTTGATGGACTGAAACGAGATTGGAGTGCAGACCTCGAATATTACTGAGGTGCACTTTGAGCGCGAGGACGTGCTTCCGCTGTGGGATTCTCTTTTCTGTATTTCATGTGGGTTTTTTGGTTGGAAGAGTGAAATAGGCAGGATGAAAGAAGTGGGACGAGACGCGGCACTGCTAACCCAGTGGTGCTTACCATGTTCCCCACTGATGGTAAGCTAGTTTGGAGCGCGCAGGGACGCCCGACCCCCCCGGGAGTGGCCATCGGGTCCTCGCATCCGGTCGCCAACCGGCACGATGGAGCACCCCGGGGTTTTTCACAAGGTGGCGGGGCAGCCTTAACCAGCAGTAACCAGCCACGGCCGAAGCCTACCACCGGTAAAGATGCTGCTCGTTTAGCGCCACCCAGGGGTTACGTGTAGGCATCTAGGGCAAAACCTACGGACGCGAGCAGCTTTGACCCCCAAATGATTCAATCAACCCCCCAACCAATGACCCCAATCAAAAGAAACATGATTAGCACGGGACACCACCGATAGTGAATCATCATTTAGTGATATCAGTCACAGCGATGTCACATCGACATTTGACCAGATGATTTCTACAGCAATCAACGAATCATTTAATTTGGCGGATTCTGAGCGGACGTATTCGGACAGTAGTGACTCGGAAATAGATTATCACTATTTTCTAAAGTGCGCTCTTTGTGGAAAAGACAACAGTAATCCTTTATACAGCTACTGCGAAAAATGTTTCAAGATCAGAAAATGTTTCAAATTGAAATCTAACCGAAACAGCAAAGACAGTACAAATAAAAAATTCAGTGAGCAGGATCTTAGGAGGAGAGAAGACATGCCTAATGAAAACACGAGATCATATAGGTGTTACTTGCGATCACGCAAACGCTGCGCTGGAGATTCTGCTTTGGAGCAACCACCGCAAAAATATGCTAAACAAGATTTGGATGTTGTGCAGTACTCTGTTACAGGGCGTTTCATAATATATTGAACATATTGTGGATGTTTAATTTGTCCAGTTGGGCTAGATTTATTTAAAGGACCCTAATGGTCTGCCTGCAAACATTGAAGGATTTGAAAATTTGAATTTCCATTAAGATTTCTCATGATAACAGCTCGGTGCTGTCATTTCTTACTACTTACCTACTGTATTTCTAAAAATAAAAATAGCACACTAATAATAATAATAGTACCTATTTTTATCAATTCTATATTTATCAATAATAAAGATGTTATTAGTATTATTATTTTCACGAATATAGTATGGTAAGTAGATTTTTCTCTTCTGAATATTGATGTTACTAGAGTAAGTAGTTATCGAAATTAATTGGACGTAGTTTTGCAAAAACGTTCCAATCCACAACATGCTCAAAATGGAGTTAATCACACCAGCGTACTTGATTAATGGCCTCCCACCATGTGACAAAAATACTTTTGTGAAAATGTAAATTATAGCTCATTTTCCAAATGTTCCAACCCACACTTTTCATAATCTATAGCACATTTTTAAGGTAAAAATGATCCAACCCTCTTGAAAAATGAGGTTAGCATAGATTAATATTTTGCAATAATGATTCAAAAAGCTTAGAACGTTTTTACGAAATAGATTTTCATTTGCACACCATTTTACAGTAATGTTTCAAAATGATTGGAACGTTTTTGCATAACAACGTCCAATTGCATTGATTTTTTATTAAAACACACACTCACAGGGCGCACCGTGTGTAAGTAGGTATGGAGCACTGCGAGTGTGTGTATTATTTTGCTTCATGAAGCTGTTCTTGTCTGAACCTCCAATGAAACTTTAAACGTCAGTATTACGTATAACATTTGCTAAAGGAGATGGACAATTTTGGCTACCAAATGATAGCTCATTATGAGTGCTGTTTTATTATATTTTAATTATATTATATATATTTTTGAGGCGCATTATTAAAAAAATACCAAATCATACACGCTATTTTTCATGCGAAATACGCGCATACAGCCACTTTGTCAAGTGAAATTAAATGCGCCTCTGAAAAATAAAAAAGAATTAAACAGCTTTTGAAGTGGGCTTTCATTAAATATTTTTGCTTGATTTAGACTCACTATTGTGCGTCCGGCGGCAAAATGAGTCCGCACCGCACCGCAATAGGCAGTACAGAAGAGGGTAATGGGTGAGAACCAGTGTGTGCCGAAGGGCGCAAAACAGTTGTTAGGATGGTTTAAAATATACATTTAAGGGGTAAAAAGCGCGCGGGGGGAAAGGTATACGTCGCCGCGTGCAGCGCCACAGTGGCGTGCGGCGGAGTTGCGAATTAAAATTTCACATTCGGAACAAAATTACGTCCGAACAAAAACTTCTTAAATAATAGCCTAGATGTCAGAACCGTCGCTGAAGTAAAAATAACGGCGATTGCAATCTGGCGTCCGTATACGGACGCAATAGCGCGGTGGACGCAGGATTAAATGAGAATTTGGCAATAGGAGGACGCAAGATTGTTTGTGGGATATATATATATATATATATATATATATATATATATCATAGAAAAAGCATGCTTTTTTTTGTTCATTGAAAAATGCATCAGGGATTTTCACTTGGCGTTTATCTCTCCTGATCATCAGGTGGACATCGAAAATAGCTCGCCATTGCCAACAACCAATCTGAATACCGATAGGTAACCCCACTGGTAAATGAACCCGGTACCTCGGATTGTAAGTCCAAACATGTAGCCATTAGGCCACGGAGGTGATCAGATCAGAATTTCAAGGCTAGACTAAGTAGGCTACTAAATATCAGTAAAAATTATAGTTAAACAAAAGCCTGATGATCTGGGGGTAAATACAGTGTAAACTCTATGTAACGTCACTCGATTTAACGACAAACTCCCTAAAGCGTCGAAATCACTCGGCTTTGTTTGGTTTACCTTGTCTTCCATACACTCTATATAGCATCACATCCACTCTCAATAACAATTAAATACAATGTAGTAAAAAGTACTTTTTTATTTGCTAAAATTAGTAGTAACTGTGCAGCTGTGTCAGTTCTTTTGTCGCTTTATTATCCTAGTCCGTAATAAACTCGGCTGTCGGCGTCATACACACCGAACATTCTAAGAAATCCGTTCTTTTGTTTACAAATTGGCATAGCTTGCACGCGTGCACTGTTATTAGTTTCTACATTACATACAGATTGTTCTCTCCATTTAACGACACATCTGTGACGTCAAAATACGCACAGTCCCTTGAGTGTCGTTATATAGAGTTTACACTGTATTTCAACTTCAAGAGCTCACAACTCACAACAGTCAATCACAGTGGCATATGATTTTCGCTGCGTTTTATACCAATTTTAGAATCCTTTTCTTTCATCTAGGCGTATTTTCGAATAACACATCTTGAGAAAATAGTGGTGTTTTTGTTAAATATACAGGGATCTCTAAAAATGTCTATTTATGTGAGGGGATTCTGAAATACCTCCCAATGCTTCTTGTGGCCTGTGACATTGCTGGTAAGATAAATCATAATGTTTTCTATACAACAAAATATACAATAGTGATGTACATATAAATGACACTAGAAACCAAACTGATCAGAATCTTGAATAATAACGAAAACAAACACAATATAAGTTTTCTTGGGATCCTAGACTATATATGTGTCACAGTCACTATCTCTCTTATTCCTATGGAGTTTATGAATCACTTTATCTACATTTTCACGAGTAGATTTTTTTTTAAAAAAACAGAAACTTTCATGTTTCAAAAAAAATGTGAGGAAAATTAAAACTTCTGCTGTTATTGATAGCCTGGTACATTAAAAGTTTTTCCCGTATTTGTTAAAAATAATAGGTACCTGCTCCACAGCCAGCCCTGAAATGATATTGCAAGCTCCCTTGCACTTATGTCAGCCTGGTATTATGGTACTGAAATAAGCCCAAATTTGACCCTTGAAGAGTTCATCTCCTTACTCCAGGGTCTGATCAGCTGAATGTTAGTTACACCCAAGTGAACCTTAAAGCGTGGAAATAAAGAAAAAACTTTGTTTGTAACGAACCTAAATTGTTCCTCCCCAGACCACCATGGACATAATAAGTCTAGCAGTGACGCAGGCGCTGTTCTATGCGTCTGCCAGCTGGAACTACACTGACGCCCCCACCATCAACTGGACAGCCCTGGACACGGACGCCTGGTGGGGGCCAGGAGCGAAGACTACTGTCGCGACAACCATAGTGCCAGCAAATATCACTTATAAACCCAGCGTAAGTTAATGATTTCTGTGTGCTCTCGGCTTTAGAATCATCTGGCAGTTTTTGGAACCCTTATAGAATCACTTTGTTGTCAGTCAGTCAGTCTGTCTGTCAATGCCTTTTTCTCAGTAACGCGTAAAGGTATCAAGTTGAAATGAGATCTGTGGATGTGTTAGGCTGTTTAAGCTGCATTTATCGATGTATAAGAATGGAAATCCTATAGGGTACTTGCCGTTCACCTTAAATCATGAATTTTGGCAAGAAGCAAGGTCTTTCAGCATAAGTATAGGAATAGATCTGATGAAACTTTTCTATTATATCAAATTTTAATCAAAATCATGAACGAATCAAATTATTACAGTAAATTAATACAGTCAATTCATTTGTCATTTTCTACCCAAAAACCAAATATCACCTGCAACGATTAAGCATTTTTAAACAAGTGTTTTGAAAAATCTTTATTTTTTCTTCTAGATGATAGCAGACCTTAAGGAGCGATTGAACACATCACTTACGACGAACTTCACTCAGCCCCTAGAGGGCACCACTTTCAACTATGGCTTCAACAGCGTCAACGTGAAGAACTGGACCAACTTCTGGCTGAACGAGTACAACTTTACTGAGAGAGAAAAGAACTGGAATAAGTTCCCTATGTTCAGAACGAATATACAAGGGATTGATCTTTTCTATCTCAGAATCACGCCAGAGGTAATTTAAGTTTATCTGCGATTATAGAAGCGATAGCTACACGCTCTATATCGCGATATTTGAATTTCGATCCTGGATCATGAATGCACTACAGCGTATCACGGACGGCGATACAGATCGCTAGATTTTAAAAAATCTTCGTTCTGTTTTAACATTATCCCGCTTCTAACGCTTCCATACTATATTTCTGTTGCCATAATCTTTTAAAATAAAATAGCTGGCGTTGATAAGTAATTACCTAAAAATAGGAGATGAAAATATTTCGTTAATATAATCGTTTACAACTTTATAGTTAGCTACAATAGCCGTTACGCAGCTAATGGTTCATAGATGGCGCGAACAATAATAGAAAAAAGTGTTTAAAATGAAAATTGTGATTTACTGTGATGTTGTATGTTAATGATACTCATTTCGCGACATCACAATCTGATGTCATATTTTTAGATAGTTACTAACACAAATCCAGCTATTATATTTTAAAATATTATGGCAGCAGAAATTTAGTATGAAACTTTGATGGAGATGGATCGCCTTAAGTACCGTTTATAAATATCGAGTATCTAGCCGATATTTATTGTATATATTGTATGTTTTATAATCAACGATATATTTGGCCTTGACTATACTCGTACCTGACGTAGAAATAAGAAACAAATATGCCTCTTGATTTTATAAGTGGTGCATACAGATTTGAATGAAAGAATTACGTCAATAAAGTTTACTTCCACTGAAATTCTTGCAAAAATAATATGTATCAGAAGTTACAGTCATCTTATAATGGGTTGACACTTGGCCTTGATTTCGCCAGAAGGTACCCAGAAGCCTCAACCTAATGAGCTTTTTAATCTACCTTTCATACCGGAACATAACAATAGTCCTGACTGTACTGTTTGGCGGCAGACTTAGATAACAGACTATATACTTAGAAAATCCCCTACTACCAACCAGACCGAGTACAAGTCTACATTCAGCCAATAGGCCACTTAGGCAGATAAAATAGTCAGAGGCGCACGGCGCTTCTGCTCCATACAAATGTAATGGTTCGACTTTGGGAAAGATATTTGAAAATCTGAAATTATGCACGCCTCCACAAGGCTTGCCAACTATTCATGTAATGACAACGCCATCTATCGATCAATCTGTTTCACTCCTACCTGGACAGAGACGCAATTAACTTTGCCGTATAACAAAATCTTCAGGTCAGCAACGGAACAGAGCTGATCCCCATGCTGATGCTCCACGGCTGGCCAGGGTCCATCATGGAGTTCTGGGACTGCATCCCTCTCCTCACAGCTGTCAACAGCACCAGGGACTTCGCTATAGACCTCATCGTGCCTAGCATGCCAGGGTTCGGATTTTCTTCGGTAAGCAAGTTCACAAATTTATCTTCTAAGCGTCTTCGATTAAAGCTTGCCTTATGAGAAGTCTGATTATGAAATGAGTGGTCCAGCTGATGATGATGACTTATATTTTCCAGCCAGCTGCTCGTCCAGGAATGGGACCGGCTGAGATTGCGATCATCATGAGGAATCTGATGAAGAGGATCGGCTTCAAGAAATGGTACGTCCAGGGCGGAGACTTTGGTGCTCTGGTGAATGGACATATGGCCACACTGTTCCCTGAGGTATGACTCTGATATATATTGTTGAATGGTTAGATGATTCAACTCGAATAATTGCTCGCTAAGCTAGAAACGTAATTCAAGTTGGAAGTTTTGTCTCGTAGAAGAAGAAGAAACTGGTTTGGGTAAATTAACTATACTGTATGAAAGGCATTGTAATCATTTTTGAGTGAAATTAGGAATGTTCAATGTGTACAGATTCATTTTATTATTATTTTAATTCTCCCGAATGGGAAGGCAAAGGAACAAAGCCATACAGCCTACTCTGAATATATATTTCTCAATGAAACCTAACCTAACCTAGTTTTCTCAATAAAATGTATAATGTGTACATTTTATCGCTTGTTTTGACGATTCTTGACGAGAATTTCAAAGGCTGGCTTGGTTTCAACATAATTCGAAAGAGTCCATATGCCGAATGTACTCGACATGGTAAACCCTTTCGATCGCGTCGAAACCCTCGCAATTTTGCGTAATTGATACTATAACACCATTCATGACACTTTTTGCCCTATATCACAGCATTATAACACAAAAAACACACATAACAGTATTATTAACGAATTACGAAAAATTGCAATGAACCACCATTATTCAAGTTCGCGCCAAGAATCCTGTACAGATTCATAGTGAACGATTTACTTTTTTTTCTTCTTTCTCATATATATTTTTTGGTTTACAACATATCCATCTATTGGAGAGTTTTTAGAACTTTCATTTTACTTTAATCGCAAAATAGCAATATAAGCAAGTTAGCGATAGTTTTTATAATTACTATTTTTATCTATGATGCGCTTGCACTTGGCCTTAATTTTACCTGGTAATAAGTGACGATAAGGCCATTGGATGATAAGCGTGCGCACCCAGAAGCCTAAATCTAATGCGACTCTGGCTCTGCTACCTTTCATACAGTGCTTGGCGGGAGTACGGTAACATGGTGGTAGCTAGCCAAGCGGACATAGAAAATGCCCTACCACCAGCCAAATCTAGTACCTCCACTCTGAATCGAACCCGGGGCCTCCGGATTGTAAGCACAAGCTTGTAGCCACTAGGCCACGAATGCAGTTAACAATTCCAATGAAAACCACGAACTTATGTTTCAGAAACAGAAACAGAAAAATATTTATTTAACTAAAACACACAAACTAAAAATATGTCTATGTCTACACAACACAATACAAAAATACAATTGATACATACATTGCGTACAAATTACAAATAATACATTATTGATGTACATAGGCATTGTGTTGTAATGTGTCGTCAAAAAGGACTAATCTCAGCATCTGCTATGGCAGTAGACAGCGCTGGTTTTCAGATAAGCCCTCTAATATGTAAAGTATTAAATACTAAATATATGTGTAAAATTAAATTCTTATACGTATACTCGTATTCTATTTCAGGAGGTACTAGGCTACCATACCAACTGGGGAGTTCTCTTGTCGCCGGTAGCACTCTTCCTGCATATGGTCGGTCAGATCTACCCTCCCATGATTGTGGAAGAGAGCCTCTATAGCCGTATGTACCCGCTCACCGGCCGGTTCCAAGCCCTGATGACTGCAACTGGATACATGCATATCCAGGCAACGAGAACCGATACTATTGGTAAGTAGATTAGACAATCTACTCTATTCATCAGCTGATGTTCACAAAGCTTATTAATTTCGTCTGCATTTTGTGGCAATTTGTGTTTCAAGACAGCTTCAACAAAAATCCTATAGATGTTTCTATCCTTGTTCTCGCTTATTACTTAGTATAAAAAGTACTGCCCCGGAAATAGCAAAACTGTTGTTGAACACGTAGTGACGACCAGTTGATCGTTATGGTTTTAAAGTGCATACATACTCTGATAAGAATGGACAAAAAACTGGGTGGGCTGAAATATTGCATATTTACACACATTTTTCTTGATAAATCCTAAACTAAGCTGCGAAGTGAATAATAAAAATCTGTTTTAGAATGTAAAGCCCTCTTAAATGACACACCATTTGACGATGAAAGAACTTTTGGGGAAATATTTGAATGGAAAATTTACCACAAAGAAATAATTAGTTCGGGAGAATGATCTAACAAATCCAAACAATATGCTTGATTGGCAACTGATTAACAAGTGACTATGACTTATAATTAATATTTAATTTTGTTTGACAGCTGTCCCCCTGACGGATTCCCCCATCTCCCTGCTAGCGTATCTGTTCGAGAAGTACGCCACTGCTAACAACAAGACCAACATCGGTTTGGTGACAGGAGGTCTATCCGACTACAACCCAAACTTCCTCATAGACACCCTCATGCACTACTGGTCGACACACTCCATTAATTCGGCCATGAGACTGTATTCCGAAGCTTTTACTTCAAGACATGCCAAGATGAGACTAGAAGAGTAAGTATAACATACGTTTTCGTTAAAAACATTTGCTGGTAATGTATTGTTGCATTTTCATTAGTTCTATGTAGTTTCCATCATAAAGTATACTCCAGGTTTTCGGACAGTACCTCCTTACTTATTTGAAAACAGGAAACTACTTCTTTTTCTACAAAGAGTGTATGGGCCATAGTACACCACGCGGTTCCAGTGCGGACTGGTAGACTTCACACACACCTTTGAATTCCTTCTCAGGATTTCCTCACGATGTTTTCCTTCACCGAAAAGCCTATGGTAATGATTTTTTATCTTTCGTTCAAATTGGAACTTATTGTCACAAGCCAGGATCGAACCCAGAACTCGATTATTCAAGGACTGACGCTCTACCCAACTGAGCTATCCAGAAAGGTATCAGAGTGTCTTGATTCCATTATTATATTTATTAGCTAATTCATTTTACAGAATCCCAACGTTCGTTCCAACTTGGATCATCCAGCCTGGCCAGGAGTTCACCTTCCAGTCCCCTGTGATCCTGAGCCTCAGGTACAAGAACATCATCAACGTAACAGCTGTCAACGTTGGTGGTCACTTCTTCGCTGAAGGCGAGCCAGTGGTATTCAGTGAAAGCGTTCTGACAGCTCTGAATGCATTCAGAAAATGGCACAAGAAGAACGGTACAGATACCACTACGTCATAAGTTAGGATAATTTTAATGTTTTTGAGCTGTTCGTTGTGTATAAAAGACTTGAGCGTTTGAGTGAGTTTTCTTTCGAATAAGTTTTATTTGCTATCCTGATAGTAAAGACATTTAGATACCTGTTTTCTTTTTTACTATATGTCACCCCATTTATTATTTGGGGATAAGGGTCGCAGTCCGTACGTCTTGTGTGTCACTGCGACCTTCATAGCTCTATTGTGACAGACCCCTATGGATCAAATCACTTCCCCAAGGGAAATCTCGGTCATGAACCGTACGATAGCCCTGGCTTTGTAGATCCTGATACAGTTCGTTGTGTCATGCAAAACAGCTGATAGCTGAACATGAACATCTCTCATACATCCTCCGCCTTCGTACATTAAACCACCTCCGTGGCTGTATGGCTACACGCTTGGACTATAAATCTGTTGGTCCCGGGTTTGATTCCCAGTGGTACCTGCACGTATCGGTACTCGGTTTGGTATGGTAGTGTAGTAGTGGCTGCCGCCAAACAACAGTGCTAACAGCACTGTTGTGTTTTGGTATGACAGGTGACAGAGCCAACATCTCATTAGCTTGAGACTTCTGGATGCGCACGCTTACCAATCAACGACTCTATCGTCACATTAGCGTGAGACTTCTGGGTGCGCACACTTACCAATCAACGACTCTATCGTCACATTAGCTTGAGACTTCTGGGTGCGCACGCTCACCAATCAACGACTCTATCGTCACATTAGCTTGAGACTTCTGGGTGCGCACACTCACCAATCAACGGCTTTATCGTCACATTAGCTTGAGACTTCTGGGTGCGCACGCTTACCAATCAACGACTCTATCGTCACATTAGCTTGAGACTTCTGGGTGCGCACACTTACCAATCAACGACTCTATCGTCACATTAGCTTGAGACTTCTGGGTGCGCACACTCACCAATCAACGGCTCTATCGTCACATTAGCTTGAGACTTCTGGGTGCGCACACTCACCAATCAACGGCTCTATCGTCACATTAGCTTGAGATTTCTGGGTGCGCACACTCACCAATCAACGGCTCTATCGTCACATTAGCTTGAGACTTCTGGGTGCGCACACTCACCAATCAACGGCTTTATCGTCACATTAGCTTGAGACTTCTGGGTGCGCACGCTTACCAATCAACGACTCTATCGTCACATTAGCTTGAGACTTCTGGGTGCGCACACTTACCAATCAACGACTCTATCGTCACATTAGCTTGAGACTTCTGGGTGCGCACGCTTACCAATCAACGGCTCTACCGTCACATTAGCTTGAGACTTCTGGATGCGCACACTTACCAATCAACGACTCTATCGTCACATTAGCTTGAGACTTCTGGGTGCGCACACTTACCAATCAACGACTCTATCGTCACATTAGCTTGAGACTTCTGGGTGCGCACACTTACCAATCAACGACTCTATCGTCACATTAGCTTGAGACTTCTGGGTGCGCACACTTACCAATCAACGACTCTATCGTCACATTAGCTTGAGACTTCTGGGTGCGCACGCTTACCAATCAACGGCTCTACCGTCACTTACAATCGGGTAAGATTAAGACCAATTTAAAAAAAAACATCACCTGCAATACCTCGAGATCAGACCCAATACCTCTGTACCATCAGTTCAACCAGTGCACGAGAGTGAGGGAAACAAAAGCGTTATGTTTTGAAACAACGAGTGAGCTCTAGAAATCACAGTAAGAAAATGACTACCAAAGTCTGTAACAACAGCATCTTAATGCAATCTCCAATCCACCAGCGTTGTCATTACGGAAAATCTCATCATGTAGAGTCATCATGGATGATGTGAACTTATGCAGATCTGGTTATTATTATTATTATATAAATAACTATGACGTAACGTCTATAAATATGATGATGGTGATGTCCACCACGACGTACCCGTCGACGGCGACACCCCGACGTTACCTCCGGGCATGTGCGCGGCAGTGGCTTGCGAAGCCGAATTTGTTTTGGCAAGACCGTATACCAAACTCTGAAATATTGCGAAAGTCGAATACAGGAGGCATGGAGTCTCTACTGATGAAAGTATAAAATAAAGTGACGCTTAGCGTGAGTGATTCTGTATTTGTTCCTGGAATTAAAATGATTTTCTTTAAGCATATTAAGTAGTTAAAACGAAATCATTGCCGTGCTATAACTACTCTATACCTTTCTTACGGACATATCTTTCAAATATAGAACCCCGAATTGTACAGCTTTATTGTATAATCATTTTTACTCTTCCAAATAATTATTATAAATGTTGCCCCAACAATATTTGCTCTTATTTTACTAAAAGGCTTGTGAAATTAAATATTAAAGTGCATGTCATCATCACCAGCCAAGAAGCTTCCACTGCTGAACATAGGGCTCCACTTGCATCCAACTAGGTCGACGGTCTATTGGGGGAAGGCCCGGTATATGCTTCCTGGTATGTGATCGCCACTCGAGAACTTTTACTCTCCATCGGTTCTTCGAGCGATTTGGGCCGATTGTAACCGGAAAACATATGCAAATCACAAAATACGGAAGAAAAAAAATTATCCGCTTATTTCTATTTATTACAACATTCCACATTCTTTCTTATTATGTATCACTTTCATAAACTAATACTTACTCCCTTGACTTAAGGTTTTAGCATTGATAATTGCCTTTTTCAACTCCAAAAAGGTAAAGGTGTTTGCTTATGTAAACCATAGACCACAAAGCCTCTAAAATTTATATATGAAAATTAGAATAAATTTTACACTTTGGCTTCGTGAATAATCCACAATTATATGGTTGGGACATTAGAGCGACATAACATATTAGGTGTTAAATAGCATCGCAAGCAGATATCACTGTGTGACCAAAGCTGGGTATGTACTTAAACAATTTAGAATAAATTCTGAAACCTTTAAAAAATTGTCAGTTCTAATATCAGACTCCATACCGGTAAGTACTTTTATATTTCGACGTTACTATTATTTCAGCTATTTATTTGCCATAAAAATATAAGTTAATAAGAGGATATAAGCACTAGTCCGGCGGTCGATTCCAACCGGATCTCGGTTTGGTCGGCGGTATAGGTTTTCTATGACCGCCTGACTGTCTACCAAAATGCTACCTAAATCTGCCGCCAAGCGTATGTTAATACCACGGTATTTTCCAGTATAAAAGGTAACAAAGCCAGTGCTTTATTAGTTTGTGGAGTCAGGAACGCGAGTTCATGCTGGACGGTATCGATTCGGGTGGTCATCCGGTCTACTACGGCGATCTCGTCTCAACGCGCCGCAACTTCCGAGCATTCAAGCGCTTTTGCCATGAGTACTACTGGTCGTACTACTCAAACTAGCCTACAGCTACCCGCACTCACTGCATGGCGCTGTCCGTGGTGTATTCCAAAACCGGGCGGCCGGCCACCCATTAGTAGGTGACCTTATGGTTGATTTTTCGATTTTGCGCTACCTCCCATTTACCATGGGGAGGAAGTGGGAACGTCTTTACCACTCCACCCTATTTTTTTATTCTAAACGAGTCTGGGTCCCAAGATAGCTTTAGAGTCAATAGGAAATTCATCCACCTTCAGTGGACGCGTTTCAAGTGTACCGCTGTAGATCCTGGCTAAAATAAAAACAGCAATAACAGTGGGAGCGGAGAGAAGGTGGGTATGTATCATTAGGTTGAAACCTAACAACTACCAACGGCCTTATTTTCACTTACCAAACCCTTTCTATTTTTTAAAGACTGCAGCGGAGCCTAATATGCGTTTCTGATTTTAGCAAACATGTGTATGTATGTTCGTTTCTCTGATTTATCCTATATTCACAAATGGGATATTAGTGGAAGCTTCGCGATCATAACACGTGTATGACTTTACATAACATCCAAAATGGCGGCTTGTATGGTACTTAAAATACTATAAAAATAGTGATGAATATAAAAGTTAAATACCTATGCAACATAAAATCCATAAAACGTTTAATTTTGAAAGCTTTTATTTTTAAAAGCTTTTATTAACTTGCAATGTTTGTATGTATGTATGTTCGGGTCAAATCTTGCAAGCTGAATTAGAAGCACTTCCTCTTATCCTAGGGACTTGAAATTTTGCACGTTGGTTCAGTTCCGATGACAACGCGTTTTTATGGTACAATCGAGCTGGTCTGATGCTGGAGTCAGGAGGAAGATAGAGAAACTCTTCAATGGGCCCCTCGAATTCGGGCTCATCTAAATACCAGAATACCAGGTTGACATAAGTGCAAAGGAGTGTGCTATATCGTTTCTGTAGCGCAAGTTAATATTTACAAACTACTGAAAAATCTTTTGAAGTACCAGGTTATCAAAAACAGAAGTTTCTTTTTAGAACATCTAAATAAAAGCTTGTTTATAAAATCATTTTCAATATTAATTAATTTTCGATTTTCAACTTTCCTGACAATGGTCCTGAGAATCCGAAGAATGCAATCAACTGGGGGTCTACAAGCTACTGTGAGGTAACATTACATGTCTTTCAGATCAAAATGGACGTCTTATCACTGGCAATGACGTTTGCGGCGATGTACGCACTAGAAGACTATTCTCTCCCAGTGGCGTCTGTCAACTGGACAGCCGTGAACAAGACCACCTGGTGGGGCCCGGCTGACCAGGAAGCCAACCAGGATATCACTGTGTATCCCGCAAGCATTGTCTGGGAAGATGAGGTACTGGAATTTATTTGTAAATATGATCCTGGGCACCTACTACAAACGACCGATTGAAGTCCGCTTATAATACAAATTCCGGATACATATATAATTAGCACCAAATCCGAAACTTTCTTTAATGTATGATGAGTTTGCCCCTGGCCTTCATTTCGCCTGATGGTAAGTGACGAGAAGGCTGTTGGATGGTAAGCGCGCGCACCCAGAAGCTTCAAGCTAAGGAGGCGTTGGCTCGGTTACCTTACACACCATAACACTGCTGTTTGACGGTGACGGCAGACTTAGGTAACATGGTGGTAGTTAGCTAGGCTGATGTAGAAAATGCCCTACCACCTAACCTACCTACCAACAAGAAATCTTATAGTACCCTGATCGGCTGAAATTTCCAATTTGACCACAACCTTCATCCGATGTTGCATGATGATTGGTTCTAAGATGGCAGTTACACTTTTCTGGAAGTAGACCATTCGCTCTGACCTTGACCGTTCCATATTGTATAGCTCAGGGAGCACAAAAGGCAATGATGAATTCATTGCTTACTTAGCAACTGCCTATAAGAAAAGAAGAAGCAAAAGATATATCAACTATATAAGAGTGGAACTCTTCCGTAAGAAATAACTCAATTGCAGATGATAGAAGACTTGCGAGCACGTCTCAGAAGAAACCTCACCTATGTCCCTCCATTGGAAGACTCTAACTTCGAGTACGGGTTTAACCGCGACCAG
The DNA here is from genome assembly GCA_910589575.2 of Carcina quercana. Classification (NCBI taxonomy): domain Eukaryota; kingdom Metazoa; phylum Arthropoda; class Insecta; order Lepidoptera; family Depressariidae; genus Carcina; species Carcina quercana. Next base: position 8,602,775 of record OU342449.1, on the reverse strand, counting down.
CTGAACAACTGGACCACGTACTGGGCTGAGGAGTACGACTTCAAAGCCAGGGAGACATACATGAACCAGTACCCCATGTACAAGACTAACATCCAGGGTATCGATGTCTTCTTCATAAGAGTAACTCCCGACGTAAGTATAAGAATTTTTGACATTCATACTTATTATAATTTATTTGTACATAGAGTCACGGACATGTCAATTGACAGTTTCAAACAACAGATTGAAAATTACGCCGCTGTAGAAATGGGCATTCGAGGAAATAGACTTTCAAGGAATATCGACATTCAAGGAAATGAACCATGGAGCCCAGAATCGTTAAATTGTACGACGACGTACGACGGACAACAACCGGCGTCATTGATGTCAAAAAAACTCTATGCGGAGTACCCAGGCATGGACTCAGTGCGGAAGATTCGGGCTTCCGCACTCTGTCAGGAAGACCAGGTCCGAAGCTTTGGACACGTGTTTCCTTCGATCCCGAACCAGCTAGCTCGCAAAAATATGTTTACTTTTTGTGACATACAGCACTTACAATAATATTAATATGTTCAAAGAATGAAAATCCAAGTCATACTTGAAAGGCAAGGCCAGAAGAGTTGCTAACAACCAGACAATTGGCAGCAAAGATAGAGATAAAGAAAGGAGTAATATGCAATCTATTTCAGGTTCCTGATGGAGTGGAGTTGGTACCATTTTTGATGATGCATGGTTTCCTCGAGTCTCCATCCACTTTCTTCAATGCTATCCCTAACATCACGGCAGTCAGTGACGACAGAAACTTCGCTGTTGAAATGATTATACCTTGCTTGCCTGGATTTGGGCATTCCAGTGTAAGTTGGTTCTTGTTACACTTTATACAGATTTTCAGAATCATCATACACCGTTTCCTATTTGACTATTTTGTTGTCGGTCTCCCTGTTACACATTTCTGTCTCTTTTTGTCGTATCGGCGGTCAGTTCTACAAGCAAAGTCTTCTAATTACCAATCCATTTATTTTACTTCTAGACTCAGTCTAATGCTTTAGTCTATTATGAACAATAAGGTTTCACTTAGCCTTCACCTCACCTGATGGTAAGTGACGATAAGATCATTGGATGAAAATATTGATGCCGAAAAATCACTTTTAAAAGAAACATCACGAGGAAATCAGCACCCCCTGAAAATAAATTAAAAGGTGCGAAATTTACCAATCCGCAATGGGACCGCGTAGACTGGTCCAGAAATGTTAATTGGTTGGCTGATGCTTACGCCCGCAGAAGCTGCCTTTGCTGCTGAGCTATCGCTGGGACAAGATGACGCGAATTATATGCTATTCCAAGTAAATACTGTTAATATTATTTTATTACAGAAAGCTGTTCGTAAAGGAATGGGCGCTGCTCAGGTAGCGATTGTGATGCGGAACCTGATGCTACGTCTCGGGTTCAGCAAGTATTACATCGGAGGCTGCGACTTCGGATCCATGACCGCTGAACAACTGGCCACTCTGTTTCCTGATGTAAGTACTTTTCTAGAACATCGGGAAGTTAACTCGGGACCTCTGTACTTTTATTTCAGCTATAAAATCACTAGAGGAGGTCATCATTTTGTTATACTTACAATACGTCAATATTATTATAGCATCTCTACTGAAACCAATATTCCATGTACGCTTTTAGGAAGTACTCGGATTCTACCAACCATGGACAAGAGTGTTCACCACTACAGCCGTCTTGCTCCAAATGGTGGGACAACTATTTCCTGCTTTCATCGTAGAACCAGACCTCTATAGCCGCATGTACCCGCTGGAAACAATCTTCACTTCTATCATGACCAGTACTGGATACATGCACCTTCAGGCCACTAAACCTGATACCATTGGTAAGAAAATAGCTTATATCCGCATCATCAACCACCATTATTCCACTGCTACCATTGCTTACAAATTGAATATTTGCAAGATGCACTGGTTGAATGGTACATCTTCATCAAGCTTCAAGCTAATGAGATGGTGACTCTGCTACCTTTCATAACGAAACACAACACTGCTATTGACACTGCTGTTTGGTGGCAGACTTAGATAACATGGTGGTAGCTAGCCAGGCGGACACTTTAAGTGCCCTACCACAAATCAAACCCCCTGGTGATCGAACTCTGGATCTCCTGATTGCTATTTCAACTTTTATCCATTAGGCATAGGATTCAGTTTCTCATGTTAGTAACATCATTTTGTTTTTAATGATAATAAAGTATAGTTAACCATGACTCTATGACCTCTTGTAACGCTTGACCAGGATTAACGAGGTATTCCAAAGGCAAACTGTAAAAGAATGTCTGCAAAATTATTGCTATGGATACCAGTATCAGATGAAACATGGTGGCCCCTCATAGGGTCTGCCTTCACTATGCGACGTCATCCCTAACTTTTGTTCTGTTTCCAGGCGTAGCTGTAACCGACTCTCCGATAGGCCTACTGACATACATGTTGGAGCTGATAGCACGCTTCTATAACCCTACTTTCGTTGCGCTGAGCGACGGAGGTATCTACAATATATTTTCCCAAGAAGACACAATAGACGAGCTCATGTGGTACTGGGCTCCGCAGTCTACCGTCAGTGCCATGAGACTGTACTCTGAGTCTATCAATAAAGAACAGTTCGGTCTTGGGCTGGAAAAGTGAGTAATACAAATCATTACATCATTACTTTCTGAAAAAAGAAAAAACATCGTGAGGAAACCTGCACACTTCTGAGAAGATATTCAAAGATGTGTGTGAAGTCTACCAATCCGCACTGGGCACTCATGGTGGACTATGGTCTAAACACTCTCTGTAGGAGAGTAGGCCTGAGCCTGCAGTGGGAACCAATTATGATGACCCAATTAAAAATCCATTTGGCCCTAGAATAAGCTCAGTACATGACACTTCATGTCAACCTAAAGGTGTCATAAAATATATTTATAAATAAATAAAATATATTATACTCGGTATGGTTTCTAGATCCTTCGCAGACCTTCAATTTTAGGAATCTTCGGGAACATTCAAGAGCCTTCCACGCTAGCTTTTGTTGCTATTCGACACGAAGGAGATAGATGGATTATTGGTCTCTCTTTCGCACTTGACAATCCTTATGTAATTTATTCGAGAGCTTTTCACGCTATCTTTTGTTTCTATTCGTCACGAAGGAGATATATGGATCCGCCTCTCTCTTTCACACTCGTTCAAGAAGTTTAGAAGACACGAGGGGGGTAGGAGATCCATCTCTCTTTTCATTATTTACACACAGAAATTTATGTACACAAATTCCAAATAACAAATTAGAACTCATTGGTCAAGGTTGAACCCAGACCTCGATTGTTCAAGGACTGACGCTGTACACAACTGAGCTACCGTGGGTTTTCATGTCATTAATGATGAAGTCTAATGAAATGTTTTGTCACAGCGTCCAGACACCAGTACCGACGTGGGTGATGGCACCTCAATATGAAGTGACGTACCAACCCCCCCTGATCGTGAGCATGAAGTACAAGAATGTCCTTAACATAACAGTGCTGGACTACGGCGGGCATTTCTTCGTGGCAGAATACCCCGACGTGTTCTCTGAAAGTGTCGTTACCGCCATCACAGCATTCAGAGAGTGGCATCAGGAAAATGATGACAGTGAAGATAGCGCGTAGTGCCTCAATCATCGGCAAGATATAGAACGACGAATAAACAAAAAATGAGATCAATGAGATGTGATAAAATGGCATTCATTTAAAATATTTATGTAAATTTCGTTAAAATATTTTGTCTAAGCTTCTCATTAAAGTGATCGAAACTTAATTTGTTGTTGTTTTAACCGACTTAAGAAAACGAAGGAGGTTATCAATTCGACGGGTATGCGTTTCATTTTTTGCTTTTTTTAAAATGTTTGTTACCTCAGAACTTTTGACTGGGTGAACCGATTTAGATGATTCTTATTTTATTAGAAAGGTGGTGCTTCCTGTGTGGTAACATTTCAATTTGGTTCAGTTTTGACAACGTCATCCATGAGAAAACGATATAAATCTTAAATTTGCCTCAGTAAAAGTAGAATTTAAGGGCAATTGAAGTTGGTTTCCAGTTCTTTTTGAACGCATTTACTTGTTGCCTTGCAAAATTAGACAGATCGTTCAACTAGGTAGGCCCAACTTCGACAAAGAGGTCAACGGAAAAATCCAACTCGGCTGGGCAGCGTTCGGGAAGTTACGGCATATCTTCTCGTCCAAAATACCTCAGCGTCTCAAGACAAGACAATCTTTAATCAGTGCGTGTTGCCAGTGATGACATACGGAACCGTAACGTGGTCCTTTACTGTGGGCCGAATATCAAACTCAATGTTACACGGTAACGAAATATATTCGGAATTTGTCTACGTAACGAACTAGGTCGACCCCTTCACTATACTGTTGAACGACGATCTGGTGAAGGTCGCAGGGAGTCGATGTAAGTAGCTTGGGTACTGTCATCATGGCATACCGTGGAGGAAGAGTACGTCCAGTAGTGGACGTTTACCAGATGATAATGATGTCAATTCATGACGACTTTTACTCTGAATTCAACACTGAAATTAACCTCCTCCTTGTGTCTACACGCTGGGCCTTCCAATCCAAAAGCTTCTTAGTACTTTTTACGAGCGGAGCACTTCGTAGCAAGTCTCATAGTACTTTGCGTAGCACGAATCCTGACATCACTCACATACTAGATTATTCCCCTCTAAACTTAAGGCTTAATACCTGAGGGTACCTATCGGTACTAGTTTTGGGTACTAGAAGGGAATATATCCACCTGGCTAGCTACCAACATGCTGGAAAACAACAGTATTAACTGCACTTTTTCGTTTCGGTACGAAAGGCCACAAAGCCAGCGCCTCATTAGGTCGAGGCTTCTGGGTGAGCAACACAATACCCACCGAAAGTTTTTTCCTGTAATGCCAATTTATCTAGAACAAGGTCAAAGATGAAGAGGCAAATAAAATGAAGGTCATCAGAATCATGAGTTACACACCAAAGAAGTTAGCGGGTTTTTTTCCTTTAAAGTGCTTGTATTTTCCAATATCTTTATCAATATGATTTCAAGTGGAGCATTAGCAGACTCCCCAATAGCCATGCTAGATGCTAGCATATTTACTGGACAACAACAAGATTACAGAAAAACGTGTGCAAATTATTAAACGTGACTTCCTATACCAGTATTGTATATTAGCAAACAATACAATATGATTCAACAGCGTTTCAGCATTCATATTGAAATCATTTATATTGTTACGGATTATTCATTTAATGTTAATTTTTAATATTCGCCAAATAACATAATGAACCATGATGCATAGACTCGTATAAACCACAATTTGATGCATATGTATGAAGATGGAAATTAAGCTATGGAAATTTGAAACATCAAGCACTGTTTCAAAGGTGTTTCATCTGGGGCCAGCTCGTTGTACACTGTTTGAAAATAAATGTAAAAATATGGGTACATGGGTAATTTCCGTGTACAGAATACTTTCTTTTTAAAAGCTTTTATTTAACTTGCAATGTTTGTATGTATGTATGTATGTATGTATGTAAGTATGTATGTATGTATGTATGTATGTTCGGGTCAAATCTTGCAAGCTGAATTAGAAGCACTTCCTCTTATCCTAGGGAGTTGAAATTTTGCACGTTGGTTCAGTTCCGATGACAATGCGTTTTTCTGGTACCAGCGAGCTGGTCTGATGCTGGAGTCAGGAGGAATAAAGAGAAACTCTTCAATAGGCCCCTCGAATTCGGGCTCATCTCAAAATCAGAATACCAGGCTGACATAAGTGCAAGGGAGCGTGCTATATCGTTTCTATATATCGTATCGTAGCGCAGGTTAATTCCTAACAAACTACTTAAAATCATTTGAAGTACCAGGTTAGCAGAAACAGAAGTAGTTTTGATTTAGCTCACATGTCATATTACGCGCGGTTTATTCTACTAAAGAGATCGCGTAGCTTCTGTCACTTCTTTTTTTTAAAATCTAAATAGATTCATTAACTTTAGACTTTAGTTGAAGTGTTTTAGATTCAAAATGCTATTTGTCTCTTTTTGGCCCAAGGGAATGAAAGAGTAACCACATAATCAAAACAAGTCGTGATTGTGCATTATATCAGTACCTAGTCTGTGCAAAGTCTGTGATTATATCCTCTGTGTAAATGCTGAATGTCATGCATAAATGCCAAAAATACAGCTAAAAAGCGTGTGTTTATGTTAGTTTGGCAATGGTTTTCTAAATAAATTTAAGACAAGATAGTGTCACTCAATTGAGGCTGGACAAGGCAGCGTATGCAATAATCATCGGCTGCAGAAGTCCACTGTTGGACATGAGTCTCCCTGTTATGGCGCGCCCACACATGCACGGTGATAGGGCCGAGCCACTTGCATCCAGTGACTACTCGCGAGCTTAACTAGGTCATCGGTCCTGGTCTGATGCTGGAGCCAGGAGAAATAAAGAAGAACTTTTCAATGGTCCCTCAAATACGGGCTCATCTTAATACCACGTTGACATAAGTGCACCGGAGCGTGCAATATCGTTTTTGTAGCGCAGGTTAATTTCCTACCAAACTATTGAAAAATCATTTGAACTACTAGGTTATCAGAACCAGAAGAAGTTAATGACATATTCCGCGCGGGTTTGAGTAAAACTTATATTTTGAAATGAGAACGCTCAACTTCTGTCACTTCTGTTTTTAGGGTTCCGCAGTAAAACTACGAACCCTTTTAATTTCGCTCTGTTAGTCGGTCCGTCTGTCAGTCCGCGGCTTTGCTTAGAGACCCTTACTACTAGAAAGGTGTAATTTAGTACGGGTACGAGTATACATATTAATCACGCCGACAAAGTAGTAGAATAAAATCTTGCAAAACATATTTTTAAGGGTGGCTCCCATACACGTAACTTGGGAATAATATATATAGCTTTTCTAATACTTGTGCTCAGAAAGTGATACGTTTTGTAGCTGTTTGGCGTGCTAAAAGTTCGTGATTTCAGAAGCTTGTCTTAAAAACGCTAGGCAAACGTGCGTTTTTCTTATTAACTAGTTATAAAGCCAAAAGCACTAGTACTTTTTTTTCTTATTAACTGAAGGAATGTTTTTCATTCAAAAATCAATACTAGTATTTTTGCCGAGTCACTGGGCAGTATTTGCAACACACTCTTGGCCACAATCTCAATAATAGACTACCAGGTTGACATAAGTGTCAGAGAGCGTGTAAGACAACTGTTCCGCACTAACCTCCGAAAAAAGATCGGGGTCTGTTTAATTAGATACTTTTTGCTGCATTCACATGCTCCAAGAGGATTGGCTTCAGTTCGAGTGTTTTTGAAAAAAGAACGCGGGCCTTCGCTTTTTAAATATACATATTTAAATTCGAATGTTGATAATGATTTCATTTAATTTTATGGGGATGACAGAGACCTTATGCCAAGGTATTATATATCTATTTTTCTCTCTTTGAAGTTGTAGTTAGACTCCATCTTAGGTATGAGGTCCTGGTACTTTCGTCTTCACATCAACCGATGTTAAGTGATTAAAGTCAACAAATGGAAGCGTTCTCACCTAGAAACGTTACTTAGGTATGCTTTCTGTGCTAACCGGAACACAATCATCTTCATCATAATTTTACTATTGTTATATTTTTTCGCAAATGTATTATTAAAAAATGACGTTCGAAACTAGTTTCGCGTTTCCCCCCGTATATCTTTTAAACTATTGCTTTTAAAAATCTGAATACTTCACAATAGTATGTACACTGAACTTATAAGAAAAACTATCAAGACTAAGCTGGCTTTGCAGGTGAATGGGTAATAGTCGACTAAATTATAAAATAGACTTCGAGGTGCCATAATGAAAGTTCCGTACAAATTCCAATCAAAATTACTTTACATCGTCCTGGGTGGGCCTAACTTGCACTTCAATGCTTTTTAAAATTGAAATAGATTCAGTAACTTAACTAGACTTTTTTAGTCTTAAGAAACACGTCGATAACTAAAAAATAAAAAATAAATTAATATAAAAAAATTTCATAATGAAGCTTTTATTTAAATGCTCTAAAAAGAAGAAAATAAACTTTAAATTAAATCAAACCCATCAATTGATTACATTGAACAATTTATATGCTATAAAAGCTTGTCGCGTGATTTACTAGTGTAGATGTATGTAGATTTATCTATTTTATACAATACATACTTTTTCTCTAGATCAGTTTACATAATTCTTGTATTCTAGTTCATCGACACATAGGCCTCCTTCATGGTACGCCACATCGACATCAATACAATTAAAATCACGCGACAAGCTTTTATAGCATATAAATTGTTCAATGTAATCAATTGATGGGTTTGATTTAATTTAAAGTTTATTTTCTTCTTTTTAGAGCATTTAAATAAAAGCTTCATTATGAAATTTTTTTATATTAATTTATTTCTAGGTCAAGTAGTAGTAGTTTAATTCTCCCGAATGGGAAGGCAAAGGAACAAAGCCATACAGCCTACTCTGAACATATCTTTTCTTCAGTTTTCTCAATAAAATGTATAATGTGTACAATTTATCGCTTGTTTTGACGATTCTTGACGAGAATTTCAAAGGCCAGCCTTGGTTTCAACATAATTCGAAAGAATGCATATGCCTAAAGTACTCGACACGGTAAACCTTTTCGATCGCGTCGAAACCCTCTCAATTTTGCCTTATTGATACTATAACACCGTCCATGACACCGTTTGCACTATATCACATCATTATACGAAACGATCTATCCGAATTATATAAGGTCTAAACAAACGTACGTCAGCAAAGATACACTTTAAGAGAATCCGAATTATGACTGTGATAGCTTTGTATATTTATAACTCACTCTTAGAAATACACCAAGAAAAGGACAAATTAACGATCAAAATGAACACCCATCAATACAACCTCAGACAACAAAGAAAGAATTCAACACCCTAGAACTAAATTAAATAAAGTATTGAAACAAGGGCGCCACATAAAAATAATAATGTACAATAAACTCCCACTTGACATTTGCCGATTGCCTTTTAGCGAATTCAAGAAAAAACTAAAATCATTTTTCGAAATCAGTACCTTCTACTCTATTAACGAATTCATAGAATTACGTCTGACTAATGAAATGTTCATTTCTATTTCAATGTTTAGGTTAATATAATTAGGATAATTAAGGTATGGTTTTAATATGCATATATGTAACATATTGACGTGCCGAGTGTAATGTTCATATTACTAGGTCAATAAAGTGAATCACACATAACAGTACTATTAACGAATTACGAAAAATTTCAATGAACCACCATTATTCAAGTTCGCGCCAAGAATCTTTCTAGGTCAATTTCAGGTTCAATTTTAAATGACAGCTCGAGGACAGCTCCGACTACTTAGCATTTTGCTTTGTCACAGATTCGTTCAGAAATGGTTATTAGCACGAGTAAATATATAAAAATCTGTTGTTTAAACAATGCATTATCAATTATTACATGTTTAGTTTATTTCTAAAGCAGAGGTACATAATTAATTACTATTGTATTTATGATTTAGAACTATTAAAAATTGCGTCTTTATAAATCGTATCTATGGTATGGATCAAAGTTGCTCAGTTACTGAACGCACACAGCCATGTTGACATTGACAATCAAAATAGCGGACATAACTCTAACCACAACTTTAACAAAACATAAAACAAATACGTATATTATTTATGTACATGTTTGATAGTGACAGTCCGCCATTGTTGTATTGTGTTGCAATTGTTTGAGGGAAAACATATTTTCTACTCGGCATTCGGTTAGATTTGTTGAAAATAGATGATCAAAAAAGGTTAATTTAAAAAAAAACATTTCTATATTCGTTGTGCAATGACCTGCGGCCTTATCGTGTAACTCCAACACCGATCACGATCCCTTTGAATTTGACGTTTGAAGATGATTCACGAACTTCACACCGCTCAAACGCGACTGCTAAATGTCATTGAAAGGTATAGCGACTAATCACGAGTTTGAAAGATTATGAATGAACGAAATCGTAATTTTGACATAAAATTGGTACCGTGTAACTTTTTGACAACTAGAAATCGCTTTCAAAGCGACTCGCAAGTGTCAAATGAAAGATTCAACACTGACCTCGAATCTTTCAAAGATTTCTCGCAAGTTTATCATTGTTTTATAACTTTAATGATTGATTTAGTTTCAATGTCGTTATATCAATTGAATTAGTAGCAAGAACTATTTTGATAGCTAGCGTAGAAGAAGAAATTCAGCCGCACAATATAATAAATTGATGTTTTATTTATAACTCTCAATAATTGCAGATTGTTTTTATTATTTGCCTAAATAAGTAATAAAATCAACAAGATAATATACGTTACGTACGTAAATAATTATTTTGTATTAATTTCGAGTATTATGGTATCTCTTCAAAATTAGCTATGATGGGTGACTGTAGGTGACTACTGTTGTGTAGATAATAAATAATAATTTGTGCTGTTTGTTTACGGTGCTATGTGTGAATGGATGAGAACCCACAATATAATATTTGTATATAATTTATATTATATATACTTCGGAAATGAACTTTCTACACCACTGGTGGTACCAAGGCTATCTTAGTTATTAGATGAAATGAAACCTTAGCAATTTTTGTAAAAAAAGATACCAAATCGAGCGATAAAAATATTTTAAGATAACTAAAGAAGTGGCTGTAAGATTTAAGGACCATTGCCTGTTAAGGTAACTAAAGAATTGGCTGTTAGATTTAATGATCGTTGCCTTTTAAGACAACTAAACAACTGGCTGTAAGATTTAAAGACCATTGCCTTTCCTGCTAAGGATAATGAAAAATCACAACGACAACAAGCGCCGATTTCATTCGTTCCGAAAGCGATTGTGATTAAGAATGTTAGACGATACCATTTAAGAGTCGCAATCCCGATCGCGATCCCGATACCTTTCAAAGGTATCGCGATAGGTGTTGGAGTTAGACGATAAGGCCCCTGGCCCTGGATTTTTGAAATTAACCTTTCCATAGCTTAATTAAAGCAAAAAATAGTACATTTTGGTCTGTTAATATTTTTCATGTTTGTAATTAAAATTAAACTGTAAATTTTTTGCTTACAAACACCATACTTATTTTATGCACAACAAAAATTTTAGTGATCGTCAATTTTATACTATTTATGTACATATAAATAGTATGTACTATAGCTTTTTACATTTTAATAGTATTGATATTAAATACGTTTTTGTTATAAGTTTCATGTTTAACGTTATCCCTCTCCGAATGCTTCCATACTAAATTTCTGTTGGCATAATCTTTTAAAATAGAATGGCTGGCTTTGAAAGTTATTACATAAAAATAGGAGACGAAATTATAGTATCGCGAAATAAATATGATGAAATTACAACTTCATAGTTATCTATAATAGCAGCTAATGGTTCATAGATGGCGCTGTGAACAATAGTGTTTAAAATGAAAAATTTGATTCACTGTGAAGTTGTATGTTAATGATACTCATTTTGCGACATCACAATCCGATGTCCTATTTTTAGATACACACTGCACAAATCCAGCTATTATATTTTATAAGATTATGGCATAAACAATTGAAAAACGTAATCTAAGTATTCCTCTCAGAATAACGAAGTCGCAAGGGTTGAAGCGCCCCCAGACACTTGCTCAACACAAAATAGCTATCAGCGTTTATGCAACCCTCCAGGCGAACATAAATATACATAAATAAACAAAAACCGTTTTTGAATGACACTTTCCTCGAATGTATGGAGCCAAGGACTTGTCTAATACACTTATAATTTTAAAAGTCCATTATTAAATAAGAGTGATTCTACTAGATACCATTTTTTTAAATTTTGATTAAGATTATTTGTATAAAAACATATAAAACGCGCGAAACAGGTAAGACTTAACGTTAAAAACAAATATGGCGTCAATAAAATGACATTTGATGCTGTCACTTAGTACCAAACAAAATATTTTTAAGCTATTGCATAGCTTCTATCGCGGGCCTTGAGCGCGGGGACCGAATCGAGAAATTCCGTAACGAAAAAACCTCACGCTCCCCACTCCGACGGGCACGGAGGTGTGGCTTGAAGGCCGTGCATCGTCTAACGTCATTTCAGTTCGGCAGTCTTCGACACGGCGTTGTGTGCGTGCGATTAAACGTATTCAACATCAACAACAGCCTATATATGTCCCCACTGGAGGGGCTCAGGCCTACTCTCCTACAGAGAGTGTATGGGCCATAGTCCACCACGCGGGCCCAGTGCGGATCGGCGGACTTCACATGCCTGTTCAAGACATGCAGGTTTCCTCACGATGTTTTCCTTCACCGTTAAGCAATCGGATAATGTACTTGAATTGAAAAACAACTCATAGGTACACGGCTGGATTCGAACCCGGTACCCTCAGATTGAGAGTCCGCGCCTTATCCACTGCGCCACCAACGCTTCAATTAATTAAACGTATTACTGTTTTATAATTAACGTTTTATTTATTTAATAAAAGAAAAATTTGTTTTCTTATCGGTCACCACGCTCAAAAAGTGTAACTTGAATTAATATCAAAGAAAAAGAAATACTGCATAAATAAAATAAATAAATAATTATAATTGCATAAGTTGATACAAAATGCTATGCAATAGCTTTACCGCGGCAGTCCCCGAGTGCCACACGTCTTTTTTTACAAATAAAATAATAGCAAAAATATAATTCTAGTATTTTTCTATACATATGTAGAATATAACTTGATTTTTTAAAAGTGTATAAGTCTAAACGGATACCAGTAAATAGTTTAAAATTCAAATTTGTCCAAAATTAATAAGAAAAGCTTGTAAAGATGATATGATGATTTTAATGTATCCAAGAATGTTCGCTAAGATTACCACCGAAGCGATTTTAGTGTATGGGAATTCCACATCATCCCGCCTTCCTTCTAGTATCATTAAAATGGTTCTCTCTCAATAAAGAAATTAAAATATATGTACGTTTCATCGCTAGATGTCGCTAGTAGATCATTTTCAACAAACTGAAATGAAAAATATGAATTTCAGTTTCTTAAGTGCGAAGTATTTAGTGACATGCTATGCTTTATGCATGTTAATTATTTAATTTGCGAAAAATATAAACATCGTATTGAAATTTTGCAACGCTCGTTGAGCACATCCTCTTTAATCACGTTTTAAAGAACGTGTCGAAAATTTATTAAATATCTTCGTTCTTTTAGTTCGTTATGTCCTAGGATAGGAATTTTTTATGGGAAGTAATACCTCCTATCCGGTATATAGCAGCGACTTTCGTCACCACTGTTAACAAAGTGGAGGTTATTCATTACCAAAAAATGATTATAAAGTTATTACAGACACCATTTAGCTTATTTGTCTAGGTGTTTTAATTGTCTTGACAACTTTATTGACATGCAATGCGTTTAAATGCCTCGAACGAAAATTGAACAGACGCTTAATGCTTTATGTATGTGTCATCATACATAATCATTATGCCAAACGCTGTGGAAGTGTGGTAAAGTATAAATATAAAGGAGGGTTCATAACTATATGAAGGAGTCACTAGTAGCCACCACGCATCGGTAAACGTGTACCGGACGGAGCTACATCTTACTGCATCTGAGGTGAGATGACCGAACAGAACACGGTAGTTACCAAGACTTCCTTCGGTTGTGTTATATCTTACAAGTCACACTACTCCAGCCTTGTACTTGTTAGACAGATCAAGTCCGTAGCTATAGCAGTTGATGAAATAATCACCTGTGACAGAAGCAGATACAGACACCAGTTTTTTCGACAGATGCTTGGAATCCTAAAAATAATTAACGCGTTCAAAAAACATTAAAAACCGACTTCAATTGCCACAATTAAACATTTGGTTTTTGTTGATTTTCTCAAAGAGCGATCAATCAATTTCGATAAAATTTATATTGGACCACCTCTAAAATATGATCTATTTTAAAAAAAATTAAAATCGGTTCTTAATCGGCGGAGTTATTGCGTAACACACATACAAAAAGCATTCACGTCGAATTGAGAACCTCCTTCTTTTTTGAATTTGGTTGATGTAAAAACACCCTTAGTTTAATTAAAGCACTACAAGTCTATATATTGGCAAGACATCTGTTTCATTTAAATATTATTTTTCGTACTGACTCTTAGGTAAGTCGCATAACAAGCAATTTTTAATTGCTTCTTGACTCTAAGTTAAAGAATTAACACTAACAGTGTCGTACTATCCTAAAAGATACAAATACTACTTTTAGGGTCAGAAGTAGGTTTTGATTAAAAAAAAACAATCTTTAATCAACCTAAAACATCAAGTAAATTTTAATTAATAATACAAGAACACTTATATTTAAACGGAGTATCAGTCTTATTGAATAATTTTACGAATTGACAAACAAAACAAATAGCGACCTAATTTCAAACATAAAAACTACTGAGTTAGAAGTAATGCGAACCGACTCGCTACGTTAACAAACAACCGACAAAGTCTTAGCGCGATATTATAACGACGGCCTACACCTAACACCGCGAGAGCTGTCCGAACGAATGTTCACGAGCGCAGTGCGACCGCTGGTTATATAGCCGCTGGGTGCTGACGTCACGAGGACTTGTTGCCGCGTGCGTTTTCTTCCATCACGGCCTCTCCTGGCAGGGAGTCGTCCTCGACGATGGCACCTGGAGCAGTGACCGCTGCGGGCTGGGTGATGCAATCTACTACAGCTGATGAAGGTCCAGTTGCTGTGTCATCTGGTTCTACACGATCTGTGGGTCAGACACACTGATTGAGAAAGGGTTATATTACCGCCGCCCATTCAAAACATTACGCATTCATTTCATTCATGTCTTCAGTTACACATTCATCACATAAGAAAATAAACCTAATGAGACGTCTCATTCAAGAAAATAAGCGCTTATACAAACCAATCACTGGATGCATTACTTGGTGGATATTCCGGTAGATCGAAGCATCGCGTATTTACCCTCCGGTATGGGTGGAAGCATCTCTGAATCGCTAACCCAATCGACAGAGGCATCGCTGAATCGCATGTCTGTACCGGTAAAGTGCGATCGCTAACCCAGTCGACAGAGGCATCGCTGAATCGCATGTCTGCACTGGTAAGGTGCGATCGCTAATCCTCCTAGTCAGTAAATTTTTTGCATGCATTGCAACGAGTTTTGCGACTCCTATGTTGCTGTTGTTATGTCAGTCAGTTTTAGTCTCGAAAAGGGGAAAAAGATAAAAGTGCGAAAGATGCCTAATTAGGATTGGCCAAGAATGTATATGGGAAGAGGATTATATTTCTACTAGAAAGTGTATTTGAGTCGCAACCCTGCGCCATACAAGCAAAAACAACCGACTACTCACTTTCAAAGAATGCTGCGCATGTGTCTGGGCACCATTCTCCTTGCCACGGCACCATGTACTCAGCCGCTGCCTGTGTTGTCTTCCCATATGATCCGGCCAACAACTTCAGCTCATACCTTCCACTTGGTAAGATTTTTATTACTTGGTATGGCCCACGCATTCCAGGGTCCAGCTTACCCTTGGACTGGGAATATTTGATGACAAAGACCAGATCGTTTATGCTGAAGACACGAGGTGGGCGCCGCAGTCTGTTTTCTCGCGCATCTTGTTGGCTTTGATTTTTCTTCATCAGCTGTCTAGCCCTGGATCTACAGAGTTCACGCATCGCTTCGCGGTTTGGACACGACTCGTTGGTTGCTATGTCACGAACAAGTGACCTAATTACAGGCGTCGTCGCATCAGTGCCAATTAACAGGTTCAAGGCAGATGTCTGCGTTGTTTTCTGTTTAGTGATATTAAGCACCAACTGGAGTTTCCACAGCAGGTCAGACCATATTGAGTTTCTCTGATTGACTTCGATTCGTATCATGTTGAGAACCGTTCGGACATACCGCTCTACTTGACCGTTCGAGTGGTGCATTTCTGGTGTTATGTAATGAATATCACACCCTAGTTCATTAATCCAGTTAACAAATTCTGTTGATTCGAACATTCTTCCTCTATCTGTAACTAAAAGTTTAGGTACACCAAATAACGATACTGCATTTTGTAGGGCGCGTTTTAGTTCAGTTGCATCTTGACGGTTTAGAGGATAGAGGAAACAGAATTTGCTGAACGCGTCAACTACTAAAAGTACGAATCTATAGCCATTAGATTCCGGCAAAGGACCTAAGGCGTCTATATGAACCGTCTGAAAAGGAAGGTCGGGTTTCTCCCAAGAAGTTATGTGTTGATGAGGTGCACGAGGTACTCGTTTACCAGATATACAGACAATGCAGTGTGCGATGTATTTTGTCACGAATTGGCGAAGCCCAGGGAACCAAAAGTGCTTTAGTATTAGGTCCATCGTCTTCTCGGGGCTTATATGCTCGTGCTCATCATGAAAAACACGGAGCAGGCTTAAGCGGTGTCCTTTCGGGATATAACACAGGAGTCTGGGCTCTTCTCCTATCGGGGTATACCTGTACATAAGTAAGTCGTTCCGTTGTACGTAACGAGAAGAGTCCAAACGACCCTCTTCTAACTGTTGGAGAATATCCCGAGTCTCACTATCAGCGGCTTGGGCAATTTGTGCCCAGTTACGTGGTCGATTAATGTGGTTAACACACATTGTGGGGTTACGACTCAAATAATCGGCGTGTGACATTAAAGCACCTTTTCTATATTCGATATCAAAGTCGAAATCTTGAAGATAAACCCACCACCTAGCAACGCGTGGCAGCAGGTCCTTTTTACGTTCCGTAGCCTTGAGAGCATTGCAATCGGTTACGATTTTAAATTTGATGCCAATTAAGTAATGACGAAAGTTCTGCAATGCTTTCACGACTGCTAGAGTTTCCAACTCATATGAATGGTACCTGGACTCGGCACCCTGTGTTACTTTGCTGTAATATGCCACTACGTGTTTCTTTTTATCGTCGTGAGTTTGCAACAAAACGGCACCGTAACCACTGCTACTGGCGTCGGTGTGAACCTCTGTACTGTATTTAGGATCAAAGATTGTGAGGACGGGTGCGGTAGTGAGAGCGGTAATGATTTCCTGCCTGGTATGTTCTTGCTCCGGTCCCCAGTGGAAGTCCATACCCTTTTTAGTTAGCCGCGAAATGCAAGTGGTCTTTACAGCGTAATCCTGGATATAGCGCCGGAAGTATCCTGCTAGCCCTAAAAATTGTCGCACTTGCTTAACGTTTCGTGGGACTGGTGCATTAACTAATGCTTCTACTTTGCGGGGGCTCGGCCTAACCTGACCATTCGATATAACCCGTCCTAAATATTCTACCTCTGTGACAAGGAATGAACATTTACGTAGATTTATAGAAAATCCTGCCTTTGTTAGTGTTCCGAGTACCTGTTGAAGCAGTGCAATTCCTTCGTTATAGGAATTGCTCATTATCAAGACGTCGTCAATATACACGAGGACGTTCCCAGAGTTAATATGACTGCGCAGTGTATCGTTTATAATACGCTGATAAACGATTGGAGAATTGGTTAAGCCGTATGGCATTTTGCAATATTCGA
Organism: Carcina quercana; assembly: GCA_910589575.2. Classification (NCBI taxonomy): domain Eukaryota; kingdom Metazoa; phylum Arthropoda; class Insecta; order Lepidoptera; family Depressariidae; genus Carcina; species Carcina quercana. The sequence goes on along the minus strand of OU342449.1, from coordinate 8,585,178 downwards.
AGTGACCCTCCGGCGTCACGAAACCAGTTTTATATATGGAGGACTCCTCAATCGGAATCTGGTGGAACCCAGTTGCCATATCTAGGCTGGTGAAATACCTAAAGTTTCCCAATCGGTCGATGTGGTCGTCGATCAAAGGCAATGGGTAACGGTCTCTTACAGTAATACGATTCAGCGCGCGGTAATCGACACACATTCTATCGGATCCATCTTTTTTCTTCACCAGAATGATCGGGCTAGAATATTCGGACTGTGATTCTCTGATGATGCCTTTTTCTAACAGATCACGTGTGATTTCCCGAACCTTGAGTTTTTCTTGGTGCGACAGTCGGTACGGTCGATAAGCGACCGGCGTATCACTCGTCAAATTGATATGCATTTTGCCAGTCGTTACCGTGGTCGTTGCAGTACCCGAAATAAAATATTCAGAGAATTCGTCGATAACTTCCATAAGACATTCTCGATTTTTGCCCTGAAGAGGTGAATTTACTTCCAACCGTTTGCTCAATATCGAATTTACTTTAGACGGGGACTCAATCGATCGCGTAAGGTATTGTCTATCCTTGGTTCGTACATAAGTTACGCCGTCACGATTAAGGATGTCGGTACCTATTATAACAGGCGCATTCATGCATGAAGCCGGTACAACGACGAAATCCGCTTCAATCGATATTTCACTAAACTCAACAGTTAATGTAACGTACGATTCTGCCGTTATAGGTTGCTCTCCGATTCCCTTTAATGTGCAACTTATAGGCTTTCTTTCACAAGCAAAATGTTTCAAAACATCTGCAGAAATCAAGGACACATCAAGAGCGCCGCTATCTATGAGCACGTCAATTGGAACCCCTTGTACTACTGCGGTAGTAATGTCGTTATTTTTCTCGCAAGTGCTTACGGGATTGCAGAGATTGACGCTGCGATTATTCCGCGATTCCGACCGATTCTTTGCAAAACAAACGTCCTCGCTATGCCCCGGCTTCTTGCAAAATGTACACGTTTTGTGTCTACTGTTTTCAACTGTACCCCTAGTCTCAAGGTTGGTACCTAATCTCGTTTTTTTCGTACAATTAAAAGCCTTATGCCCCGTTTGTCCGCATTTAAAGCAGTTAATATTGGCCGTAGTGCGTTGGTTAGTAAAAGGTCTCTTTTTAGCTTGGGAAAAACGTGGGTCAAATTTCACGCGGCTAGGTTTGGCATAGATGGATAAGAACGACACTAGGTTTTCAGTGGTTAAGCCAGCGTTTGATGCCGCTGCTCGTACTTGCGGGTCAGAGATACCTCGAATGGTTATTAAGACCATTAGCTCTTCACTAATGCCCTTAACTATGCGTAGACGTAAAATAGTGCGACGCGCGTACTCAGCGTAGGTGTTAAACTTATCCGAGTTTGTGTTCATTATCTCGAAGAGTATATTCGCGTAGTCAAGTCTTCGCGGGCAGAGAGTTTTGAATTCTACGACAAAACTTGACCAGGACCTATCATCACTGACCCATTCGTTAAGCCAGGTCTTAGCGTCACCCTTCAGACACCCAGCTACACGAGACAAGCACTCGTAGTCGTCCCAACCATTAATTGATTTCGCGCGTTCGACTTCATTGCACCAAACTTCTATGTTATGAATCGTAGGGTCAAAGTTTGAGACAAAATATAGTTGTGACCGGGAAGGGTGCAATGACCTAATAGCATTTCTCAATTCGGATTGGACGGACGTCGAAATTTCATTCGTGTTATTTTGGAGGGTAGTCTCACAATTAATTGTTGTATTCGGCGATTCGTTTACACCTACTTTAGGCATGTTGGAGTTTACTGGTATATTTCCAACAGGAACCGTAGCTTTTGTAGAATAACTCCCCTCCGCCAGTATAACATCGCGCGGATTATCATCTCGTAAGGGGGTAGGTTGAATTGGGACTGAAATGACGTTACTCATATCGCTATGGCGCGTGGGGCTTGAACGTCCTTCAAGAGCAGTGAGTCTGGACACGATTACGTTCAAAGTTTGTTTCAACGCACTATCCCTATCACTATAATCCGGAGTCCGCGAGCTATCCCTATTGGAATGACGCTTCGGGGCCCGCGATCTACCTATATCGCGGTGACGCGACGGGGTCCGTGGATTATCCCTATCACGATGTCGTGGCGGACTTTGCGAGTTATACTTATCGCGGCTACGTGGTGAGGACCGCTTGCGCGCGCGAGTCCTACCGTCATTACCGAGGTGACGTGATTTGCTTCTCGAGACTCTATGCCTGCCCAACATGTTTTAAAAGAAGAGATTGATGGCGCTAACGAACTAAACACGAACGGATACCTTTCGCAATAATTTTGTTAGTTGTTGTTGACTGATACTCAGTTTTTATTTGCAGAATGGCAAAGCTAATTTAGGCCAGAGGGGCTGGTGGATCCCACTTCTGATTTTAGGGTCAGAAGTAGGTTTTGATTAAAAAAAAACAATCTTTAATCAACCTAAAACATCAAGTAAATTTTAATTAATAATACAAGAACACTTATATTTAAACGGAGTATCAGTCTTATTGAATAATTTTACGAATTGACAAACAAAACAAATAGCGACCTAATTTCAAACATAAAAACTACTGAGTTAGAAGTAATGCGAACCGACTCGCTACGTTAACAAACAACCGACAAAGTCTTAGCGCGATATTATAACGACGGCCTACACCTAACACCGCGAGAGCTGTCCGAACGAATGTTCACGAGCGCAGTGCGACCGCTGGTTATATAGCCGCTGGGTGCTGACGTCACGAGGACTTGTTGCCGCGTGCGTTTTCTTCCATCACTACAATCAATTGTTTTGTATGTTTTGTGTTGTGTTTTTATAGGTATTTCATTTTACGTATGAATGCATATACATTTTGAGGGAATGCTTGCACTGTGTCGATTAACATTGTTAATGATTATGATCAGGGTGGCTTGAACAATCTGCTAAACAAAACTACATTGAGCAATGAGGCAAAATCATGTTGTAATTATTGTTTGACATTACTTTATCAGGCAACCATGGACGTTCTGACAGTGGTGATGGCGTACGCGCTGGGATACGCGGTGATGTCGAAGGATTACTCCACCCCGGCCACTGCTAACTGGACAGCTATCAATGAGACCACCTGGTGGGGCCCGGCTGATCAAGAAGCAAACCAGGACACAACTGTTTATCCGGCTAACATCACCTTCTCAGATGAAGTATGAATCCCTAACATACTATCTAAACCACATTTTAGAATTTTAAAAAGCTTTCGATACCGTTAACTACCACTAAATAAATGAAATATAAAATTTCATGAAAAGTCAATGTATATCGATACATAGACATTATTAATCCGTAGACATTTCATCCGTATTAAACATTTTCATGCTGTTTCTAGGATGATGTTATCATATCATACTTTTGGGGTTCGTCAAGGTTCTATATTGGGTCCATTTTTTCTTCTTCTAAGCAACAACCTTTTTCTTCTTAGATGATTCTAGACTTAAAAGAACGTCTTCGCAGAAACATCACATACGTAGCTCCTTTAGAAGACTCTAACTTTGAGTACGGATTCAACCGCGACCAGCTGGCCAATTGGACTACGTACTGGGCTGAGGAGTACGACTTCAAGGCCAGAGAGGAATACTTAAACCAATTCCCTATGTACAAAACAAACATTCAGGGGATCGAAATGTTCTTCATCAGAATCACACCTGAAGTAAGCATCTTGGGATCACTTAGTTGTTGTTTTTAGTTTAAAAGACTGCAGGCTGCTGTCATAAAGGTATTATTTTTACAGAATACAGAAGGCAAGGAAGTTGTTTCATTGCTCATGTTGCATGGTTTCCCAGGGTCGCTCAGGGAGTTCTATGATGCTATACCTCTTCTGACTGCTGAAAATGATAAAGATTACGTTCTTGAGCTGATTATACCATGCTTGCCAGGTTTTGGATATTCAACAGTAAGTATAAATCAATACAAATGTAATCTATCAAATATACTCAACTATATCTTTATTGCATTTATTAGTTTAAATAATAATAATAATAATAATTTTATTCATTAATCATCTTATACATATTTTAACTTATGTATAAGATGATTAATGAATGATAAGGTAACCGTGTACAGTAGTATATTCCACCTATGCACCAGGTGAACTAGTGCATATTACATTGGGACATTACTACCTTTACTAATACTAAATTGGTTATTATATTATTCTTCTGCCTCAAGGTTGCCTGGGAGAGATCGCTTATAGCGATAAGGCCGTCTTCATTGTATCTTTTATGTTCTTTTCTATTTTGTTTTGTGTGTGTGTGTGTGCAATAAAGTTTATTTGAATTTTAATATTCAAGTTGTAATTGAAAAAACTTATTGCACCGTGGTCTAGTGGTTATACAGCTGGAATGTGAAGTGTTGAATTTCATTCCCAGTGCGAGATATCATAGACAGTTGGTTTGGGTGTATCATTTTTCTAAATCAGTCTCACTAGCCTTGTCACCTGTCTGATAATAGCACTGTAGTGTCCGTGTAGTAAAAGGTAACAGAGCAAGTGCATCAATAACTGGAGGCTTCTGTGCGAACATCCTTTCCATCCAATTACCTTATATGTGAGACGAAGGCCGAGTTCATTAGAAATAAAAAAGTGGGAGTAAAATCTTACATTTCTCACTCACACTTCACAGTCATTTTTTTTTATTGATGAGAATGGATTGGCAAATGTATTACTTTCGGCCGTGGTTCTTTTCAGTCAGCAGTGCGTAAAAATATGGGTGCAGTCCAATGCGCAGTCATCCTACGAAGCCTGATGCAAAGGCTCGGGATCCAGAAATATTATCTTCAAGGAGGAGACTTCGGTAGTATAATTGCTTCACACCTGAGTACCCTGTTCCCCGATGTAAGTCAAATTTAGGATACTGTCTTAACATTGATACATTGGTCAATATTAATTGAACAGTGTCCAATAAGCACAAATATTACTTTAGTAAAATTTTCAAAACACACGGGGTTATGTTAGCCATAGAATACGGTTACCCCATGTGTGTCACAAAAGGATCTGGGTAAATTGGAAGATGGACACTTGCTTGCTACAACCACTTATTGGGATCACAATCCGTTTGGTAATGTCTGATGTGGCAATCTATGAGGGAGGTTCATGTCCATCAATGTATTTATTGATTATTTTTTTCAATATCCGAAAGACACCCGAAACAAAGCAAGCCTGGGAGTCAAGCTCCTAAAGGTAAAACTACCAACCTACAAATCAAAACTTTCTCTAATTACTATTTACTCTCTAGGAAGTACTCGGGTTCCACTGCAACTGGGCCCAGCTGATGACACCAGTGGCAGTTCTCCTGCAGTTGGCAGGCCAATTCTACCCCTCTTTCATCGTGGAGGAATCTCTGATCGACCGCATGTACCCGGTTTATGATATCTACACCAACATTATGGGAGGCACGGGATACCTACATTTTCAAGCTACCAAGCCTGATACTCTTGGTAAGTTTAATAGTCTAAACTTAACGGAATGGCCAGTTCACCAACAAGGTGGACTGACGCCCTCGTTAAGGTCGCGGAGAGTCACTGGACTCATGCCGCTCGGGACCGGTTATTGGGCGTACCATGGGGAAGGTGATGATGATGATTATATTCTGGCTAAAGCTTCGCAAGAATAGGTGTAGGAGTTAGTCTCTACAACGACGTTGTCTAATACTTAACAAAGCCTTATTTTTTTCTTATTTTTTTCTTCTCAAATCTTCTTCTCAAGAGATACCCGACTTCTTTAGGGAACTTTCCTTAGGGAAAGAGTCGGGTTATGTGAGATTCTTACTCACTAAACCTCTTCGGTGGCCTTCCGCTGCGCATATCGGGGAGCACTGGGTCCTCCAGAGGAACGTCACCAGTGCTCCCCTCGCGCGATGCATTGTGCTCTTCCCGGGCTGATGTGCCAGCCCTTACACTCTCGCAGAGTGGACTCCGCAGTGGAAAAGGGGCCACGCCATTTACACTGCCCTCTCGGGATCGAGGCAGGACAGCCGGAGCCCCCACTCAGGCTGCCTCCGGTCCCTGGCCCTTTACATCCAGGGCTACGGTGGTGCGACTAATGGGTGAACGTTCCCGTCACCCCTTCGTCTCCTCCTCCGGGCGGGATCAGCATGCTCGCGCTTCCGCTCGGCGGTCTCCATCTGAACCATCACAGTTTCACAGAAGGAGACCACTGCTCTCCACGCAGAATCCCTCTCTAGCATTACGGCTACTACGGCAGCCAGAGAGAGATCTCCGCCCACCTCGTCGACCAGGACCTGCCGCTCGGATTGCCACGCTGGGCAGTTTTAGAGCGTGTGCTGCGCAGAGTCCCGGTCATCCCCGCAATGGTGGCACTGTGATGTGAGCTCTCTCCCAATTCTGTTCAGGTACTCACTGAAGCAGCCATGTCCGGTGAGCACCTGGGTAAGCCGGTAACTGACACGTCCCTCTCTGTCCAGCCAAGCCTGAAAGCTTGGCAGGATCGCGCTGACGACGCGCTGGCGCACATTCTGCGGCTCTTTGAGTCGCTCGTGCCACTTCTTTAAGAACGTGTCGCTGAGCCCTCCTCCTGAGCACTTCAACCTCCCTCAGGGCTACTCCACCCTCTTCGCGCAGGCCGCGAATCTGGTCATAGACCGCATCCATCGCATCCATGTCCGCCAGAATGTCCAGGGGCGAGAATCGCACGAAAACAGTAGCCGCCTCGCACGATATCGTGCGGTATCCACGTGCGATTCGTATCGCCGTCTGACGCTGTACGGCGTTCAGCGTTTTACGTCGCCGTACGCTCGTAAGACTGTCCGACCACACGGCTGCACCATAAACTGCTATAGACTGCATTCCCCCCAGTCCTCACAAAAGTCTCCCCTTCGGCCAAAATTAGAGTGTCATCTGCATAACAGACGACACTGACGCCGCAGGGGAGTTCCGTCCGCCTGTGGGCCTAACAACGACTCCTGAGGCACCCCGCAAACGACTTTCCTCTGGCGGGAGATGCCATCCCGTCCTGGGTACTGGATGAGCCTATTCGATAGGTAAGCTTCTATCACATTCCGGAGGTAGCAAAGCACCTGATGGTAAATTAGTGCCTACCTGATTGTGTTCCAGGGCAGAGAGTTAAACGCATCAACTATGTTCAGGCTTACAGCCAAGACTAAACTGTCCCTGGACACCTCCCGCTGCGTCAGCGCTCGGACGTAGAGAATTGCGTCCACTGTCGACTGACCCTCTCGGAAGCCGTACTGTCTGTCGGACAAATCTGGATCATCCCGTGCTAGGTGTTAACTGATCCGGAAGGCAATTTATTTTGCCAACCTCGTCGAGTAGTCATATGGGACGGTAAGCAGAGGGAGAGTCTGCAGGTCTTCCAGTCTTCCTCAAAAGGACCAACTTTGTCTCTTTCCATGATGCCGGGAAACAGCCATCCCTAAAGCAGTCGTCAAACAGGTTCCTCAACCGGCCACCCTACACGCTCAGGGCTACTGCCCAAGCCGGACCCGGAATCCCATCAGGGCCTGGAGAGGTGTTCCGCTCGGCGAGACGCCTGATGGCAATCCGGAGCTCCGCCTCTGACACTGAGAGCTCGTCGTGCCAGTCACATGAGCTTGGACGTGGCTCAAGGCTCCCCAGCATATCATTGTTCCGAGGAAAGAGCCCATCGATTATCCTCTCCATCAGTCCGGGATTGAGAGTAGCAGTTAGCGGAGGGACCCATGGCCGGAGCTTTCCCATTGCGTTTTTGTACGGGCGCCCCCATGGATCCCTGTCCAGGCCTTCCAAGAGCTCAGCTCAAGAGCCTACATGTTTGGTACTCGTAACCCTGTCGTCATTTACTTTGAGACTGACGTTTAGTAAACCAACCCATAGACACACGGGACTCTGTGTGTGTGCAATGAGGCGCTGGCTCTGCTACCTTTCATAACGGAGCACCACAGTCATATTAACACTGCTGTTTGGCGGCATACTTAGGTAACATTATGGTAGCTTAGCCACTCGCACATATACCACCAACGAAACCAAACAGCGATAGGAAGAATGTAATACCACTGTGAAGAACTCGGGACCTCTGGGTTGTTAACCCAACATATATCCACTAGACCACGGAGGCGGATGATTTACTGAACGTTTGACAGTTCGCCATTCCTTCCTTCCAATCATTTCCGAATTGCTTCAGGTATCGCGATGACTGACTCTCCAGGCGGTTTGCTCGCGTACCACCTCGAGAATATGGCTCGTGTCTATGACTCAAGAAACATAGAGAAGAGCGACGGTGGTCTCTACGACATGTTTACTCAGGAAATGCTCATGGACAACATGATGTTCTACTGGGCACCGCAATCCACCACTGGATCGATGAGACTGTACTCCAACAGCTTTAACATGGATCAATTTGGACTTAAAGTAGAGGAGTAAGTACTGAAACTACTTATTATGGCTTTATTGCTGAAGAACTAAAAGTACAATCTAATAATATTAAAAAGAAAACTTAAATCTAACATATCCGGTTTTCCGGTTCAGTTATCAGTGTGTCCTGTGATACATAGACCTCTTCCAGCTGTTTCCACTCGTTTCTGTCTCTAGCTTTTCTAGACCATGTAGCGGCTACAATTTTCCTAATCTCATCTTTCCATCACTTTGCCAGTCTTCCTTGCTTGGTTGCTACTCTGTTTTTTTAACTCGATTTCAGCTTACTATCTCTCGTCATGTGTCCTGGCCTTCTCTATGTCAACGATATTACATTATTTATTATATCTTCTACTTTGGTTCTGGATCGTATTTCAACTGCTCTCAACCGATCTTTTCGGAGTTCTATACCCAGAGTAAAAGGTAAAGTAAAAACGGGAAATTTTATAAAATTAGTAATTGCTGCAGAAAATCAGCCATGAGAAATTCTTCGGACTTTCTGAACCCTAAAAAGACAATCATCATCAACAACAGCCTGTATATGTCCCCACTGCAGGGGCTCAGGCCTACTCTCCTACAGAGAGTGTCTCCTACATAGTCCACCACGCGGGACCAGTGCGGATTGGTAGACTTCACACACACCTTTAAATTTATCCTCAGGAGTGTGCAGGTTTCTTCACGATGTTTTCCTTCACCTCGATTGTTCAATAACAATGACCAATTAAAATGTGTTTCAGAATCATTTGCAAGGTACCATATTGGATAGTTCAAACCAAATATGAGATCTCCTACCAATCTCCCCTAATCCTGGGTATGAAGTGGAAGAACATCCTGAACACGACAGTGCTGGACCATGGAGGTCACTTCTTCGCCGCCGAGCTCCCTGAAACCTTCGCCGACAGTGTCCTTACAGCCATATCAGCCTTCAGAGAGTGGCATGCTGAAAATAGCTCTTAATTAAACCACATTTCTTAAATCACAATAAACTAATTATAAACTAATCTCTATTTAAAATTGTCATCGTGTATTTTATTGACATTTATAGCCATTAAATAATTTTATATTACATCTATTTGCGTTTGATAACGAAGGCACTAAAATATATGCCACAACTCAACCTACAAGTTAAGATCTACGTTCGATCTATTTTTTATTCTTTCAACTACTTGTCTGTGGCTTACTTAAACTTAGCAAGTAGATGTATTCTGTGAACCGCATTCAAATTTTCACACAAAAATAGAAGAAAAAACCATAAATTTTGGGGGTACAGCATACTTAGAACTGAAACTCAATTTTTTTTCATTCAATGATATTGAGGTTTATAATGTCATTATTTTTTTCTAAACTGAATAGTTTGCGCGAGATACTCTTACAAAGTGGTAAAATTTGAGTCACCCCCCCCCCCCCCCCCCCCCCCCCCAATGTAACTTCTAAAATGAGATAATTATAAAACTTACAAAAAAATATATGATGTACATTACCATGCAAACTTCCACCGAAAATAGGTTTGAACGAGATCTACTTAGTAGGTTTTTTTAATACGATATTAATCGTAAACCGCAATTTACCTTTCATTCAATCAACTCAAATATAAGAAATACACCATTATTAAAACATCGATCAAAGTTACAACGAACTACAAGAACTTTATATTATGTTACTTGCTGCTACGGAACCCTTCGTGGGCGAGTCCGACTCGCACTTGGCCGCTTTTTAGTATTTAAATAATTATTTGGTTTCGTATACCTTCATGTATGTATAATATATAACGCAATTATATTAGTTCGTTTGGATGCTTTGGTTTCCAAGATATATAGAGAAAACTCTGTGTTCTGCTGGATATATTTAGAGTTACGTAGACAAAATCACTGCAATTTGGAATAACTATAAATATGATTGCCTAATAATATCGCAGACAAAATAAATTAAAACCATTTTAATTTGTTTTACAAAAAGTTATGAAATGGAGGGGTCCTAATTTAAAAGCGCAGTCAATGTACCACATCGTTCGAAAAACGGATCTTCTTCTCTGGTCGAGGCTCCTTAAATACATGATGCCCAGTAGGCAGCGGTGCCGACGGCCCTGGCCGTAGCGGCCATCAGGTCATCGAAAAACGGATAACCGATGGGGAGTAATAGCAGTCAAAAGGCGACCACCTACCGGGAAATTTGTACTTGGCCGACCTATATAGAAGTCTGCATTTAGAGTGTTATAAGTTTGACGCTAATCTCATATCTAACTCTAAGCCACACAGTTCTATTCACCCTTATATACTCGTTCAATGACATTATCACACAGCTAGTTAGTCACACAAATCAATTCCCCTTTGTTAAGAATAAGTAGTGAATAGCTTTAAGTACATAACATTGTATAAGAAACTGTATTTCAGTTTGGCGGGAGATAAAATAATGTAAAGTAATGTGTAACACGTCAGTCATCTGCTAGAGGCACATACTCAGTAGTAGATGATTGTAGGTTACAAGGGCTTTAATGACGATGATGACGATAGTTATCCATCAAAAACCGTTTTCCGAAAGTCTTTATTTTTTGTAACAAAACCTAAATTCATGTTATTTGGTCAAAACAATCCTACACTAACCAAAATTAATTTGTACTATGGTTAACATTGGCTGTCTCAAAAGGTGTTTAATTTCTATTTAGATCTTTCTACTTAAGTTTCAAACGTGCGCCACTTCTAGTTGCGTCATTTTGCCTCAAACACAATTACAATTGGCGCGTACCAGTGAGTTCCTATTTATTATTTGGAATTTGTGTACGAATGATAAAAATCATTACCATTGGCTTTTCGGTCAAGGAAAACATCCTACACACTCCTAAGAAGAAATTCAAAGGTGTGTGTGAAGTCTACCAATCGGCACTGGTTCCGCATGGTGGACTATGTCCCATACACTCTCTGTATTAAAGTAGGCTTGAGCCCCTGCAGTGGGGACACTTATGGGCTGTTGATGATGCATTTAGAAAACATTCTGATAACACTGACAACTCTGTCCTTTGTATGCCATAACTTTCCGAACGGTTGAATTCTTCAGTTGATAGCACTCCTCGCAGCTGAGGAGATTGATGTGTGCCAACCGTATTCAGTTTAGATTTCGGTGGGTTTGGTTAGGTCTAGGCGGGTTTGAATATGAAGGGGTCCGGGTAGGTTTTGGCTGGATATGGTTGGCACAGAAGGGAAGAGGCAAATGCAAGGTATCAATTATGCATATGGAAAAGACGGGGTTGGCAGTCGGGTCGCGGAAAAATTATGTACGTGCTCCCGGGTCTCGGCAATCATGGCGAGAGAAAGACACCGAAGGGTTTTTAGCTGATGGAAATCTAGCATACGAGTAATTAGGCGTTTACCCCCAATACACCGAATATCTTTGAAAGATTTCCCCTCCGTAAAAAAGGTCATTTCTTAACACTGTCAAACTAGTTCTCTAATCTTCAATCTCTTCATCAGCCTCTCAGCGACTTTCGTCACCACTGTTCTCGAATTGGAGGTTATTCATTTCCTAAAAATCTATATAACTCCTATTCGTCAAAAATGATTATAAAGTTACTACAGACAACATTTAGCTTATTTGTCTAGGTGTTTTAGTTGTCTTGACAACTTTATTGACTTATGCATTTAAATGCCTCTAACGAAAATTAGACAGATGGTTAATGATTTAAGTATGTGCCATCTAATCGTTATGCCAATCGCTATGGAAGTGTGGTAAAGTATAAATATAAAGGAGGGTTCATAACTATATGAAGGAGTTAATAATGGCCTCCACGCATCGGAAAACCTGTACCTTACTGCATCTGAGGTGAGATGACAGAACAGAACACGGTAGTTACCTAGACTTCCTACGACTCTGTTATATCTTACAAGTCACACTACTCCAGCCTTCTACTTGTTAGATATATCAAGTCCGTAGCTATAGCAGTTGATGAAATAATCAGCTGTGACAGAAGCAGAGACAGACACCAGTTTTTTAGACAGATGCTTGGAATCCTAAAAATAATTAACGCGTACAAAAAGAATTAAAAAGCGACTTCAATTGCCTTAAACATTTGGTTTTTGTTGATTTTCTCAATGAGCGATCCATAAATTTCGATAAAATTTATATGGTACCGCTTCTAAAGTATGTTCAACCAAACTGTATCGGCGGAGTTATTGCGTAACACACATACAAAAAAACATACGCGTCGAATTGAGAACCTCCTTCTTTTTTGAATTTGATTGATGTAAAAACACCCTTAGTTTAATTAAAGCACTACAAGTCTATATAGTGGCCCGACATCTGTTTCATTTAAAATTATTTTTCATACTGACTCTTAGGTAAGTCGTATAACAAGCCATTTTTAATTGCTTTTTGACTCTAAGTTCAAGAATTAACAATTCAGTGTCGTATTATCCTAAAAGATACAAACACTACAATCAATTATTTTGTATGTTTTGTGTTGTGTTTTTATAGGTATTTCATTTTACGTATGAATGCATATACATTTTGAGGGAATGCTTGCACTGTGTCGGGTGGCTTGAACAATCTGCTAAACAAAACTACATTGAGGAATGAGCCAAAATCATGTTGTAATTATTGTTTGACATTACTTTATCAGGCAACCATGGACGTTCTGACAATGGTGATGGCGTACGCGCTGGGATATGCGGTGATGTCGAAGGATTACTCCACCCCGGCCACTGCTAACTGGACAGCTATCAATGAGACCACCTGGTGGGGCCCGGCTGATCAAGAAGCAAACCAGGACACAACTGTTTATCCGGCTAACATCACCTTCTCAGATGAAGTATGAATCCCTAACATACTATCTAAACCACACTTTATAATTTTAAAAAGCTTTTGATACCATTAACTACCACTAAATAAATGAAATATAAAATTTCATGAAAAGTCGATGTATATCGATACATAGACATTATTAATCCGTAGACATTTAATCCGTATTAAACATTTTCATGCTGTTTCTAGGATGATGTTATCATATCGTACTTTTGGGGTTCGCCAGGGTTCTATATTGGGTCCATTTTTTTTTTATTCTAAGCTTCTGCCTTTTTCTTCTTAGATGATTCAAGACTTAAAAGAACGTCTTCGCAGAAACATCACATACGTAGCTCCTTTAGAAGACTCTAACTTTGAGTACGGATTCAACCGCGACCAGCTGGCCAATTGGACTACGTACTGGGCTGAGGAGTACGACTTCAAGGCCAGAGAGGAATACTTAAACCAATTCCCTATGTACAAAACAAACATTCAGGGGATCGAAATGTTCTTCATCAGAATCACGCCTGAAGTAAGCATCTTTGAGATCACTTAGTGGTTTTAGTTTAAAAGACTGCAGGCTGCTGTCATAAAGGTATTATTTTTACAGAATACAGAAGGCAAGGAAGTTGTTTCATTGCTCATGTTGCACGGTTTCCCAGGGTCGCTCAGGGAGTTCTATGATGCTATACCTCTTCTAACTGCTGAAAATGATAAAGATTACGTTCTTGAGCTGATTATACCATGCTTGCCGGGTTTTGGATATTCAACAGTAAGTATAAATCAATACAAACGTAATCTAGCAAATATACTCAACTATATCTTTATTGCATTTATAAGTTTAAATAAATTCATTATTTGATAAGGTAACCGTGTACAGTAGTATATTCCACCTATGCACCAGGTGAACTAGTGCATATTACATTGGGACATTACTGCCCAGTTCATTCTAAATAAAAAAGTGTAAAAGTAAAATCTTACATTTCTCACTCACACTTCACGGTCATTATTTTTATTGATGAGAATGGATGGGCAAATATATTACTTTCGGCCGTGGTTCTTTTCAGTCAGCAGTGCGTAAAAATATGGGTGCAGTCCAATGCGCAGTCATCCTACGAAGCCTGATGCAAAGGCTCGGGATCCAGAAATATTATCTTCAAGGAGGAGACTTCGGCAGTATAATTGCTTCACACCTGAGTACCCTGTTCCCCGATGTAAGTCAAATGTAGGATACTGTCTTAACATTGAACCATTGGTCAATATTAATTCATCAGTCTCCAATAAGCACAAATATTACTTCAGTAAAATTTTCAAAACACACTGGGTTATCTCAGCCATAGAATACGGTCACCCAATGAGTGTCACAAAAGGATCTGGGTAATTTGGAAGACGGACACTTCAACCACTTATTGGGATCACAGTCCGCTTGGTAATGTCTCATGTGTCAATCTATGAGGGAGGTGAATGTATTGATTGAGCTGCTGGTTTTGTTTTCTGTTAATTTGAATTTCAAATCCGAACAGTTTTTTTCCTTCAATATCTGAATGACATCCGTAACAAAGCAAGCCTGGGAGTCAAGCTCCTAAAGGTAAAACTCCCAACCTATAAATTAAAACTTTCTCTAATTACTAATTCCTCGCTAGGAAGTACTCGGGTTCCACTGCAACTGGGCCCAGCTGATGACACCAGTGGCAGTTCTCCTGCAGTTGGCAGGCCAATTCTACCCCTCTTTCATCGTGGAGGAATCTCTGATCGACCGCATGTACCCGGTTTATGACATCTACACCAACATTATGGGAGGCACGGGATACCTACATTTTCAAGCTACCAAGCCTGATACTCTTGGTAAGTTTTATTAGTGTAAACTTGACGGCAGCCTGATGGCCAGTTCACCAGCTAGATGGACTGACGACCTCGTAAAGGTCGCGGAGAGTCGCTGGATTCATGAGGCTCGGGACCGGGTATTGTGGCGTACCAAGGGCAAGGTCTATGTCCAGCAGTGGGCGTTTCCCGGATGATGATGATGATTGGGCGGTATACATAAGTAACATTATGGTAGCCATTCGGACATACCAACATACGGACCCCCAACGAAACCGAACAGCGATAGGAAGCATGGAATACCACTGGGAAGGACTCGGGACCTCCGGGTTGTTAATCCAACATTTACCTTTAGGTATTAGGCCACGGAGGCAGATGACTTACTGAACGTTTGAAAATTCGCCATTTCTGTAGATTCCTTCCTTTGTCCAATCATTTCCAAATTGCGTGTTTCAGGTATCGTGATGACTGACTCTCCAGGTGGTTTGCTCGCGTACCACCTCGAGAATATGGCTCGTGCCTATGACTCAAGAAACATAGAGAAGAGCGACGGTGGTCTCTACGATATGTTTACTCAGGAAATGCTCATGGACAACATGATGTTCTACTGGGGACCGCAATCCATCACTGGCTCGATGAGACTGTACTCCAACAGCTGTAACATGGATCAATTTGGACTTAGAGTAGAGGAGTAAGTACTGAAACTTCTTATTATTATTTATTGCTGAAGAACTAAAAGTACAATCTAATAATATTAAAAAGAAAACTTAAATCTAACGTACCCGGTTTTTCGGTTTAGTGATCAGCGTGCCCTGTGATACATAGACTTCTTCCGGGTGTTTCCTCTCATTGCTGTCTCTAGCTTCTCTGTCTCTCTGGCCAGGTAGCGGCTACAAATTTTCCTTATGTCATCTTTCCATTTCTTTGCCTGTCTTCCTTGCTTGGTTGCCACTGTGCTTTTTTAACTCGATTTCAGCTTACTGTCTCTCGTCATGTGTCCTGACCTTCTCTATTTCAACGATATTACATTATTTATTATATCTTCTACTTTGGTTCTGGATCGTATTTCAACTGCTCTCAACCGATCTTTTCAGAGTTCCATACCATTAATTGTTCACTTGACACTGTTTCCGAAATACTTCAACCAACCCTGAGCTCATTCACTTTTGCATATACAAGTACTTCAGGATAATAAAATTAATCAGTCGAATTGGTGCATTCAAAAATAAACGAGCCACGGACTTCTTTTTCTCGCCAAGTCTTTGACTATTTACAGATTTTTAGTCTATTCACATAGTACATATGATAAAATATTGACTCTTTATCAATATAAATATTTAAAGGACATTAGGCTAGAAAGAAACTTAACAAGACTTTACCGGCGCCTTCGAGCACGTGGATCTTAAAAAAATGTTTTTATTCAACCGGTGTAGCGGATCATGACACTTTTTGTTGTGATTATTCAAAATATTTGCGCATCAATAGGAACCAGCACGATTTATGACTGCCTTAATAACATACTTGTCGTGGTGGGCTTTCGCAAGGATGTGCTTTGGGACCGCTACTCTTCTTTATTCAAAATTGCAAGTCCATGACCAATTAAAATGTGTTTCAGAATCATTTGCAAGGTACCATATTGGATAGTTCAAACCAAATATGAGATCTCCTACCAATCTCCCCTAATCCTGGGTATGAAGTGGAAGAACATCCTGAACACGACAGTGCTAGACCATGGAGGTCACTTCTTCGCCGCCGAGCTCCCTGAAACCTTCGCCGACAGTGTCCTTACAGCCATATCAGCCTTCAGAGAGTGGCATGCTGAAAATAGCTCTTAATTAAACCAGATTTCTTAAATCACAATAAACTAATTATAAAAATAATCTCTATTTAAAATTGTCATCGTGTATTTTATTGATATTTATAGACATTAAATAGTTTTATATTACATCTATTTGAGTTTGATAACGCAAGCACTAAAATATATGCCACAACTCAACCTACAAGTTAAGATCTACGTTCGAACTATTTTTCATTCTTTCAACTATTTGTCTATGGCTAATTACAGTTTTTTAAATAATTATTTGTTTCCGTTTATCTTCATGTATTTAAGTAATAAATAACAGCACGCAACAATTATAACACAGTTATATAAGTTCGTTTGGATGCTTTAGTTTCCAAGTTGTATCGAGAAAACTCTGTGTTCTGCTGGATATATTTAGCGTTACTTATACAAAAGCATAGAATGCGGCAACTTTGCGGTGCTAGGCTGTCTGTCGTAGCAACTACTACTGCTAGCGACTTGAATTTTGGAATAAGTATAAATAATGATTGCCTAATAATATCGCAGCCAAAATAAATTAAAACTATTTTAATTTGTTTTACAAAAAGATACGATTATGAAATGTCGTAATTTAAAAGCGCAGTCAATGTACCACATCGCTCGAATAACGTATCATCTTTTTCGTCTCGAGGCTCCTTAAATACATCATGCTCAGTAGGCAGCGGTGCCGACGGCCCTGGCCGTAGCGGCGACCACCTACCGGGAAATGTGTACTTGGCCGACCTAGATAGAAGTCTGCATTTAGAATTGAGAAATAGCAACAAAACTTGACAGACAAACCAAGTTATGGGGTCGAAAAATGATTTATTTTTTACAGATCATGGGTTTGTACGTTGACTTCATCTCCCCTGATGGTAAGCAACGATAATCATTGACATCAAGCTAATGAGGCACTGGCTATGCTGCCTAGCACTGCTGATTGGCGCCAGACTAGGTAACATGATATCTTGCTAGGGAGAAATTGAAAATGTCCTACCACTAAACAAAACGAAATGAATTATTGCATGATTCTTGCTTTGCTATTCTTTTCTGTTGGTTAATTCCTTCATCACCGGAAGTCTTTTGCGAAATGTAGCAGTCATATATGTGTCTTAATGAGTCGAGAATATTTAAATGAGTTGAAACAACTATTGAAATGATGTTTTTTGTCTTTTATATACGATTCGCTTCGTGTATGTTTAAGTTTTGGTTTCCGAAAATATATCTGCATTTTTTCTTCAAAAAATCGAAAAACAGAATCAACAAATAAATACTCTTTTATTATCGAAAAGAATTGTTCTACAAACCCGCTGTGATAAAATAGAACAACACAACTCATATTTCTGTGGCATAGTTTATTATAGTATATTATATTATAGACAAAGGTCATTGTTGGGTGAGAACACCTCAACATCGCCATTTATGTTATCACTAGCGCCATCTTTCGACAAATGACTGCAAGTAAATTGTGAACTATTACCTAGAAGTGTGTAGAGTGTTGAGCCAGAACAATAGTATTGGTGCGTGTTAAGTGAGACTCAGTAAATAAAACTATGCAAATTGGTCATGAATTGCATTTATTAAAACAAACATTGTTAATAAAGATCAGGACTTGTCAGACTTGTGACTTGACAGATGTGGTCAATTAGTCTTCTTCGATGATGCACTCTTCTCACCTAGCAATCATTCTCCAGGTGCCACTTCCTGAATGCAGTCACAGCTGTTAACACACTTTCAGCGAACACCTCTGGATATTCCACCGAGAGGAAATGACCACCGTAGTCCAAAACCGTTGCGTTCAAGAGGTTGGGGTACTTTATTCTGAGGATCGGCGCTGGTTGGTACCAAATCTCGTGCAGAGCTTGGATGACACATGTTGGCACTGGTGTTGAAATTCTGTAACAGGCATAATGACTTAGTATTTGAAGATGCTCTATCTATACGTATACCATATGTAATTCTTTTTAGGGATCCGTATCTCAAAAGGAAAAAATGATCTCTTATAGGATCACTTTGTTGTCCGTATGTCTGTCTGTCTGTCAAGACCCTTTTTCTCAGAAAAACGTGGAGATATCAAGTCGAAATTAATATCGAATACTCAAATCTGTGTTCCCTTATATCTGTTAAAAATTCAAGCTTCTAAATCAACGCAATACAAAGATACAGCCAAATATGTCGCATATTTCGACGAAGAAGGAAACAAAACCTGTAGGCGCTGACCTAAGAATCTTGAAATTTGGTAAGAAACAAGGTCTTACAGCACCACCATAGGAATACAATCTGAAAACTAGGATTTTTTGACATACACAGTATCAAAAATAAAAAAATAGCTTTTTATGTTTACAAACTTAAATTTGTAGTTGTAAGCCATAGTTAGGATATGTAATATAACCGCAAAGTTCGTACTTATATTTTCGGTAGAGCATGATTTTCAGTTTGTTAATTATTCATATTCTGTACGGAATCCTCGGTGCGCGAGTCCGACTCGCACTTGACCGTTTTTTCTTTTTCTTTTTTGACGTTGCTATTAACATATTGCTGTTTAACCACAGAGGTAATTCAGTGGTTTCTTCGTGGTACTATTCGCTTAGTCGTTAATTAGAATTGGACAAAAGAAATTTGTAATGTAAACTTACTGATCCATCTTTAATGCAAACTGCTTCTTGTTGAAGAACTCCGAGTACAAGGTCATGGCGGTAGCGGTGGACTGCGGGGCCCAGTAGAACATGAGGAGGTCGATGAGCTGGTCCCTAGTAAACAGGTCGTACAGGCCACCGTCATCTTTGTTGATATCATCGTTGTTGTTGAACCTCATGATCAGGTCGAAATTGTATGCGAGAAGACCAGCCGGAGAGTCAGTTAAGGCAGTAGCTGTCCAGAAATTTGCTAATTAGATATCATCATGAGTCTGACGAGAAAATCAGATGCTACTATGTCTTAGAATTTCCGAGCTGATTTTTGACATTGGCCACCATATCAAGATCAATCATACTCGTAGATCAAGGAGCAAAAAAACTTCCTTTAGAAAATTGTACATACTTATAAACTAAATACCCTAGAAAATTATCAAAATTATTCTAAAGGCCTCTGTTACTAAAACTTGTAATTTATCGTACAGCTCCTTGCCTCCAGAAAGAAAAATTTGGTGGTACTCGAACAATCGCGGTACTAGAAGGTTCGTAAGTTTTCAACTGGTTTTCTTTTACAAGCCTCAAGCATATTTCCATTGTCAAGTCTAGTGTCAATTAATGTGAAGGAAGTACAATAACCGTAGAATATATACCTAGAATTATCAAGTTCATGAGGTAAATGTGATGTCATCTCTTAGAGAACATCAAGGTCAAGCTTCTCCATCTACCAAACCAATTTCTACTGATACATTATTCGACGATACGATACGATTTAGGCTACTGAATTCATAATACTTACCAATAGTAAAAGGCTTAGTGGCCTGGTAGTGCAGGTATCCAGTCATTCTAAAGGTGTTGAGGAAGATGTCAGTCAGCGGATACATGCGGTTGTAGTCTTCGGAGGTTGAGAATAGAGAGGGCATGAAGGCCCCAACCATTTGTAGAAGGAAGGGTATTGGAGCTAGTACATGAGCCATGTTGGTGTGATGACCAAGGACAGCCTGTGATGATCAAATTAAGGCAATATATGTTAAACACGCATTTGGTCGACATCTCGTATCCTTGGACTCCAAACGCTATCAAACAGGAATGCTTTATCACGATAAAAAGTAGATAATGTCCCTTCATTAGGTAGATAGATAGCCTTATTGCATTTACAATTTTAGTGTGATTATTGTTTATAATTTTACAAACCAGGTTTGTTTATCATTTGACTGTTATAACAACACCATATCTCACTTTTTTGCTGCTGCTCGCATCACAAAAGTGGATGTGAAACTCTAAGTAAGACATGTTAAGAATCAGATGTATTACAAAGGACAAAACTAAACAAATAACTTGCGTTTGCGTCATGACAAATCAAATAAAACTGATGTTATGACCAATTGTATCCTAAATCCTGCTATCCTAAAAAAAGCGTCGGTGGCGCATTGGATAAGGCGCGGACTCTCAATCCAGCCGTGTACCTATGAGTTGTTTTTTAATTCAAGTATCCGATTGCTTAACGGTGAAGGAAAACATCGTGAGGAAACCTTCATGTCTTGAACAGGCATGTGAAGTACGCCGATCTGCACTGGTCCCGCGTGGTGGACTACGGCCCATACACTCTCTGTAGTCCTGAGTCTCTGAGCCCCTGCAGCGGGGACGTATATAGGTTGTTGATGATGATCCTAAATCGTAATGTCTACTAAGACATGAAATTATCAAGATAACTTACTTCTGGGAATAACGTCGACATATAATTCGAAATAACGGCTCCGAAATCACCGCCTTGGACATAATACTTGTCGAATCCAAGCCTGAGCATGAAACTGTTCATTATGATGGCCACTTGTGCTGCACCCATGCCTTTGCGAAAGGTTCTCTGAAATCACGCTACAAATCAGAACTCTTTAACTCCAGATGGATTTATAATAATTTGAAATGCCAGGGTCTACCTACACGGAATGTAATCATAAACAAATGTAGTAAAGACGATTATAGACATCAAATGTTCAAATGGTCATCCAACCATAGTTGAGAGTCTAATTGTGTTATTATCCTTGTCAGCAGAAAATTATCATATGTGAATAAGAAGTTCACCCTCGTCAACTTAATGTGTGATTTATTTGTGATCATATTCATGTTTTTTTGGTACAAATTGGTCATTTTGCAAATTACAGGTAAAGACTTTAAAATTTACTCGACAAACATTGTCAATTTTATGGGAAATACTTACTCCAGAATACCCATAGCCTGGCAAGCAAGGAATGATGAGTTCCAGTGCGAAGTCTCTGTCATCAGAGACAGCAGATAACACCGGAATGGCATCGTAGAACTCCGTTAGTCCGCCAGGGAAGCCATGAAGCAGCAGCATTGGTACTACTTCAACACCGTCTGGCACCTGGGATAAATGTAACCATTATACATTTCACAATGTTGAGGAAGCTAATCATTTCATTTCTCTTCCACCATCCGAATTTCTCCTTATGTAGGTTGGAAATGTAATGTTCATACATTACCTCAAGATTTCAAGTCTTAACTCCGACTAGAATATCAAATAGATCGCTCGCAGAAAGAAAGTTTGCAAATGTGGCTATACAAAAATACTTGAAAATACTCACAGTTGGTGTGACTCTGATGAAGAATATATCAATTCCTTGAATGTTAGTCTTGTACATGGGGAACTGATTCAAATATTCCTCCCTGGCTTTGAAGTCGTACTCCTCTGCCCAGTATGTAGTCCAGTTGCTCAACTGGTCACGGTTAAAGCCATATACGAAGTTAGTGTCGTCTAAAGGTGCCACATAGGTAATATTCCTTCTGAGACGTTTCCTTAAATCATCAATCATCTAAAACAGTACAAAGTAATGTTCATAAAAATTTCATTGCTGGTATCGTTGCAATAAAAGTAACGACCCCAAAGTACATCCTTGCGCAATCCCACAATCAAATTGTAGCACTGTGATATAGAAAAATCTAAAATAAACGTCAAACAGATTAATTTAAATAGAAGATTATAAGACAGATCACGTGTATAGTTAGTATTTGTAATATCGATGCTACTATTCCCGGACTGCGATTTATTACTATGTCATTATTCCAATCGAAAGCTTTATTCAAATATTTTAATCCCAATTCTGTAAAGAATTGCAAAACAGCCATTGCAACGCTTCGAGCTATAAGACTGACAGGCTACGATACGCTACTTTAGGCGAAGTTGCAAAGCCTTGAACAGTTGCCTGCCTTTGAGTACGAGTATTTTACAAGATACATTTTGGAGAGTGTGCGCAGGAGCAATTTTTGTGGATTCCACCTTCGCCATTCAAGACCTCCACCCGTATACTGTGGGTATTCCTACAGCTCGCTTCAAGCGTTTCACCAACTTCTACATTTATCATGCACAGCTAAAATATGGAATACACTACCGGTTTCCGTGTTCCCTAAAAAACTGCAACTTGGGAATCTTCAAACTAGGAGTAAATAGGCACCTTCTAGATCAACGAGTATCATCGTCAATGACATCATCACTTAAAATCAGGTGAGATTGAGGTCAAGCGTTGATATATCGTCTATGAAAAATACTTTGCAATAATTAATACTTCGAATTACATACATCATCTTCAAAAGTAATTTTGGTGGAATATATAGCTGTGTCTTGGCTGTCTTCCTGGTCAGCTGGGCCCCACCAGGTGGTCTCATTCAGCGCTGTCCAGTTGGCAGTCACTAGACCTGCTGTATTGCTGTCATCAGAGGTTATTGCATAGAGCACCGCCTGGGTTATCGCTATCGTTAGAAGATCCATCTTGACCTAATCAACAATCATCATTACATATTATTTCAATGTTTTTTTAAATACCAATTTACGTACGTAAGGTAAATTGTCTGTTTAGCGCACCTTCGGAATTTAAATGTTATGCATGAAAAAATAACAAAAAAGTAATTATTTAAAATAATGGTATCAAAAAATTTTCTCAATTGAAGATTAACTTTCGTATTGTACTAGTAGATAAGAAATAGTATTAAAACATATGAAAAGGTAAAACATTAAGAAACAATGTGCTGACAGATACTTACCAATTTTGCGTTGTGGCTGAAGACAGTGAATCATTTCGTTAAACGGAATAAAATATATAAGTAGGGTGTGTTTATTCAGTCAATATAAGTGAGGGCGAGATCACAATGACAACAAAACAATATCAGGCAGATTATATTTGACATTCTGTAGTTGTATGTAAATGTCTATGAAAGACGGAATAGTTTACCGGATCAATATAGCTTTGCAATAAATCGGTGATTTTATACCTAGCGACACGCTGACATCTTTCTAATCGGTTACAATAGTCCACTTTTGGTCATGAGCTATCGTATATCTGTGAAAGCTTTTTTATAATCGCCACGCTTGGCACGCGGATTGATGGTTGCCGTAAATGTTACTTAAGCAGGTAAATGATGCTGCCTGTCTCCTGAACATGTTTCTCTAATGATGGATGATACACACTGCATTTTTGCAATTTTATCGCAATCTTTTACTTAAAGTTGCTACCAAATATTTAAAAAATCGACAACATTAATTTACCAAGCATATAATTCTTAAATAATTACGTAATATAATTCTCATCTGGAAAATCGATACAAAACATAAACTTGCAAGGATTAACAGAAAATATGTATATTTAGGAATATATGTCAAATGTCGTTTAATAGTGTATAATATGAGGTTTTCAAATCCTAATGTTAATGTTATAAATTCAAGTTAAATTTTGATAGGTATTTCTGATAATACTTACTAAACATACACTTGCAGGGTGTTCCGATTTTTCTGATGAGGATTGATACGATTTGATTAAATCTTAGCTCAAGCTTTTCAGACATGTGATTTACCTTTTGTTATTATATATTCATACGAGTCTGGTTATACACTTTTTTAAAAGATAATCTCATCTCTCGCCTCTAAAGTTATTGTCTGTAAAACGTCTTTTACAAAGTGGTGGTTTATAAAATGTAATAGATTAAATGTACACGTTTCTAGTAATAGGTTATTAAGATTGAGCATTTGATTTTATAAGAGCGTGGGACCTGCTGTTACTCTAAACGGAGTAACTTCTTACCAATCGGTAACAAGTTTAAGATCAACATTTTGTTTGCTTTGTCCGTTCTGTTTCAAGTGATGTTAAATGTCTTTGTTCAGAAGATTGCTGAAAGAATTGCTAGTTTATATAAGAAATAAAGAAAAAAAATTTGGCACATAAATAACAATAACGTAAATACATATTTCTAAACTATGAATTTAAAAAATCATTAACATATCTATGCCAAAAAGTCCTCCGACTCAGCATGTTGCTGTCACTACAGCATGCAGCAACAGCGCTGGTTGTCAGAGGAGATACCAGTTAAAAAGAATTGAGATGTGTAGGAATAATACAGATGTGTGTATGTGAGCGTGTACTATGCTCATACCGTAGACCCTTAGATAATATTGTATATGTATGAATGCCTTGTTGTAACAGGTACCTCATCGCCACGATAAATTTGCTCGTCTCATTGCAATTCACATCTCAACAAGTGGCTACATTGCCGTGAAAATTATTCTTCTCATTGAATTTTTAATAATAATATATTCGTTCAACATCTAAAATTCTACACGAATTAAAATATACTGTATAATTATTTCTTTTATTTTGCAAAATGACACATATTTACAAGTATTTGCTCAGGTTTTTATACTGTTTCAGTTTCAAAAATTGTCACGTTACCCTTGCCCTACTGGCTCAGGTGGACTTGCAA
The DNA here is from genome assembly GCA_910589575.2 of Carcina quercana. Lineage (NCBI taxonomy): Eukaryota > Metazoa > Arthropoda > Insecta > Lepidoptera > Depressariidae > Carcina > Carcina quercana. Next base: position 8,559,947 of record OU342449.1, on the reverse strand, counting down.
AATGGACGCATAAAAACCACCCTTTATTATCGGTACACTTTTACATAATCAAGGATCGTTATAAAAATACAAGGCACTTAAATACATTACTTTGTTTGTACATAAGATAATATTGCATCATAGATCAAAACAAAACACAATCGGTATGACGTGTTTTAGTGATTTTGAAATATCTACCCCTAAAGGGAGAAAGCATGGATGCAAAATTATATGAAAGTCCGTCATTTGTGAAGATAATTCCATGAAAATTGGCTAGACTAGAAACTGAGAAATACTTGCCTAACAGATTTTTAATGGGGGTGATAAGGGGGGTGAAAGTTTGTATGGGCACTCCGTTGTTTTTATAGTCATTAACATGAAAATGTATAATCAGTCGTACGAACTAAAACTAATAGTGACGTTTGAAAAACCTACCCCTAAAGGGTGAAAATAGGGATGCAAAATTATATGGAAGTCCGTCATTTTTGAAGGTAATTTCATCAAAACTCCAATGGGATAAAACCTAAAGTCTACGCGTGCGAACCGCGGTCAGAAGCTAGTACAAAATATTATTTTAAAAAGTTTGCTCTGCAAGTCATTTTCAACACCCAGCCTTGGAAATATCGGGGGATCTTTTCACATTCCCTTATACATCTGCCATCTATAAGTATATTATTAGATATTATGATATTCGTTTACAAACCAGCATACTACAGTCATACTGGTGTTCCGTCAAATAAAACTTAATTTGAAACACTCGTACATCTGCATAAAACAAAATAAATGGTTATTTATGTAAACGTAATTTTCCATCGTTACACGTGACCCAACGTTTTGTGTTTCCGCAATTTTAATACTATGCACACCCAGAAGCCTTAAGCCAGACTTGTGTTGTCTGAGCGGTTTCCGCACTTAGACACGATTTCGCTTTAACCCTTTTAAACACAACAATACCGATATATAACACACTAGCAGCCCGTCCCGGCTTCGCACGGGGTAGACAATTATTTATTTTTGGAAATTTGGATATAAAACACTTTTTTTTTCACAAATATTTTTATTTATTAATTATATATTTAAAAAATTATTTCAGTGCCCCCTCCACCCCGCCCGCCGCGATGCCCAGCGCGCTTTTCAGACTGCATCGCAAACAACGGCCACGGCGCTATGGCGGTTTTGTTTACTGTTTGAATTTTTTAATTCGTAATTTCTTTTGAATGGAAAGTCCAATTTAAATAATTTAAAAACTATTTTATAGGTAGTTAAATGGTCTTGACCATAAAATAATTTATTTGGATAAGGATTAATATAAACACATAAATAGCATGGTTTCAATTTGGTTAGCATTTTCATTAATGTTTAAAATGAAAAAAGTTGTTGTAGTGACATAACTACAATAGTTGGACATATGCTACCGCTGAGTTTTTTGTAGACATTATGATGTTCTTCAATATTGTTGTACATTATTTTGTTCTATCGCTAATAGTTTCGGCAGCGCATTCGACGAAAGACATTTTAAGACTCATTTTTCTACACCTTCGGTTACATTGTTCAAATTTTACCAAGGATCCCTAATTTTTTTCAAAATGAAATGTAGCCTATGTCAAATTGGAAGAATGTAGCATTCTATTGGTGAAAGAATTTTTTAAATCGGCCCAGTACTTTTTGAGCCTATTCATTACAAACATACAAACAAACAAAAATAGGTACAAATCTTTCCTCTTTATAATATTAGTGTAGATTAGTGTAGATAAAAACCTTCTTTTACGAGATAACTCAAAATATCGAACAAGTGCCATACATTTTAACGCTCTAAAACACGTGTGACGTCACAAATCTCACCCGATTTATATGAAGCGTTTTAGCACCGCGTGACGGGTTGTACTAAAAAACGTATTAGCCGTTTCGAGAAAAAATAGAGAGGTATTTACCTTTTTACACGGACTATCGATTTAGAAGAAGAAAAAATGCATCTTCCCCATTTGTTTAAAATATTATTCTTAGAATATAGAAAAGTTATTGATTAATTTTTGTACAATTAGAAGGTAATTACAGTGTCTGATGATTCCAGAACCGTATGATTTCATTTCAAGGTATTCCAGCATGATGTCATATGATAGAATATAAAACATCAACAGTCAGTTACCGCAGCCTTTAGTTGCTATCTAACCGTCATCTTCGTTAGATAAGCTCCTGTTTGACCACACTTCTACCTGTCAACAACCTTACATAGAAGAAGCATATCTCTTGTAGCATTCTGATTTTGGCACTATACTGATTGTAGCTCTTGGAAAACGGTTACAAACGCCGGCAGAAAATTGCATTTAAAGACAGGTTGCAGCGTCGGTGGCGCAGTGGATAAGGCGCGGACTATCAATCTGAGGGTTCCGGGTTCGAATCCAGCCGTGTACCTATGAGTTGTTTTTCAATTCAAGTACATTATCCGATTGCTTAACGGTGAAGGAAACATCGTGAGGAAACCTGCCTGTCTTGATCAGGCATGTGAAGTTCACCAATCCGCACTGTCTGTAGGAGAGTAGGCCTGAGCCCCAGCAGTGGAGACGTATATAGACTGTTGATGATGAAAGACAGGTTAATTACGTAATGTGTACTTATTTCAGTATATAGTCGGGCCTTCAAGTGGTAACCGTTTAATACCCGGCAGCTCCCCCATACTTATGGTAGCTTCTGAAAGCCTGTATAGCGGTCAAGACGCTGTCAGAGAACTCGTCAGGAAGTTCCAAGGCCAGGAAGTGTCCGCCGTGGTCGATGGGAGTGGCGTTGAGGAGGTTGGGATACTTCTGCCGGAGTATCACCGGTGATTGGTAGATGATCTCATGCTTGGCTTGTATCACCCACGTGGGGACCTCCGAGGCGATCCTGGAAAAGATTGTGGCGTTACTTTGAATAACTTTTCACAAGTGATTCTAGGAAGTTACTTGAAAAGGTAAGGGATCCACAAGAGTCCGTCGTAGTTAGTTGAATAGGTCTACTTCTGGACATGAACTTCCTTCATAAATTGCTCGATGACCGAAATATTGACGTAAAGGATTCGGTTTGTTCTGTCCTCAAACTACTATTGCCGCCCTTATTTAAACTTCCCATCATACGAGTACAATAGAAATACAAAGAAAACTTCTAAGCTGCTTTGATTATATTTTAAGTCTCTCGTCTGCGATTAACTCACATACAGTAGTTGTAACCTTGTCAAGCCAAATCAACCTTTTGTTTTAGTTTTATTATCCGACTGCGTCAGAAGGAGGGTTATGTTTTTCGAGAATGTGTATGTACATATGTATAATTGTTTGGCACGCTCTGCGGCCTGAACAGCTCGATGGATGTTATCTTGAGAGGTGTCGTTAGATTCGTATTTAAAAAGTTAAAAATTATAAGCTGTCGGGTTTTTTTAACTTTACTTTTCAGTCACTTGTTTTGCATTTATTTGTTTCAATTAATGTTAGCATGCTGTAGTTTACTGTAATTGAAGGAAAACATACTGTTATTTTATGTTACTCTTGTATTAAGTTCATTGGTTATATATATATTACAGTGTTTATTTGGTAGATATCCAAAAATCTACGTAGATCATCATACATCGCTTCATTGGATTTTACACGAGGGGTCGTTGGACCTACGAGTATTCACGACCAGGCAAGTTGTTAAACACAAAAATATTTGAAAAACTAATTCTGACTCACTCGCCAAGCGCCATTACATCTGGACCTCTGTTATTGAAGGTATCTCTGTAGAACCTCATAGAAGGCGTGATGGTCTTCCGGCTCCAGTACATCATCAGGTTGTCTATGATCTGCTCACGGGTGAAGGTATTGTAGAGACCTCCATCTTGAAGCTTGATGTTGACCGGGTCCGTCCCTGTTGAGAACTTCTCGAAGAAGTACGCTAGGAGTCCCGCAGGGGAGCTGGTTAGGGCCACACCTATTCACATTTAAATAATAATTTTAATATAAATTATTTATTTTTAATATAAAATATTTTGGCAAATTCGTTCGTTCGTCAACAAATCCAACGCAAATAAAGATACAAAATATGTAGAAAATGTATACCAATGGTATCAGGCTTGGTAGCTTGCATATGCAAATATCCAAGCTCTTCGATCAGGAACTTCAGGACCTTGGTCAGTGGGTACATGCGGTCAGCATACTCGGGCGCCACCACCAGCGATGGGTTGGCTGCACCAGCTAGTTGCGTGAGGAGAGCTGGTGGGGAAGTCACCACAGCGAAGTTGGTGTGGAAGCCGAGGATCTCCTGCAAAATGGTCCATCAGTTCTCAACTTCGTTGAAATGAATAAAGAAGAACATGACAATATCCACACAGCAAATACAAGATTTAACGTAGAAACACGAAATGACAGTTGTATTAAATTATATTTTGAATTTTCCGCAAGAATGAATTATACATATAAGCACGAATGTATTTGATGTAAAATTTGTGGAAATAAAGATTTTTATCTATCTCTATATCTGTCTATCATTCAGTCATGTGATCTGAAGGAAAATTAAATGAATGAAGTAAGAAAGTTTTAATATAATATATGTCTTGGGAATAGGGTTCAGTAAATTTACTATTTAGTATTACTATGTAAAAAGGGGAAATCAAAGATACATACATCAGGGAACAGCGTGACCATGTAAGAGGAGATGATTCCTCCGATGTCACCTCCTTGCAGGAAGAACCTGGGGTGTCCGAGTCTGTTCATCAAGTTCCTCATCAGAATTGCTATCTGAACTCCACTGAGACCAGGACGGACTGCTGCCTGAAAACAGTTTATATCTTGGTTGATGGCAGGACTTCTATTGCCGGCATGGCATGTTTAGACTGTCAACATAACTGTAGCAAACTGAGCTGGCGAGCCGATATCATTATACTAACATCTGAGAATCCGAACCCAGGGATGCTCGGCGCGATGACTTGCACCACAAAGTCCTTGTCGGTGTAGTCCGCTGTAACGTACGAGATGGCCTCGTAGAACTCTCTCACGGATCCCGGCCAGCCGTGGAGCATCAGCAGAGGAACTACTTCTTTGTTTGATGTGCTCTGTAATGGTGCATGAATTGTTGTTATATGGTCAACAAAAAACTAGTTCAGAACATGTATTGGACTCAAATCATTTTATTATCATCAACAGCCTGTATACCTATGTCCCCACTGCAGGAGCTCGTACAGGAAGTGTATGGGTCATAGTCCACTACGCGGGCCCAGTGCGGATTGCTAAACTTTGAATTTCTAGACAGGAGTGTGCAGGTTTCCTCACGTTTCCCTTCACCGAAAAGTAATGGTAATAATTTTATAATTTGAACATAAATAACAAATTGGAACTCATTGGTGCAAGCAAGCAAGAGCCACTTTTTTACGCACAGCAGTCAACCCTTGAATTCGTCCTTTCACAGCTTTCGCGACTCTCAGAGAAAAACACAGAGTAATAGCATTGTTTTTGGGTTATTGTACTATAATAGTACTTTATCCCGCAACTTTTGAAAGTTTCCCAAAGAAACTACTTGATGAACCTCAATAAAAGTAATCGATGTCCTTCTTTGCGCCATAGGCTTCGTGTTGAGACAATTGATTATAAAAACGCTTGAAACAAGAGTATTTGATCTTACTTAGCCATACTTAATAAATATATCTTGCAAACCTGAGGACTGACAGCAATGAAATGTATATCCAGTCCCTGGATCTTAGTCTTGTACTGAGGAAATTGGTTGAGGAAGTCTTCCCTGGCTTTGAAGGGATACTCGTCAGCCCAATAGGAGAGCCAGTTGTCGATCTGTCCGGTGTTGAACCCATACTCAAAAGCTACGCCTTCGAGCGGAGGGGCGAAGTACCCTATGTCCCGGTGAAGACGTTCCCGCAGGTCTTGGATTAGCTGGAATGAAATTAAGAATATACGGTAATTATCACAAACACACACCAATTAATAGAAATTAAGAGTTCTTTGAATTTTTGACGAAGAGGGTAGCCACAGAAGAAGTTAGTCAAGTAGTCAATTTGCATACATGTAACAGGAAAATTAAATGTTTGAGAACTAAATTTAAAAGACGCGCTAGAACCAGTTTAAAATAAATTGTACACACTATGGATCATCTACTGCAATTTATCGTAAATACTTATAAGGAATATACTGAGAAGTTTTCGGAGGTAGACATATATTTCTTATCAGTTCTTGAATCAGATTTTCAAAAATATATCCATATATGTTATAGAATTAGATATTATGTGTTAATTGTTAGGCACCTTATTATATCAATTGTTGTTAGGTTAAGCCGTAGTAGCTCAGTTGGGTAGAGCATCAGTTCTTCGGCAATCGAAGTATGGGTTACGATAGATCCTGGCTCGTACCAACGAGTTAATTTGTTTTTTGTAATATATGTGCGAATGATAAAAATCATTACCATTGGCTTTTCGGTGAAGGAAAACATCGTGAGGAAACCTGCACACTCCTGAGGATAAATTTAAAGGTGTGTGTGAAGTCTACCAATCCGCACTGGTCCCGCGTGGTGCACTATGTCCCATACACTCTCTGTAGGAGCGTAGGCCTGAGCCCCTGCAGTGGGGCTAATTAATTGTGCTATTCCAATATAGTTTAGTTACTTTCAATTGTTATTACTATGTACCAGTGGAGACTTTATTGTTCTAGGTCTTATATCTTTGTTACAAATATAACCACTATGTATTTACAATCCAAAACAAAGCAATCTGTAACCTGGGGTGCAATTATCTGAGGAAAATTTTCCTCACAAACTCACAGCAAGCTCACGGATGGATGTATTTGCTGACGTTATTCTATATTGATTGTTGCTTTAAAATCTAGAGATAAACTCATCAAATACAGTCAATGTCCGAATAAATCCAAAGCTATCACAAAAGCTGTATCATGAGAAGCTAGTCAGCATGACAGGCCAAATGTAATTAAAACATCGTTACACGATGGTTATTTCTTACGTACTATCCTCGTGCGTACACAATGGAAGAAGTAAAAGCTCAGAAACATAACTACGGATCTACTTAGATTCGTAGCGATGACGCCTCGATCCACAATTGTTACAGTAAAAAATTGTTAAAGTCACCGTGACTTGCAATTTTGAATAAAGAAGAGTAGCGGTCCCAAAGCACATCCTTGCGAAAGCCCACCACAACAAGTATGTTATTAAGGCAGTCATCAAGTGTGCTGGTTCCTATTGATGCGATGGCGTAATTATTTTGAATAATCACAACAAAAAGTGTCATGATCCGCTACACCGATTGAACCAATACATTTTTTTATGATCCACGTGCTCGAAGGCCTCGGTAAAGTCATGTTAAGTTCCTTTCTAGCCTAATGTTCTTTAAATATTTAAATTGTTAAAAAGTCAATATTTTATCATATTTACTGTGTGAATAGACTACAAAATGTTTAAATAGTCAAAGACTTGGTGAAGAAAAGAAGTCAGTCGCTCGTTTATTTTTGAATGCACCAATTAGATTGATTAATTTTATATTCTGATGTATTTGTTTATGCAAAAGTGAATGAGCTCAGGGTTATTTGAAGTATTTTGGAAACAGTATCATGTGAACAAGTATTTAGCTTGGGAAAATAAAACCAAGCCAATGAAACTTTACGAAACTTAGTTTAAAAATAAATCGTCAGTTTCGTAATTAGTTAAAACAAAAAGCTATGAAAATCGGGCCGAGAAACGATCCCACTGTTTTTTATCCCTTTTTCTCTCGTGTTATGATGAGAAGGGAAGTGAACCCCAAAACTGAATTTCTAGTGGATCAGGTTACGGCCTTAAAATCTATGTTACCCTGGTTCCCAGATACACAGCAAGCCTTTTGTTTAATGCGAATTACAAGGTGATTTAGTTCATTAAAATTCTGTTATCTTAATCAATGTTAAATAGCTGCCCGGATATGCACCAAACACATAGATAGAGCCGCAATTCAAGAAGTAATGTGCTCAAAAATAACGTAAGGAAATATTTTATTTAAATTGCAATGGTAGGCCCTGACTGTGCTGTGAGTTAAAGCTTATAAAATAAAATCATCATCAGCCGGTAACGACTACTACCGGACATATGCCTCCTCTTTGGCATGCCACATTTACCAGTCCAGAACCACTTCCATCTAGCGACTCCCCGTGGTCCATCTAGTAGAGGGACGGCCCGTTAGACGTTTTCCGGTATGTGGTCGCCACTTCAGAACTTTTACCCCCATCGGTTATCTGTTCTTCGAGCGGCGTGTCCGGCCTATTGCCTCTCCAGCTTACTAACTGACTCGTCGAGCTACGGCGGTGACTACAATTCGTCTAAAGATTTCCCATTTCCGGATTTTATCACGTAAAGAAATTCCGAGCAAAACTCGTTTATCCGGCCCATGGTAAAGGACCACATAAAATATTGAAATCGTGTTTCTATTCAAATACCTGGTCATCAAACTGTATCCTGAACGGTCGGATACTCGTGTCCTGGTCGAATCTCTGGTGCTCTGGTCCCCAGTAGGAGTTGAAGTCAAAGGCTGAATAGTTCAGTTGAGGAGGAGTACTGTTGATTGTGGCCAACGCTGGCGCGATGGACAGCATACAGGTAACGAGGATGTTGAAGAAATCTGACATTGCTGCTGGGTGCTTCAGGATCTGGAACACAAAATGACATTTATAAAGAAAACTAGGAGCAACCTGCCAGTAAGCCCAGTTTTGTAGACATTTGGCTCCCGTGGCGGTGTATTCTTAAGCAAAAACCCTAGTTTCCTTTACCCGCCTTCTAGTGGCTCCTGCTGTAGACTCACAGTCTTGAGGTCCCGGGTTCGAGCTATCGCTAATAGGTTTGGTAGGGCATTTATCCGATCGTCTCTCCACAAAGTAACAGCTCTAAGCCGAGGTGGAGCCCAAGCGGACGCTTACCCCACTCGACAAATGGTTCGGGTGAAGCTGTAATGCTCGTAGAACCAACAGCATCAAGTCAATTCGAAACAAGTAAACGCGCTCAAAAATAACTAGAAACCGACTTTAACTGCTGTCTAATACACAATTAACATTCCTTATCTCAAACATTACTGTACCGACTTTGATAAAACTTGCAATCTTCCCTAAGTTGAACTTGTAGTTCCGGAGATATGCGAGGACAAACATAAATACACTTTTAAAATTGGCACACTTGTTTAGAAGCTGATATAGACTAACATATACGAAAACCGAGCAGTTCTGGAAATATCACACACATACAGGACGAATTGATAGACTCTTTTTTTGAAGTCGGCTAAAAAAGTAATGTGCAAATGTTTCCCGAAAAACTTATAAATAATACACTATTAACACAAATACAAGTAATAAATACTTAGACGCTACGTTTTTTTTTTTTTAAATAAGATATATGAATACTTCCAAATATCACGAAAGGTATTGTTTAACACGCTTTTATAGTACGATGTCTTTAAAACAACTGGAATGAAACGATGTTGCGGTGAGATATACGAGTATGTCGGTAGAGGGAGTTACACAATTTATATAAAAGTTAGAAAGACTTCAAAAGACAACAGTCATCATGACATGTTTAAGGTTACCTGTATACGCTTCCTTTTTTACTAAACACCCATTGTAACTATAATAGATTTGGCAGTGTTAACATTTAATATCTAAAAAACTATGTTGAAGAGGGAAAAAACTTCGCTAAATCCAATGGTGTCGCAGATTGGACATTTGACCTCATAAACAACTTGCTACGTGTTTTTTTTTGCTTTCACGCGCGACTTCGCCTGTGTGAATATCAGATGTGATGCCACGGGATCAGTTAATAATAATAATAAAGAGGTTTATTCATCACAAATTCTTAAAACTACCAATTGAACATCGTATATTACATATATATGATGAATGGGCTAATAGCTCAGCATATGTCTAAGAGGTTCAAGACCTCGAAGACGCTGTCATTCTGTTATTGCCTAAAAATTACTCAGTTACTAAATATTGTAAACATTCAAATTTAAACTTTGACACACTAAAACTATTTATTTATTTATTATACTTATACTATCCTTTCTTGGGTATGATTCTCGTCTTCTCAGCTCTCATACCACACGCCCTCTCACCACACACGCACATACTTATAAGTGAAATGTAACAATTTTTGTAAAATAAATACTTTTTATTTATTATTATTATTATACTAAGATTACCTACGAGTACCGTCTAGCCTACCATCTAACACAAACAGAATACAAAACTAAAACACTTCGTATACATTATGAACGGATACTACCACCACAACCACTACCACAAGGCGTCGGTGGCGCAATGGATAAGGCGCGGACTCTCAATCTGAGGGTACCGGGTTCGAATCCAGCCGTGTACCTATGAGTTGTTTTTCAATTCAAGTACATTATCCGATTTCTTAACGGTGAAGGAAAACATCGTGAGAAAACCTGCATGTCTGAAACAGGCATGTGAAGTCCGCCGATCCGCACTGGGCCCGCGTGGTGGACTATGGCCCATACACTCTCTGTAGGAGAGTAGGTCTGAGTCCCTCCAGTGGGGACATATATAGGCTGTTGATGACTACCACCTGCTTCCTGAACACATCTCACAACACATTGACACACCACACTCAAACAAAACACATATACATATACTTAATTTAAAAACAAACATTAAACAATTCTTAATGAAGTGTACTGAAGCTGAAATTAAAAACATATGGGAGAAAATCTACATTCGATGCTGACTGATGAAAATAGTAAATAAACGCTACAACATTACTAATACATATATACCTACTACTAATACACTAACATGTTGTACCTACACCCTACACTAATCTGCACTAACACAAATTAAGTACGAGTACTCTAACACACGATATTACTAACTAATTACTATCTTAAAATCTTTTTGTTTACAATTGCAATGTTTGCAATAAATTAAACAGAAACAACTAATATCCTACCCTAGAACGGGTATTTTTCCTATTTGGGAGGATATAGTCTCGCACCAGTCTTAGTCAAGTGCTTCGTTCTATAGGTGCAATTTGTAGTCATATTGTCAAACCGTAATAATAAATAAAATAATAATAAATAAAAAATAATACTATTCCCAAGGTCTTGGAATCATCATCAGTTCCATCATCATCACCCGCCAGGAAATACTATGCTTCCATCCACCTCCCTGTGACCTTTACCAAGTCTTTGGTACATCTAGTAGGGCGCTAACTCCCCATCGATTATGTGTTCTTTAGCTCACTGACTCACGGGAAGTAAGTAAGATTTAAAATAGTAAAGACATGAAGTATAGTAGAACAATTTTGAAGACTACTGTAGTATTTACTGCAATGTAGTCCACCCCACGTCATCTCACTAGTATCATAAAAGGCGACTAAGAACTAAGTAACAAAAACTATTTTCAACCCCCGATGCAAAAAGAAGGGTGTTATAAGTTTGACGCCAATGTCTGTCTGGCTGTGGCATCGTACGGGTGGAAAGATTTTGATGGGTTTTTTACGTGAAAACAAGATTCCTCGCGGTGGTTCTTAGCTATATTTTGTAAACATCGATTCATCAGTTTAAATAGATAGATAATATCTTTATTCGTTGACACAATTATAAACAAAAAGAAAACTTAAACCTAATACTTATGTAAAATAACTAAATTAAAGTTTTTAAGTAACATTTAAAAAACTAAAATTAGGTACCAGTACAATAAGTCGACCGAAAAGGCGCTGACTCAGCATTTGCTGCAGGAGTCCTACAGCGCTAACATTCTGTCAGAACCCTCCATCCGTCAGTCAGTCAGTTTGAAGAGTATCGGTTGATGTTAGGTATTTTCGGCATAAAGTGTAATAATTTTTCCTATAATTATTGCGTAGGGGTTTTTAAATTTTTGTTAGTTTGCACTTGGCCTTCATATCACCAGATAGTAAGTGACGATAAGGCCGTTGGACGGTAAGCGTGCGCACCCAGAAGCCTCAAGCCAATGAGGCACTGGATTTGCTATCTTCATACCGGAACACAACAGTGCTATTAGCACTGATTTTTGGCGGCAGACTTAAGTAGCTAGCCAAGCGGACATAGAAAAAGCCGTACCACAACCAAACTTACTCAGTTTAGACAGGTCCACTGGGAATCGAACCCGGGAGATTGTAGAGTTATTTAGGAGATGGGCATTCCCACCTCCTCTCCGCTCCCACTGTTATTCCTGTTTTTATTTTAGCCAGGATCTACAGCGGTACACTTGAAACGCGTCCACTGAAGGTGGATGAATTTCCTACGCACTATAAAGCTATAAAGAAATAGGGTGGATTCGTAAAGACGTTCCCACTTCCCCCCTTCAGGAGATGGGCAATCTCTGCAGAGTCTGCCAAGCGTATGACTGGGAGGCTTATGTCCAACAGTGGACTCATGCAGCCGATTTTATTATATAGATAATAAATCTAACTTACCTAATTACTGGCAACGAAATATACCTTGCAGGTATCTTTATTCTACCACGCACCGTTGCGCAGTGGTATTTGAGGAAACAGACTTCTTCCTTAAATTGTGGACGCAATTAGAAACTGGGCTGTTAAGGCTGCATGCGTAACCTCAGTTAAGAATTTTGTACAATTTATCCACACGTGCGACGCTAAACAAGTTTACATTTAAAGTTGCTACAGCTAAAAAGTATATAAAGGGATGCAATTCACTAGATTTTCTGAATATATTTCGTTATCTAGGCAACAAGTACAAATATCGAATGACGTCAGCAAAGACAAGGTGGAAAATATGTTTGTCTTCTAAAAAAAATTGTTATAATCAAAATTAATATTTCCAGCGCCATTGTTAGAAGTTTCAAAACGTTTGGTGAGTCTGTCAAGAGAAAGTGACATTAGCGACATCGAAAGATTCGTTCAAATTGGAGGGAAAAATATTCTCAGGGTGTCTTCGTATTTTATTGAAATAGCAATTAACGTTGGAGATGCTCATTATGGTATCTATCAAGTCAGCTGCTAACACCATAGACATGCGCGCGCGCCGTGCTGCCGCCGCCAGCTCGGGCCGCGCCGCCGAGCTGCCGCGGTTATTCACTCGGCGCGCCGATTGACGGTTTTCGATGTAATAAATAATTAATAATCTTTTGGATAGTTAAAATCGTTTTGAACTGAAGATTTTAAGGGTACATTTTTAAACCATTGATTAAGCAACATTGGACGAGGGAATAGTATGGCAAGCGAGTAAGTGGGAAAGCAGTTCAAAAATTTCGCAAAAAAAATTGTACTACATTTTTTCCAAACAAGTTACCAGGCAGGTTTTTACAACACAGGCTATGTCCCATACCTCAGGAACATACTTAGTTATGTGTTAGACCTGTAACACTATGATTTTGACGTTTTTATGTTTCGTCTTTTAAATTAAAACTAATCACCCGAAAAAATCTTATTTTCTCTTCAATTCATAATTCGAAATATTTTATTTAGCTACACGCCCTTAAATACTATTTTTATATCTTAACGGCTATTGCTCTAAACAAAATCAGCATAACCGGTTAATTTGCATTCAGCTAACTGCTCCTCGATTGAACCCGCGCTGATAATATTCAACAGACATCAGGTAATGTGTGTAGCCTAATCGATACTAGTTCCCATTTACCCGACTACGGTGAAGCCAAAAAGAGGGCAATTAGCAACCTTTGTTTGTCTCTCATATCTCTTAAACCACTCGTGTCATTGGAAGTGTAGCGCTCTTCTTCGAGGCTATAAAACGTCACATGAAATCCAACATGGCAGCCTATAGGTGACTACTTTGATGGGTATCAGTGATCAATGCACAAGCATCTCTTGCTATAATCTCTGCAGGCTCCGAGAGAATTGTCTGCAGTACACCTTGACTTACTTGACTTATCAGACCATGTCTCTCCACTTCTGAAGATAGGCCTCTCCAAAGGTGCGCCTCTCCTTCCGGTCTTCAGTCCTCATCCACTCGCTTCCCGCTATCTTCTTGAGGTCGTCAGACCAGCGGGCTGGAGGCCTTCCCACCCCGCGTCTCCCGGCCCGAGGTCTCCACTCGACAATCTTTCTGCTCCATCGACCGTCTGCTCGTCGACAAATGTGTCCTGCCCATTGCCACTTCAGCTTGCTTATTCGAGTAGCTATGTCGGTTACCTTTGTACGTTGGCGGATTTCATCATTCCTGACTTTGTCGTGCAAGGATATTCCATGCATAGCCCTCTCCATCGCTCGCTGTGCAACTTTGAAGCGGTGGATAAGCCCATGGTGAGCGTCCATGTCTCTGCTGCGGAAGTCATGACCGTCAGTACACCTATATCCAACAAGTTGATGCAATATTTCCTCATCAGAGCCTCACGCTTATATTTGCGCTTAGAACATTCCATCATCATATAAGTTGTATATGAAGGCCGAGTGAAAACTCATTATAATGCAGTATTAATATTGTCACGGAGCTCTGGAAAAGTCTAGAGATGAAGAAAAGAGAGAGGCGTATCCATCTATCTCCTTCGTGTCAGATATCAGCAAATGACTACCGTTGAAAGCTCTCGAATACTAAGTGCGAAAGGGAGACCAATTCATCTATCCCCTTCGTGTTGAATACTAAACAATCCAACGAACCTGGAAGCTCGTAACAATATCTAATCTATGTCGTTATACATTTTTTCAAAGACTTGTCCCAATATAAAACGTAAGTTGTCTTGTCACAATAAGGGTCCCGTGGATCGTTTTGGTACATACCCCCAATATTGCATAATCCCTTCCCATGGGGATCAATGGGGATGATGGTGAATCAGTGGCACTTAACTATCTATCTGTCGAGATACACAAATCCGGTCCACCCTCGCTTTGTGGGGTGATAGAATTAATTAAATATAGGCAATGAGCAGGCCAGACTCGAAGATCGGTTAGCCGATGGGGAGAAATCTCGGCCGAACCCGCACTTGATGGACTAAAATTAGAAATTGATTCTTCCACATAAGAGGCTATGTTGGTAAGACCACGTGGTCGGTTTCAAGGTTGCATTGTTTTGTAGCTGTCCCTCTCCGAGCCCTATCCTACGCGATGTTATCCACCCGTTATTTGGATGTTTCGTAGTCCAGGGATCATTTGAAGGATACAGTATATTATGTAACTATTTTTTTAATACAGTATACTAATGAAATTTCAAATGTCGGTGGGTTTTCCAAATTGTTCTAAATTGATTCATACTCTTGTAAAACAGGTTCAAAGTTGGGGCTTTTTATTACTGAAAAATACAATACTTTGACGCCCTGTAACTCTGGAAGTATATATTTAAACGAAAATCTGACTCACCACCGACACAGATATTTGTTTCTAGATTGTGTCTTGAAAATTTCATAGATTTTCATAGCTTAATACTCAAAATATGACTGGACTACGTTTGTATGGGCGCTTTGACAACAGCATACCCTCTTAAGAGGGTATGTTACTAGCTTCTGCCCGTAGGTTCGCCCGCGTGGACTTTAGAATGTAATCCGTGTGAACTGCTTATTCGATCGGGATAAAATGTGGCTCATGTCCTTTGCCTTTCAACTATCCATCTAAAAAAATTAAGTCATTTAAAAATTTTTGGTAGTGAATGTTTGAAAAAATGCATATTTTTGTGAATTTACCCCATATTTCAATAGTTATTCTGCTATTTGGGACAGATACAAATACAACAAAATAAAAACCATGAAAATCGGTCCAACCGTTCTCGAGTTATAAGTGTTCAAACCAGCCCGACTTTGTTTTATATTTTGTGTTTTAGGGCTTCGTACCTAAAGTATGCCAAAAGTGATACTGTCCATCCGTCCATTTGTCACAGGGCTTTATCTTTTGAACTGTCATAGGTAGACACTTGGAATTTTCGCAGCGAGTGTGTCACTATGGCCGCTTTAAATTTTCATACATATGAAAACTGAAAGCCCGTTTCACACTGATATATCTTACCTGATATTAAAGGCGACGTGGTCAACGATGACATTGGTTTCTCTAAAAACCATCCTAATAGGCTAGTTGACAAAATTTGAAAACTTGGTTAATTATATACTTTAATCTATATTATATCCCCAAAAAGCTATATTTTAAAGAAAAAGCAAAATTTACATTACGTATTTTGTATTTAAAAAAAGCAATTTATATTTCCCTCGAAAACGCTGAATAGTGTCATGGCGTCTTGAATGACGTCACAGCTCGCGAAATAACCTGCTCTGTGGTATGAAAACGTCAACAACAACAATGATGTTTTGCGAGGCGTGACGTCACACTTTCTTGCGCCGCGTTCTTCGTGTTCGTTGTCGCGTGACCTAATGCCTATTTTTTTCGAATCCATTTTCTAAAAATATTAATAATCTTTAACTTTTTTGAGAAATATACTAGTTTTTTCTTATCTTCGTCTCCTCATTTATAATTAGAAACTATAAACCAAGCAATTTGTTATCAGTGGAAACAGGCCTATTACATTTCGTTAGACGATCTTACAGGGTACAAGGAAGCTGGTAAGGTATTTCACGTTTTATTATGTATGTACGCATGAATGTGGAAACGAAAGGCTTTGTGTGAGCGGTAAGAAAATCCACAGTAGGTACGAGTATACGGGTCTTCTGTTTGACTGGTACTCGACTGGCGAAGGCGGAATCAATAAAAACAGCTCCTGCGCACACTCTCCAAAATGTATCCTGTAAAATTCGAGGCATTTCAATCACCAACTGTATATTTGGATCTCAAATCACAATTCAAAAAAGAATGAATTTGGATTTGACACTACACACCCTAATGCCACTGACACCCTAAAAAGTTCCAAACGCCGGTCGCGTGCCTCATTCAATCCATAACACATTTTTATTGTACCCACGAGCCCTTATCTCTGATGTATGAACTGAGCACTTCGTGGGGAGAATTTGTCGAAAAAATGTATCGAAAAGTTTATGATATAGGTGACAATGCGACTATTACATAGAAAGATCTCCACAAGGACGCCACTACGGCTACCATATTAGTTTACTCTAAATAAGTGGGTAGAAATAAAAATCACAGATTTAATATTCATTTTAATTTAATGTTCAAGTTAACTGAAACAGTAACCCGTCACTTATTTTTATTACTAAATAGGTAAATTAGATTTACGTGATATGACTAGTAAAACAAGACTTACGACATCCTCACTCTAGTGTTATAAAGGCGAAAATGAGTTTGTTGTTCTTATATGCAGTAACGGAGGGTCAGAATGACTTGATTTTTAATTTAGGTATAGTTGAAGGACTGGATAAATGTATATGCTACTTTTTATCTTGATTAATCAAGTAGTTCTGTTTTAAATAGTATACATTACACATTTACAAACGTGAATTATGTAATGTGGTTCACATACTTCGACGGTAGCATAACATTTGTAGGAAATTATATAAAAATGTTTACACACATTTCTTTTACCACAATCGTTTAAAATATACCTAATAGCTGGCTTTGATAAGTAATTAAATGAATATGAGACATCGGATTGTAATTTAGGGGAATGAATACTTAGTGTTACTTATTACGTAATTATAATCCGATGTCATATTTTTAGATAATTACTGCATCAATCCTATCCTATTTTAAAAGATTCTGGAAAAAGTAATGAAGTATGAAACTTTTGTCATCGGAATCGCCTTGGATCAAACAAATTAGCTATTTTCTATTGTTTTGATTATTTACACAATTCTTTATTTTATATCTCACTATATTATTATTGCCCGTTAAACATGCTAGTTTTTAAGCAGTTTACTTAGATGAATCCTTGTGATCTTTTCCCTTGCACGTTCCGTTCTTTTCTTCGTCCTTGCCATTCTGCGCGGGCGCAATCATGAGCAAGTTGTTTCCATTCCTATCCCCCAGGTTCCTGGAAATACACATAACTTTAAATGAAGACTTTATTTAATAAAATCATCGGCTGACGTAGGGCGGTAAGATATAGTCGTCCTGGTATGCCACATTGACCGATCCCAAGCAACTTGCATTCAGCGACTCCCCGCGACCTTACCAAGTCGTCGGTCAATCTAGTAGGATGACGGGCCGGTCCTTGTTCGCCACTTGATAACTTTTACTCCCCATCGGTTATCGGTTCTTCGAGCGATGCTGCCCATTGTCACTTCAGCTCACCGACTCGTCGAGCTATCTCCGTCCGTGACCCTACTAGTTCATCTACGGATTTGGTTCCATTGCTCGCTATGTGACTTTGTGTGCTTGCATAACTTTATATGGAGGCTTTATTAAATAAAATCATCGTCTGCCATAAGGCGGTAAGAGACGATGAGCTCGACGATGGTATGAGTTTGTGTAATATGTATGGCTTAGCTTTCATCCACCTGATGGTAAGTGGTAAGGGCGTTAGATAGAAAGCGTGCTCGATGACAAATCTTAACCAGAACACAGTAGTGCTATAAACACTTCTGTATAATGGCTAACTTAGATAACATAATAACTGGTGGTAATAGTTAGCCAGGTGACTGTTGTGTACGTAAGTAAAAGACAAGCTTCGGATTCACACTGTTTATTCATTGCGTACGGAGCGAGGTGTCGGGCGGAGCCACACACACAGATACAACTATCGCGTAGGTTACATGTATACACGCTCACATACATAACAGTGACCATAGACAAATTTATTGCACCAGGCGAACGAAATATCACAGGATATCGAAAAAGCGATTCAGAATCAAACTCTACAACCAAGGAGTCAATAAACTTGATGCCAAACACAAGCATATGCAAATGGAAATATTGAGATTTATTTATAATCTGAAATAGTAAAACAAAACACAATGTCATTTTAAAAAAGGTTTTTAACTAATTAAACTAGAAAATGTATTATAACTTATCAGAGATAGAATACATTCTCCAGATCAACTGCTCGGGGAACGGTGCCCAGAACGCTGGCGACATTCCCGCGCTGGATCGTCAAACCCATTCTTTGCCCGAGATAGTCGCCAGCCCTCCGGTCACCCGTCGCGTCCCTCAACCGCACGCACAGTTCCTTATACAAACTGCGCGCCTCAGTACCCCATGGACCCATGGTCTCTACTGCGAACGCGGTGAGCATATAATTGGAACCAAGCGCAGAATATTTTCTCCGTTTCGCGCTCTCCGCGTTCGCAGCAGCTGCCCCAGAAGTAATGGAGGTCCTTCCTACATAGGAAGGCGCTAAGGTATCCACGCATGTGGCGTCCCACACCAGCAGCCTTCCCAGCCTCCAAGGAATGACCGTCATGCCGTCAGGCCTCTTACCATCGTGAAAATTGGAAATTAAGAACTAAGTGACCAAAATGTGTCTCCTTAGGGTTCGCGCCTACAACGTCAACAAATAAAAATTTGGGTGGAACCTTCGTAGGCATCGCTGCTTACTGGGCATCATGTATTTAAAGAGCCTCGACGCGAAGAAGAAGAAACAAAACTGTGTTGTTGAGGCAAATCAGATCTGTATATTCTTTCTGTCAAAGGTTCTTGCTCCTATATGTTGCGTAAATTACCAGCGATGAAGCCTTCATTCCAGTAGCACATGAGATCTTAGTTCAGAGCCAACTAAATCACAACACTACTCAGTTCCCTCACCTGAACGGTACGTTTTGATTCTGCCGCCACCTTGAAAAGTAATACTGATTCCTCAACACCCTGAGCTGATCCTTCCCAAAGTAGAACTCCTTGACATTCCTTTGGTGGACTCCGAAGTCGTTCTCCTCATTGCCATACTTATAGTCGTTGTCATGGTAAACCTTAGATCTGGAGCCGTCCTCGTCGTAGAACGGTCGTTTGAGACGGAGCCTTCTGGCGGTAGGACTCAGTGGAGACTCGCATTTGATCGCCAGGTTTGCGTTCTCCTTGTTGGTTGATAGGCCGTGGGTTTTCTGCCACTCTAGTACTTCGCAGAGAAGTCCTATGTATCTAAGGAGTGAAAAATTGATTGACAAATACAGTTATGATTTCTTTAAATACAATATGTGAATTTATTGATTTTGATTGAATTGAAACATTTCTGATCCTGGCTGTTTGTCTCTCTGTCTGTCTGTTTCAATTTATTTGTTGAACCGACCTTAATATGTCGTGCAGTGAGTAGAGGCAAAAACTAGTATCAATAATAAAGAGATTGTTAAGGACATGTGCCAGAAAAGGATGGAATGATTTTATACCTGATAGCCATTCTCAAGATCTCATTCTTGCTGAGCTTCTTGTCTGGTGGATGTGTCGGCACCAGCCTCCTCAGCTCTGCGAAGGCCCCGCTCACGTTCTGCTGCCGCCAGCGCTCGCGGCAGTTGGTGAACAGCTTCCGAGGAGGTCGCAGAAGGCAGGAGTTGATGGAAGGAAGGTCTTCTGGGAGGTTCTGGAAGAGCTTTACTGTTAATCGACCAAAATGGCACAAAACAAGTGTTTTACTTACGGATGTTGGCGAGAGTTTCGCGCTACTGTATTAGACCAATTATTTCAAGGCTTCCAGTACTACATCCTTTAGTTCCTTGTTCTCCACCGTCCGCAAAGTCAGGCATCTAGGACTTTTTCTAATCTTATCTGGGATAAGGTCTTGTATTTACTACTTCGCAACTGGAAAAAGTGTACAGTGCACAGAAAGTGTTCAGCAGAACATAGCTCTCCCCCAAAGACACCACAGTTACTAGTCCCAAGACACTCACATCCAGCTACTCCCCGCCAACTATATTTTCAATCTTACAAACGGAAGAGTACTAAATCCCAAAAAGGCAGGTGATGAGGTAGGGCCCAATACTAGTGGAACAGAGCACACGTAATAGATAGTCGGTACTACGAATTCTAGCCAAGAAAAGATAGGATAACATTGTTATTTGGGCCAATTTGGGTCTGAAAATTACAATTGGCCACAATTCACAAGTTGTTTTTCCAGATACCGTCGGTTCTTGCAGACGATGAAAAAAGTACTCAATGGTTTCCGTTCCCGTTAGAACCTGACCACATCATCGCCTATTTTGGTTTCGCCAAATTTTGGACTACAGTGCTGGTGTGAAATGGCCGTATCAAGAAGACATACAACGCTTCCTGGACGTCTAGGACTTCGAGGAGTGCCAGTCAGGTGAATTACCCTAAATATTTCGAACGATTTTTCAGAGAAGGTCGTATGCGGAAGAATTGTTCAGATTTCTATTTCTTTTCATCAGGTCCAAATAGCCAAATTGTCAAATCGGCGAGTTGTGTTTATAAGATAAATGTGCCTCCTACTTTATATCCAATGCAGTACCTGAACACTCCTGGGCTGTCGGTCATCGTCACTGTCCTGGAGACAGAGGTCATCGCTCAGCATCTCGCTGTCAGGCTCCTCGTCAGAACAGGATTCCTGGTCTGACGCCATGCCTGACTCATACACTGGACAGAGAATTCAAGTATCACGTTACCTCTGATACCATCGAATCAATAAACAATCATTAGAACGCGAGCGACAAATGGAATTGGGCTGGGCACATGTAACAAAGTCCACAAGGAAATTGTAGCAAGATCCTAAAAGATTGGTATCCCAAAGATAGTAAAAGAAAAGGGGAAAGCAACGTACAAGACGTGAAGACGTTGTTGAAAAAGAGTGGCCAGATACCAGTTGTTATAATTCGGCCACTTATAACTGTGCAAATAATTATGGACAGGAATAGAGAGTTCATATAGAAAATTAGTGCCTAACTACCTCGAGGGAAACTTTGGCGCGTCCTTTTGGCGGAGCCAGAGTTCTCGGGTTTGCGCTGCGGATGGAGAGCATATGTTTATACCATAAAACTCGGCTCTTCTTGCAGATTCCTAACCAAAGGACCACGTGCCGGGACGTGGTTTTACTATAGTGGTTCCTTTATCGTAATGTGAGCAGCTCACTGCAACCACCAGCTAGCTAATCTGGTGCCTTATGTCGATCATTTCGATTCTCTGGTGGACTTAATTTCTAACGTGTTCCATTCCGTTCCACTGCAGGGGCTGAGGCCTACTACCCACAGAGAGTGTATGGGACATAGTACACCACGCGTGACCAGTGCGGATTGGTAGACTTCACACACACCTTTGAATTTCTTCTCAAGAGTGAGCAGGTTTCCTCACGATGTTTTCCTTCACCGAAAAGCCAATGGTAATGATTTTTATCATTCGTACATAAGTTCCAAATAACAAATTGTACCTCACTGGTACGAGCCATGATCGAACTGAGCTACAACGGCATTTACACAATATCGAAGCACAAATGTTTATAATTTCAAGGCTGACTATCTTACAAACAAAAAACTTACTCCGAAAGGTGCTTATATGGTTCGTAATTTCACTGCAGAATAACTATAATGTTCTTATATCATGTTGGGGCTTCAATTATGTGAATGAAACATAAATAAAGCATGAACCAATTATAACCAGCATTAATGTTATTTTATTTTATATCAACGGAAGTTGTAATCAGGAGGAAGTCCTATATTTAACATGTTCGTTACTTAATTATTTCGCTCTGTTCAATTCAATGAATCACCTTCATTGCAGTAACATATTTTCCTTGCATATTTTTTTATGTTATTTGTTCTTCAATTCTTACAGCGGTTTTTATAAGTTTCCGTTGAAAGCGTTGAGCCATGATAGGGCCATATCTCCATAGAGACAATGTTTTAAATTTGGAACAACACTCCAAGAATCCAATACCAGTTGTTATTGCTACATTAATCGTATATTTAAAAGTCATGTTAATTTTTTAAAATCTACAATGTTTTTTCATTGGCTTCTCGCTCCACCTTCCACTAAAGCCTCAATGAAATCATTTATTCGATTAGGTAATAAAAAGGTTCAAGTGGAAATCCATTATCTTGCTTTTACAAAATGGTGGACCATTATTACATTATACAAAAACCTCACCGTTGTTTTTTGAAGTATCCGTCACGGTTGGCATAAAAACTATATCAAGAAACCTTTTGCACACACGAAAACCAATCACCCAGAAATAATTAATCACTTTTAATTATATCACAACTCTATGCTCAGGCGTCTTCATGCAGAGAGGCTGGGAGACTGGTGAACGTAAAAGGAACCAAATTTTAAGTTTAGAAGGGTGCCGGGACTGTGTACTGGTTGGTTGACAGAGGGAAGCTTCTGACCAATAGGAAAGCAAGGAGGGCGTGGTAAAGGAGATTTCATCTCGCCACCCTCTGTTTATTTGCTCTATGGAGGATTAAATTAATCTGTCTATGGTAGCTTTAGATAAGCAGCCTAATAAAAGCTGGTAGCAGGCGTGTTAAGCCCTTCAATTTAAAGATTAAGAAATTAAAAGTTGTGAATCCGGAAAGATAATGAATTTGGCGATTGTAAAAAAAGTTTTCTTTTTTCTGTACATTTTCTGCAATACCTACGAGTATATAATTCATTGTTTTTGTTGTGTGGCTGCCACATAGGCCTAGATTGACGTTATGATATGACTAACAAAGTCTAGTGATCGCAGTAAGATATTGTTTATAATATAATGCTACTTCCTAAATCCTGAAACTCACCGTAAATGCAAGACATGGTATGATCCCATTCTAAAGTCGGAGCTACACAGCATATGCACTTGAAATTATCACAAAATATAGTATTTATTATAACGCCTGAAATATTAACATGAGCAATTTTACTTTCTCCTGTTAACACTGTACTTGTCAGGCATTTTGGTTTCATGGAATTTTCTATAAGTTTCATGAATCTTGTCTGACTGCCAAAATTTGGCCAAAATGATAAACTGTATTATTTAAAAAAATATATAAAACAACTTTTGCATGTAAATGTTTCATTTCACGTGAACAGATTTCGACGCACGTGTGGCTATATTGCAACAGTTCATTGAACTTATTTTAATAATTAAAATGGAAGAAAGGCAAACATCTCGTGGGATATTCAATTCTATTTATTCCGCGATAATATTATTCAGAAACGTGGCCACTGAATGTTATCGGCCAGTATCTGTTCCGACGTCAAATGAGAAGCGCGTTACCGGCCAGTGTTATTTTTGATATTCATATACGTATTAGTTATACGTAAAGGTCAATAGTTGACAATCCAGTGCCATAAACAAAACAGGTGGCAAGTGATGTGTATTGTTCTCAATTTAAAAATATTTTGAAAAAATGTGTTTCGCAATTCAAAAGTGTTGAATATTATTCGAATATTGAATCGAAATTAACTTATATCTACTATTAGACGCTGTAAGTATTCGATTTGTTTAAAACGCTGAGTTTTAATAAATGTATTGTAATATAAACGATAGCGTATATGCTAATTAGCACTAGGAATAAGATTGTGCGTAATTATTTGTATTATTATGCTAAAACTCAACTAAAAAGTAAGTCAACAAATCGTTTGTTCTTCAAATTGTCGTATAGCTTTTATTATTTGGTCGGTTAATATATATTTAGCATATCGCTGCTCTTGCCATTTTAATGTTTGTTTATAAATAGGTATACAACTCATTCTTAAATGTAATTTGAAGGTTTTAATTTGGTTTTAATGGTGTTTGATGATCGTTATTGTCTCAGCTGTTTCGAACAGATTTTAAATCTGTATCCGTAGAGACATACACATATTATTTATTTAAATTTAAAAACACAAATGTTTATTTTGAGCAGACTTTGAGTAAAGCAACCTCGCAGAAAATATTGTATTATTTAACTATTTATATTACACAGGAATAAAGCACAAAAATACATACAAAATGCACCACCTAGCTACCACCATGTTACCTAAATCTGCCGCTGAACAGCAGTGTTAATAGCACTATTGTGTTCCGGTATGAAAGGTAGCAGAGCCAGGACTTTATTAGCTTGTGGCTTCTTAGTGAGGAGCTACCACCCGACGGCCTTATTTTCAATTACCATGAGGTGAGAAGAAGGCCAAGTTCAAACCAACCATACAATAAAATATCACTAAATCAGTAATGTTCGTTTTGAAGTTATAGTGCCATAGATTTCCTCAAATCACTCACTGGGTTCATGTGAAGTCAACGCTCTATAATCTAAGGCCAGACACACAGTGCGACGTAAGCTATGTCAAGGCTGAGATATAATAATTATTAAAGATTCACTTTATTGACCTAGTAATTTTTGGGGTGTTTCTTCTTCATGGCAATCTGTATTACAACAATAAGCCACTTCTTTGTTTGATTCCTCAGTATATGTTTTCCTCAAGAGACATACTTGTATGAAAGTTCTTTTCACACGACTCTCTTTATGTCAAGTGGTAAATCTTTAATGTAGGGTCGGTATGTCACTTCTTTTAGCCGGGTATGCTGAAGAGCGCCTTCTCCACTCAGAGCGTGTGCCAGTTTGTTTACATAGATGGTCAGTTTCTCCTGGTATTTCAGGCTGCTTTGAGCTATTTCCTGCCGAACTGTTTTAGGCCGAGGTCGAGGTATATATATCTATTACTTATACAATGAGGGATGCCAAACATTATTCTCAGAACATTGACCTAGTAATATGAACATTACACTCGGCACGTCAAAAATAACATATTAAAACTATACTTAATTAGCCTAATTATATCAACCTAAATGTTTAACTAGAAATGAACATTTCATTACTCAGACGTAATTCTATGAATTCGTTAATAGAATAGTAGGGACTGATTTCCAAAAATGATTTTAGTTTTTTCTTGAATTTGGCAAATGTCAAATGGGAGTTTATTATTTTTATGTGGCGACCTTGTTTCAATACTTTATTTAATTTAGTTCCGGGGTGTTGAATTTTATATACATAAAGTTCGTTTCAGTCCAATAGAAAATAGCAACAAACAAACAGAAATAAAATGTATCAAAAACAAATACACTTGTATAACCATAACAACATTTACTCAGGTTTAGTATTCAAATTCTTCTCCTTTATCATTTAGGTTGTAAGGTCGATAATAAGGTTCCGTATAGAATATGAATATTTAACATACAGAAAACCAATCTAACGAATGCGCCTCGATTTTCGTTATCAATTTAGTTTTGCAGTAGCAGCAGTCAACGAGTACGACACTAAATGGCGCTAGTTGTATGTTACATCGCACGTCACAAAAAAAATCGTGTTTGTTTTATGTATCCCCTAAATACTTATTTTATTATTGAAATACATCATCTGTGAAAATTTCAACTGTCTAACTATCACGGTTCATGAGATACAGCCTGGTGACAGATGGACGGACGGAGGGATAGCGAAGTCTCAGTAATAGTGTCCCGTTTTTTCCCTTTGGGTACGGAACCCTAAAAATGCACTGTGCGGGCTGTCTTGAAAGCACTTGGTTTATACATAGCTCGTATTGTTGATTACTATATATATCTTAGCTTCCTCTACTGCACAGACTTGGCCTGTAGACTTTGTATATGATATACGAGTATATATCTATTGAACAATTACAAACACTTCAGTGTAGACCATCACGTGGACAAGATATAAACATATTAAACACGTCCACAGAGGACTGTCATACTATTATAAAGTATATACGTAACATATTTGTATGTTACGGAGAAATAGTGAATAAGGGGAGTTGTATCAAATGTCTATTAAATGCTAAAGTTGTGGTTTATTGCTCTATTCTTGAAGTGTAATTTAATTTTATTATTTTATTTGTTAATCTACAGTATCTAGCATTTTATCGCTGGATCTGACATTAGTCATTTCGAACATGTAAAATTATTATAGGTACAGAATTCATATAACATTTAAAAATATTTCTAGTAGTAGGATTTTGTTACAAGTAACTTATATATAAAAAATTGAATATGTGAGCAGGCAAGCCGTTTGAATTATTCGGCCGCTTATTATATACACTAGCTTCTGCCCGCGGCTTCGCCCGCGTGGACTTTAGGATTTATCTCATTGGATAAATCAACTACATAACAAATATGAAACTGACGTGACGCTTTCCGGCAACGAATAATTATTTGGATATTATTCATACTACAATTCTAAAATCGATATAAAATATAGGTAAGAGGTGGGGGTAAGAGGGTGAAAGATTCACACATAAAAATTGGTCAAGCCGTTTCGCAGCAGTGCGACCACAAAAACCGTGTCATTTTTATAATTAGATTGTTTCATTATGTGTGAAACTACGTCACATTTAATTTTATCAGTAAGGCTAACTACCCATTTTCATGCCGCTGACTTCGGAAAACACATAGTTCCCATACAAACTTTCAACCCCTATTCACCCCCATTTAAAAATATGCGGAAACACGAATTTATCTGTTTCCACTCTCCAACCACTTAACAATTTTCTTGTTATTATCTTCAAAAATGAGGAACTGAAATTTTAATTTTAATCCATCTCTGATTTAACCCTTTAGGGGATGATTTTTCTAAAACACAAAAAACGTGACCCTTAACTGTAGTTCATAAGACTGAGTATGAATTTTCATGTTGATGACTACAAAAACATCAGAGTTATCATACAAAATGAACCACTTCCATTAATAACCTGTGGAACACGTATTTCTTTGTTTTGAATCTAGCCACTTACTTAGTATCAATTTTCATGATATTGACTTCAAATACATCAGAGTTCCCATACAAACTTCCATCCCCCCTTTCATCCCCATTAAGAGACTTTGTTGGTTAGACCACGTGGCCGCGTTCAAATTTGGATTGTTTTGTAGCTGTCCCTATCCGAGCCCTATCCTACCCGAGCGCGTACGGTGAGACAGCATACACTACGCGAAGTTATCCACCCGTTATTTGGATGTTTCGTAGTCCAGTGATCATTTGAAGGATACAGTATATTATGTAACCATTTTTTTATACAGTGTACTAATGTAATTTCAGATGTCGGTGGTTTTTCCAAATTGTTCTAAATTGATTCATACTCTTGTAAATCAGGTTCAAAGTTGGGGCTTTTTATTACCGTAAAATACAATACTTTGACGCCCCGTAACTCTGGAAGTATATATTTAATCGAAAATCTGACTCACCAATGACACAGATATTTGTTTCTAGATTGTGTCTTGAAAATTTCATAGATTTTCATAGTTTAATACTCAAAATATGACTGGACTACGTTTGTATGAGCGCTTTGACTCCGGTATACCCTCTTAAGTGAATATAACCACATATCAATTTTCATAGCATTATCTTCAAAAAAATGGTTGCCTTTCAAATAATTTTGTATCCCTGTTTCCACTTTTAAGGGGTTGATTTTTTCAAAATCGCTTAAATACGTCACTCTTAATTTTATTTCATAAGGCTGCTTATCAATTTTCATGATATTTGACTTTAAAAACAACAGAGTTCCCATACAAACTTATCTTCAAAAATGACGGACTTTCGTACAAACTTACATCCCTTATTTTACCCTGTTAGGGGTGGAATTTCGAGAACTCCTTTCTTAGCGGATACTTTCACTTTACAAAGAACGCAGCCTCCAAATTTCATGGCTATAGGACCAATGGTTTAGGCTGTGCGTTGATTTATAAGTCAATTAGTCAGGACTTTGAATTTTATATAAGATTCCAATCAAAAGGTGTACCTAAAAAAATACCTATTGTTTAAAAAATTATCTGCCTCTGTGTCTTAAAAATGGCAACATGATTGTACTAACAACCCTGAGGTCCCAAGATTTTTTGTTTTTGTACATACAGTTTTGACCATAAGTCCCAGTACCTATCGGTACTTGGTTTTGTCTATAATAAATTAGAGTAGTCACAATCCGGAGGTCTAGGGTTCGATTCCCAGTATCTATCGGTACTCGGTTTGGTTGGTGGTAAGCCATTTTTTGTCTGCCTGGCTCGCTACCACCATGTTACTTAAGTCTGCCACTAACCAGAATTGTTAATAGCACTGTTGTGTTCCGGTATGAAAGGTAGCAGAGCCAGTGCCTCTATTATTTTGAGGCTCCTGGGTAACCATGATTTCTATCCAACGGCCTTATTGTCACTTCCGACGTGCGTACAGCTAAGCAGTGGAAATCCCCGCCGGCTGTGTTTCCCATGCGATACAACCTAGATAGCTTTAAGGCCAGAGTGAATAGGCTATTTCTATACAACCGTGAACGATCCTAGACCACATCGTCGCTTAACATCAGGTGAGATTGTAATAAAACGGAAGCCTATCGAATGTAAAAAAAACATGTTAGATGAAGGTCAAATACAAACCCATACAAAAAACAACTATTTACGAACTTTTATACAAACTTACATCGCTAATTTTACCTTACATTCCGTTAGGTCTTAGTTGTATAAGCCTTTTTAGAAGATGGGTAGCAGAATCTAGCTATGTAACAACAACATCTTACTGCGATCACCAATCCGCCTACCAACAGTGGTGCTTGTTGCAAATCCAATTATATAAAGTTTAATGTGTCGTTATATGGGGAGAGGGGCACTTGTCCAACACGACCCGATACACGTTACACGGCAATCGCAAACTTTAACACAAACTTGCATCACATATCCTTTTTGCGGAACTATCATAAAAGGAACATATTGTCAAAATCTCATAACCCTACATGGTTTCGTCTCCCAGTCACTTCTAACGCTGAGGTAATGTTTCAAAAACACTTTTAAACATTAACCACTGAAACACCTTCTTTTGTATTTGCTATTTGAAATTAGTCAGGCATTGTAGCCATTCTGTACAGAACCCACTAAACTGGTTTTTGTATTCTGTTATACTACCTATATCACCCTCAAACAATTTTTGGCAAACCTTTTCAATGTACAGATAGACGCGTCGATTCTCCATATACAGGTAAGTCGATTCTACAGGTTTTTTGAAGATATCTTTTTATTGCGTCAACCGATTTTGATGAAATAAAGCTTAGATGTTGCCTTGACCTATGCCTAATTTAATTGTGAAAACCGCATCAAATTTTGTTTTGTAATTTCGGAGATTAGCCGGTACAGACAAACAGACAGACAGACAGACAGACAGACAGACAAAATGTTTAAAAATGGTCCTATTGTGTTCTGTTACACTTCTTATGTCACCCTCAATCAGTTTTTGGCAAAAAAAATCAATGTACAGACACGTCGATTCTACAGATTTATTATAGTAAGAAGATAGAAGAAGAAGAAGAATAGAATAGAAAGAATAGATAGATAGATAGATAGATAGAAGAAGATAGAAGAAGAAGAAGAAAATTTGCATTCTTCTCTGTAGAACGAGTTTTGTGAAGAAGGCAGATGTAAATGACTGGGGTCTCGATTTTACAATAACACCATCCCATCCAGTGTATATGATTATTCGAGTAAGTTGTATACTTTCATATAATTTTATTGTTTCTGATATTACAGCCCTGTTTCTAATACCTTTAGACATCACACTAAATATATTGTGGTATCAAGTTAAAAGCTATTTCAAATTATACTGATTTTACGATGGTAACAATTTCAATTTTTAATTGTTTTATTTCTAAGACAAGTACCATTTTTTAGTCAACAATATCTAACTGCGATCACTAACCGCCTGCCAAGCGTGGTGATTATGTCAAATGGATTGTGAAAAACTCGTTCCCCTGGTGATCAAAGAAGGCGGCTCATCTTCAGGATTTTCCACCACCACCATGCTTTTCCGAATGATTACCAATAGGTTTTCAGCAGATTCATTGAAATCAATAATTGTTTGTTGCAAATTAACTTTGTACAGACATTTTACTCCACCCACCGCGATTTTCTATTCAAATGCCCACACCACACATGTATGCATTAGTTACATCAAAAAACCAAATTATTTTAAAAAAAATTCTACGTTATGTTCTACAACTACCGTTTTTGTAACACGACCGTAACATTTACCAAGTATTAATATTATCAGAGAGGTTGGTACACATCGACAAATACTCAACATAGAATATTCTAGTTATTTTATGTACATACGCATCAGACTTGACGATACCCTGGTTTGATTCGAGTGTCTACAAAACTAGGGTTTATATTTTATTTTATTTTTATTTTATAAAGGATCTAAAGTGTACAATTTACATCATAACATATTATAAAACGCGTCTATCTGTCTGTCTGTTCGCGGTTAACTCAAAAACTAATTAACTGATTTGTATGCGGTTATCATATGGTGTATTCTTAGGAGAACCCAGGGCTCTTCGACTTGCGCCCAGGATGACCACCGAGGGTTTTTAGTGAATATAGATTTCACATAACCCGGCTTCCCCTAAGGAGTCGGGTATCTCTAGAAGATTATCCACTAAAAAAATATCTGTCGTTATGGTCTTCCTGATGGCGTCATCGATGTATTGACGTCAACACAATCTTTATTTCTCTTTATTGTTCAATAAACCGGTCGCTTATGTGCGACTTATAAATATAAACGCATCGCAATACGAGCAAACGGAAAAATGGGCGTATTTAAAAAGAATAGATAATTGCTTCAGACCATTTTTGGAGTTCAGTAGCTAAAGGGTAACCAACAGGACCTGATAACTAAGCCTCCGCTGTCCGTCCGTCCGTCTGTCAGTGGGCTGTATCTCGTGATCCGAGGTAGACAATTGAAATTTTCACAGAATGTATACTTCTGTTGGTGCTATAACATCAAATCATTAACACAAATAAAAAATTGGTTGTCTGTAAAGTCGGTATACGGGCGAAAGTTTTACGTGACAACGACTTTGAGTGGTAAAATAATTTTAATGTGAATATTCATTCGTATAGTAGGAAGAAGGATGAAATAATAGTAACAATTTAAAACATTTATTTATACAAAGAATTATATTTAAAACATTAATTTATACAAAGAATCTCGCACTGAATTTCATATTAACAAAATTTTATTGGTGCTAAAAACTGTGCTGGAGTGGAAGGGACGCGTGCCTTTCACTTTTTATGTCTGTCTCTCTCGCTCTTAGGCGGACTAACCATGCCCGAGTGGAAGGGACGCGTGCCTCTCACTCGCTCTCATTGTGAGCGCATAACGTGAGCGGAGCGTAACGCAGTTTCTTGAAGTGTCACCCGGCAAACCAATTTATAAGACGTTGTCACGTCAAAAATTATAGGAAGGCATGGGGTTAACTACTCTAAAGCTGAGACCATACGGCCTAACAATAACAGCTCTCACAATAATATAATTACATATCATTTCAATTATCTCTATTTAAATAATAGCATCGATTCTATTTAGCTAATGAGTTGGAGCGATGGTCGGGCTGGAGGTGTTATTATGGTATTTATGAGCAATATAGAAACGAGATTGTTACTTTGTTACCTGTGCTAACGGGAATACTATCTGTCAAATTAGATCCGCATAGAGGGCGCTGTATGTTTGGGTCTCATCATGACATATCAGTTCACATACGAATAAACACATAATTTCCTTTATACATTAAAATTAATAAACAATAAGTGGTTTTAGGATGTAATAGAAAAGGAACTTTACAAAAACAGTTGGTGCGTGTTGATCTTTAAATCATATAGCTATGCGCTAAACAAGTCCCTTAGGCGATGTATGACATTATGTCTTTTCAGTTTAAATTTATTTTTCCTATCACTTCATTACATATTATTACTGTACTGTAGAAATTAGTAGATGTTAACTTTAGACTAAGATGAGTGCATTAGTTCGACAACAAACTAATTATCAATTATGCGATAAATTTAAAATATATAACTGCAATTTATTTTATTTTTATGAATAAATAGCTTTTGCCAAAGGACCGATAACCGCTGGAGCAGAGGTGTGAAGTCCACGGCTTGGCAAACGTAGTTTAGGACGTCGCCCGGCGAGATGGAATGAATCATCATGATGATTATGATGAACTTTAAAATTGACTTTAATTTTTATCATATTTTTGAAATTTTGTCATATAATCAAACGCGATTAAGAAATCATAAATTATAATACTACTAGCGGCCCGCCCCGGCTTCGCACGGGTGGACATTTATTTTGGCATAAACGTAGGGTAAATGTAATCTTTCTAGACCATTACAAAAAAATTCTGAACTTTCCCGAAGTTCTCATGTGAAGTGAAGTCAAGAATGTGAAGTGAAGTTCTTTTGCTTTATATATATTTAGTTTATAAATCTCTGTTATTTCTTTTTCTTGTAACAAAGCAATAAATTTATTTTTCTTTCTTTCTTCTCTTTCTTTCTAAGTTCACATGAGTTAGACAAGGACAGATATATATTTTTCACATTTTTGCCACCTACAACCAAACTCCCTTACTTTCAGCAGGAGACCAAGGGATATTCACTACCCCAACGGGAAGTTGATCGGAGTTGGTGGGGATAGAGAAAACCCTGTCTTAACGTACTGGGACCAGAATAATCCGATTGACACGTATTAGGGTTTACTTATTTAACTAATTACAGCGATAATTACGACATTACACAATGTCTACTCAGTCCGCGATCAGAGTTCACGCAGGTTACACGTTCTAGCTATATTACCGCTGACAACATAACAAAACAAGTTCAACAAACAGTGACGCATTATATTTACGACTTTAGATTTACTTGATAGACTATGTAATACACTTAGATTATTAATTTATAACCTACATTTTAATACCGTTAACTTCATTGACTTTACCAAACTATATCCTTCACTTTCCCTATTTTACCTTCATTTTTCACATTGTTACCTTCCTTTATATGACAAGTACCTTCATCTGCCAGACTATGACCATCACTTATCATATTTTACGCTCATTTTTCACACTATTACCTTCCTTTATTGGACTAGTACCTTCATCTGCCAGACTATAACCATCACTTATAATATTTTACCCTCATTTTTCACACTATTACCTTCCTTTATATGACAAGTACCTTCATCTGTCAGACTAGAACCATCACTTATCATATTTACCCTCATTTTTCTCACTATTACCTTCCTTTATTGAACTAGTACCTTCATATACAGCCTTCATTTTCCGTATTATCGTCTTCATCTACACTAATATTATGAAGTGGTGAGTTTGTATGTAATATCCAAAACTGCTGCGAATGAATTCTTATTCTTCAGAGTGGCATCGTCTTTATAATACTGTTCAGTTTCCACTCGGATTTAAATCTCGGGCACAACCTAGTTTACTGTAAACTTATTACGTCTACAAGTGTAATTGTTTAAAGTATTTGACTCAAAACAGCAACGTTGTATTTTACTGTTCTAATTAGTTCTAATTCTTTTCGATATTTATACAACGATATATAATACAGTTCCTCATTGATTTCAGTCAAGTTGAGTCTTATGGGTGAGCACACTTCTATACAACACCTTGTCATCACTTACCATCAAATAAAATGAAGGCCAAGTACCAGCGCTTAGAACATTTCTTTAAATCAAATTTACATAAATCTTTTTTGTTGCAGGTATTTAGAATTGGAGATCGGCCACGGGTCGCCGCAAAAATGTGAACCATAGTGATTGTGTAGTGACAAAGAACAGACGGTTTTAGTGATATGTGTGTTAACAGACAATGGACCCTCAGGAACTGGTGCCTTTGGAAGGTATGGATCGATAATTTTATCTCTGTGATCTATTTTTAAAAAAATTCAAATAAATACTTCTTTAACAAAATAAATTAAATTCATTTATTCATAATAATTATTCATCATCATCAGCCGGGAAACGTCCACTGCTGGACATAAGCCTCCCTCCCTCATGGGACGCCACATAGACCGGTCCCGAGCCACCTGCATCCAGCGACTCCCTGCGACTCTAACCAGTTCGTCGGTCCATCTAGTAGGGGGACGGCCTGGTAGACGTTTCCCGGTACGTGGTCGCCATTCGAGAACCTTTACACCGGTTATCTCCAAACCAGTTAGGCGCTAGCTAAACTGTATTTGATTACTGCAACATAACACTCCTATCACCAATCAAATGGAGTACATATCAAAAATGCCACATTTGAATCAACTTTGCGATCGGTTTCTTCCCCACAGCTGGGCTTCCACCGAGACCACGCCCCAACCACAACTGCAACCAGATAGCGTCACGAACGTGCTACAAGGGTCCGCTGAGGACCTGTCGACTGCTGGGGCTGGTTATCCTGCTGCCAAGTTTCTTCGTGCTGGTGCCTCTATACTTAAGGTAAGACAATAACACATCATACTTACGCTTACTATAAGACTTTTTATGGGTTCCTGTACGATCCACGTACATTTACTTTAACTAGCTTGAGTCAGCATTTTGTGGTGCCCCTTGGGTGCCCCGATTGCCGCGCTGCCTCGCTGTACCTCGAGTGCACACTCAACCGCCACGCGGTAAACAACTTAAATAGTTAGCATCACCAAAGCGAACATTGTAAACTTTAATACTAAATAAACAGTGGAAATCGATAATTCCTGCACTCTTAACTAACTCCTACAGCTTCTACTGCTGCGTGTACGGCTCTAACTGGGCCGTAAATTTCCGTTCCTCAAAAGGAAAAGGGAAGCCTTATAGAATCAGTTTGTCGTCCTTCTGTGTGTCAAGACCCTTTTTTCTCAGGAACGCATGAAGGTATTAAGTTGAGATTAATATCGAATACGCAAATCTGCAGTCCCTGACATCTGTGAAAAAATGAAGTTTCTAGGTTACCCAATAAAAAAATACGGTTGCTTAAGACGCATTTCTCGACGAAAAAGGATTCAAAGCGTATAGGGTACTTCCCATTGACCTACAAGCATGAAATTGGCAAGAAGCAAGGTCTTGCATCACTAGTATCGAAATAAATCTGAGAAGTGTAATTTTTAAATTATATCTCATTAAAATTTCACGATTACAAAGTGTTCCAGCGTCTTGTATTATTACAGGGACTCGTCGTGAATTAACAATTGCTAGTGTTTGTCGCCAGGCACAAGGTATTCTTGTAAACTATGATTTTCACTGAAAATTTTTCAGTATGTTATATATCCATATACTGTACGAGACTCTCGGTGCGCAAGTCTGACTCGCGCTTGGCCGGTTTTTCATACCAAAAACATTGCGATTCATACAAATACCGGCATTACATGTGACACTCGTGTACACAAAATACTTAACTAATGAAATATAATATCTTTGACAGAACAAATGTTTACCGTATGCGAAGACGTAATCAGTTTTTTCCTGTTAGATACTGGAATATTATTTGCACTTTTAGGTGACAGTTTATCAATATTTAACTATTTAAACAAAGCTGTTTCAGAGATCCCTAAATTTTATATCGGATATTTAGTTCGCGCACGCTATGTTTGCCCCTCTGAAGTTAGCTCTCCGCAATTTCAAACATGTACAGGCGGAATGTGTGTGTATTATTTTCTATAATAACTATCCCTAGATGACATAAAACACTAGGACATTTCTTTACACCCGCTAACTTGCCTTGCCTCCCACGTATACGCTAAATTGGTACTTCCCGGTCTTTTGTGGCTAACTTCAGAGGGGCAAACTTAGATTGCGAGTACTATGACTAAAAAAAGAGACAAAAAGTTTTCTTTGCAAACTATTTAAGCTAAGTCATTCACTCTATGTTACGACGTGAATGCAGTACATTTAAATAAACTTCACCCAATCACCCATACTTCTGCCAACAATGACGACCTATCGTTTCACCATTTTTATGATGCCCTCATTGTTTCAGATACCGCGTGTTCTCCGGACAGATGTACCCCATGAGTATGACGGACATGCGGCTCATTGACAGCAAGATCTCAACCACCTGGTGTCAGGTAGGTGTGTACACGGAACTTGGACTCAAACTACAAAAACATAAGCTATAAATACCATTACACAAAGGAAATTGACTGATGAATATTATTATGCACCTCGACATCGCCATTTATACCACTACTAGCGCCATCTGTCGGAAAATGACAAGAATCAACTACTATACTCGTACATCAAGATATAAGTGAAAATGAGAGAGCGATTATACGGTCTATTTGTACAAGTGCTAGTAAACGCGATAACGATAAACAAATCCGGTCACTTAGGGCCATGATAACAATTACACGATTGGTATCAATGGACGTGTCTCCTCAGCCTGTCTCTTGTAATCTGTTCGAGACCTTGTGGTATCAACTGGCTGATCGCATACACTTACGGTATTATCAGACTACTAGGAATAACTAGCGAATTGTTAAAAATCTGCACAAGCCAAGCTGTCAAGTGCGAGTTGGTATAAGGATTCCGTCCTCGCGGACTTCTATATTATCCCACGGGAACTACTTATTCGATCTGAATAAAATGTCGCGTATGTCTTTTTTCCGGTCCTTCAACTATACCAATACCGAAAATCTAGACATTCTGACTCTCCGTTACGAAATAAACGAAGGACAAATGAGCAAACAAACTCACTTTCGCCTTTATAATCGTAATGAATGGACAAGATCGACCAAAAATCGTCTAAAAACACGTTTATTGTATGGGGCGCGGATTTTCTTCTATTTACCTTTTTTATATATCTTTATAGCGGCTGTAGCACTGCCCACACTCTCTGAAAATTCCAAGTGTCTTATACCTATTTCGTGTCAAAAGAAACTATTTAGCAGAGTATCTAAATGACACGTTCCGCGAATGTATGGCGACAGGGCCTGGTCTTGTAATCTTATATTTTTTAAAGGCCATTATCAAATAAAAGTGATTTAGTTACTATTTGTGTATAATTTGGTTTAGTTTATTTGTACAAAAACTGTACATATAAAACGCACGAAACATGGAAGACTTAACGTTGAAAACAAAGATGGCGTCAATAAAATGACATTTGATGCTGTCACTTAGTACAAAAAGAATGATTTTATACAATTAAAATAAATGCAAAAATGTAATTCTAGTATTTTGCTATACATATTTATATTATTACTTGATTTTTTTAAATAGTGTACAAGTGCAGGCCGAATTTGAAACACCTTTTTGGCA
This sequence comes from Carcina quercana, assembly GCA_910589575.2. Classification (NCBI taxonomy): domain Eukaryota; kingdom Metazoa; phylum Arthropoda; class Insecta; order Lepidoptera; family Depressariidae; genus Carcina; species Carcina quercana. The sequence goes on along the minus strand of OU342449.1, from coordinate 8,522,208 downwards.
CTAAACTATTGTAATTAGGCAAGCAAAGATAACATACACACACATAACAGTTTATCCTCAAGTGAGTTAGTGGCCTAGTGTGCAGTTCGAACATGTTTTCTAGTCTGAATCTAACCTGTACCTCACGAAGAACAGAATCAGCTAATCTGTAAAGCAAATCTCACAAACTTTTATAAATAGAACATAACCTCACGACTAGACTATTGTTTGGTTTCCACGCTTGATCAATATTTATGCAGGTCATCGGCCATGTTTACTGATAATTTGGCTGATATCTAGTAGGATCTACCAGTCAATATCTAAGTGATATTAAATGATTGCCAGCGGAATAGTGATTGCTGATTGTGGAGGGGCTTGTCGTCAGGCATTGAGAGGGCTCTACTGGTACAAAGAAAACATTCGCGGCTTATGCGCGGACTTCAGAACGTTTCCCTCGAGAACTACAAATTCGATTGGGTTAAAAAATAGCCTATGTTCTTGTCTGATACTTCAACTATTGCCATACAAAAAATCAAGTCATTCTAACTATACGTTACGACGTAAAGGACAAACAAATGAATAAACTCACTTTTACGCTATAAATGATTTAGACTTTGCGGTGCATTTATGGTAAAACATTAGTATGGTTCGTATTTTTTTTGTATTTTCTCTTTAATTAGGCTTTTTGCGATAGCAGTCAAGTACGGACTCGTTGTGTGAAATGAATAAAGAATGCATTTTGTTTAAAAGTAGATACTTGACCTGACCGTGGTACGCGTTCGTCAGCCCTCGATATGAACTTGAAGAATCTAGATTTGTTAAAAACTGTACCTAAACTATACCTAAGGACTCGCCCATACTACAGACAATACTGAGGTTTGCCACAAGTATGAAACTTTTTCCGCCTCCGAGGCGGTATAATAATTTGGTGGTAGGGAATTTTCGATGTCGCCTTGATAGCCAAGAAGCCACCATAAATCTTCTGTCATGTTCCGATGTGAAACGCAGCAGATCCAGCGCCTCGTTAGCCTGAGGTTTCTGGTGATCATTTACTCTTACCATCAGATGAGATAAAGGCCATGTGCAAACCAAAATAAACGCACACAAGTCTGCCATAGGCTTCTGCACAAGCTATAATGTAGCTTCCAAACCCACAGCGTCAAGTGGTCCGCTCCAATGCGACCTTCAACGCGTTCGTGGTCCCTGGCCTTCCCGAGCTGATGGATGACCTGGTGCCGGTCTCCATGACCAGAGAGCTGGAGCTAGAAGACGACATGAAGGAGTACTGGGGGTTCTATCTACTGAAGGGCTCTACGGTCACTGTGTCGGCGTGCGTCAGGTATTCTTTGATAAAAAGTAGCCTATGACTCTTTCTATATCATAACCTGCATGCGTGATAAATTTCATCAAGGTCGGTTCAGCCATTTAGTTGTGAAAAGGCAACGAACAGACAGAGATAATAGGACACGTTACTTTGGGTATAACAAGGCTTCCGTTTGACCACAATCTCACCTGATATCAAGCGACGATGTGGTCTACGATGGTTCACAGTTGCCTAGAAATAGCCTATTCACTCTGGCCATGAAGACACCCAGGTTGTAGCACTTAAGAATTACGAATTAAGAATGAACGTAGGGAATTCCACTCATTTCACCAGATGTTGAGTGAACTAGAATGCTACATGCTTGTCTGGAAGTTCTATTCATTCAGACTTTGAAGTGGTTGAGGAGTTCAACGCAAGAACATTTCGTTGGGTTTACAATCAGAAAGTCCCGGGTTTGATTCCCAACTGGGGTACCAACATGTTACCTAAGTCTGCCGCAAAAACAGCAATACTAATAGCACTGTTGTGGTATATCATTATCTTGAAGCTTCTGAGTGAGCACGCTTTTAATCCAATGGTCTCATGATCAGGTAAGATGAAGGCCAAGTTCAAATCCATGTATATTCCAAACTATGTTGTATCCAAATCCGTTGTCCTCAGATGGCCTGGTGCTTCTCTGATCATGATCAAAGGATACAAGCACCTTCAAGAGTGCGCCTACATTGGAGACGACTCTTCAGAAGAACTGGACGAACTGCTAGAAGCGCACAAGCTCGGTCTCCTCTCCAACACTTCACTAGTGGAGAAGATACAACAGCTGAAGAAGATTGACGGGAAAGCCAACGATCCTGGTAAAACTCTATTAACTCAGATACCTATTTATAGATTAAAGATATTTTCCAATTTAAGATTTAAAAGTCACTTACAAGAGAAAACAATTCTTACTAATAAACACTGCACTAACAAGGTTTACTGAAGAAATAATTTCCTTTAGGCAGCAAAAAATAATGTTATCGACAAAATATGGGTAGACAAAACGGAACATAAAAGGAAACATAAAACATTATCTATACAAGCAGCAGTTATCTATACAAGCAGCAGCTACCACAAAATCACAAACAAGAACGCTCACTGCCATGCATCATTATAAAATGCCAAACTCTCTAGCGGGTGTACGCCGCAGACGTCTTACTTTGAATCCACGGCGGCATTCTTTGAAATAGGAGGCATGTTCAAAGGCAGCATTTAATAAACGCGACACTATCTAAGGATCCCCGTAACGTCCAAAGGGTGACGTAAAAGGCAATAAAAGAACGGGATGGATGGAAGATGGATAGGAAGATCTACCATTGCCACTATTGTCATCTTACTGCATTCTAAATTTGGAAAGCTTTGTCATTTTGGCAAATTCTGAATGGGAACCCCAATCAACGAGGCAATCTATAAGAAAAACAATGTCAAAGTAACAAATCTCTTTTTAGGTCCATGAATCTACTACCCTTTTGGGAAAGCTTTCTGCAGAGAAGAAAGAAATTCACAGATTCACGTAGAAAGTATAAAATTAAAACAACATGAGCATAAACATTACATTAATACAAAATTAAACAAGAATATGTTGTTTTCACCCGTTCTTTGTACTACTTGGCACAGTTCAACGACTAAAATATCATTGAAAGGGAAAAGATCTTCCGAAACTGGGTCTTGGCCATTTCTGAATTCGTAAAGACATACGAGTAATAAACTAATGAAATTGTGATATGTTGATATCAGATTTTCGTGATAGTCATCATTAGCTGTTGGAGTATTATACTAGACTCGTCGACTATTAAGGTTTGGCAATCATCCAAACGATTTTAGAAACAATGTAAACTGTATTTTCAGCAAGGAAGCCGCGTTATTATAAGCACCAACTGCGTTGTAAAAACGAATTCCGTAATACTTAGCCTTCATAGCACCCGACGGTAAGTGAACATAAGGCTAAAAGATTAAAGTGTTCTCACCTAGACGCTTTAGGTTAATTTGGTACTGGTAATGTTATTGGCGTTACAGAAACTTCGGTGTTACCAATTAACAGTTGTCTTTAGCATATTTAAATAGTGGTAGCTAGCGAAGTGGATACTAAAAAGCGCCCTACCACCAACTATATCTAGGTCATCAAACCCTTAGCTTACAACAGTTTAAGATCCCAACTGTGTAGCTAGCTACTTTAACAAAAATTAAAAGATAGCGGTGAGTAAACACTACCCTGAACAACACCCTTTCTTTTTTCAATATTATCCATTGTACCCAAACTAAATTCTATGAATATTATACCAGCTTGAATAACCTTCATTCTTCTAAATAGATTCATTCTAAAACTGAATGACTTGTTCAACACTATCTGTCATGTGGAGATAAAGTTAATCAAAGGCCTTTGTAAAGTCTGGCCTTTCAGACTAATAACAATATCGTCTATCGCAGGGACAATGAAGCGACACAAGGCTGGCGTTAGCTTCCATGATCCAAGCAATACGGCGAATGTGACGTCATCAGATACTGTGCCCTCTGTGGATGTTACTGACCATGATCCGAAGGTATGTGCTTTTTTATGTATGATGGGTTTGCACTTGACCTTCACCTCACCTGATGGTAAGTGACGATAAAGCCGTTGGATGGTAATCGTGTGCACCCTGAATTCTCAAGCCTCTAGGCCACGGATGTTTTCGTAATTACCACTGACCAACTTTTAAAATTAATACGCAGCTAATAAATAACTACCCTTATAACTGTTGTTGGTTTGTTTTGCCTTATTGTCAATGTTCCAATATTTTTGGGCCATGCCTTTGATAAGGGCTATCTTGTGTACGTACAAAAATAGAACGAAATGTATTTGAATTCTTTGTATTAAAATAACACAGACTGTCACGAGACATTAATATTTACCAGTATACCTGCGTCTACTTCGTCAAAAACTTTAAAGCAGTATTGTGAGCCATAGACATTTTTCTGGAACTTTTGTAGAACCCAATGATTGCTTACCATACGAGTATATGTGCGTAGATACATTGCAATCGATGAGACGAAATTGGCGTGAAATTTCTGATGTAGGCAGACTTTTACTGACTCATATAATATACTCGTAACCACGACAATTTTAAAACATTAACAGTACAATTCATGTATTTGTTGTTTTACACATATGTGATGTTCAAATTAGAATTGGTAGACAGCATTGTGGACTCATAGTCCACAACATTATGCTGAGTTAGGGCTTTTTGTTATCAAGATACGTGCAACGTATCGAAGATGTTAACATTACTATTTATTTCTTCTTCTTTTGTGTGTGTATTTGTATTATTATGCTGGCAAATAAAATAGTTATCTATTTATCTACTTCTCATCTTAGACCTACAATCAGTTAAGGAATGGCAATTACTATAATTATATGTCAGTCATTCAAATTTAAATTATCATTCACAGAATAAAATGTCTTTTCACTTAGGTAATCAAATGAATTTTAAAAGTGATATAACAATCACAGTCCAGTGTATATTTAGGAAGTTTAATAAATATGTATAGAAAACTGTGGTAGTTTATTGCAAGTTTGAAATTTAGCTGTGGAAACAATGAGCTATCAAAAGAAGATAAATAGAGACGTAGATATCGTTTGTCTCACAAATATTCATTGATCACAAATTGATTGTTCAGGAGCTTCGTGAGATACTGGAGCGGCTGCACGCACTCCGGCAAGCTGCCAAGGTTGAGAAGAGTAAGCACTACAAACCTCCCGATCATCTCATGTCTCTGCCAGCTCTACACAGACATCGAGATACAAACGTTGATAAAGATGAGAGGAAATGGCTGTCTTTCAAAGGTAAAATATCTAATTGAAGATAAAAATGCAAGTTCTAGTAAAGGACAAAGAATCTATTAGACAATAAAAACCAAGAATATTCGATAGACATTTGTTTAGAAAGTTTACGTTTTATCAATTTTTAACCTTAAACCTCAAGTCACTGGAACTTTATTTCAAGCTCCATATATTCCTTCCATGGTACAGATTTTAATTATATATTTTTCTGCAGATATTGATGGAAAGAACAGTGAAAATAACAGTGAACCAGACACCAATACGATCTCAGACGACCATAATACACTAGCAACCACCACAATCACAGTAAAAACTACCGCTTTAACTCCAAAGCTAGATATCAATATGCTTGTACTAGATACTACTTTTGAAAACAACGATAAAGTACAAAGTAGAACAAATGAAGACGAAATGAAGAATTTACCTGAAGTACAAAACATGGCGACTACTACTACTGAATCTGCAGAAGTTGAAGATACAACGGTAAGTCCACTCGAAACAAACCTTCTGGGTGTAACAGTATCCTAGGAGTGATTACTAATTAAACATTGAGCTACATATTGAAAATCGATAGGCTTGTAAAACCCAACCGACTAATTTTATTACACCTTAGTTCCCAGTGGAAGTGAATTCAAGATGTAAAACAATTGAAGAGAAACCTATTCCTACATTGTTATTCTCTAATCTGATATTTTTCATGCAGAATTCGTCTGGCTTTAGTTGACTACTCCTCTATAGTATATTAGTTCATTGCAAATTATAAGAAAGTCAGTGGGACACGTAAATTAAATTTAGATAAAGATAGATTTCAGAGCAGACAAACGATATTGAGCAAAGCCATCCTATAAAGGTAAGGTTTGAACATAACAGTGCTGTAACGAGAGACTTACGAAAGATATAAATCTTGCATTTACGCACCATATTGTATTATTACTTATATTTGCAGAATTAAACGATTACGATAAAGCTCGTGCGATAGATAAGGGCAATGACAATAAAACTGGTTTCCATGTAAATATTTTGCGTAAAACTAAGTATTTGCCAAGTGGCACAATAAATGCTTGACAGCGGAAAATTACTACAATCGTTTTATATCTCTTATCTTTCGCAAATGATTATGTAAAATTTATCTATTGCAAGCGTTACTGTATTACTTGCTAAATTTATTTCTAGACTCGATGACTGGCCTGAGTGCCAGAGATGTAGGTAAAATGATTTTTTAAAGTTTTTAGTTAAATTTGTAAAATACTCGGTATTGCACATAGTTTATCTACAATCTTGCATATTCCGACGTTCGTACCATTGCACCCCATTGCAGTTGACGGTCGAGTGTTGCCACTCCGAATTTCTGTATCCTTTCCTTGTTCTGATTAAATAGGAATAGCTTCGATTAAAATTACCGAATGTCAATTGATGTTATGGCTTAAATGACGCCAGTTTACCCTTCGTTAAAAATATTTCCCTTTTGTCCTGCGATATTTATAGCTTCAAAAATTTGTCGAGCGCGGAAAGCGCTCAGATGGATATGATTTCACTAGCGACTAGCCTGAGAGTGCCTTCTAGCTCGACCTCGGCTTGATTCTGTTGCTATATAGTCAGAAGATCGGAAATAATCGCCTCGGAATGGATGCCGATAGTGGCGGAAAGCGCCTCTAATGTATTAGAAATGTTACAGTGTGTTTTGCCCCTAGCTGACACGGTGCAATTCCAAATTCCGAGTTGCATTTGTTTGAAAACTTCGAAACGATACCCCTTAACCTTTAATGAATAAAGAAACAGCAGATCCACTGTGGATGAACGTCTGTCTATCATTATTCTGTTTGTCCCGTGTTTAAACTGCGATGGCGGAATGCACAAAATATTCTCGTACACTCTTAATCCTTAACAGCAAACGCTTTCTAAAAGCTCGAGAACTGAAGTCAACACATCATTAACCTAGTGAAATTTGTACACGTTGATTTTATTCAACAACCGGATGGAAGAATTAATTACAATGGTACAAAGAAACTGATAAATATTTATATTACAGTCATGAACGTCCAAATATATGTAGACGGTGTTTAAAAGAGATTGTAATTTGACAAAATATTGATATAAGATAAGAACATTATATTAGACGAGAGATAAACAAACGCAATCTAGTAAAGCTTGTTGAAATATTAATAAAGTGAAACGAGACAGATAGACATAATTTTGATAATGATATTTTTGAAGCTTCGTATGCTTCGTAGTGATCTTATCTAGCCTTCGCATCGGTCGATCGCAATATACTTTTAAAACCATTCCAGGACACTGTAAGATTTACTTGGCTATAATTTGATGACCCTATATCGTGGTATCAATTCATACGTCGTAACACAATAATTTCTATGCTCCACTCATTAGGTAACTGCTCTCCTGTTACCTAAACAGTTCTAGTGATGCTAGTGTCTTGATAGCACGCTTTTGTCATAAAGCCATCACCATTTTTTGGAATACAGTCAATATGCAAACACTTTAATCATAAAAAGTCCAACGTCATCAGTTGTTATTGCAGCTCCATTATCAAATGCACAAACAAACTAGATATTTATGTGATTCACAGGATTCCACGACACCAGATCAAAATTCCAGAGAAGTGTTCGAGGACGTCCTCAAAAGGCTACAAGCTCTGGGAGACAAGGGCAAGCGAGTGCTGGTCCGGCTACACGAAAGCATGGGACTCAAATATCAGGAAAAGGTATGAATAATTCGTTTGTTGATCCGATTGATGAAGTATAACTTACGCTAATATCTAGGCAAATTGTAAAGGTAATGGGTTACTTAACAAAAAGTTTCTGCCTTGTTTCAACTAAAGAGACTCCAAGGGACCTACCAAGTAGCACCACCCGGCCGCTCTATAATCTTTTTTATACACAATTTTTCCCACTTGTGCTTTATCTTATTTGGTGAAAAGTGACAAAAACTCCGATGTTCATATAGTAACTTTCGCGAAGTCCTACGATAAATGAACTTGAAAGTATTGACTAAAGATGTTGTTGTTAAAATTTTCGTTACCATTTCGACCGTGCAAAACATTTTTACTCGTAGCAAAGCTATTAGAAAACGAATAATAATTAAAAGTAACAAATGAGACTCTTTAAAATTTAAGTAAAATTAACAAAATTGATTGTACTCGTATATAGTTTGATGAATATAATAAATGGTCATTAAAGCAAAACAGCGATGTAACGTATTCTTCTTGATTCTAGCCACTAGAAAGCAAACCAGACATTATGGCAGCCGTGGTTGGCAGTGATGAAGAACTGGACCGCCTGAGGAAGGTCCTGGTTGAAGCCATTGATGAGCAGAAGACCAGACCGCAAAGGCAACGTGAGTCCAACTTCCATGTCATTTTGGCCATTCTAAAGACGTCATATAACAAGACAGTTCTTGGTTTAATGACAAAAGTAGAATAGCTGGCATGGAGTCGATGGCATTTTCCCAAAGAATATCGTGTGAATAATAAGGGGAAAGGTATAAAAAGGGAATGTTAATTAGATGTCACATGAGCGTGTTAGGGTCGCTCGAAATCTTGATCAATCAATAAATAAATCAGACCAAAGGGTCCGGATAGATAATTTAATATCACCTGACGGTCAGAATAAATCACCTGTAAATTCGTCACAACCTTACATAACCTAGTCCTGGTCTATCATAGTAAAGAGGTCACACAAATACAACAATGTCTTGCCATCTTAACGTATTATTCAAACCGGTATTACATCTTTCATGCTGTGTGTACAAAGGGTCAGCTCTCCTCTAAAAAAACGGACTCTCAAAATCAGAACTTTTCTTATGCAGAAAAACGCCGGGACGCTCGAGCTGACGCCAGAGCCAAGAGAGAACTGATGCTGGGTCAGATAGAGCTGCAGAAGCAGTTCAACGAGGATGATGAGCCGAGGAACTACGCCGCGGAAGAGGTAATTTGTTTATATTTTAAACCTTTCTGAGGCGAACTCATGAGCACTCTAAATATACATAAAGACACAATAGACTAGGTAAAGTTTTGGCCACTTGCCATGATTGTCAGTGTTGATGGGAAGCGACGAGTTGATTGAAGAAGAAGCCTCCTAAGTATTTTGCCTCGCGACAAACACTTACAACTGTTTAATTGTTCTTCTGTATACCTATATTATGCTTTCTTGACTCACTGACCTGCTAACCAACGATAAGTCCAAGCTGGTTGAACTGAGAAACTTGAATTTCGGAACATAAGGGGGTGAAAACAGCTGAGAAGTTTGTTATGGAACATTTGTAACCGCCTTGAAATCTGAAGCATTGTTACAGTTGACGATTTAAGTAACCACTAAGGAAAGAGTTTTATCGCTTACTGTAAGAGACCACTCTGAAACTTTTTTTCACCCGTTGACCTTCCAGGATCTAGAACCTGATGGCTTCGCTGAGCATCACGAACAAGTTAACGAGACCACAGCCTTCGACATGTCCAACTCTGAGTTCTGGTCATCATTCTCCAGCAGCGAAGAAGCCCTGCTGGAGTGTGAGGGTCTGATCCTCAATCTTCCTCTGACTCCTCACAGCTCTTGCCACGATGAGGCCAGCGATGGAGAGGCTTTTACTGCTGCCAGGGCGAATGCTCTGACTTACAGGTACCTACCAATTTTTGTAGAAGCTGAGCCACGGTATCACCCGATAGCCTGATGATTGATTTTTGTATAGGAATAGTCAGCTTTATTTCCTCCGTGGACTAAATGCTGGACTTACAATCCGGCGGTCCCAGGTTCGATTATCAGTGAGGACACCTAACGGGACTTGGTTTGGTTGGTGGTATGGCATTTTATATGCCCGTCTGGCTAGCTGTCGCCAAACGGCTGTGCTAATAGCACTGATGTGTTCCAGTAAGAAAGGTAGCAGAGCCAGCGCTTCATAAGCTTGAGTGTACGCCCGCTTACCATCAGTTGAGATGAAGGCCAAGTGAAAACCATAAAAAATCTCATAGGTTACTTTATATCCTGATGAGACAAGGAGGACATTTGTCAAGTCCTTGCGGACAAAGTCGTGACCAGAAATACTAGTAATCTTTTAGTGGCTACAGTCTTAAGGTTTTGCGTTTTGAACCCAGGGTACCAGCCAACGGCTACTACTTCTTCGTGTTCAACTCCGAGAACGAGGTTCAGAAGAACTACATCCGCGCCAAGTTCGACCTGCAGAAGACCAGATACGACGTCGCCAGGACCAAGCTGAGGGAGTGCACCAACAGTACCGACCGCTGCGACCTGCCACTAGATATATTCTCCACGCAGAAGGTGAGGTCACATCATCAGATACACCACTGTTGGTCATCAGACTACCCCATTCATCATCAACAACAGCCTATATATGTCCCCATTGCAGGGGTTCAGGCCTACTCTCCTACAGAGAGTGTATGGGACATAGTACACCACGCGGGACCAGCGCGGATTGGTAGACTTCACACACACCTTTGAATTTCTGCTCAGGAGTGTGCAGGTTTCCTCACGATGTTTTCCTTCACCGAAAAGCCAATGGTAATGATTTTTATCATTCGTACATAAATTCCAAATAACAAATTGTAACTCATTGGTACGAGCCATGATCGAACTCAGACCTCGATTGTTTAAGGATTGACGCTCTACCCAACTGAGCTACCACGGCTTTTATCATGCGTACGGTCAGGAAATCAATCTGGGTGTCGAATGTGAACAGGCACCGTCTACACAAACGCGTACCATGGTCAGTCACTTACCATCCGGTGAAATCGTGGTTCTCATAGCTACAGTAAAATCTGCCAAGTGCAAGTCGGACTCGCGCACCGAGGGTTCCGTACAGAATATGAATAATTATCATACTGGAAATCATAAATAATATGCACCGAAAAATGCTGTAACGAATGCGCCTAAATATCAAACATTTTCGCTTTAGTTTGCTCCTTGTCACTAGATGGCACCATTAGTGTTTTAAATTACACGTCTCTCAAGCAAACCAAACTTTGCAGTTAAATTTCATATCCGATGTATGTCTTTCAACTGCAGATATTATAGCGGCAAATAGAATTTTGTGTTTTGTAAAGGGAATAGAATTAAATACACATTCAGTGAAAATTTCAACTGTCTACCTGCTACGGATCATGATATACAGCCCGTTGACAGACAGACGGACGGACAGCTGAGGCTTTGTAATTGAGTCCCATTGTTTCCCCTTCGGGTACAGAACCCTTAAGAGGATTGGCTGTTTAGAGCACGTGGCCGCGTTCATTGTTTTGTAGCTGTCCCTATCTGAGCCCTATCCCACCCGAGCGCGTACGGTGAGACAGCATACACTACGCGAAGTTATCCACCCGTTATTTGGATGTTTCGTAGTCCAGTGATCATTTGAAGGATACAGTATATTATGTAGCCATTTTTTCAATACAGTATACTAATAAAATTTTAGATGTCGGTGGTTTTTCCAAATTGTTCTAAATTGATTCATACTCTTGTAAAACAGCTTCAAAGTTGGGGCTTTTTATTACCGAAAAATACAATACTTTGACGCCCTGTAACTCTGGAAGTATATATTTAAACGAAAATCTGACTCACCACCGACACAGATATTTGTTTCTAGATTGTGTCTTGAAAATTTCATAGATTTTCATAGCTTAATACTCAAAATATGACTGGACTACGTTTGTATGGGCGCTTTGACACCAGCATACCCTCTTAAAGGGGGTTTTGCCAGAACCACTTTACCGTAGGGTTATGTTGCTTATGTGCGCAGGAGTTGATGTCACTTCACGACACAAATTCAACAAAAGCTTCATTTTGCAATCAGAAGTTTTCAAGACCATCATTTCGACACTACTTAATTAAATGTATAAACTTGCAGGTGATCCTAGAGCTGCCTCTACGGAACAATGACTCGTTGTGGAACGAGCAGTTCGTCATAATATCTGAGTGCGAGCCGCGGACCTCCATCTACATGTTCTGTGTCATATTGGTGCCTGTTCTCATACTGGTGTTCTCGTTCCAATGATCTGCTGACAACAGCTGGTCGGTGCAGCTTCTGTGGCTTGTAGCTCATAGTAAGAGAGCCCACGGCCCAAATTTTTGGCCCATAGCAATTTGGCCTCAACCGCATCAAATTGATCGATTCGATTATCGTTAACTCGAAAATACCGGTATCAGAAATTTTTCGCGTAGCGTTTGACCCGGCCAAATTTTCAAAAATGTTAAAAAATTTTACCGGCCCGTATCATAGCAATCTGTCTGATTTTTGAACTGTAGTTGGATGATAGCTGTAAGATACCGAAAACAGGTTTTTCAGAAGTCAGTTGTGTCACCTTTTTTTTTTGACACAGCAGAAATGGCCTCCCACGCAGTTGCTACACTTCTTGATGTTATTATCCACCTAGTCGGGTTCAGAATCATATAATTTGACGATTTTATACAGTTTCGACCGTATTGCTAAGATACATGGTTTTGGTCGTGGGCTCTCGTACTATCATGTCAAACATCCAAATGAGGACTTAGTCTGAAAGAAATCTAGGAGGGCTTCAGATCTAAATTGGGGCGCAAATGTGCCACGGAAATAATTAGCGAATTGCGATGCCCTTATTATCAACCGACATCAAAAAAGGAGGTTGTCAATTCGACTGTATGTTTTAGTGTGTATGTTACGCGACCATTCCGCCAATTATGAATGTATTTTAATGATTATTTTATTGTTTGGTAGATTCTTCTGAGGTAATGCCATATATAAATATTGTCCAAATTGAAAAATATAACATAGAGGTATACCCAGATAATTCTACCCCTAAGGGTGATCACTTTAGGGGATGAATGCTGTAGACTTTTATGGCTGTTGAAATCGGTTCCTTGGTTATTTTTGAACGCGTTATTATCCATACAACCCTTAGGGGTTGAATGCTGTATTTGACTTAACTTTTCTCTCATTTTTTGTAATGGAATATTAGAATATTGGCGTGCGGGATATTGGCTAAGTTGGAAGTAAATGCGATTGAAGGAAAAAATCTAATCTAAGACGTTGAATATAAAAACCAATCACCTATGTTGATTGAATAATCGAGATTCTACGAATTTGAAACAAAACACATATCGTTAATTGAGATTCCAAGAAGTTTTCTTTACTTTAATCACGTTCTTTGAAATTATTTTTAATTGGTCTGATTTCCGAAAATTACGCCGAATTATTTTTGAAATACAAACATATTATATTTTTATTAAAACATACGAGTACATAAACTTTAGATTAATGAACTATAAAAGACAGTATCATTTATTTCCTTAGGTTATTTGATTGTATTTTTTGAAATTTTAGATTTAAATATAGTAATGAAATTGCTAGATTTTTATTATTTGTATACTGTACGAGTATAGTTAGTTATAATAAATAAATAATGTTATTGTAGGTTGAGTAGAATTATAATTTTAGTCGTAGAGTAGAGTATATTTATATATAGTTGTAGTATGCCAACATTTTGTAATCATATCGTGATTAAAACTTAGAAATAGCAATGGCCTAGAAAGTGTGTCCGCGCGCGGCAGTGAAGCATATAAAACTAAGCCATTATGGCTTAGTTTCCCTCCTGGGCTAGGTCTTCGTGCTTATTTTATATATAAATCTAAAATGTCGGCTTCTGCTATAGAGCTGCCAGACATCAACAGATATTTGAGATATAGTATTAAAATGTCATATTGTGCCTCAACATACTAGCTTAAAGACGCGTTGCTTACGCTTAGAATATACACTGTGATACAAGGGTGGAAAGTAGGTTATTACAAACGAGCTGTCAATAACAAGCCCGTAACGATCGAGCTCGTAAAGTCACGGCCGCGTAAAAGAATGCATAAGATTTAATTTTCGAATTATAATTATAGCCTCTGAAAGTACGACATGTTTAACTGTATTGAAAAAAATGTATATGTTTTATCATTTTTTTACCTTTATAATTATGATACGTTCATATTCTAACATATATACTCGTTTATCAAGAAGTTTACTGAGTTAATAGTTTTTAATGGTACATTATTATAGTAAGGCCTTCCCACATTATAGATGCACACCGTACGATAAATAAATTTATAATAATGGTGCTGTCACTAAATGATATTTTTGTAATTTTAAAATAAATAGGAGTAATTTTAAAATATTCATTTCATAGTGATAGCTGTGTGATATTGATCCGGGATGTCTAGGAAAATTAATAAATATCGTCAGCAAAGACATCCGAGAGCTGTTAGGATGTTGGCCATTAGTGAAATGCACCCCTAAGTGGGGTAGGGACGGGAAAAGTGTTTAAATATCCACCAAAGCTTATTGGTTTTGTACATCCATGAGTCAGTCATGAAGAGAAGTTTTATTAGGGATATAGTATATGTTGAAATGTAAAATGTGGCAGCATGATATGGCCAGAATATATAAACGGGTTGTGAAAATGACTGATTACAAAGTTATTAATAATTACAGGAATTAATCGAAATATTACATTTGTAATTATCTGTAACCGTATGGTACTTATCACGGGATGATGGCAATACACGTTTTTTAGCTAAAGTCGATGGGAACTTGGCTAAGATACGCCAAAGGGCCAAGTATATTCGCAACTGTTTAATGTTTTATGGAATAATTCTATTATACATTTTTCCAAATTACGGATTTTATTGATATCTTATATACAATAAGATTTTAGTCCATCTTCACACGTTAGACCCTTCGAACAAATGTCGTGCTATCTGTTTGTATACACACAATAAGACTCGATTTTCAAAACGTTATAATACTCAATCACTTCTTTTTCTCAAATTGTGAGGGTCAGGATACCCAAGATACATCCCTAATCTAGTGTAGGCTCTACTGTCACACAAATTTTGCAATAGTTTTTTAGCTTTAATTAAATCTAAGTCAATTTACATACACGCGCAAGTGTGAGTAGTCCGCGCGCGCTATACGTAACGTTCATATTCTTCGCCATTGTCATTGAGTAAATAACGTAAAAAGTATCAAATCGTATCAACCACTATTTGCCTGATCTCAACCGCTATCTGTCAGATCTTACCCCAGCTCAACCGCTTTTAGTCAGATCTTAGCCCAAGCCCAACCGCTATCTGTCAGATCTTACCCCAGCTCAACCGCTATCTGTCAGATCTTAACCCAAGCCCAACCGCTATCTACTCGATCTTTACCAAGTCCCCAGTGAATTAGCCATATAACGTCATCGCTATCATCCTGAGACATACGTATATATAGCTGTAATAAATTGCCATAATTATTTGGAGGCTGTCAGTGTGATACTAGTCATAAATATTATTGTTATTTATATCATAAGGTACATTGTTGTAAAATAAAACGTATACATGAAATGTTGTATCTTTTAATGGAAATTTAAATAATAAGAAAAAAAACAGTAAACAATCAATAATATAGCTTAAAAAATAGAAATTAATTTAGATTTATTTAGATGGTCATATTCGTTGTTTGGGAAATTAATTTGCGTGTACCACAATGCTGGATTGTGTTATATGATAGAAAGATGCCTGTATATATATTTATATTCAGGATAATATAATATTACCTGAATATTTTTACTTTAATCGGTTTTTACGACACCACGCGATGACATGAGGTGGGCCTATACTAAAACCGGACCCGCCCGTATAGTGGCAAGTTCTCTGTTGCATTATACATGATAAATTCAGCATAAATGTGTAGCGAACAATAGATGAAATTAAATAAAAATGTTTAATTGTGAGTCTTCAAGACAGACGATGTTACAAACGAAGCAGTCGACGGTTTCCAAAAAAAGACATCTGTCTTATGGGATATATTCCCACCTCCTCTCTGCTCCCACTGATATTCCTGTTTTTTTGTTTTAGCCAGGATCTACAGCGGTAACTTGAAACGCGTCCACTAAAAGTGGATGAATTTCCTACGGACTCTAAAGCTCTCTTGTGACCCCAGACTCGTTTAGATTAAAGAATAGTTCAACATTAGCGCAAGATGCAAACGCAATAAGATTGTGTTTGCAACTTTCATACAGACATTCTCTTGGCCTCTCCACGACTAAATAATGGTCTATATACGACTATACCTCCACTGTTGGACATAAGTCTTCCACACAGATAATAACGTCGGAAAAATTTAATATACGTTTATTTGATTGTTTTTCTATCATTTTTATTTATCTCGAAATCAAACGTAAATTTTCTTTACGTAAACATTATATTACCAATATAACCAACCTAACTATACATTTCAACCAAATGTCATAGCTCACAATCCCAAGTCCCTAGCACTATTACACACTGATGAACCGGAAGTCATATCAATAATCAATGGTCTCAAAGCTGACTCCGCGTCTGGCTGGGACAACATTCCGCCCAAACTAATTAAAATGACTAAAACTAAGCTTGCCCTCCCTATTGCGCACTTATGTAATCTTGCAATTGACAAAGGAGTATTCCCTAGCATTTTCAAACTATCACTTATCCATCCGATCTATAAGAATGGGGATAAAGGTAGTGTCAATAACTACAGACCTATTTCAGTCCTCTCAGTCCTGTCCAAAATATTGGAAAAAATTTTAAACAATCGCCTCACTAGTTTTCTAAAAAAAGAGAACATTCTCTCTTCTGCCCAATTTGGCTTTCGCTCTGGAACTTCAACAGAAGACGCAGTTACTAAACTATCGGACACTGTTACTATGGCACTTGATGATAAGGAAAAGTGTATAGGCATTTTCTTAGACCTTGCCAAAGCATTTGATACTGTATCAATCCCAATGCTAATAGACAAATTGGAAAAAATCGGAGTACGGGGAAAAGCACTTCTAATTTTTCAGGACTACCTCCGTGATCGAACCCAAATAGTAAAAATAGGTCAATATCTCAGTTCTGAAGCACACATAACCTATGGAGTTCCCCAAGGCAGTGTGTTGGGCCCAAGTCTTTTTCTGTTGTATATCAACGACTTATGCGATATGCAACTAAAAAATGGTCAAATATTTACATTTGCCGATGACACAGCTTTAATATTCCAGGGAAGGACCTGGGACCAAGTCTTTGGCTTGGCCGAATCTGGACTCCAGAAAATTGCGCATTGGCTAAATAATAACCTCCTAACTCTAAACCTCGACAAAACCAAATACATAGCCTTCTCCATTTTGGATCGTTACCAACCCTCCTCTATCCACACATTAAAAGTACATCATTGCTTCAGTACTGACCTAAATAATAGCAACTGTAAATGTACCGATATTCAAAGAACCGGCACAATCAAGTACTTGGGCGTCACCTTGGATGACAGACTAAGCTGGCTTCCTCAAATTACAACTCTCTCGGGACGTGTCCGCAAACTCATCTGGATCTTCAAGTCCCTCAGACACATCATGCCACCAGAACAACTGACCACTATCTACTTAGCTCTTTGCCAGTCAATATTGTCCTACTGTGCATCAGTATGGGGAGGTGCTCACAAATCTCACATGATCCAGATCGAGCGAAGCCAGAGATCAGTTCTAAAAGTAATGACCTTCAAAAGATATAGATTCCCGACCCGAACCCTTTACTCCCAATGTCAAGTCCTTACAGTAAGGCAAATTGCTATAGCCCAAATGATCATAAGACATCACAAAACCCTTACCTTTGATAAATACCAGCATAACACAAAAAGGAGAAACTACGAAGTGTCAAAAATAAATCGCTGTAGAACTTCATTTAGCCATCACCAACACTACTTCCTTGCCCCTTATCTCTACAATAAAATTAACAAAATTCTTATGTTCCACCCTCTCCCCTCAAGCACAAGTAAACTGATACTAAAAAAGTGGCTCAAAACTCTTGAGTATAAGGACACTGAAGACTTACTAACTACGTTAAAATAATTAAAGTAAAACCTGTTCACACTCAACTCTCACCTTTCATGATTGTTAAGTGAAAACTGTCACTTGGTGGCAGCCCCCTAAGCACACACACATACACTCACACACAACACACACACACACACACACACACACACACACACACACACACACTCACACACTCACCCTACTTAGTAAAGCATGTTTTTAAAAATGTTAAAAATATTGTGCATAACAAAGCAAAACGTCATCCTTAGAGAGAGCCTACACCTGTCGCACAGGGCTTCCCCTATGACAGACTGTATGGCTATACTATTGTTACACACTTGTTTTATTCAATAAATATTTTTGTATTTTTTTTTTGTGTATTCATTTACCCTCAAAGTAGATTCAACCCTCTAAAAGAACGAACTTATTCAATAGATTCTGACATAATTTTAGTAACCGTCTACCTATAAGTAGCAATTATATTAAATTAATTACTCCAGTTGTCATTATCATTAAAACTACTGTATGTTCGTTTATCGACAGGTTCTGAAAACATGCCAGCGAAATATATAAAATGCGTCATTTTATCCACTAATATGAAAGCAAAAGGTTTGTTGGCGTTGAACTCTAAAGATCCAAATTCTGAAATTACACTGTCATCATTACAGTTCTCATCAAAAACCACTTTTACCTTTTGCTTTACATCGGACACGCTGATTCTATTCCCGCTTATGTCTTCGAATTCTGCGTCTTTAGCATCAAAGGCTCGTTTCATTCCCATATCTTTCAATATATCATTAACTTCAACTTCACTATCTAAATCAAATTTTGGCAGAGAAACATTCACCAGTTTAGGACCTTCACGCTCCAAACTTACAAATATATCGTTTAAACTTGTATCTTCTAATCTATTGAATACGTTTCTTATTTTATCTTCCGTTGGTAAAAATACCAGCATGGAAACATTGTCCTTACTTGTTGGTATATCGATAACTAGAGATTTTAAGCTTTTTATGGCTGATAAACTAAAGTTACCAACCTGAAACATCATGTGCTGTGTTCCTATAACATTTCCTTCGTCGGAATAAAAAGGCATGGCTTCTGTAAAGAAAGTATCAAACGGTTGCTTCCAGGTAGTTTTGAAATAAGCTACCGTGTATAAGAATATAGAACTACCATTAAAGTCAGAGGGGTTCAAATTTCCCTGTACGTTGTGGTCAGTTCTACTTTCAATTATTTCGTTTATCCTCAAAGCTGTTTCCTCTGGAGCTTCTGAATTTGTCTCAATAACATTGACTTCTAATTTTTCAACGTCTTGTTTAAAGCTATCTTTGGCCCTGTTGTTTCTATCAATCAATACCATGTTGTATCTACTGATCTCCAATGTGCTTTTTCTTTCTGTATGAATTACGAGTTCTCCTAATTTACTTCTGAAGCATTTGTCACTCCGGGACCCAGTAAGTCTTGAAGCCAGCAAGATTTTTCTCTGCGTATGTTTCATTGCACCATCAGCTAAAGCTGCAACTTGCAACCAAGTAGATATAGGAGAATACACGAAATGGTTCGTCCTTTTTGATATCTTCGCTAGTAGCTTTGATGAGAAATCGAAGGCTGGACGTTTAACAGCTACCAATGCCTCTTCAGATGTGCAGTCCTTAGCTGATGCTGAGTATATCAGCATTAAACATGTTGAAAATAATACTACGTTCATTTTGGTTAACACCTCTTCACTTACGTTTCGATTCTTTTGTCACTTTCTCCTCAAGCTTTGCTCAGATCTTTACAGCTAGAAACTTTTTGATCCACACTTAACTATCTTTTAAAATCACAAACACTTGTCTCTGTACACAATATTCTTTAGTCTTTGTTCTTTTGAGATTTTAAAGAAGTTTTCTTGAATTATTCAAATCGATATACGTTATTTACTATCGGATGCATAAAACACACTCAATGGCAAATATTACCATCATCCAGTATGTACGAGTATAGGAAACTGGTTTTTATTGAAAGCGGATGTCGCCTGACCTTTTTGCTTGAGATGTTTTGATTTTTAGTTATAGAATATATTGTATGTCAACTTATTTTTTTTTTAGTGCAGTATCGTCTGTATATGTTACTAAATAAGCAACTTTCGTCAGCTGGAGAATTATTTCAAATGCAACTTGTTATATTTATCCTTTATATATATATAACTATATATAGCTGCGGGAAACTTGAAATCCTACGTAGTCATCCTTGTTACGCTTGCACTAACGTCAAGTGTGAAATATTAATATGTGGTATTTCGCACGTTTTACCTCGTTATTATATAATGTCAGTAAATTACGTAATAATATATAAATGCTACATGCTTGAACTTAAAATCCGGAGGTATCCGGTTCGATTCCGGGGGTCTATGTCTACCGGCACTTGCTTTGTTTGGTGGTGTATTTTCTAAGTCCATCCTATTAACCTTATCGTCATTTACTTAAGTGTGATAAAAACCAATTGCAAACCCATCATATTTTTAAATCTGTTTTTATACGTACTTAGAAGATAGATATGACGATGTGGTCGGTAAATTTAAATTTTACGAAGCAAAGTTCAAAATAAACTATTACTTTCACTAGCAGTTAGTACTGTGGACGCAAGGGATAACAGTGGTTTGAATTCTTCATTTATTATGCGTACAGCTAAGAAATGGAATTCCCTGCCGGCTTATGTGTTTCCCGAGCGCTACAACCTGCACGCAATGTAATAAGAGCTCCTTGGTGTTCAAATACAAATGTCAATTGTCATATTTGATGCGCGTACGCAGGATGAAAGTAGAAGCGAATGACTTATTGCAATGCTAGTCGGATAAAACACAACAGATATAACGAAGTATGTATATTGGAAGATAGATATGTAATCAAAATATTCTTAAAATAACTCGCATGAATTAGCGTTTCAAATAACCTCAGACGTACATAAATCAGCTATCATTAATGCACCACGTCAGTTTGACCACATTTTACGAAATAACAGCTCTCTACCACTTTTCCTCAAGGAACGCTTTGTAAAATAATACCAAAATATGGCGTTGATTCTTACCAAGGACGCGACCCTAATATGATCTACATGAAATCAAAACGGTAATATATTATTATACTACAGAACATGCTACTTATTTGCAATCCAGGTATTTGATGGATCCCGCATCTGTTCAAGTAATTAACATGACCTTATCCATAATGCCCGCGCAGTTTGAAAAATACCCACTATGAGAGGGCATTATAATAACTATTCAAAATATCAAATGGGCAAAATTGAAAGGAATAGAATGTAAGGTTTGACAAGGTAAACCAGTGGACCATTGATACCGAGTGTGACCGAGTGGTCCATATGTCACAGGTTTACCAAAATATTACTGTAAGTAAATATAGTATAGCTATATTTTAAGATATCTCTACAGTATCATCGTCGTGTGTGATCAGCTTCATGATAAAACCTCATGATTGGTCAGCGCATGTCACATGTCTGTTCCTGCTCCCCGCGTCCCGTTAAATATACCTCAATTATCTTTAATTCATAATGACCAGACATTGTGATAAATAATTAAGTTTAAATACTTATTAATTAGCCTGCTTTGACTGGTCATTATTCATACTGCGCGGGCATTGTAAAAAAATGTCCTAATTAATCACTTTGTCCATAACATATACACGTGTTTCTAATCGAGCTCTACATGTGGCAACTTTAGGTACAATACATATTTATAACTTATTTCCAAACATAATAAGTAATTTTTGACAAGAGCACCAATCATGCTAAATGTTAACCTCCCGACTTGCTATCTGAGGTCGCTTCGATAACAACGAAATAGACTTCTATTTGAAGCATCAGTAAATTCACTTTAGTTTTACACTCACGCCCATACCTAGTGGTCATGGTGGAAATGGCTCCAGCCATCCTTGTCATTTGTTTATTAATACCTACAATATTAGGACAGTGCACCGTTGAGAAAGCCGAAACTTACTTCAGGAGATCTGTGTACGAATTCACTATAGATTTAGCTAGGAGAATAGCGGAGGAACAAGAGAACCACTTCGTTACTTCGGCCCTGGGACCATGGACGATGATTTCTGCTATATCTGCGGGGGCGGCAGGAGAAACTCTCTCAGAAATCAAGCAGACTTTGCGGATGCATCCACATAAGTGCTTCAACACCAAATTCTACGAAATCGTCAAGAAATTTGCAGCTGCCGGCGATGCTACGGTTTTGGAACGCAGCTCTACTCTATTTGTTGATAATAGGTTCTCTATTCGAAAGGAATTCGAAGATAGCATAAAAAGCACAGAAGTCGCTGGAATAGAGAAAGTGGAGTTCGATAATTTCGTGTCCGTTGCTAATAATATCAATAATTTCGTGAATGTAGCCACACATGGAAAGATCGATGAAATTGTATCGCCTAACGACCTGGAAGGCGTACATTTAGCGCTGATAGAGGCTTTATATTTCAAAGGTTCTTGGAGGAACCAGTTTTCGTCGGCAGATACTGAATCTAGTGCGTTCTATGACGAAAAAGGGACGCAAATCGGTGATGTTGAGCTAATGTTCGCGATGCTAGAAGCGAACGTGTCTTCAGTTAGTTTGATCCAAGCCCAGATATTAGAGCTCCCGTATAATGACGACCGATTCTCCATGATTGTCATTTTGCCGGACTCTGGTGTGAACGTAGCTACAGTTTTGGATAACCTTAAAAAGATAAGCCTAACCACGGTGTTCACGCTATTCAGCCAAACTGGTCCTCAAATGGTTTCTGTGCAGATTCCTAAGTTTATTATCAATTCGGACTTGGACAATTTGAAGGAATTGTTAGCGGATATGGGTTTGCGGTCGATGTTTGACAGCACGCAAGCTAAATTCCCGGGGATCTCTGATTATTCTTTGTACATTTCTAATTTTATTCAGAAAGCTAATATTGAGGTTAACGAAGAAGGATCAGAAGCTGCAGCTGCTTCTGGAGCTTTCTTCCAATCCAGATCTTTGGACTTCAACCAATTCACAGCTAACAAGCCATTCTTATTTATGATTGTGGACCGGCTCACTGAGTTCGTGTTGTTTACAGGAGCCTTTTCTAAACCTTGATCTGTTGAATAAAGGATATGTATGTTCGACGGTTCGACTTTTATTGGACAGTAAATATTACATTTTTTAAACCATTATCACTATAGTCGACGCCATAATTTCATGGACTACTTTGACAGTACATCGGACACAAATGCTTCCACAGTTCACTGTGCTTATGTATATGTTACGGGTACCTCATAATTTAAAATAAAACAGTTTTGGCCACATTTTCTAAATACACTTATGTCAAATTACTCCGCGAAATTCTCGCGTCGACTATAGGCACGTGTTCTTTATGTAACTAACAAGAATTCTAACAATCATCGGCTGTATAAGTCCACTGTTGAACATGAACTCCGTCATAGATCGCCACATAGAACTTTCCATGGGGAAGTTTGCTATAATCATCGCTTATTAGGCGAATTGGAGATGTCAGTAAGATGTTCTTGTTACATAGGTAGATGCCGCTGCCCATCTCATGAATGCTTTTACCATTATTCGCCTTTTACGACACTTACGGCATGATACGTTCCCCGTTGGTTCTGTTCTAGACCTGAAACCACAATGCTGTTGTAGTTTTAACCTAAATATATGTCCGTGAGGTATCGGTTTTAGAATAGAATCAAGAATAGGATATCTCGTAGGTGTTGAAAAATGTGACTAAGAGGATTCAGGAAATGGGCATCAACATCTACGTAAGTGTTTAGGTCAATAACATCGTAATGCGATCACCGCATCATATCATTGAAAGTCTGAAGATGCGATGGACGGGCTGTGCCCTCCTTATTTTAAATGTAGAAGCTCAATCTTATGGCTACTATATATGAGTTAATTTTTAGCACATTGTGTCGTAACGAAGTAGAAATCAATAAAAAGGTTGCAGTCTTGTTTTTTCATGCGGTGGATAACGTATGCGAATAACGAATGCAGGTTTATGCTAAAGTAGAATCTGATTTATTTAATGTTTAACACGATATTATTACAATATATATTTATTGGAATAAATCGAACCACAAAAGATTTTTTAAAGCAAATCATTTTGGTTTATCCAATTTGGATTTATCTTGGGTTTAACATACAAAATGGCAATGTAATTTTGACTCAAAACACTTGGCGTGAAGCCGTCAAATCTTAAAAATTAAGCCAGTCAGTCAGTTTATATTCTGTGGTCAGTTTCAACTATTTACTTTGAGTAAAGAGTAAAGTTCTGTTTAGGTTCTGTTGTTCCACTAATTTTCGCAATTAATTACGATAAGAGTGATAACGTACAATCAATATTGTTTATGTATAAGATAGATAGATGTACAATGTTCAGAATCCAATAATAATAGCTATCCAATAGCAACAATTGTTTTATAACTTCACTGCAGTCCGTGCTCTAATTTGTTTTTAGTTAAAAAGTTATCTTCACTTGTTTTTAAACAGAAAAAATATAAAATGGATAGTAAAAGCTGTGGAAACCGTATGAAAATCATGCCTAAACCGTATGTATCATATGAATCTAATGAAAACGTACTTCTAGATGATGTTATATTTTTTACTGATGTTCAAAGATCAAAAACTTAATGATCAGTGTAGGATGATAGTCAAACATGGTGTTTTCAAGGTTTTACCTAATAACTGTGGCTCATTTTGTTCTCCCCTAAATATAAATTTACTATAAGCATAATTTACTAGTACATGTCATTGTAAAATATAAATTGTTTCTAAATTAGAGGGGTTTAAACAGTTAAAAAAATTAATCAAGATCTTTCGACTTTTCATTTGAAAGGTCTAACTAAAAACCCGATCAAATTCCACTCATTAGGAGTGAAGCTAACTGTGTATCGGTATCCAGAAACTGATTGGTTGAGGTCTTCAAGTAAATTTTCATTCTATACGGGCCAAAAGGGGGACCGTGGTAAATACTCTTGTATTCCACACACTTCACAAGTAGAGTATGATTTCCGGACTTAAGTGTAATGATTTTAGAATGATTATTCACAATAGTAAAGAGAAATCCTGTACCGGATCAACCCACCACAAGATGGATCAACGACCTGATATATTTTCAGGATGGGTCAATGTCACTACCGTGGGGTTGGACTGTGTTTAACAGTAGACGTTTCTCTGCTGATGATGTACATTTTAAAGTATTTGACTTTGATTTTTATTCATTCGCAGGGTGTTTGCTGAGCTGCCCCAGACCTACACGTTATCACAAGAGCAGAGAACATTCTACCGAGACAATGGATACTTGGTCATCAAGGAGTTCATTGATTTCAGCTCTCTATACAGTTACAAGTAAGTATCCAGTAATTTATTAATGCAATTGGTTGTTGTTTCACTCTGTTTTTTTGAGCTTCCGTTTGACAACAATCTCCCCTGATGTTAAATGACGGTGTGGCCTAGAAATAGCCTATTCACACTGGCCTTGAAAATATCCAGTAGCAATCAGGAAACACAAAAGCCAGCAGGAAATTCCTCTCCTTAGCTGTACGTATAATAAATGAAGAAGCAAAACGCTTTGTGAAAAATAGTGAAATGTTAACCAAGTAGGGGTGGAACCTAGCCGTTCTTCTGGGTGTTCAGTGGTAAAAAGGGAATGGTGGAATTACGTCGTGTGTGTAAAAAGGAATGTTATAAAATGTACAATATTGGTGCAAAACCATTTTATTTAAATGTAACATTTATCTCATCTTATTTTGACCCCTGTTTTCTGATAAAATTCTTGAAATTATTTCACTTGCTACACCTGTGAGCTACCGATTTTTATAACTATTCCAAATTTCAAGTCGATAGTGTTAGTAGCTTATGAAATGATCAGCTGTAACAGACATACTGACAGTCACACCGTAGTGCTCTTATAATGGGTCTGTTTTTTTATTGGACATTTAAAATCCTAAAAAGAAAGTTAATAACAACTAAATGTAAACAAATAAATCAAACATATTTTTAAAGGGCTTTATCTACCATCAAGATTAATTATTAAGTGCAGGTCATCTACCTCTACATTGAATGTACAAGTGGTACGTGTTCAACAGTGTTTTTCAACCGACTTAAAAAAACATACGCGTCGAATTCGCACGCGTCCCTGCAGTGGGGACGTATATAGACTGTCGATGATGGTGACCTCCTTTCCTTCATCGAGACTGATGATAAGTATCGAAAAGGCTGCAGGACGGAAGTCGTGGTTGTCCAAAGGGTTTTCTTACTTGACTGTTTTTGAATTCCAGGCAGCGCTTCATCCAAATAGCGAAAGGTATAGTTGATAAAGGAAATATAACAGTGGTGAAGGAGCCAGCTCAAGCTAAACTTGGCGCTAAGGGTGAAGATCTTATTAATAAGGTATGCCATCAACATGTTTGCTTTAACAACTACTTCTGTTACCGGCTCCGTGGCCTAATGAATACACACTTGGACTTCCAACCCGGAGGTCCCGGATCCCAGTGGTGGTACCTATTGGTACTATGGTTAGTGGTAGGGCAGTATTCGCCTGGCAAATTACCGCAATGTTACCTAAGTCTGCCGCAAAACAGCAGCTGCCTCAACAGGTAGAAGCTTCTTGACGGGCCCGCTTTTAATCCAACGCCTTATTGACAAACAGAGAACAAAGGGATCGGGAAGGGAATGCATTTGTAAGTAGCTTGTAGCTTACGTTTAGAAATCGACTCTACCCATGATAAGTTGATAAGTAGGTACTTTTTAGGGTTGCGTACCCAAAGGGTAACCAACGGGACCCTATTACTAAGACTCCGCTATCCGTCTGTCACCAGGCTGTATCTCATGAACCGTAATAGTTAGACAGTTGATATTTTCACAGGTGATGTATTTCTGTTGCCGTATAACAATAAATACTAAAAACCAGAATAATAAAAAAATTAATTCATACAACAAACGTGTTTTTAGACGTGAGATTTAACATATTACTAGCGCCATTTAGTGTCGTACTCGTCTACTAGTGCTACTGCAAAACAAAATTGATAACGAAAATCGAGCCGCATTCGTTAGAAGATTGTTCGGTGCATATTATTATTTATGGTTTTCCGTATTTTATATATCCATATTCTGTACGGAACCCTTCGTGCGCGAGTCCGACTCGCACTTGGCCAATTTTTATTTTTATAATTGGATTTTAGACTAGCAATTGGTACTACTGTCAATTCATCATCAATCATCATCAACAGCCTATATACGTCCCTAATTAAATGCAGGCAATTGACAGTCATGAGTTGTTTTTCAATTCAAGTACATTATCCGATTGCTTAACGGTGAAGGAAAACATCGTGAGGAAACCTGCATGTCTTGAACAGGCATGTGAAGTCCGCCGATCCGCACTGGGCCCGCGTGGTGGACTATGGCCCATACACTCTCTGTAGGAGAGTAGGCCAGGGGCTCAGGCCTAAAGGCCAAGTTGACTAAATTTGAAAACTTGATTAATTGTATACTTTCATATCTATTTTATCCCAAAAAAAACTATATTTTAAAGCAAAAGCCATATTTACATTACGTATTTTGTAATTTAAAAAAGCTATTTATATTTCCCTCGAAAACGCTGAATAGTGTCATGGCGTCTTGAATGACGTCACAGCTCGCGAAATAACCTGCTCTGTGATATGAACACGTCAACAACAACAATGATGTTCTGCGTGACGTGACGTCACACGTTCTTGCGCCGAGTTCTTCGTGTTCGCTGTCACGTGACTTAATGACTACTTTTTTTTCAAATTCATTTTCTAAAAATATTATAAGATTATTAATCTTTAACTTTTTTGAGAAATAGACTGTTTATTTCTTATCTTCGTCTCTTCATTTATAATTAGGAACTATAAACCAAGCAATTTGTTATTAGTGGACACAAGCCTATTGTTAGAATTTTCATCAATGTTCCAAAGGGTTCCATTTTTGAGCGACCAACTATCCCTCTCACAAGTCTGAAGTTAGACAAGGACGTCTGCATCGAGTCTAGGCTTACGTTTTATAGTCGTTAAGTTTTTACTGACTCTAATTACACTTGACCCAAGATCGTAATCTTCAAGAGGTAATTTACTAGAAGCGATTTACCGGTTCACCTTGAATCGGAACGAAAAAGTTTAAATGTGATAGAATAGGAAATACACGGAGGAATGTAGGTATACATTCGCTGTACTAACATACTAACTATCCCGAGGTCCCGGGTTCGATTCCCACTTGAGGTACCTGCTAGAGTGAAGTGCTTTATTTGTACATTCCAAAACTAATTTTTGTTTTTTCTTTGCTGCTTAATTATTGAGCTACCATGAAAACTGTGTGTAAAAATACCGTTCCCAATCTATCTCCGAAGTTTCCGAAGTGAAAGATCTGTTTAAATAACAGAATACATACGTCGGTTAACGTTTTTTAACCGACTTCAAAAAGGAAGAGGTTATCAATTCGAGGGATGTTTTTTTTTCTCGTTTTTTTAAATGTTTGTTACCTCAGAACTTTTGACTGGATGAACCGAATTGGATGATTCTTTTTTTATTTGAAAGGTGGTGCTTCCCGTGTGCTCCCATTTCCATTTGGTCTAGTTCTGACAACGGCATCCATGAGAAAACGATATAAATCTTAAATTTGCCTTAGTTAAAGTAGACTTTCAGGGCAATTGAAGTCGGTTCCCGGTTCTTTTTGAACGCATTTACTTGTTTTTCTTCATAAAACCATGAAAAACAAACTTATTTATGCGGTCGGAGAAATGAAACTTATTTCAAGGTTCTTATTTGGATGTTTCTTTACACGGTTCGGTACCGTTGGTTTGGTGCACGGGTCAGACTCGCACTTGGCCGTTTTTAGGGTTCCGTCCTCAAAAGGAACCTGTTGGCCGTGTGTCTGTCAAGACAGTTTTTTTCACAGTTTCACAATATAGTACTGCGTACAGATCAGATATTCACCGCCTCCCGCGGATCCGCGATGCCTCACTTCCCCCGCGAGAGACCGGCCCAGAAAATGACCATCACGTATAGCGCGCGCGGACTTACTCACGCATACGCACATCGAACGTTTGTAAATACGTCATCCGTTCGATGTGTGACTATATCACGAAATTTATTCCAAATGTGCAACGTGTGGTTATCAGAGGAAATAACACAGAGTAGATACTGTAGAATTAATTTATTTGATGTTTGCGTCGACATCCTAGATAAAGGCAGGATGTAGCTCAGCCGTGCGGGGATGCGGCAACTTGCAGTTTGCGCGAGCGCAGTTTCCCAGCACCTGCGGCATAAAACATGTATTAGAAAAAAGTGTATATTCAGTGAAAGAATTCTCATATAGCAGTTGAGATTATAGTCTAAGCATTGCACATAAGCACAGAGAGTGTATGGGGCATAGTGCACCACGCGGGACCAGTGCGCATTGGTAGACTTCACACACACCTGTGAATTTTTTCTCAGAAGTGTGCAGGTTTCCTCACGATGTTACCCTTCACAGAAAAGCCATTGGTAATGATTTTTATCATTCGTTAAAAAATTCCAAATAACAAATTGGAACTTATTGGTACGCCCCAGGATCGAACACAGACCTCAATTGTTCAAGGACTGAAGCTCTACCCAACTGAGCTACCACGCTTTAATAAAATATAATAATAATTAATGCGTTCAAAAAGAACTAAGGAACCGACTTCAACTGTCCTAAAAGTCTACAGCATTCATCCCCTAAAATGTTAACACGTATATATTTTGTTTTTGTTGATTTTCTCAAAAAGCGCTAAATCAATTTCGTGAAGATTTATATGGGACCAAGTTTAAAGCTTTAAAAAACAACAAGTAAATTCGTTTAAAAGAGAACTGGAAACTGACTTCAATTGCCCTAAAAGTCTACTTTTACTAAGGCAAATTTAAGATTTATATCGTTTTCTCACGGATGCCGTTGTCAGAACTGGACCAAATTGAAATGGGACCACACGAGAAGCACCACCTTTCAAATAAATAAAGAGTCATCCAAATCGGTTTACCCAATCAAAAGTTCTGAGGTAATAAACATTTTTAAAAAAACGTCGAATTGATAACCTCCTCCTTTTTGAAGTCGGTTAATAATAAAAAGAGTAAAATATCAGTCAAAGAATAATAATAGACAGGAAAATATGTAAATAATACATGGAAACCTGAGCGAGGTCTCTATCCAGTACAGTTTCTGGCAAACTTTTATTTAGGCGTATGGCATTTTTGTCGTTCACTACAGATCTATGTCAAGTTGTTTGGCCCATTGTGCCGCGCCTCTCGGGAGGGAGAATAGATCAACGGGACTACCACAGTATTTTCTGTTGGGGCATTCCTCGATAATATGTGCTACACTCTGCACCAATGCGCCGCAGTCACAACATGGAGAATCTCTCCAGCCACACCGATGCATGTATTCTGCACTTCGTCCGTGTCTCGTGCGCAGTCTATTTAGCTGGCACCACTCACGTCTGGGAAGCGAGAACCCTTTCTGTTGCAGTGTGGGGTCGAGGTTGGTTGGAGCGTTTTGGGGCGGATTTGTGGCCCATTCTTGTTTCCATCTGTCCCTGATGTTGAAGTTTTGGGTCAGCATATCTTTGGCGGATAAGTATGGCGGTCGGCGAGACTTTAGGCGGTGTATGGGTGGGTTAAAAAACTCCTTGTGGGCCGGA
This sequence comes from Carcina quercana, assembly GCA_910589575.2. Lineage (NCBI taxonomy): Eukaryota > Metazoa > Arthropoda > Insecta > Lepidoptera > Depressariidae > Carcina > Carcina quercana. The sequence continues at coordinate 8,491,519 of OU342449.1, read as the reverse complement.
AGGGATTGGTTTCTGCCTAACTTTGCGGCTTCTCTGAAGAGAGCTTCCTGCCTCCTTAACCGCGGGGGTGGGATGTTGCTGAGCACTGGTAGCCATTGCACTGGTGTCGACTTTATGGTTCCGGATATACATCGCATGGTGTTGTTCAGTTGCACATCAACTCTGTCGGTGTGGGCACTGTTCAGCCACACCGGGGCACAGTACTCAGCCGCTGAGTATACAAGACTGAGGCCGGTTGTACGCAGCACGTCTGCACTGGCGCCCCATTGAGTGCCGGTCAGTTTATGCATGATGTTATTTCGGGTTCCCAGTTTTTTGCTTAACTTTTCCAGGTGTGGCTTAAAGGTGAGTGCTCTGTCCAGCGTCACTCCGAGGTACTTTGGCCGAGGGTTGTATTTAAGGCGTTCATGACGGAGAGTGACGGTTGGCTCGTAATCAGCTTCTTTGTTGTGGAGATAAAAGGTAGATACTTCTGTTTTACTTGCATTAGGAACTAGACGCCACTGTTTGAAGTACTCCGATAATGCTACAATGTCTCTTGTCAGGTGGCACTCTGCCTCTTGGAAAGTACTATTCTGACTTGTGATAGCGATGTCGTCGGCGTACACAAACTTTCTACACAGGGTTTCTGGTAAGTCGTGGGTGTACAGATTAAAAAGTATGGGGGCCAAGACAGACCCTTGGGGTAGGCCGTTTTTTAGCTTTCTCGGCCGGCTTTGCTTATCTCCAAGGTGAACAGTGAACTCCCGATCGGTGAGTAAATTATTTATTAATCCAACCAGTTTTCTGCATGGCACCACGCGCATTAGCTTATATATAAGTCCAGTTCGCCAAACCGTGTCGTAAGCAGCGGTGAGATCGATGAAAACTGCGACTGTTTTCTGACGATTTTGGTACCCCGCTTCAATGTGTGTAGTCAGTGCTAAAACCTGGTCAACGCAGTTTCGGCCGCTTCGGAACCCTGCTTGTTCTACTGGTAAAACATTTTCTATTAGTGGGGTTATTCTGCTTGCTATGAGCTTTTCCAATAGCTTGTACAGTGAACTAAGTAAAGCTATAGGTCTGTAGCTCTTGGGATCTTCTGCAGGTTTTTCCGGTTTCAGCATTGCAATAATTTTTGCCTTTTTGAAGTCTGGTGGTAGTTTATGGGTGTTGAGAACATCGGTGTAAAAATATGCAAGCCATTTTATACAGTTTGGACCTAGGTGTTTGATGTGTTCGTTGTATACGCCATCATAACCCGCTGCTTTTCCTAGCGCCAGTTGCTTTATGGCCGTGTTGACTTCACTTACAGAGAAAGGGCGTGACAGTTGGTCGTCAACCGGGAGCTTTGCCTTAAGCTCTTTGTGTTTCGACTTTACAGTTTTTGTGAACGTCAGAACCCCTTTCGAGCGGGATACTTCCACTATTCTATTCGCAATTTGGTGGGTCAGTGTGCTGGATGACATCTTTGACTTACTACTAATTTTACCTGAGAGCTTGTTTAAGGTTTTCCAGGCTTTACGGCTTGAGGTTTTGAAGTTCATCTCTTCTACTGTTGCTATCCATTTATTTTTTCGGTTCTCGTTTAGTGATTGTAGAAGGTTTTCCCCGACAGCATGATCTCCGGTACTTTAGTATTCTTCGTAGAGTTGTTCGCTATGTCTTGTCCAGCAAGGGATGTAGGATTTTCTATACCCTCTCGGTATAGATCTCTTTGCGGTCTCTAGGATCATTCGGACGAAGCGCTGGTAGTTTTCAACTTTGGGGGGGATCCACCTTACTGTTGCATCTGCACTTGCGGAGAAACTTGACCAGTTAGCCTTCTGAAAGTTCCACCTAGGTAGCGGCATTGAATTCAGGATCGGAATCTTCACTCCTATTTCGATTAAAGCAGGGCGGTGTTGGCTATTTGGAAAGTCTGCGAGAATTTTTCGCATGGTGTGTAGGGGTTGGCCATTAATGTCCCTTGATACAAAAGTCAGATCTGGGTTATAGTCCTTCTTCCATCTGGCTGATCTGAAGGAACCTTTATCTTTGGCGTTGAAAACAAGGTGAAGGTTGTTGGATTCAGCCCAGTCTGCCAGTTGGATGCCATTCTGGTCATTGGTGTCATATCGCCAATTGGTGTGGTGGCTATTGTAATCTCCTGCGTAAACACAGGGATGAGGGAATGTTGGTATCCCGTGGGACCAGGAGTTTGCTGGTGGTTTGTAGGTGTTCACAATAGTTAAGTCTTTTACTTGTATGGCAGATGTGAAGCAGTCTGGGTTTAGGTTATTGATACTTTCCTTAACATATGTTGCGATGCCGTACTGAGGATGGTTCAAAGACTGAGTAAGGGTGTACCCTGGTATTCTCCCTCGCTTCTCAAGATCTTGGTCGTCTTTTGTGTGTGTTTCTTCTAATACAAGTACGTCTATATCGTTTTCGGTTAGAATTTTCTTAAGAACGTCACATTTTGCTAAGCTAATACCTTCGATATTAAGTTGGCAGACGCGGATGCTATGGCCAACGTCTTTTGTCAGAGGGCTCTTAGAAGAGCCTTTTATTTTGTTTCTTTGTTTGGAATGCATAGATGCGTGGGAACGACGGTGCTGTGAGGTCGTATGTGACAGGTACAGCAGCCAATATGTTGTTACTCGGTTAGCACCACCCGGGGGACACGTGCAGGGTATCGGTGGGGTTTCTCCTGCGGACGTGAGTAACTTCATCCCCCACTCTGTCTGGCAAACTATCAAACCCCCTTGACAAACAAGCTTAGTTATGCGGTCTGATGGTACGGAACCCTTGGTGCGCGGTTAGGACACGCACTGGGTTTTGGGGGAAACTATCATCCGGAAATAGTCCACTGCTGGACTAGGTATGGGGCCCAGAAAGCGGCGCAACATATGCAGTTAAGACATTATAAAGAAACAGTTTTATTAGAAAAAAGTTCGATTGCAAATTTTTGGCGCGATTGCCGGTGTTGACTTCGAATAGATCGGAATATTCAGAGCCGAAAGGAATAAAGAAACTATACAACTATCGCATATATATATAGCCGAAAAATATTATATACCCAAATAAATGACTGAGATTTGTGAGCTCAAGTCTCATAGATGCGTTCTCTTTTACAACCGACTGCAAAAAATGGAGGAAGCTCTCAATTCGACTGTGTGTTTTTTGTATGTATGTTGGGTGATCATTCCACCAATTACAATTCAATTTTGATGATTCATGTTTTTGTTTGGTTGATCATACTTTAGAGGTGGTCCGATATAAATTGTATTACAATTGAATTAACGCTTCTTGATAAAATCAACGAAAAACAAAATATATACCCTGATAATTCTAAGTCTATAGGTTAACATTTTAATGGATTAATGCTGAAAAATAGTTCTTTTCGAACGCGTTAATTATTAATAAGATATTTCCGATAATTTACTTGAATCTACATTCAGAAAGACAAAAATACATATAATCTTATATATAGCTAATGTTAGTACGTTAAGACAGGGTTTTCTCTATCACCACCAACTGCGATCAACTTCCCGTTGGGGTAGTGAATACCCCTTGGTCTCCTGATGAGAGTAAGGGAGTTTGGTCGCGGTGGGTGGAAGTGGATGGTTGTGGGTTGCAAAAATGTGAAAAATATATATCTGTAATTGTCTAACTCATGTGAACTTCACATGAGTGAAGAAGTTCACATGAGAACTTTTGGAAAATTCTGAAGATTTATGTAATGATCTAGAAGGAGTTAGATGTACGTTTATGCCAAAATAAATGTCCACCCGTGCGAAGTCGGGTAGGGCCGCTAGTAACGTTAATAAAATAGTTGTTTTACCGATAATATGATGTTGGCAGAAGTAGTGTCACAGAAGCCCATGTTGAAGAGTGAACAATATGAGATCCGCCAAGTTGCGGGCCTTTATATAGCACAGTTGTGCTCGTCAACAACACAGGTGCTACATAAATCACTCCCCAGGTGTACTGTACGTCGCTCGACATTGTCTTTGTTCATGACATGACACTTGCACATTAATTTTAAAAACAAATAGTTTTTGTTTGAGTTTACAATATACACAATATATTGAAATACTGAAACAAAAGCATACCCGTGTCCAGTCATTGTGTACCTCTATATTCTTAACATTACTGATAGTAAATAACATATGTGTAAACTCATTTTCGCGTGTACATACGTTAAGAATAAACCAGCATTAACATTCTAGAAAACTGACATCTTTTTATTATTGAAAGGAGTTTATTTTATATAATGACACGTTTGCACTTGGGAAGCCTCAACCTAATGAGGAGCTGGCTCTGCTAACTTTCATACGTTTGGCGGCAGACTTAGGTAAAATGCTAGCCAGGCGGACATAGAATACTCTACCACCAACCACACCGAGTACCGACAGTTACTCCCACTGTGAATCGAACCCGGGACCTCCGGATTGTGAATCCAACCAATAAAATAATCGTCCGAACTTATCCTACGAGAACTACTTGTTCGATCGAGATCAAAAGTATCCTATATTCTTCCCCGTCCCTTCTGCTACCATTCTTCTTAGTCTTAGCCGATTCTCCATTATTTGGGGTCGGCTCTCCTCGTTCAGCGGCGCCAGGACAGTCTATCCTGGGTTGTCGAAACATTTGTTTGGGCAATCCTAACTCCGTGGCTACCGTGGACCACCAGGTGGTTAGTGATCTTCCTTTACTTTTATTATTATTTGGCAACTTCAATCTTTATTTATTGAAGATAGAACAAAACTTGACCTCAATCTCACCTGATGTCAAGTGACGTTGAGGTCGACGATGTTACGCGTTGCTCTAGAAGGTGCCTATTTACTCTTCTTTTGAAGATTCCCAAGTTGTAGCTGTCGGGGAACACGGAAACCGGTAGTGTATTCCATATTTTTGCTGTACGCATGATAAATGTGGAAGCGAAACGCTTGGTGCGAGCTGTAGGAATATCTAATTTGACCCTTCAACTACTCCTATACAAAAAATCATCAGCTTGTCATTCAGACCCTCCGTTACGTCGTAATGTAACGACAAACAAAAACAATAAATGTAAAAACATTATAATTCTATATTTCTGTACTTCTTTTTTTGACTGTCATTCTTTTTGCTGCTTCATTAAGCTGTGGATACCTATAATTAAGTTAACATTTTTAGTAATTAGTTATGTAATTTCGTATTTTATATGTGTTTGGAATGTAACTTGTTGGTGTCTATAAATAAATAAAAAACAAACCCATAGTCGCATTTATAATATTAGTACGGATACGGTGTCCTATGACATCGCTACTTTGACCTTCAAGCTTCATTATCGCCACATGGTAATGAAGCTTATACAATAACAGTAAATACATTACTTGTATCAAATGTATTGTGCGATTCCATTCACTACTCTAATGAATCAATGTCACTGAATACATTTTACGCTGTCAATGAACGCTTTAAGCAGTTGATTATATAATGCCAGCATTTTGCCCGCGATTCGTCTGCGTGCGTCGAATTTATTTATTTATTAAAGCTTACCAACTAATTACACACAATAACAAAAAAACTAAACTTACCAAACAATAGTGTCATATGTGCAACTAACTTAAAGGTAAACACAGCGTTGTAACGATAATAAGAAAAATAAATTTCGAAATAAGAAAAAGAAAAAAAAAACAAATCTACATTAGAATATTCAGTTCGAAAACTACTTTTAGGATTTACATGTTAATGGGGTAACGATAATTTCAGCTTCAAGACATCCTGTACGACGACGTTTTTAGCCAGTACACGGAGCACCCTCGCCTGCTGCACGTGCTGCAACAGATGATCGGGGACGACATCACAGCGGTGCACAGCATGTTCATCAACAAGCCACCAAACTCCGCAAGGCACCCTAGCCATCAGGTAACTATAAAACACAACTTCGACAGGCACCTTAGCCATCAGGTAACTAAAAAACACAACTTCGCCAGGCACCTTAGCCATCGCGTAACTGAAAACCCCAACTTTGCCAAGCACCTTAGCCATCATGTAACTGAAACACAATCTTCGCCAGGCACCTTACCCATCGCGTAACTGTAAACCCCAACTTCGCCAAGCACCTTACCCATCCCGTTACTGAAAACCCCAACTTCGCCAGGCACGTTAGCCATCGGGTAACTGAGCCCAGCGAAGACGCTTTCGACATGCGGGACAAGGCGGACATAAGACTCCGAGGTGGAAACATGACTCATAACATTTACTAAAAGATTGAACCCCGCTGGAATGCGACAACTCTCCCGCCTTTGTGGAATGCGTCGCCTCAGGACAATTCGCACGCCGTAGCCATGCGTCGCGGTGACGTCACCGACGCCATGTCCATACTTATAGTAAACGGGTTGTACATAGGACAGCCGGACTTGAATGTAAGCGGAGAGCAGAGGACTGATCAACTACGCTGGACTTTAACCTCCTTCTAGACAAGCGCATCCTCGATTATATCGTCACAATCCTATCCAATATACAAAGTGTTATTGAATGTTTCAGGACCTATTCTACTTCCCGTTCCGACCCGCCGACAAGATAATCGCGTCGTGGACAGCCGTGGACGACGTCTACCACGAAAACGGCTGCCTGTTCGTGGTACCAGGCTCGCATAGAGACGAGACGCTGTACAAACACGGAAACTTGAAGGTATATCCTGCAATGAATCTGCAGCAAAATATTCGCCTGCCTCTAAAGGTGCAATGTACTCGTATGAAACTAAAATTTTCAGCGTGACGTCATATGTACACTCGAGTACAAAAATATTTATCCACTTTTGAATGTAAACGTGACATGGTTCAAAAGTGTCTCGACGCAAAACAAACTTCATCTGTTATCTGTGTTTAAACCCCGATTCAAAAGAGGGGTGTTATAATTGATGCCTCTGTCTATCTGTGGCATCGTAGCTCTCGAACGGATGGACCGGTTTTGATGCGTTTTTTTAATGTGAAAGCATGTTTCCTGTGTGATATATTTGGTAAAAATCGATTCAGCTGTTTGAAGAGTATCAGCTGATATTAGGCATTTTCGGCATAAAATAGAATGGAATTTTCGTATGATTATTGCTTAGGTTTATCTTTAATTTTGCTTGTTACTTTTTGGGCGGAGAAAAGAGAAGAAAATTAATGTTGAAAACGGTAGAAAAGCCACCGTAAGAAAAACCACTAAATATTTTGTATGTTTAATTGTTTACATTGTATATAAAATATACATCAATGCTTGACCTCAATCTCACATGATGTTAAGTGACTGGTCTTCTGTTTAAAGGGACTTGAATGGCGAAGCTATCAGCTCTCTTGTATTTCAGGACTCCAACAAGCTCTACCACGGCATCCTGGAGGAAGCCACGATCGCCCCGGAGGATCGCAGGATCTACCTGGAGATGAGTCCAGGGGACACGGTGCTCTTCCATCCCCTGTTGGTGCATGGCAGCGGGCCCAACGTTACACAGGTCAGTGAATGAATCGACAATCGTAATTAGCGCCATCTGTGCCTTTATACAACGTGTATAAAAAAGGAGTGATAATACTTAAAGGTATATATATCCCTTGTATAGAATACACTGTGAAAGTAGCAGCGTTGTAAAGGTTAGTTTACATTTCCATACATTTTTATTTCATAGGTGTAACGTCGTAATTTTTGACAACCCTAAATGTTTGTTTACCAACGCGAGCACTGGGGTCAATGATGAATGATCTTATCTCTGGCTTTAGGGGTTATTGACCCATGTAGAACTAGGATAGGGATGAAATTCAAAAATTTTAGTCAATATTTTAAATTCGTTTTTCTCCAGATTCGTACGGTTTACAGATGTCTACTACCGCTCCAAAGGTAAAACCTTACCTAACATATACCGCACTTAAGTTTTATCACTCCTTTTTTGTACACGTTGTATAAGAACTACTAACTGACAGTGTATACAGACAGCTGTTTTAGACTTTTTGTAACAGAGTGTAATACTTTTTATCGCGTGAGACCTCTAGTGTGAGCTCGCGTTTATTAGATTTGTACGAAGACTCACAGTCTCGTAAACGTGCCGCTGGAGGCGCTGCACAATTCTTCATACAAATCCGACGTAACGAAAACGCGACTGAAAGAGGATCACAGCGCGATGTTGTTTTGCCAGAACTATCGCAAGTGTATATCGTGCCACTACGCGAACAGCGGGTGCCGGTACATCGACGTGAGGGGCACCGTGCAGGAGGAGGTGGCTGTAGAGTTCGAAGCGGAAGCGAAGAGGAGGGGGTTCCAGCTGTCCTTCCAGGTATGTACTCAATATCTACCCCCCTTAAACTCCGTGGCCTGTGTTCGTAGGTTCAGGGATCGATTCCCAGTTGTACCTATCGGTACTCGGTTTGTTTGGTGATAGGGCATTTTCTATATCATATCCCCTTGGCTAGCCTTACCACTGCCTTATCGTTACTTATTAGGTGATATGAAGGCCAAGTGCAAACCCACTATAAAATATTAAAGTGTTCGTAGGATCATAGAATATTCAACACCAAATCTGTCTATATATAAGCATTTATTGTACATATATTTATTTGTATATAGCGGCGATCTCGAAAACGGCTCTCACGATTTTGCTGAAATTTTGTATGTGTGGGTTTTAGGGAGCGAAAATCGATCTAGTCTTATGTCTGTTAAAACACCTGTTTCCGAGTTTTTACGCAGTTTTCTTTCGCATTATTCGACGCAAAATATGATAGCTAATTTCTCCCCATGAACATCGCCAAGCGGTCTAAGATTGATTGGCGTTCACAGGTGTCTGGGTTCGAATCCCGGTCGGATACAAAGTTTTTAAATATTTTTTATTTATGTTTTTAGCTATTGTTTTTATTTGTAAAAAAATTGTGCTTTTGGCAAAAAAACTCACCCAGATAATATAACAGTACATAAGTATTGCTTCGTAAACACATTTAAATATCGACTTTTATTACGACGCAATAAGGAGCAATTCGGCTATGTACTGCGTGCGACCATTACATTTCATGCGCTATCTCTTTCTGTCGTGTTACTGTCTCAGCGGATATTCATTTCTTACTCATCAAAGCCAGCTTTATTATATTCGAAAAGTTTGTCTGAAAATAAACGCATTCTCAGCGAATTTCCCGTAAAATAAAGAATTAACGTTATCCCTCTCCTAATGCTTCCATACTAAATTTCTGTTGCCGTAATATTTTGAAATAGAATAGCTGGCTTTGATAAGTAATTACCTAAAAATAGGAGACGAAATTATAGTGTCGCGAAATAAATATCATTAATTTACAACTTTATAGTTAGCTACAATAGCCGTTACGCAGCTAATGGTTCTTAGATGGCACTTTGAACAATAATCGAAAATTGTTTAAAATGAAAATTGTGATTCACTGTAAAGTTGTATGTTAATGATACTCATTTCGCGACATCACAATCTGATGTCCTATTTTTAGATAGTTACTACACAAATCCAGCTATTATATTTTAAAAGACAGACTTTTAAAAAAGGCAACAGAAATTTAGTATGAAACTTTGATGGAGGTGGATCACCTGCAGTTACAGTTAATACAGACGTAGATTAGTAGCGATGTTATTTAGGTTAACAGTTTGTACAATAAATACTTTGATACTTTAATAATATTACTTGATGAAGGTGAATCGCCTTATAAAATTTTTATGTAATTACAGGAAGCGTGGAAATATAGAAGCAAACAAGTGCGAGGTGTCAAAAGTAACCTGTGAGGTTTCAACGTTCTACAATGTATTATATCATTTTCGGTACAGTGGATCAGGGTGTTATAAGTAAATTTAAGCTGTGATATTGGGAACTATTTATCAAAGTTGTTTTATCTACGAATTATTGATATTATATGAAATTATTTTAAAAGGTATGTAAGACATTTTTGTGTATTGTTGGGGTTTTAATAAATAAATAAAACTCATTGGTAATTGTTTTATTTTTATTCCAATTTACACTCTTAGGTTTTGTTTTACGCACATATAAACATCAATTATATAAAATTATTAAAATTAATTGTAAGTTACATTTTACATTAAGAAATTCTTAAAAATAACAATTCAGATTTATTTCTTACTGGTGTTCTTTCGTCTGCGTGAACGTGACAAATTATACCACTTAATAGACCTAGATAAAACCTAGCATATGTCATTTTCCAAATTTCATCACGATTGTGTAAGTGGTGACAAACAAACAAAATCACACATTATTATACCAGTATTATTTTCACCCGCAATTAAAGAAGAAACGTTTTTAATGCCAAATTTCTATTTTTCTATTCATAACGTTTGAATTAAGAACTTACAAATAAATTAAATTCTATTTACTTGGTCTTGCATTTGAAATAATTATTCGAATGTTTCATTGTTTTGTCAACTATAAACATTATTTTCTAAATGCTTTTATTATCATTTTTATAACAAGTCATTTGATAAATAAATAAATTTTGTGAATGACAGTTTATAACAACTTTATTACACTGAATAAAAATATTATAAAACAATAATTAAAAATATTTTAATATGCAATATACATACAGCGCTGACCAGTTTTTTTATTCTATAACTGTTAAAAAATAATATCAAAACAACAATTTAATAAACCTGTAAGGATTATCAATGTTAAAGTAAAAAAACTGGTCAAGTGCGAGTCTAGCTTAGCAAGTTAATTTAGACAATCGGATTTATTTAAAACTTATAATTATAACTTAACATTTAAACTTATTTTTGCAGAATATACAGCGGCCATTTTACATATTTAATATTTACACTAAGTATTTTTTTATTTCATTAAAATATGTATTTAACCATTAAGGAGGTGAAAATTATAACTTATTTTTAAAACTGTGACGCGAGACTAGATCTGGTTTGGAAATAAAAATTAACTAAAGTAATAATGAAAAATGTGTGCCCAAAAAATAATAAGAAAACCTTACAAAGTGATTATTCGGTGTTTTGTTTATTTTTTATTCCTAATTTTGTTGGTAACTAAAAATATGATTTTTTTAAATATAAATTCTCCGTTGCGCCCGTCAAAAATCTGTAAAATAATAGAAAATAAAATTACATATTGATACAATATTTACAACAGCAAAAATCTATACATTTGTGATTTATTTTTTCTCTGTTTAATATGTTAGCGAAAAAATACGAGAGCCCACACCCGAAATTACAAAAAGTTTAATATTTACCGTGAATCCAGAAATATATTAAAAACAAATATTACTTTAAATTGTATATTTAATTTTTACATTGCTAAGTATTCACAAGTTTTGTTCATGCCATTTATAGTGAAATGAAGAGTATTTGTAAATATTTGCCACATAATTATGTACAATTATTTAGTTGATGTTTTTTACAAATTGAATAAAGTTCTAATAAACTTAAGAACGCCAAGGACGATCAAAGCGCATTTTAAGATTTTGCAAAAGAAAATTTGTTCGAATTACTGTTGAAAAGTCCAATGGTGACAATCCTTCACATCACTATCCTACTAGACACCCTATCCAGTGACTTGCTAAAATCACCGCGGTTAGCAGTGGCAGATGGAAGTAGCAAGATGTCTTTCATAATACCACAAATAATCCTCATACGAACTTTCATATCCTATTTTACCCCCCTATAAATCAATTTAAATATTTTTTTAAATTAAAAGTAAATACAAATTTAATTTTATGAATTTATCTTCTAAAATGACAAATTTTGATATTAAATTGAATACGTACGAAGCACATAATGCACTAGCTTTTGTCCTTTATTATTATCCCGCCCTAACGACTTGTTAAATCCTTCCAACTGTCCCTATACAACACATTTCTAATATAATATGGGTATAATACATTTGCGAAATATCATTAATGTCGATCCTCACGTTTAGGGTGTCCCTGTATCTCTGTGTCAGGCAGGATACAGTCTTTTATTATAAATACAGTTATGACAATTAAAAAAGTTCAAATTATTTGTCTGAAATTTGTCCCACAAAAAATGTGGCTTCCGATCAACAAATAGATAAATTTCTTTGATCGAATAGATATTGGAGAAAAATAACGAATATGTGACATGACCCTTAGGTATACGAAATAGATAGAACACAGTATAGCACACAAGTATAATACAACACTACTTTTCGGTGGCGAACTTGCGCGTTGCTCTGTTTCGCTTAGCTTTTTCCTTCATCCTTTTTTACAAACAATATTTCGAACAAAAATACAGTTTTAAATAGGTTATTTCGACCTATTTGATGCGAAGTTAGCAAGCGATGTGCAAACAAATTAGTGATAAAAGCATATTTAAAGCACTTCACAAACTACGATAAAAAGCATACTGTGAGCGTCCCTTGTTACAAAATGCGTTTGGTAAGATGCAGCTTCAAAATAGTCTCAAATCAAATATGGCGTCAAAAATTAAAGATGGCGCCAAAAATCCAATACAAAGATGGCGTTCATTTCATTCGTCAATGGAAACAGCTAAATGTAAAATAAATAACAAAAAGCTGCATTTTACTTCTAATTTTCATATTCTAAAATAGTTTAATAATAAAAAGAAACTAAATACATTTGTGCCCGTCACTTTAAAGTTTAATTGTTAATTTAATTGTCTAAAAGAAATTACATGTTACTTTGTACATTTATGACTACAAACTAAGCATATCCCTGTGCAACGAGGGCTTCCATGACAGCTAGTACAACAAAAATAAAAAGTACATCTATGGATCAACAGATGGCGCTGAATGTAAACAAAAATTTTGTCAGTAAACTGTACACTGTCATAAAAAACCCTTATTGACTTAATTCTAGGGAACATTCCATGTTTGACGAATTTGAAATATATGAAGTCATTCTACAATGTTTAATTACTGAAATTATAGTAATTACAAGACTCATCATTTAAAGCTTTTGGACATATTTTTTAAAAACCATTCTTAACAATCTTCCCGCTCCATCAAAGTTACGTACTACTGTTTCCATAATCTTTTAAAATATAATATCTGTCTTTGTGTAGTAACTATCTAAAACTAGGACATCAGATTTTGATGTCGCGAAATGAGTATCATTAACATACAACTTCACAGTGAATCACAATTTACATTTTTACACCTTTTTATTATTGTTCAAAGCGCCATCTAGGTACCATTCTGCGTAACTGCTATTGTAGCTAACTATAAAGTTGTAAATTAACGATATTTATTTCGCGACACTATAATTTCGTCTCCTATTTTTATGTAATTACTTATCAAAGCCAGATATTCTATTTTAAAAGATTATTGCAACAGAAATTTAGTATGGAAGCATTCGGAGAGGGATAATAATCATAAGCTACAAAATACCCTATTATTTCTAGCGTTACATATACTGCGGAATGCACAAATATAATGACACCTCGACCCTCAAACCATTTACATAATCTTTCCCCACTTACATTTATTCTCGTTCGTCTGATATACATTGTACTGGCCATTTTTACTGCCTCATATATAAGTCTGTTTATTACTGGCCATTCCATTGACTATACTAGCCATTCCAATACAAGAACTACTGCCTTTTCACGGACTACACTGGCTTTTAATTACTGGCCAATTCAAAAGTTCATTCTAGACCGTCTCATGACCATTCACAGGAATTTACTGGCCATTTTAATGACTTTTCTGTCCATCCACAGATCTCGCGGAACATCTGATTGTAGAGTTACTCTAAATTGTTACTACTCTGTTTTTATTTAACTCTTTAAATCATACTTTAATCGTACTTTTCTAAGGAAGTCCGCAATTTATTCGCTCCAGCAAAGTTTCATACTAAATTTTTGTTGCCATAATCTTTTAAAATCTAATAGCTGGATTTGTGCAGTAACTATCTAAAAATAGTACATCGGATTGTGATGTCGCGAAATGAGTATCATTAACATACAACTTCACAGTGAATCACAATTTTCATTCTTACACACTATTTTTCAACAATTGTTCAAAGCGCCATCTAGGGACCATTAGCTACGTAACGGCTATTGTAGTTAACTATTAAGTTATACGTTAACAAAATTTATTTCCCTATTAAAGTGTTGCGTTCCATCTCCTATTTTTAGGTAATTACTTATCAAAGCCAGATATTCTATTCTAAAAGATTATGGCAACAGAAATTTAGTATGGAAGTATTCTGAGCGGCATCCCGTTAACTGGCCATTCGAATAAATCCTAACCATTCCCGTAGACTCTCCGAACCTCCCACAATTTCTAAAAGCATTTCCCAATTTATTCCTAAGAACTATTCACAACTTTTTCTAACCGTCCAGTTGCTCTCAACCTGTAACCCAAGTTCCCCTTATTTCTAACCATGATCATGGATCTATTCTACTGTTCGCGTGAGTCCTTGTCTCTATATCCTACATACACTCTGACCACTTCACCTTCGTATTTTCGCTGGGAGGGCATGAAGTAGAAGTCTGGGTGTGGCGCGAGAGTCGGGCCCTCGGAAGCTCCGCGCGCGCCCCGCGGCAGCGAGTACGTCGCCCGCTCAGGACGACCCGCGTACTGCGGCCTGCAATAACACGATGACGTCACAAAACAATAATTTAAACAAATAAGTACAATGTAAACTTGCTATTCTTACATAAACAATATTTCCAATGAGGATTTTTTGCAATAGTTCTTCATTCATAGCATAATACTGAATAAACAACCACTCGTAAAAAGCGATCTGAAAAATTTTGAATCGCGCGAAATAAAAATATTTAAATGTATGTCCAACTTTTAATTATTTTTCTGTTACAACAATTGTTATGATAACAAAAAGCAACAAAAAGTTTAGTGGTCGACCGTGACAGGACTCGAACCTGCAATCTTCGGATCCGAAGTCCGACGCCTTATCCATTAGGCCACACGGTCGCATAGACATGGCGGCGAAATTATCGACCAGCTGCCGTGGCAACGCTCACGCCCTTCTGACGGCCCTTTTAAACCACATGTTGATAAAGAAGGGTAAAATTATAACTTGTAATATCCAGTTCAATAAAAAAGAATATTACAATACAAAAACGTTTTAAGAAGGTGCTGCACGAAATTTTGTAAATTAAAGTCAATACTGTACATTACTAAACTTAAACACATTGAAAGGATCAAATTTTAAAAATATCAAATAATATTAAAAACTATTTTACTTATATTCAAGTACGCACGGCTACAAATCTGGCTAAACATTTCCAATATAACCTGACCTCGAATTGTATAGACTTTCAGTACAATGAGAGTTCAGCTTTTAATGGGAATGTAAAGCTTCCATGAAGGAATGGGTACTGTCGAAAAAATTACATAAAAACAGAATAATGTCTGATCCAGAATCTCCACCTCACCTCGAGGGTTTTTCGCATTCAAAATATATAGGTAGGTAGTAGTAGGTATATATAGTAGGTACTTATCGTTGACCTAGAATCTTGAAATTTGGCAAGAAGCTTACGGCACAACCATAGGAACAAATCGAAATACCAGGATTTCTTTAGCTTTTTTATGTTAACAAACTTTGTATTTGAAAGTCATACATCAGGTATGTAATTTAACTGCAAAGTTACGTTGGTTTTTCAATCAGAATTAAATTTTCGGTAGAGAATTGTTGGGTACATGTTACCTATTCTTTGTGATTTGTGACTTAATTATTCTTATTCTGTGTGGAACCCTCGGTGCGCGAGTCTGACTCACACTTGAACGGTTTTTTTCAACCTATTCTCATTAAGAGTAAAAAAGAAAGTTTCACATGACCGTTTCAGAAGTTAATTTGTTATTTAATTGTATCGAAAGAAGTGTTATGAATCGTGCTTCGAAGTCTGTCTTATCACAGGTAATATCCTCAATATTCATATGTATTTTTCTCTCTCTCTACAAATCTCTTTAAGTTAAAAAAGTTTCTCTATAAAAAAAATGATAATTCGGAAGTGAGTGGGTCATGTAAACGCCTTAACGTTATCCCTCTCCTAATGCTTCCATACTAACTTTCTGCCGCCATAATCTTTTAAAATAGAATATCTTGCTTTGATAAGTAATTACATAAAAATAGGAGATGAAACGCGACACTTTAATCGCAAAATAAATATTAACGTACAACTTTATAGTTAGCTACAGTAGCCGTTATGTAGGTAATGGTTCATAGATGGCGCTTTGAACAATAGTTGAAAAATTAAGTTTAAAAATGAAAATTGTGATTCACTGTTAAGTTGTATGTTAATGATACTCATTTCGCGACATCACAATACGATGTACTATTGTTAGAGAGTTTATACAGAAGAAACAGAAATTTAGTATGAAACTTTGACGGAGGTGGATCGCTTCGCTTCGCTCGATTAAGAAGAAAGAAAGAAGTAATAACACTTTACTCACCCGTAGTGTTGGTTCGGCCCTCGCGGACGCTGCAGCGAGCGTGTCTCGTGGTAGTACTGCGCCGCGCTGTTAGGATGCTTCCCGGACTTGCCGTTCACCGCTGCACCCACTGCTGCACCCGCACCCGTCATCGCGCCCCCTCCTGCCCCCGGACCCCCGCTATGCTTATGCCCGTTCGTCTATTGGTCAAAAACACATTCTCGTAAACTTAGTTAACGATTTATTGCAAACAGAAAAGGATAGTATAAATATAACAATGCTTCTTAAAGTAATGTGTAAACAAATGTACCATTACACATCACTCTAAACATCACCTGAAGAATCTCCGTGCGCTGCCATGCATCAGATCTTTTACTATTGTAATATCTGTAATGCCTTGATCTCTAAACCTTATCGTCCTAGTAATACGGTTGCATTTCAATAACATATGCGCGTTCTTTAATGTTTTGTCGGAGGATCCGGGCCCGCGCAGCGCGCCCTTTCGCTCACACCGCGCTAGATGCGAGTGAGCGGTGCAGAATGAAGCCATGCGCGCGGAATGCCGCGAGTGATGCGTAATTGTGAAGGCAGAGAATAAAAGAAACAAGTTGTTCGTATGTAATCAGAGCACAGACAGAATGACTTTATTTATGACAGGTGACAGATGACAGGTTGTTTATGATGTATAGTTTTAACAGTTTGTAATGGTCGAGTAATGCATCACATGTCTAGAGTGCAGTATGGAACACTCACTTGGTTCTTGCCCCTGGTGGGAGTACGGTGCGCGCTGGTGGGTCGAGGCGGGGGCGGCTCGCTCGGCCGGCTCGCGGCGCGCTCCCTGAGCGGCGCGGTGGACGCGGTGCTGTTGTACTTCTCCTCGTCGTACGGCTCGAACGCGTAGTTCGTGTTCGCGCTAGAGTGTGTGTATTCCTTCCACGCGGCGTTGGGAATCAACTGATCCTGAAACGAAAATATTATGGTTTATTTGATACTAGATTCCGCCCGCGGCTACTCCCGCGTGAACTTCAGGACCCCATTGGTATAAAACTAGCTCCGTATACTAGTATTTCCTTGGTCTTTCAACTATCTCCCTGTATCCCAATCAAGGCATTCTGTCTTGGAGTTATATGGTGATATTTGCACATATTCGTTAATTACTTCGAAAAAATTAAAATTACCATCTTAACACCTTTTAAAATAACTATGTATTTGGCAAATAAATGGTTATTTCTTCTCTATTTCATCATACATTTTAAAAATCAACATAAAGACAATGTAGTCTTGTACCAACCTTGCCTCTAGCGTTGTGCCTGCTCCTGTACAGGGTGCAGACGGCCTGCAGCAGCGCGACCAGCACCAGCGCAGCCACGCACCCTACCACCACGTACAGCTTAGTCTCAGCAAGACCGAAGAACGTGCGAGCGTTACCACCAGACTCCTGGATGGGACGACTCGATAACACTGAAAATGTGGAATGAAATGTAGGACTAGAGAATGTGATGTAGGAATTGAAAATGTGATGTAGGAATTGAAAATGTGATGTAGGAATTCAGAATATGATGTAGGAATTGAAAATGTGGTGTATGAATTGAGAATGTGGCGTATTAATTGAGAATGTGGTATAGGAATTGAGAATGTGGTGTATGAATTGAGAATGTGATGTAAGAATTAAGAATGTGGTGTAGGAATTGAGAATGTAATGTAGGAATTGAGAATATGGTGTATGAATTGAAAATGTGGTGTAGGAATTGAGTATGTGGTGCAGGAATTGAGAATGTGGTGTAGGAATTGAGAATGTGATGTAGGAATTGAGAATGTGATGTAGGAATTGAGAATGTGATGTAGAAATTGAGAATGTGGTGTAGGAATGGAGAATGTGATGTAGGAATTGAGAATGTGGTGTATGAATTGAGAATTTGACGCAGGAATTGCAACCGTTGCTAATGATAATGTTATTCTATGTGATAGAGCAAGACCAATTCTCGGTCTAGTGCAATATATATCGAGTGAACATTACTCACGGCTCTTTGGCTGAACGACCACGAAGTCCGGATCGACGTGTAGATCCCCCACGCGCCCCTGGGCCAGCGTGTCCCTCACTACGCGCTCCCACTTGCCAACGTCGTCAGAGACAGTCCAGTTGCTGGCGCCAGCGTCGAGCGAGCGGCCGCTGGAGCCCTCGATCACGTTAGAGTCGATCGCCTTCAGGGTCAGCTCAGCGATCAGAGCTTGAGTCTCGTTTCTGTAACGTCAACAAGTCGTATTCACGGAAATTCGCTCACGATGCTTCCGTAAAAAATGACAGTAAGATTTTAGTTTCATTCCACCTTTACAGGCATGTGCATTTCAAAGTGTTAAATATTTTAACAACATGGTTTGGATTTGTGACTACTGACTATTTACAGAACTATGCATATTATTTAAACATTACCACTTCTTTTGAACGAATTAAATTATTTTTATATGCTATAAATATTCTGCTTAAACTATCATATTCTCAACTGCTATCCAGGAACTCTTTGACTGCGTAGAAACTTTTTCCTAATAGCTAACGATTCGAGGAATTAGATTTTTGAGACTTTAAATTCTTGCAAAATATAAATAAAAAATGAAAATTGAGAAGTATTATTATATTTCAATAAAATACAATTTAACCCCAATCTAACTCCCCAATTTAGCGGCAAGTACTCAATTGTTTAAATTTCGAACAACATCTGATGACTCACTGCATGAACCCGTTGAGTGCGAGGGCATGGAACCCCTTGTTCCTGGCCATCTCCCGCTGGAGGCTGTTGAGGACCTGGTTGCTGAGGTCCTCGTACTCCGCGGTGCCCTCGGCGGGAGGGTGGAAGCTGTCCGCGAGGCCCGTGATCCGCAGCAGCACCGTGTATGACGTCACGCCAGGGATTACAGCTTCTGTGGTCACCTCTTCTTCAGCAGGCTCTGGAATAAAGATGTATATAATATTTGTTAAAAAATAATTGTAACTGAATTTCAAAAACATTTATTGATCAGAGGTCCCGGGTTCGATTCCCAGTGGGGATGCCTATCGGTACTGAATTTGGTTAGTGGTAGAGCGTTTTCTATGTCCACTTGGCAAGCTATCACCATGTTACCTAAGTCTGTCGCCAAACAGCAGTGTTAATAGCACTGTTGTGGTCAGGTATGAAAGGCAGCAGAGACAGCGCCTCATTGGCTTGAGCCTTCTTGGTGCGCACGCTTACCATCCAAAGGCCTTATCGTCACTTACCATCAGGTGAGATGAAGGCCAAGTGTAAACTCACCATATTTTTTTAAAAACAGAATTTTAAAAACCCAGCCAAGTACGAATGCACCTAAATACCTCACAATAACATTTGCTCCACGAGCACTAGATGGCGCCACTAGTACTATACATGGCGCAAGTGACACGTCTCAAGCAAGACAAAATTACATTGCAGTTAAATTCCATAACCGATGTATAGATTTCAACTGCAAAGTTAAATTTGTAATCATAAAAAGACGCAACCAATAGATAAGCCCCCTTTAGTTTATTTTTGTTATTTGTTGATATGTCGGCAACAGAAATACACATTCTGTGAAAATTTCAACATATTACGTATCATGCGATACAGCCCGCTGACAGACAGACAGACGGACAGCGGAAGCTTAGTAATAGGTTTCCGTTCGTTACCCTTTGAGTACGGAACCCTAAAAAGTATTTACTCAGATAAGGACAGCAAATATCAGAACCTTATTCTAACAAGGTAATAGAGAGTATTGGATCTCTACCATTCTCTACACAATAGAATAGAATAGAAAAGTAGTCTTTATGTCTGTTTAAGGACTGAATACATGGTCCACCATCTGACCTGGTCCGCAAGGTCTGATGCAGACCCTCTCCTCAGTGAGTACGGGGACCTGGAGATGTTTGCTGGTGCGCTTGTTGACCGCGTCGAAGGTTCCTCCCTGGGTGATGAACATCAGGTACAGGCACTGCTCGTCGGTGAACGCCAGATCCTGAAAGAGCAGAGTAAATTGTGACGAAAAACAAGTTATCGCGTTCAAAAAGAACTAGAAACCGACTTCAACTGCTCCAAAAGTCTACTTTTATCAAGGTAAATTTAAGATGTATATAGTTTTCTCATGGGTGACACTATCAGAACTGAAATTGAAATGAAACCACACGGGAAGCATCAGCTTTCAAATAAAAAAAGAATCATCCAAATCGGTTCACCCAGTCAAAAGTTCTGAGGTAACAAACATTTAACTAATACACACTTAACATTCCCTATCTCAAAAACTACTGAACCGATTTTTAAGAAACTTGCAGTCATCTCTAAGTTGAACAATACCTAGTTCAACAAAAAAGGATTATTTAAATCGAACTTGTAGTTCCGGAGATATGCGAGGACAAACATACAAATATACATACATACACTTTTGAAATTTGTCACACTTGTTTAGAAGCTGATATAGACTAACATATACGAAAACTAGAAAGTTCTGGAAATATTACATACATACAGATCGAATTGAAAACTTCATTTTTTGAAGTCGGTTAATAATGTTTATTAACATGATACAGAAGAAAAAACTAGCCAAGCGAAAAGTAAATTACATACCCTATGTATGGCTCTTAACTACAAAGTTAAGTTTGTAAACATAAAAAGCTATCTTTACTGTGTTATTATTTTAAAAATTCTGGTTTTCAGACATATTCCTATGGTTGTACTGTAAGACTTTGCTTCTTGCCAAATTTAAGGATTCTAGGTCAACAAGTTTTTATTAGGTTTTTTTATTCCTTGCATTCTCTAAGGAAATGGTCTAAAAATGTTGCTTTAACGGCCGTATCTTTTATTTAGAAGACCTAGAAGTTTGATTTTTTCACATATCCAAGGGACGGCAGACTTGAGTATTAGGTATTATTTTAACTTGATACCTTTACGCGTTCATGAGTTCCTTTTTTGTTGAGGTACGGAACCCTAAAAAAGTACTTATAATCTGGCTATCTAAAAAACTTGATTAAAAAAGCTTATGTTCGATCTGGATGAAAAGTAGTTTATATCCTTTACCGACCCATCAATTATCCGTAGAGAACAAATCGAGTCATTCTGACTCTACATTACGAAGTGAAGGATGGACAAACAAAACACACTTTGTATTTATAATATTAGTATGGATTAATCATACGGGCCTTGTATATATATATTTTATTTATTTATCGCTAGCTTCTGCCCGGGGCTTCGCCCGCGTGGACTTTACGATTTATCCTCTTACAACTATCCCCATAAAAAATCAAGTCATTCTGGTTAGGTCGTGAATGTATGAAAAATTGATATCTTTTTTAATGTATTTATGTCATATTTTAATAGTTATTCTGCTGTTCAGGGCGGAGACAAATCCAAAAAATCTGAGATCATAAAAATCGGTTCAACCGTTCTTGAGTTATAAAGTGAGCTAACACGATTTTGTTTTATATACAGCGTGTATATTTCACACGGGCATATAATTTATCCCGATATTATTTACGACCTTACAAATCATATGTGAAAGCAATTTTTAAATAGCTTAATTAATAAAGAGTTAATCATTTTTAAAAGTACGACCGAACAGCAATGTATTGCGTTCAAATTGACTTGACAAAGGATAAACGGTTCAATGAACTGTCATGATATGACGCGTAAAAAGAACCGTCAATCAGTGGACAACTTTAGATGTAATTAATACATTACATTCTCTGTTATTTGTACGGAAATAAATACACAATTAACGATCGAAATATGTGTGCTGTTTAGGACCAACACTAATTGCCATCAAAATACGCGACCATGTGAAATATACACGGTGTATAGCTGAAGTGTGTACATACCCTGTCGTCTCCGGTGTTCCTCTTCCTCACGAAGCTGAGAGTGGTGACACCGTCTACGAGCGACCCGGACGCGCTGCTCACGTGCTGGTGGGGGTCGAGCTTGGGGGGCGCGTACCCAACCACCCATGTGTCCATTATGAAGGGTCGCCCCGCACGCGAGTCCCACCAGCCGATCACTGCGTCCGTTTGTGACTGACAAACAAACAAACACCACCTACTGTCACGTGCATACATTTGGGAAGACCTTCACGACTCGACAGTGTACTGCCATGTCGCACACTTGGAACAAATTTCGTGATATCGTCACACATCGAACGGATGACAGTGTGCGCACGCTTTAAGTAACGGTCATTTTCTGCGCCAGTCTCTTGCGGGGGAAGTGAGGTATCGCAGATCCGCGGGAGGCGGTGAAACGTCCGTACTAAACGTAATTTTACCTGATTTTTTATTCATTCGATTTGTTAGTCTCTAGTTGTCAGTTTTTGACAGATTGTGTCAGTCATTATCCGCGGGGAACGTCCACTGCTGGACATAGGCCTATTCCATGGTATACCACATTGACCGGTCCCGAGTCAGATTCATCCAGCGAGGAGGGCGGCCCGGTACACGTTTGCCGGTACGTGCGTGGTCACCACTCGGGAACTATACTCCACATCAGTTATCCTTTCTTCGAGTGAACATGTTTGTAGTTGATATAGTTGATGTAGTTGATATCAACGTACTGATAAAAATGTTGCCGTCTCGTGTTTTCATTAAGGAGCGTTACGTGTGCGAAAGCAGGATGCATTTATAGACGCAGGTTTTTGCTAAATTAGTTATCTATAGCAGAGCGTAGTTCTGTAATCTATAATATAATATAAAGTGACTCGACTTTTTTGTATAAACTTAAAGTTTTTATTAATACAAACATGTAAAAACTATCAGTTGGTTCTTATAATTGTGATAAATTTCGACGCTAGCGGCATACGACTCAGCAGCTTAGTTGGTAAATCGTTGGCCCCGGACTTGCTTTAGACGCAGGTTCAAATCATTATTTATACAAAATCTAAACAATAATTTTGTTATCATTTCCAACTCACCATTTTCTTGTTGTCACTGAACCCTATGCCAGTCCAGTGCTGACTCTGCTTGGTGCGCACGGTGAATCTAACGGAGTCCTTGCCCCGTGTGAGTCCCAGGTACTCCCACGAGGCGGTGTAGTCGCATGTGTTGTTGGTGACGTCACAGTTGGCGGGGAACCGCCACTGCGCCCCGCAACGGTTGTTGTCGAGCGGCGTGATCCCGCCAAACACTGAGCTCTTAGTTTCTTCTGAAATTGTCAAGAAATGAGTGAGATAAAAAATTCATAGAGCTACTTGAACTCCTGTCCTGCTCTATGTTCGTAGGAGAGAGCGATAAGGAAGGATGTATCTGGTGTGTAGGTAGAGGCTTACCAAAGAAGTTGATGGAGGCGACCCCGCGCTGGGCGCCATGTCCGTGATACTTGAGCTCGTCCTGGCGGTAGAAGTCTCCCACGCTGGCTCGCCCCTGCTCTATCCCCGAGGGGGGAGAGTGCACGTATTTGTTTGGCTCTTGCCCCCGAGCCCAGATCACGTGCATCTGGTCGTCCACTATGGAATGGTCCGTTGGTTCCTTCGCCTGGAAACAGTACGAATCGTATTGTTTTCTGTAATCCACACATATTCAATCCCATACCACGTGACCCGCAGTTGTCGTTTCGTTAGTTCAGTTGTTCAGTCGTGCAAAGGCAACAAACAGGCAGTGGGACAGAGACAGAAATACGAAATTCTAATATTAGTGTGATTTTGTAACTAAGCAATTAGTTTTAATGATTCTTGGCGCGAACTTGAAAAATGGTGGTTCATTGCAATTTTTTGTAATTCGTTAATAATACTGTTATGTGTGTTTTGTGTTATAATGGTGTGATATAGTGCAAAAAGTGTCATGGACGGTGTTATAGTATCAATTACGCAAAATTGCGAGGGTTTCGACGCGATCTGAAGAGTCTACCATGTCGAGTACATTCGACATATGGATTCTTTCGAATAACGTTGAAACCAAGGCTGGCCTTTGAAATTCTCGTCAAGAATCCAAAACAAGTGATAAAATGTAAACATTATAAATTTTATTGAGAAAGCTGAAGAAATGGCTTCGGCATAGTTTATAACCTCAAAATTTGTTCACCTAATTTTACTCGTCATTGGCTAGATAACCACTGGTTAAAGCCATTATTTTAAAAAAATAGTATTATTGCGAACAGAGCCTTGTTTACAAGTTGCTAGCAAATTTACCATATGAGTCAAAAACCGGTCAAGTGCGAGTCGGGGTCGCGCACCGAGGGTTCCGTACAGAATATGAATCTACACTAATATTATAAAGAGGAAAGTTTTGATTGTTTGTTTGTTTGTTTGTTTGTTTGTATTGAATAGGCTCCGAAACTACTGGACCGATTGGAAAAATTCTTTTACCATTAGAAGCCGACATTATCCCTGATGGACATAGGCTATATTTATTTTTAGAAAAAATTAGAGATCATTACTAAAACTTCAGTAATGTAAACCAAGGTGTAATATTTTTTGCCGTTATGGCGGGTTTGCGCCACGCCACGCACGCGCGCCGAGCGCTGTCAGTCGATCTGTAACTATGACTACGAAAAACAACGGCTGCTATTGTAAAATGTTTTATTACGAGTCTTAAATATATTATTGTTGAACCAGAGCCTTTAGTCCGTTCTTTTCAATATCCCCGGAAAGAAGAGTAGACAGTGGATACGCCCGCTGCGCGACAGCCTGCAGCGGTCGTCCTCCACGTGCACCTGACGTGCGTCTGACGTGCATCCGAGTAGAAACGTGCGTGTTTCGGGGCCTGCCGTGGAGCGAACATGAGCGAACGAACATTGTATGCGAGCGCAGAATATTCTTCAGCAAGCACGGTTAGCAGGATTGTTTTAAACTTCAAAATGACGGAGGGGAACATGGAAATTAATCCTACAACGACGGTGGAAGCCGTGTGTGTGAAAGTGCCACCATTTTGGCCCGAAGAGCCAGCGCTTTGGTTCGCGCAGCTGGAAGGACAGTTCGTGCTTGCCAGCATCACCGCAGACAGCAAATACAATTATGTCATATCGAATCTTGAGTTCAAATACGTGTCAGAAAACAAAGATATAGTTAAAAACCCTCCCGGTGCGAACAACTATGACAAGGTTAAAACGGAACTGAACGGAACTGTCTTCATCGCAAGAGCAGCGAGTGCGCCAGCTACTCACGCACGAAGACATCGGAGACCGCAAGCCAGCACAAATTCTTACGGCACCTACAAAGTTTGGCCGGTCCGAGCGTACCCGACGATTTTGTACGTTCTATTTGGTCGAGGCACCTGCCAACGAATGTACAGGTGATTATTGCGTCGCAGCCTAAGAAAGCCTTTAGTCGGTTCTTTTAAATCTCCTGGGAAAGAAGAGTAGACCGTGGATACAGCCTGCAGCGGTCGTCCACCACGTGCTACGCCGTAAAATGTCTTTCATCGCATGTGCTGCGGAAACTATGAATAATCAACAGAACAAGAACATCAAAAAGCTATTTTCTCTGTGTTATAAATAAATAAAAGTATGGTTTTAGATTAATTTCTATGGTTGTGATGTGCTGAGACCTTGCTTTTTCCACATTTCAGGATTCTAGGTCAAACGGGAAATACCTTATAGGTTTTGATTCTCTTGCATTCTCTAAGGAAATTGTCTAAAAGTGCGGCTTAAACAGACATATCTTTTTATTGTGTTGACGTAGAAGTTTGATTTTTTCACAAATCTAAGAGACTGCAGACTTGAGTACTTGATATTAATTTCAACTTGATACATTTACGCATACATTTACGTATACACTGAGAAAAAGGGTATTGACTGACAGACAGACGGACAACAAAATGATCCTTTAAGGGTACCTTTTTAGGGTTCCTTAGTCCAATAAAGAACCCTTATAGCTTCACTCTATCCCTCTGTTCGTCTGGCTGTCCGCGGCTTAGCTTAGAGACCCTGACTACTAAATAGCTGTAATTTGGTATGGGTATACATGGTATCACGATAGCAAAGTGGTGGTAGAATAAAAAAACTTGGGGATGAAATATTTTTTCACGTCACGTCATTGTGTGGGGTATCGTTGAAATATTACGCTTGAAAGTGAGAATTTTTGTCCGAGTTGAGCGTCCCCCTCCCCTCTATCTGCTAAACTGGTGCTTTTAAAAATCTGAAAAATTCATTAACATTAAATCCAAACCACTTATTGTTCCGAGCAACTACGGAGCCCTGCACTGCGCGTGGACTGACGCGCACTCGGCTGCTTTTTAGGGTTCCGTACCTCAAAAGGAAAAAAGGAACCCTTATAGGATCACTATGTTGTCCGTCTGTCTGTCAAGGTCCTTTTTCTCTGGAACGCGTGAAGGTATCAAGTTGAAATTAATATCGAATTAATGCGAATCTGCGGTCCTTTGGACCCGTGAAAAAATGAAGTTTCTAGGCCAACGCAATAAAAAGATATAGCTGTATTTCAGACCATTTCCATACAAAATGCAAAGAAACCAAAACCTATAGGGTACGTCCCGTTGAGCTAGAACTTGAAATTTGACAATAAGCAAGGTCTTACAGCGCAACCATAGGAATAAATCGGAAAACCAGGATTTTCTAAAATTAAAATTTTTTCTTTGGATTTGGCAATAATTTAAAGTCTCAAAAATAGCGTTTATGCTAATTTGTGCGGTATATAATAAGAGGTTAAGGCGCGGACTCTCTATCTGAGGGTTCCGGGTTCGAATCCAGCCGTGTACCTATGAGCGTTTTTCAATTCAAGTACATTATTCGAATGCTTGACGGTGAAGGAAAACATCATGAGGAAACCTGCATGTCTTGAACAGGCATGTGAAGTCCGCCGATCCGCACTGGGCCCGCGTGGTGGACTATGCCCCATACACTATCTGTAGGAGAGTAGGCCTGAGCTCATACAGTGGGGACGTATATAGGTAGATGATGATGATGAAATAAATATATGTCTATGTAATTCATCTTAAATAAAGCGTGGTTTAAAGAAAAAACCGCTCGCTTCGCTCGCGCAGCTACCGCGTTTTAGCTACAATGCCAAACCTTACCAATCAAAAATCTCACCTGAATGGATATCTTTTTTTCTCTAGCAAGTAGTTTCGCCAACAACAAACAACCTGTGTGGGGTTTCAGACCAACTCCCTTAACACCAAAAATTCATAGAAACGTCAAAATTAGTTGACCATTTTAAACACCAACTCAACCCCTCGCGGTCGGTTGTCTGTAAGCCACAAAATATCGCGTGAATTAATTTACGAAATTTTTCATAAAACTAACAACTGAATCACTTTTTTGTCCTTCTGGTGTTATGTCTGTCAAGACCATTTTTCTCAGGGACGTTGGTCGCGTAGGGATATGAAGCTGAAAATACATTTACGCTTATCCAAAAATGTTTAAAAAATAAATGTCTACCCGTGCGAAGCCGGGGCGGGCCGCTAGTAATTAATATACTGAAAAGCAGAAATAATAGGTACGGTAATATACCACAATATATACAGTAACATATGCACCCAACAATGCTCTACCGAAAATTTAATTCTAATTGAAAAACCAACTTAACTTTGCAGTTAAATTACATACACGATGTATGTATTCAACATTTTGTAAATTGTTGTAATGACGTCACAATAATCCTATATAGTACGCCGTCCGCCTCACCTTGAGCTTCTTCCTGAACATGATGGTGGTGACTCCGTTCTCCTCGTACCCTGACGCCGCCGTGATGTCATCGTGCCCTCCCCAGAACGTGTCCACGCGGGGAGTCGATCTGAGGAATTGGCAGTAGATTCAATGACAACCATTTAACAATTTATTTTTGTTATTTTACCCTTTAAAGAAAGTCCACTATAGCCTACCTTAAGGTATGCAATATTTACAATACAAACAATAATTCATCATCAACAGCCTATATATGTCCCCACTGCTGGGGCTCAGGCCTACCCTCATACAGAGAGTGTATGGGCCATAGTACACGCGGGCCCAGTGCCGATTGGTAGACTTCACATGCCTGTTCAAGACATGCAGGTTTCCTCACGATGTTTTCCTTCACCGTTAAGCAATCGAATAATGTACTTGAATTGAAAAACAACTCATAGGTACACAGCTGGATTCGAACCCGGAACCCTCAGATTGAGCGTCCGCGCCTTATCCACTACGCTACCGACAAAATAATTAATTATAGCCAAATCAACAATCTAACACTACAACTCTGAAAACAAAACAAAATCAGATGACGAGGGATACAAGGCACGTGTTAATTTCGTCGTGTTTTTTTAAATGTGTATCTTTCGTGCGAGTTCCACTTGGGCGGTTTTCTATTACCTGTCCCTGGTGTAGTAGTCTAGGACGCGATGGTAGTTCCCCCGCGCGGTCCCGATCACTATGTCCGTGCAGTCCATGGGGTTGAAGTCAAACTTGGGCACGTATTCGTGAGCAGGGTAGTTCACTGAAACGTACAACATATTATGTACTCGTGTATACGATCCTATTGTCCCCCCTACACGCACACACACCCTCTCTCTCTCTCTCACACACACACACACCACAGACTCACAGTTTCACCTACACACAGAGAGGATTCACTACAGTGTTGTTAACTTAGAATAAGTGGTTTTGTGTGTGTAATGTACATTGATACATTTAGTACTGGCGGCTAGACGTTCCGTCTGCTTCTCTAAGGGGTGAGGCATTAAGTATGCTAAAATACAAGTTTTTAAACTTAGTTTAGCTGCAGACGCTTTAGAATGTAACTAAATCAAATATTCTAGACCAGTTAGATTTAAGAAAAATATTTGTATATTGTTATAAAGAAATTTATTGTTATTCTTATTTTATAGAAACCTACAAGTCTAATAAAGGCATTCCAATAATTTCCCTATCTCTTATCACATTTTGTCTGAAATTTAATCTCAACTTTTACTCTTGTAATGGACTTTTCAGACAAAGGACCAAGTATATACATAGATTACATTTTTTTTCATATATGACGGGTTTGCACTTGGCCTTCATCTCACCTGATGATTTTTATTTGACCATCTGTAATGTGCCATATTCATCTCAAATCTTTTTCTTACGACGGTTGTTTAATAGATTCACAGATGAATAAATGACATGAAAATATACAATCTATATGTAGTGTTTAATTAAATACAAAAGTAAAGGATGATTAGTATCAATTTAAGAACAAATAAGTCTGCCAGTCCCATTTTGTGACCTATAAACGAGGCTGATGTCCAGCAGTGGACGTACATCTATTGAAGAAGTAAGCAAACAGTACCTCATTTCAGAAAATAATATAAAAAAGATGTACAAAGCTGTAACTTTTAATTCCCAAAACAACCCATAAAGGATAACATAAATCGATTTTCCAATAAAACTTATATTTTTTAAACATTCTTTGTTTTATTTCTATTTATTTTAGCTGAACATATAAATATAAGGAATTGTAGTTTACTTGTACAAGTTTAAAATTTAGCATATCAACAAAGCCGAATCTAATATTTAGAAATCAAATAAATAGCGACAAATTTTATTTACAAAGTAACTTAATAAATGTCAGACAATTTTCATGCGAATTATATAACACTAAAGATATTTTTTATGAAGAAAACGAGGTATATACAACATATGTAAAATTTACCAGCAATTATTGAACCCAATATTGAAATCAGATGAAAATTAAGTTTGAAAAGTCAATGTTACCATAACCTTGAGGAAAAAAATATAAAAGAAAGAAGAAATTAGTCAAAAACCGGAGAGAAAGATTATAAAGAACCTGAAATAAAAAAATAAAATAGAAGTAGAGGATAGGAAAGGAGAAGGGGAAAGAAGATAGAAGCTGTAATCTGAAAGAAAGAGCTAAAAGCACAGCTAAGCTTGCTACCAAAGCAAAGTGTTTTTTTTTTAAATATTACGAATTAATAATTTAATAAGTCGATTAGAAATGAATTCAGCGTTTTATTAGAAAAAGTTAGACGTGATAATAAGTTTATTATTTTACAAGTAATAATTGGGTATTTTATAGTTTATATTTACATTTACTTATATGTAACTGATGAAATTTTTCAAATAAAATGCTTATATCCCAATCCCACAAAAATTTGATCGAAATTGATTGAAATTGATGCGAAAATTATGTGTTTCCTTCCTTGGAATAATTTCACGTACGCGAAGTTTTTTTCGTAAAATAATCGATAAATATGATTATCGCTAAATATATTACATAGTAGGGAAGAAAGTGGAAAATATTATTCCAGTTATCAACCCCTTTCTAGAACGAAAAATGCCACTTTTCCCCCTTGGGTAGTCAGGGAGGAAGAGTAGAACAGACGAAATATATGCTAACGTAAGCCTGAGCAATTTTCCCGGTATTAGCAACTAATTGTAATAATTTTCTATCATTTTAACAGCTTACACATATTTAATTCATCGATGAATTTCTTTGTTTCAGTTAAATGCTTCCCCTTACTTAACCATGTACTTTTCTATTAATTCCTTTTACTGACTATTTTTCGTAAATTCCAATACCCAATTATACTTGCGCATTTATTTACATAGTTTGACAGTTAAATAACGTTTTAAACCCAACACCAACAGTGCAATAGTTGCTGTACACTTAATATAAACCGTTTTCAAGTAACATTAACATTTTTATAGTTAAATCCTTACGTCAATGTTAATCATAGTTTCCGAAGAGAAAGAAAAATACTCCATCATTTCTTCTCAGTTATACAATTCTTTCAGAAACCAAGCCGGACTTTTTACAGTCATAGCTGTCATAGGTTTACGATTTATTGATACATTATGGATTCATGTTTGGATTCTGCGCAGTTATTATAAATTGATCCGCCTAAAGTGGTAACTGTTAACTGTTTTATTGATAGTAACTGCACAAAATCGAATACTCGTATATGAGGCCCCGGCCGCCATGTTGCGGACATTCATAGAAACCAATTTCGGACTACTCACTTTCGACATTTTAAGAGTTTCACTCACTCCCCCTTGACTGGCCTCTATTTAGTGGTACAGATTGTATATTACATAAAAAAGGATATATAACTATTTTGTGAGCAACTATTCTCACTCTACCATTTAGTATTTGAAAAGTAAAGAAGAATACATATATAAGAATACATTGTTTAAAAGATAATTTAAATGACTTGAAAACGGCTCTGTTTAATATATTGTGCAAAGCTAGTGCATTACCTGCTTCGTCTGTAAGTCCCTTCACTAGCAATGTCTCGGTGCCCGCTTCAGATTTGGGTATTATTGTGGGTTCTGTGACGGGTTCTGAGGAAGGTTCAGGTTCCGACGTGGGTTCTGGTTCCGATTTGGGTTCTGGGTTGGGTTCTGGTTCAGAATTAGGTTCTGGAGAAGGTTCTGGTTCAGATTTAGGTTCTGGTTCAGATTTGGGTTCTGGGGATGGTTCTGGCTCTGATTTTCGTTCAGGAGACGGTTCTGGTTTAGAATTAGGTTCTGGGGAAGGCTCCGGTTCAGATTTAGGTTCTGGGGAAGGCTCCGGTTCAGACTTTGGTTCAGGAGAAGGTTCTGGCTCAGATTTGGGTTCTGGGGAAGGTTCTGGTTCTGATTTTGGTTCAGGAGACGGTTCTGGTTCAGAATTAGGTTCCGGGGAAGGCTCCGGTTCAGATTTAGGTTCTGGGGAAGGTTCCGGTTCAGACTTTTGTTCAGGAGAAGGTTCTGGCTCAGATTTAGGTTCCGGGCTCGGCTCGGGTTCAGATTTGGGTTCTGGGGAAGGCTCTGGTTCAGATTTGGGCTCTGGAGTTGGTTCTGGTTCAGACTTCGGTTCTGGGCTAGGTTCAGGCTCAGATGTAGGTTCTGGCTCTGAAGTAGGTTCTGGTTTAGGTTCTGCGGTTGTTGGTGCTAAAGTAGTTGTTGTAACGTTAGCTTGTGATAACTTCTTGAACTTTGGTATATACTTTGGTCTGGATGGTACGAACTTAGGCCTAAATGTAGTAGACTTTGGTTCAGTTTTTGGTAGTGGGGTGGTTTGTGGTTCAGTGCTGGGTTCTGGGGAAAGTTCTGGGAGTGTTTCGGATTCAGAATTCGAGGGGTCATGGATTATAACAGTGGTCGAGGTTTCCACATCTGTAAAAATAATGTATCATGCAATACTATTTAAATTTATGTGTTCACTTCAAATGAACTAACTAGTAAAGTCGCTGTCACGGGTTATCTAAGCAATTTCGAGGCAACTTTGACTAGCACTTCCCCGAAGAATGTGACATGGTCCCAAAGTTGCTTAGAGACTTGTGACGCTGACCATACAATCTATAACTTTCATTCTGCGGCCAGGTTAATTGAAGTGAACTTTATACTTATATACATTAGTGATTTTTACAATTAGTTTTTGCTGTTCTCTTTTTTAAGTTTATTCAATTGTGCTATTTCTTGCTAATGTTCGTGGCTGTTTAGCACATGGTGTTGTTAATACTTATTGTGCTGTGGTATTATTTATTTAATATTACAGTTATATTACTAATATTGTTTACTAATATTGTGTTTTGTGACTTACTTTCGATGTCGGACGCTTGGCGTTTTCCTCGTCCTGGATTTAGAAAAACAGATTTTAATTTAAATATAATAAATTAAAATTATTATATTCATGTCGATTATTGTGCGAAGGAACTGAATCCCTCATTGATTTTAGACTTTGATGTTGTGATTTTGATTCTTGAGTTTAAACGGTAGGAAAGAGATTTAAAAGTGTGTAGATGAACGCGCGCTCTCGAGACAACATTGGGTTGACGTCAATTTTTAAACGACTAAAAAAATTATTATTTTCATTAATAAATTCATTTTTATACAATTGATAATTTCTCTGTAAATAAACAAATCCTACATGCATTATTCTTTTTGGAACACCTTATCGTAGCTATGAGTATGTTGGACTCAAAAACCAAAGGTCTCAGGTTCGATTACCACTGCAGGGTATTTCTGTTTTTAGGGTTTCATATCCAAAGAGTAAGGGACTTTACTATGGCTCTGCTTTCCGTCTGTCACAAGGCTGGGTCTTTTAAACTTGAACTCTTGAAATTTTCTCTGAGTGTTTTTGAGTATTTATTGGTAATAAAGTACCTATACATTGTCAATGAGAAACTGAAACAGTGAGGCACTTGGTTGATATAATTGATTACATTATTTCATTTTTTTGAATTGGTATCATGAGAGAGGAGGTATTTTTACACACAGATTTTGGATGTTCAAACTAAGACAAACGCCAAAGTTTGATTACAAGAGCGCAATTTTTTCTAACAACAAAGAAATTACTTTTTTCGACATTATCTTCGACTTATCTTACATTTGTTTATTATTATTTAATTTTACCGGCACACATGTCGCACGCCAGTTTCTGGTTAAATGTGAGAAATGAACATGTCATGTAATAATACCAATAAGTAACAAATTTAAGCATAAATAAAGAGTTTAAAATTTAAATTTCAAAGCAATAGATGATATCCCCATAAAAATAGATGCTGGAGACCATTACAGTCATTATGACCAACGAAGATGACTGCGTCAGTATTCCTCACCTTTAGAGCTGGAGACTTTATAGGATATGCTGGTCTTGACGGTGACGTCATCGCCGAGGTTCTTGAAGTCGATGCCGTCCAGGGAGTGCATCGCCACGCGCTTGTTTCTGTCGTTCTCTGGTATTCTGATTGTGGGCTCGGGTTCTGGTATTGGTTCAGGTTCTGGTTCCGCTGTGGGTTCTGGTTTAGGTTCAGCAGTAGGTTCTGGTTCTGGTTCAGGTTCCGCTTTAGGTTCGGGTACAGGTTCTGGTTGTGATTTGGGTTCTGGTCTCGGCTCTGGTTCGGCTTTCGGTTCGGGCTCTGGTAGTGGTTCTGGTTTCGGCGTACTCGCTGGAATTAGGGATGTTATGAGTAAACTGTTTCTTTTTAATTATTTTAGTAAATGACGAAGTTATACAGATAGACAGCGCCATGAAGTAGTATGTTTTTCTATATATGATGGGTTTTTCACTTAACCTTTATCTCACCTTTTGATGGTAAGCGTGCGCACGCAGACTCCTAAAGCTAATATTGCACTGGCTCTGCTACCGGAACAAAATAGTGCTATTAACACTGTCTGGCGGCAGACTTAGATAACATGGTGGTAGCTAGCCAGGCGGATATAGGAAATGCCCTACCACCAACCAAACCGAATCCCAATAGGTAGTCCCACTGTGATTCGAACCCGGGACCTCAAGGACCTAGTCAAGAGTGAATACGAGAAATTATCTCATAGAAAGTTATGAACGAACTTTCCATGTGGTTATCTATGCGAAGGCTTATCTCCAACAGTTGACTTATGCCGCTAATAAAGAATTGTTTTATAACAATATGACTTACGTCGATCAGTGGGTGGGCCCAGCACTGGGAAGTTCTTGCACTGTTTTGTCAGCCCAGTCGGTCTCCAACCAACACCTAGAATACAAAATTACATCTTTTAATTCTTGTTTGCATTTTATGTCATTTATCTTTCTTGTCTGTATACATATATGAGCTGAAAGAACATATAAAGAATATTTCTATCGATCATCATCAACAGCCTATATACGTCCCCACTGCAGGGGCTCAGGCCTACTCTCCTACAGAGAGTGTATGGGCCATAGTCCACCACGCGGGCCCAGTGCAGTTTGGTAGACTTCACACACACCTTTGAGTATCTTCTCAGGAGTGTGCAGGTTTCCTCACGATGTTTTCCTTCACCGTTAAGCAATCGGATAATGTAATTGAATTGAAAAACAACTCATAGGTAGACGGCTGGATTCGAACCCGGAACCCTCAGATTGAAAGTCCGCGCCTTATCCACTACGCCACCGACGCTTCCTATCGATTTTATATCTTTATAGATATTTTTATCGATATTACGAATGATATAACAATAAAATGAAAGCTGTCGGAAGGGGCTCTCTTGCTGCAGAGCTAGAGGGTCAGGGTGGAAGCACAGCTCACCGGCGTACGACGTCCCGTTGACCACCATCACCACCTCCAGCTCGGCGACATCCTTCACGACCCTCCAGTACAGCTGGAAGCTGTCGGAGAGCGCTCTCTTGCTGTACAGCGCTAGGTTCAGGTTTTTGTCTTTCCACGGCGCCTCTGAAACACGTTATATTGGTCGAAATCAGTTAAATTGAAAGTATTATTTTACAGACACTTTAGAGGGACTGTTATTGGCAAAAAATGTCGTTATAATTCAAAGTTAAAATGTCCCCTGCCTCTCAACTAGGATACGGTGTGTTTTGAGAGTGAAACCCTAAAAAACACGCGGACGTACGTGTCTGGACACACAAACGGGTTCAAACGATGCAGTCCTGTGACAGAAGGACGGACGGACAGCGAAGCTTTATCAATAGGGTTCCAATACGGATCTCTAAAACCAATGTTTATAAAACTAGCTGTCAATCTGACATATTTTTGACAGCCTTTCTATTCGCTAGATAAAAATAACGAACAAATTGAATAATGCAGTGAATTGAGTGATCAACTAATTACTTGACTATCCAGTGATTGTCCGCTAGCACTAACCTGTCTTTACAAGTGAAAGTATTTCAGTTGACAGCTCAGAACTACGATTTAACGGGATCCTTCTCCGAATGTTTCCATACTACATTTCAGCCATAATCTTTTAAGATAGAACTGCTGGCTTTGATAAGTAATTACCTAACGAAATGAGTATCATTGTCATTTCGTGACATTATAATCCGATGTTTTTTTAGATAATTACTGCCCAAAGCCAGGTATTCTATTTTAAAAGATTATGGCAATAGAAATTTACTATGAAACTTTGATGGAGCGGAATCCTGGTAAGAAATAGTCTACATTTAAGTAGAAATAAAGAAAAAAATATTTGCTAAGTACATAGTTTTTTTACACAGTGTTTACTCGTAGATAGTAATTTCAATTGGTTCGATGTACTTAACCTGTACACAGATGTGCAAATACTACAAACATATCTAATAAGGTATTATTAATACTAGTATTATTGTGAAAAAAGCGTTGGGCGCTCGATATACGAAAAATGTGGCACAAAGCGCCCACGCTTTTTTCACAATAATACTAGTATTTATTGTTCGTTCATTATTGTTTTAATCCTTTTTATAATAAATTATTTTAAAAATTATTTTAAACTTTTTAGTTCGATATTCTTTAAAAGCGTGTTTTTTAGTTTTTTTTAAACTATATTTATTTATTTAACAGGTGTGCAAATATTACAAACATATCTAATAAGGTATTTAATTGTTAAAAAATTAGTTTACATCGCATGTCAATTAGTACAATTTTGACATTAATTTTGTAATTTCTGCACAGAGCTAACTAACCTAAAGATTACTGTAAAAGCAAATGAAATAATAATTGTTAGATGAGTGTGTAACGTACTCTTGTTACACCCCTTGCCGTAGAAGCCGTGCGGACAGTAGCACATCCTGGTGGGGGACTCGGTGGCGGCGATGTCGACGCACTTGCCGCGCAGGCCGCAGTCATTGTCCTCCGCGCACTCGTCAGAGAACTGGCACCGCGCGCCCGAGTACAGCTTGTTGCACTTGCACCGCCCGAGGATGTGGAACCCGCGGCCCGAGCACGTCTCGTGGTATTCTTTACCTACACACACAATATTGTTACGAGCTTCTGAGGTTCGTAGATTGAAGAGAAACACGACTCCAAAGTTCCGGAGTTTATTGGTAACACAAGTCCACACACCAATCTTTTCTTTATCTCTAGAGTTTTCGAGCAGCTCCGTGACACTATACTAGAGTCAGAATCATTTCTTGCAGAATTCGGTGGACAAGGAATATGTGAGAAGCCGCCATCTTGCGGCATTTCTTTTGAACTAATAGGGGCAAGAAGAAAACCAATTCATTATTTCTTCTGGTAACTTTTTTCAGTAGCTCTTGGCAGGCCTCATATCTGGCACATTATCTATGTAAATAAAATTGAATGAATAATAATAAACCGGTCAAGTCCGAGTCGGACTCGCGCACCGAGGGTTCCGTACAGAATATGAATAATTAACATACTGAAAATCATGCTCTAACGAAAATATAAGTACGACTGAAGAACGAACTTTACTTTGCGGTTACATTACATATCCAATCTATGGCTTTCAACTACAAAGTTAAGTTTGTAAACATAAATAAGTTATTTTTACTGTGTTATAATTTAAAAATCCTGGTTTTCAGATTTATTCCTATAATCGTGCTTTACGGTTTATCGATACATAATGGATTCATGTTTGGATTCAGTGTAGTTATTATAAATTGAACCGCCTAAAGTGTTAACTACAATAAGTTCGGTTTGGTTTTGAAATTATTGTATAATTGCGGAGAAATGTAGAAAAGCGCGCCTCTGTCCCTCTACGGCCTCTTAACAGTAAACCATTATATAGCCTAGATCAGTGCTTCCCAAACTGTAAGTCGCGACCCCTTGGGGCGTCATGTGTCGATGTGAAGTTGAGAAATAAAGAAGAAGTGAAGAAAAGCAAGCACATCCTCATTAACAGCCAGCCAATAGTCAAATAAATATCTCTTTCCATTTTTATACCTTTCCTTTTTTTAAATGTCCAAACAGATTTTTTCTGGTAACCGGTCATTAGGCTTTTATTAAAACTGGTGGGTATTTTTGGCCCTGGGGAGAGGGCGTTGAAGGGCGTCGTCAAAAAATGGCAAATTCTCAGGGGCGTCGCTTTATAGATACGTTTGGAAAGCCCTGGCCTAGATAATTCAGAACCAGACCACATGTGTGGGACCTTAACATGATGCAAAATAAACCGGGGCTTTAATGTGATGCAAAATAGCTCATTACGATATATAAATCTCCACCGAGGCGAACCACTGAACATACGAAATGCAAAGTTATTCATCTGATATGTTTTGACAAGTATATCAATATTCAATGTGCAACCACATTGTTTGACCAGTTTAATTATCATAAGAAGCCGATTGGATCGCCTCTGATAGCACCCTAATTGATTTAATGCCGGAATCTTGTCAATGGTATTTAGTTATAATTTAAATTGTGT